>OZ023313.1:23344722-24015548 GCA_964007375.1 Ophion obscuratus
GATGGATGGATGGATGGATGGATGGATGGATGGATGGATGGATGGATGGATGGATGGATGGATGGATGGATGGATGGATGGATGGATGGATGGATGGATGGATGGATGGATGGATGGATGGATGGATGGATGGATGGATGGATGGATGGATGGATGGATGGATGGATGGATGGATGGATGGATGGATGGATGGATGGATGGATGGATGGATGGATGGATGGATGGATGGATGGATGGATGGATGGATGGATGGATGGATGGATGGATGGATGGATGGATGGATGGATGGATGGATGGATGGATGGATGGATCGATGGATGGAAGGATGGATAGATGATGTATATATAGGTGGATGGATGGATGGATAGATGATGTATATATAGGTGGATGGATGGATGGATAGACAGATGGATCGATGGATACATGGATGTATCGATGGATAGATGATTATATATAGGTGGATGGATGGATGGATAGACAGATGGATCGATGGATAGATGGATGGATTGATAGAGCGATGAATAGATGGATAGATGATGTATGTATATGTGGATGGATGGGTGGATAGATGTAAGGATGGATGGATGGATGGATATATGAATGGATAGATGGATAGATGCATTGATAGATATATGGCTGGATGGATGGATTGATGGATCAATGGATAGAAAGATAGATGAATGGATGAATGGATGGATAGATGATGTATGTATAGATGAATGGATGAATGGATGGATAGATGGATGGATGTATAGATGGATGGATGAATAAATAGATAGGATGGATAGATGGATGGATGGATAGATGGATGGATGGATAGATGGATGGATGGATAGATGGATGGATGGATAGATAGGATGGATAGACGAATAGATGGATGGAAGGATGAATAGATGGATGGATGGATAGATGGATAGATGGATGGATGGATAGATGGATAGATGCATAGATAGATAGATGGATGGATGGATGGATAGATGGATGAATGGATAGATAGATGAATGGATGGATAGATGGGTGGATGGATAGATAGATAGATGAATGGATGGATCGATGGATCGATGGATAGATGGATAGATGAATGGATGGAGCGATAGATGGATGGATGGATAGATGGATGGATAGATGCTATATGTATAGATGGCTGGATGAATAGATAGATAGGATGGGTAGATGAATATATAGATGGATGGATGAATAGATGGATGGATGGATGGATGGCTAGATGATGTATGTATAGATGGATGGATAGATGATGTATTTATAGATGGATGGATGGATGGATGTACTATATAGATGAATGGATGGATGGATAAATGGACGGATGGATGGATGGATAGATGGATGCAGAATCATTTGTAGGTAACAAACACATCGATGAAAAATTTTCCTTCCTATCTATCTATTCATCCAGCCATCTATACATATATCATTTATCCATCCATACATCCATCTATCCATCCATCCATCTATCGCTCCATCCATTCATCTATCCATCTATCCATCGATCCATCGATCCATCCATTCATCTATCTATCTATCCATCCACCCATCTATCCATCCATCCATCCATCTATTCATCTATCCATCCTATCTATCCATTCATCCATCCATCTATACATACATCATCTATCCATCCATCTATCCATCCTATCTATCTATTCATCCATCCATCCATCCATCCATCCATCCATCCATCCATCCATCCATCCATCCATCCATCCATCCATCCATCCATCCATCCATCCATCCATCCATCCATCCATCCATCCATCCATCCATCCATCCATCCATCCATCCATCCATCCATCCATCCATCCATCCATCCATCCATCCATCCATCCATCCATCCATCCATCCATCCATCCATCCATCCATCCATCCATCCATCCATCCATCCATCCATCCATCCATCCATCCATCCATCCATCCATCCATCCATCCATCCATCCATCCATCCATCCATCCATCCATCCATCCATCCATCCATCCATCCATCCATCCATCCATCCATCCATCCATCCATCCATCCATCCATCCATCCATCCATCCATCCATCCATCCATCCATCCATCCATCCATCCATCCATCCATCCATCCATCCATCCATCCATCCATCCATCCATCCATCCATCCATCCATCCATCCATCACATTACACTTTGTAATTTAAACAAATTCCATTACTCATTACATTATATTTTGTATTGTAAAAAAAATCCATTACTCATTACATTGGACTATGTAATGTAAAAAATGTCCATTGCCCATTACAACGTAATGTGTAATGAATTTTTTTGTCATTACATATTACATTGCATTTTGTATTACATATTACATTGCATTCATTACTTTTCAAAAAAGTAATGAATAATGCATTACTTTTTCATTACAAATTTCGCAACCCTGTATCTGAGCTATCCGAATTCTCGAACTACCCGGATTCCCGAACTGTCCGAATACTCGAACTACCCGGATGCCCGAACTGTTCGAATACTCGAACTACCCGGATGCCCGAACTGTTCGAATACTCGAACTACCCGGATGCTCGAACCGTCCGAATTTGAAGTATCAGATTTCACGTATTCGGATATCACGGATATTCGAATAGTCGAGTAGTTCGGAACAATATGCAAGCCCTAATTTTTTATATCCGGTGTTTGGTGGTGAAAAAAGTTAAAAAAAATCGTAAAGACTCAGTATACTGTAAATAATAACGTGTATTTTTTTATTATTAAATTTACCCTTGGATTGTGGCTAACGCTCCAACCTCCTTAAATAAAAAGCTCGCTTTAAAAAAGTTTTTTTACGTTTATTTTACTGTATCCTTTTTAGTATTAGAATTTGTTTATTTATTTGTCATGCTAGAGCCCCATGCCATTCGGACATCGGCGCAATAAAAAACCTTGCCTTAGGTTATAAAGGTTTCGCGAGCAACTTTATGATAGTGTAATTATAAATAGTGCTCAAGTCGACAAAGTTAATGAGCCCGAACTCGATTGTCCTACCATTTGCCATTAGGAAATTTCAGTTTTCATCTCCCACCACCATTATCAGACTCTCGTTGTCATGTGTAATGAAAAGTGATCATGATAACAACACAAATGAGCACAAACTTACCGGTCCTAGTAAATGCTATTAAGGTGTTGCATTGCCCAACTCCCGACTCCATCGTTGGACCAGCTTCATGTTACCATATTATTGCATTGTCACCGAAGTTACACATGTATGCCAAATTTCAGCTCAGTCGGATGCCAGCAATTGCTTGAAAAATGAATTACAAATTGTGAACCAGCGAGACATATGAACGAAGCAAGTCAAATAAAAGCTTGTTATTACAGTGGCGCTTGATAAAAAATAAGTCACAATCAATTATTATACTCAACGATAAACAGGAATAAAAAAAATCGCGCAAGTTTAGTAGATTTGGACATTTTTGCATTTTTTCTGAAAAGTCGCGGCTGCGAAAATTCTTGTGCTAGTAATATTTTTCTAAGTTTTATCATTAATATTTTCGTTAAACATTCGGCGACGCTCTACTCGTATTTAATTTTGTTTCGGAATTTGTAGAATATCCTTACATGCGTTGAGCGGTTTATATCAGGCATCTAGAGTTATTTAGTGTATAAATTATTAGATAGAAATGTGGCCAGCGTGTCATCCCCATAAAGTGCCATATAAGTGAGACGATTTATAGAGTCGTAACTTTACGTTAAAAGTTCAGTAACTGAGCTTGAAATTTTTACCAGTATACGGGAATGTATTCTTACTTGATTATAGACGAAAATCAGTTAATTGCTGAATATTCGGGTTCGTGAAAGTAATACCTCAAGAAAAGTGAACGGAGCGCGGGTCTGGTTTCGGAACGACCAGTTTTTTCCAATCACTTATTATGGAAAATAACTACGTTGATTTAATTACTTTTCTTTTATTTCCTGCGGTATAGTCAAGTAGTCCTAGGTGATAGTCAAACGAACCGATCATTTTCAAACCATTGGATTGTTTTTATCTATATATGTCTAAAGACAGTTGTAAAGTAACGGATTGCAACGAATAAAATAACATCGCCGTACATTATTGTACAACTAATTATAAAACAGGATAAATTTTTCTCCTCTAAATGACAACATTGGCGATTTATCATACTTCTTCGTAGTTTGAAGGTGAAAAGTTTTACCGGGACCTAAAACCAAGGTCTGAACATTATTTTCCTTAATTATCGAATACAACACTGCTCGTTTCAACGCCAAACCTGCGCTCCAGGCCCATTCCGTTTTACGTATCAAGCGTGCCAAAAATCTTGGATCTATTTTGTCACGAACTTTTCAATTCAGCGCACATCAAGTTCTTCAACAATCTTCCTCTTACTTTTTTCTTCACTCGCGACCGGACGAAGCATGAATTTCGTGAAAATATTTTGCCACGATCCCCAAATTGTAGCTATAAGTAGGGCAGAACGGGGCCACTTGATCATGCTTTTGTGCTAAGCAGTACAGCTCCGAATTAATAAAGTGACAAGTGATGATATCTTTTAAAATAGATTGGTTGTTTACTTGGCTATGTAATACCATAAAAAACAGTAGTAAAAACGTTACTTATTAGATTAAACTTACATGAATATCACAAAAGGCACATGGCTCAGTTGACCCCGCTAGGTGGAGTTAACTGAGCCACCCCACGCGGCTCATTGAGTGGGATAATAAAGGTTTTTTCCATAACAGAAACATAAGAAAGAAGAAGAAAGCGTAGTTCAATGTAATTTGTTATCTTTTGCCGCTTATGACTTCTTCTGCGGCACGTTTCATCAGGTCTTTGGAGACTATAAATCGTTCAGTTTTTCTCTTGTACTTTCGCATCCTGAAAAAAGAAATAGCTTTTGTAGAAACATGCATAGGTACTTAGGGTAGGGTTTAAACACCTGAGTTTTAATGTAAATTGACTACAATTTATTTATAAAATATGCCAACACAACAAAAACAATACAACCAAATATCAACCTGCAACTGTCGGGTCTAACGAGCCATCTCAGTGTTGGTCCTTTATACGGGCCAATGATTTGGCCATGATTCTAACAGTGCTCATTTGAAGCATGGCAAACCAACGAACACCCAACCTTGTGCCAAATATCGATTACCAACTGTCAGCCAACTATCGGGTTCTAGCGTTGGCCCCGAACATGGGCCAATCGGTTGATCATGGGTTTGCCAGTCTCGAATTGAAGCTCGGCAAACCATCGAAGAGCCAATGCTGGGCCAGTACCAATTAATGACCGTCGGCCAATCGTCGGGACGAGCGTAGGCCCTGAGTCTGAGCCAATCGTTTGACCGTGGTTTTGCCAATGCTTATTTTTAGCACGGCATTTTTAGCATAGCTTATAATGACTGTTATCTGAAATTCACTTCATTAAAAATAAAATTGATTTATACTAAAGTTTTATGGTGTATTCAAAAAATTCCGAGTTATTATGATAGTATTAAGAAACGTCGAGTGTTACAACGACGACAAAAATTAGAAGACTCTTTACAGCAGGTTAGGATCAGAGGCAACGAAACAAAAAGACAAGTAGATAGTGAAACAAATTTGGAAACATTCCACGAACAAGTGATTGTGCATAACGATGTTAGTGAATCTAATAATTCTTTCGATGAGCAATCATCGAGCACAGGAACTTGTGAATCTGATCGATTGTTGGCTAAGCATTGGGTTGTTTTGACAGCCCTAAACTGGGCCAACACTAGACCGAATATTGCGCCGACAATATGAAGCCGACCTTAGCCCTACTATGGGCCGGTGATCACGCCAACCGTCAGCCAATGATCGTGATCTCTTTAGCCCAATGTAGGGCCAATACCCGGCCAACTGTTAGGATTTCCGGTAAGCCTCCTATTGGTCAACCGTACATCCCAGGGTTGGGCCGGAGAGATCACTCCTACCGTGGCGCAACACTGAACCGGTAGTACTGCCGTTCATCGGCCAATGGTAGAATGTAATTGGCGTGACACTGGCTCGAGGTTGGGTTGGTTGCGTCGTTTTTCACGGGATGCTCAAGAAACCCCGATTGTTTTGGCTTAAATGAACCCGCCCCCATTTTTTCACTAAATGAACCGAGCCACCCCAAAATTATCAACATTAGATTATTTTTTATTCTGATATCGTATAAATGCACTATTACGAAATCAAAATACACTTACTTGATTGCCATAACACCACACGTATGGGCTGACGACCGAAAGATACGACGAGCTGCTATTTCCACTTTTGGCGCGAAAGTAGTAGCAACGTACGTGACACTCAAATCGAACCCGGCGTCCATCTTTCTACGAATCATTTCAGCTCACTGTCAAATTGGACACTGGAATGAAATGCGTTAGGTTCTAAAATTGCAAACGTCGTCGAATATCGTTACCTTCTGCCACTTCGGGTCTTCCAGGTTTTTATTCCTGCCTTTCCACCATCTTTTCCTTATTCTCCCTGTACAACCCATGCTCTAGTTTCCTCCTTTCAATAAAGAAACCCTGCAATATTAACGGCGACATGGCTCTCCCATGCTCGCAGCCCTTCTTCTCCGTTAATCCTCGTTCTCCCGCTAAACCGGACCTTTCCTTCGCTCCTTCACGTCCTTCGCCTTTCCCGAACTCTGGAATTGTAGATGTCGGCGCCCGAGCACTTCGAGAGCACTATTACTCACTCGCACTTTTTCCCTCAGCCCCCGCCCTCCTCTCGCACTACACATACCTATATCTTCAGCATCGGTTTTCGTCTCGTTCCTGATCGACTATCTTAATTGCTTTCGCCCCAACAAGCTGGATATCTGAGTGTCATGGCGAAGCAAGTGGAAAAGCAGGAGAAATCGCGATTGGGGGGTCAAGGAGGGTCTTAAGATAGGCCGTGGAAAATTTACGAGGTTGGGCAACGGTTCCTGCGGTGGGGAATTAATCTCCCATGTGCTGTCTGCCGACACATGAGTGGTACGTACACGCTATACACGTGGATAATGCAGATAGAGACGTAAAAAAGGGACTTGCCGCGGGGAAAGTGGCTATGCCGCGTCCCGACACGACGGGGGATATTGACGTTGGTCATGGTCACCGTACGTCCGTCGTGTAAAACAGAATCCTCGTATACGTGATCCGCATCCGAGGCAAAAAAGGCTAGTGGAAAATGTCTCTCGTTTCGGCGGGTTCGTGCTCCTTCGCGGCTAGTGTGGAGTGATCGTAAGTATTCCCGTGCAAAAATTTGTTCGGGAATTCTCGGATCCTATTACATCCCTATAGGAGTATAATAGAGACGAAGCATGAGAGGTGTCGACATTGGAATCCAAGTTCCCGATTGACGTCGTTTGAGGATTTTTTTGCTTGAAATTCTCAGCCGGAATTTTTCTTGAATCCCCGAAAAAAAAAATATTCTTTCGTGATCCCGTGCACAAATTTGTTGGGGAGTACCAGGATGAACCCACATATGTATAGGGATTCGTTAGGGACACCGCACATAGGGAGTCCTCATTGGAATCCAATTGGATTCTGCACCATTCGCTGATGAACGCGGTTTGAGAATTCTTACCACGTTCGAATAGAAAATATGTGAAAACTGACGATAAAAAGCTGGTGTGTTGAAACATAAGCTGCACGCTTCGCGAGAATGCACGTGTGTGGTGATACTATGTCAGAGTGCAGTGAAATAAATAACAAGCGATAATTAGAGTGGATTTTCGGTGATGTGATTCAAATCGATTTTTAAAATGAGGGTGATTCTCCGGAAATGATGATTTTGCAGGACAACGAAATTTATAAACAAAAATATTTATTGTGTTGATTTAAACATTGTAATTGACTTCAGCTCTAATCGATATAATATGGATCACACTGATTATGGACACTGACCTATGAATCACGCTGATTTTTTAGATTTGAGAGACATTATCATGATCGAACGAAATAGTAGGGCCAGAGGAATGATGCAAACTTTTTCCTACTAAGTTTTTATTGGTTTGTTAATATCTTGTTCCCCTTTTTCTTTGAATATTGACCTCGCTCTTTTTGTTCCAACTCCTCTCTTCCTGCAGGATCCTATTTAAGGCGGGAGCCTGAATTAGAAGGTCCAAAAAGCGTTTTTTTTTGGGAATTTTTTCAGAAGGGGAAAAATCAGTATGATGTAGCTCAGTAAACATTGAGGTATCTTTTCTTGGGCGGTGCAGGTTATTCAACGGATACTATAATGTCAATAGTCGGAGATGTTTCTAATGTTTGTAAATACGGGTATTTAAACGTAGTAAAACTGTAGTAGAGTGAAGAATGTTTACCATCTATCAACCCAAACAAACGCACGCCGGCGAGCATGCGAGAACGAATTACAAGAGCCTGCGCCGCTATCACACCAGAAACTATTTGAAGGTCAAGAGAATCATTCATCCGACGTCTTCAAAATGTGTCGACGTTAATGACCATCACTTCGAACATTTGTTACAATAAATATTCTGCATAAAAAATTCAATTACATTATTCGGATATTCTTATTGTCAATACCGTCACGATTTCCCGTTTTTACACGTGTACTTTGGTGAAAAATCGTTTCAAGGTCATGATATCATAGGTCGTTGAATTCGCCTGAATATCAGCTACAACGTCTTAATAAAAATAAACATGTTCCCATTTGGAAAACCATTGATGACCTCGAGAACGCAAAAACTATGACCTCGACAAAAATGAATTTTTCACCGCTGTATCAGCCCTTCGAAATCAATCAAATTACCTCCTGACATTTTTTTCGTCACTTTAAAGGCAACGGAGATATTTCGGGTGGTCATATTAAATGGTTCACCCTGTATACTTATTCAAGCGATTGATCCTTTTTTAACCCAAGACGGTCACATGGAGTGTGACACACCCCAGGCCATCGACATCTTGTACATCATTTTGCCGCTGAAACCCGCATGTTCATAGTGCGGAATAAATATACTTTTTAAAAAGCCCACAAAAACTATTATACTCGCCAGAAAGAGAATGCTTTCACGAATCAGACCCTGCCTGAATTTTGTTCATATGTCAAAAAACAAAAAAAAATACAGCATTTTTTGTAAAAAAGGGCTTTTTCGCGAATTTTTTTTTTCAAGATTTTTTTAACCATACTTCAAACTAAAATTTTCGTTCCGTTCTTGGATAGGATAATAGAGAAGCGTTTGAAATATGTTCTCAATTTTTGTTGAGCCCCCAAAATAATTCTACGAAATGCTACAGTGCTCTAAAGTGCTTGGGGTGTGACACACCCCATGTGACCACCACGGGATTCTCATGAGGTGTGACCGTCTTGGGTTAAGGGGAGTTACCTCAGTAAACGACGAGAAAAACAGATAAACTTCGGGAATTCTATCTCAAAAACTGATGTTTCGATTGGATTCGGGTTTTTTTAAATTGGAAAATATGTACATTGAGGTATGTTTAGGAATTTTTTAAAATAAATTTGTTGACTGGAAGCGGTTCAAACGCGATTATCTCGAAATATAGTTTTCAAAGTCGTTGCCAGATGTATCTCGAAAACGGCTTGTCCGATGTTGTCCAAATTTGGATACAATATTCTTCGATAGTTTTTCTCGTTCGCCGGGTAGGATTTTTTTTTGAAATTTTCATTTTCGACGGAATTGCGACCGTTTTAATTTAACATTCGTTTTTCGTTTGCAATTTTCGTCGATTTTGGATTGCATACACATTGCATTAATAAGCAATGGTTCAATCAAATGAAAAACACCCACGTGGCGAACGAGAAAAGCTATCGAAGAATATTGTATCCAAATTTGGACAAAATTGGACAAGCCGTTTTCGAGATACATCTGGCACCGACTTGGAAAACTATGTTTCGAGATAATCACGTTTGAATCGCTTCCAGTCGACGAATTTATTTTAAAAAATTCCTAAACATACCTCAATGTACATATTGGCCAATAAAAAAAATCTTGACCCAATCGAAACATTAGTTTTTGAGATAAAAATTCCCGAAGTTTACCTGTTTTTCTCGTCGTTTGCTCAGGTACCTCCCCTTAAGATAAGGTTTATACTTTTTGAAGATCCGCTCATTCTTTATATCTATATATTTTGTTTAGAGAATTCAACGTGCAGAATGCGATGGGTTCCATCAACAATCGTATCGGATTCTGTTCGATAATGTATGAATTCTTTAGAATTCAAATTGGAAACGTCTCGCCCGAAGATTGGATTCTAATCGGGATTCCCCATTGGAATCCAATGTACGAGCGTGACGTTTTATATAGGATTCCAATGCGATGACCCATTGGATTTTTATCTGGAAATAGGGACTAGTATGTGAATCCAATTGGAATCCTGCGTCAAAAGATTTCCGTCAAAGTGTTTAAGTTTGATGTTATTTTCCCCCAGTAGAACGTCACATCCCCTTGATTGACCTGCCTCCGCGTGTTTTATTCTTACGCGCGCCTCGCCTCAGTACACGTCTTATCGCCGCTCATTTCAGCTGTCCCCACCGCGTCATATCGAAACACACAGTAGTTCAACAATTCCCGGCTGTTCTTACGCGATATCTCAAGTGGAAACGTATCGTAAGTCGCTGCAAAAACGACCCCCCCCCCCCCCCCCCCTCTTATTCGAATGATTCTGTGTGACTCGCGGCCAGAGTCGCACCCAATCGCGTCGAGTATATCGGCCGCGTAAAACGCCATGATTTTATCGAGCGAATACGTCGAGCTTAAACGCGTTTATGATTTTGCATTAAAAACACTTGGCAGGCTTACCTCACATCGGAATGAGGTTAAGGTACACAGAGAAAAAGGATCATCACTTGGAACCTAATATTACATTTTTTTCAACAAGTATTTCGTTAGCATGACCCAATCACGGATTTATTTAGCCTAAGTAATTTTTTTTAGTACAGTTCTCGTGCTACAATTGTGTGGGAAATTTTCCTCGTGAGACACACGATCAAATATAGGAACGGTTGAACGTCGAAATTTGACGATCGTGCAGTGTCTAACCTTGCTTAAAATTCAATATTTTCGTTATTGCAGTGCGGAACCGTAACGGTCAATAATTTTGTTTATTTTTTTACCGCATCTAGTTAATAGTTCCCTGTTGTTTGGTACTTTCATATATTTTATTTCCTGAGTTTCAGACGTGTACTGCATGAACGGGGTCGACTCGACCCCGGGTCCTTTTTCGACAGCTGTCCTTAGTACCCGGGCGGGATATTGGATGGGGACCGAGTATCCACCTATAGAGTAGGAGTGGTGGAACATGCAAGCTCCGCACTGCGGCCGAATAGATTAGTCCATTTAGCGATATAGTCAGCTAAGGCCTTAGGCCACAGTAACGGATATAAAATCATGTGCGAATATAACAATTTTTTTTCGTATGAAAAAGTGATTTACTCATATTAATTACATATCTATTTAGTATGAATATCGAGCTGTTAGAAAATATATATATATTTTTTTTGATGACAAAATTTCGTTACAAAATGGCCGACTACTAATATTTTCTTTTGTTATCTTTTTTTACGCGGCGTGACATATAGCATCCACAATTTTGTACCTGGAACAAAAAACAAAAATTATCGTCAATCTACATTAGAATACTTAGAGAAGTACGTGCGGAATTTAAAAAATATTGTTTTATTCAAAAGTTGTAGGTATTTGAACTTAAGAAATGAATTTTCAGTGAAAAATTTCGTTATGGCTGCTCATAAACTGCTCATAAAATGAAAAAGATTTCGATTAATCAGAAATTCCGTACGTACTTCTCTGCGAAATGCAATTAGGAACATAACTTTTAAATTTGAAGTAAATCGAGTGAAAACTGTTGAAGTTATTTATCACGCCAATTGGAAAAAAGATATTTCGAGAAGTTTCCAGTAGTCGGCTATTTTGTACATCGAAAAGAAAAATATATATTTTTTCTAACAGCTTGATATTCATACTAAATAGATGTGTAATTAATTTGATGAGTGAATCACTTTTTCGTACGAAAAACATGGTTAAGGCGCTACCCCCACTTGTAGCGCAAAAAAAGGCCTTTTCATGATTTTTTTTAAAGAAAACTACAAAACTTTTTTAATCGATCAATATTCCATCTTAAAGAACACATCTTGAAGAACTTTCAGTAATTTTTTTATTGAAAAATATTACATTGTTTAGTGGCAAATGGCCGCCAATGAAATAATGTTTTTATATACACGGTTTGCGGTGACCAACATTGCGGCGAAGTGGATCATCTGAAAAAAAAAATGCGGATGGATTTAGTCAAATATAAGTATAAACTAGTCTTTAATCGAAGGATTTTGAAAAAATATTCATTTTTCACAAAATGGCGGACAGTCAAAGTTAATGGTTCGATTTTAACGAAAAAAACGGCCGTTTTTGGCTATAAAACGGCCATTTTTTCGAAAAAAAAAAATCGAACGATTAAAGACTACATTTTTATGTATTAAATAAGCCTGCAAAATTTCAAGAAGATCGGTTCATTAGTGTTCGAGTAATCTTGGTCACCGACTTCAGAAATGCCATTTTGAGAAAAACGCGTTTAAAGTTTCAATTTCCGGTCGTATACACAACGTATTCTTCTCTTTCAACGCTCATATCTCAGTCAATTTTGTTTGGATCGACTTGAAATTTTCAGGACATATTCTCAGATACTTATACTTCAAAAAAATGCAATAAAAAAATCGATTTTTTCAAAATCGCAAGTGGGGGTAACCCCTTAAATTCGCACATGATTTTATGCCCGTTACTGTGGCCTAAGGCCTTAATAAAAATGGGATCAAAACGACTCAGTGTGCAGTCGAAGGGTTAACTCGAAGAATCGCTGCAGCCGAACTCTGACCGCCCAGCCACCAGTGCCGGTTCTCTGTCATTTGGTCCTTTTGTTATTAAAATGTATCGATGCGTTTATTCCCAATGGCAAGAGACCGGGGCAAGCGTCAGCTTGCGTCAGTTACTACAGGCGATGTGTGAATCGTTGCTAACTTCGGTATCAAATGACTCTAGTTAGGATTGTAGAGCTCCTCAACATTTCGACTTTATTGTAGGTTTCAACCAATAAAAAACACGTATTATTCGGTTTTAGAAAAATGTAATCAGGGGTTTAGCTATACAGCGATAAAGGGAGTGTGACAGAAATGTTAGGACCGTAACATTCTTTCACGATGTACGGGACGCTTTGAAGCAGTTGTTTAACTTGTTGTAACAAAAAGCTGTCGTTGTGAATGTCAATTTCGTTGTCGTTTTGATATTGATTTGAAATACAATGAGAATCAACATTATCAAATTGCCTCAAATTCTATTTATAACACAGATCTTGCTCACAAAAAGCTCTCAATCATTATTTGAAGATACTTATTTACATATCTGCAATATAAGTTTGCACAAAAAGATTTTCTATGATGAAGGAAATGAGGAAATGAGAATGTAAAGATTTCGTTGCATTGAATTTCCGGTACAGGTTGATTGAATTTAAAAACGGTATTATCGCAAAAGCTTGCAGGGAAAAAAACATTAAAAACAAAACAATATCGATTAACCAATAAGTTGTCAATGTCTCACCTCATCGCCCACCAAGAAATTGGTAGTTACGATGAATCTGACTCCAAAGTGACATATAAATCCTCCAAAGAGTCCAAAGACTCCAAAGCACGGTCTTGTATACAGGTCTTGAGACAACGATAGTGTTGAAAGGTTCGCTTAGCTTCTAGTTTTTGCTCCAATTTTTGGCCGCATGGTGCGTATAGAAAAGGGGGTCTCCTGTGCGAAAGAGACATAAATATCGTGTGCGAAAGAGACATCAATCTTTTTCTGTCTTGCACACAGCGCATGCACTTCAGACTGCAATTTCTCGGCTTACATGTTCTTGATTATTTTTCGTAAGAAATATCCAGTACGTGAAAAGTCAATTACAAAAGCATGTATTTGCATGCAACAATGAACAAATAAATACATTTATGCTCAAAAATGTAACCAAAACCTTTATTAAGGGGAGATATACACCTAGGAGCCGGAAAAAAGGTCATTTTTGTGAATTTTTTCAAGGAAAACTATTTGAAATTTCGGATTGGGGTTTTAATAATCTAAAAGTATATGCATTAAAAAATATGTTTCATTTTCTTTATTTAAAAATATCAAAAATATACAAGGATATTGTATGATCCTTGGAGCGTCGTAAACAAATCTGCGTATACGGTACCCACTGGCGTTTCTTCAAAAATCATCTGAAAAAAAAACGAAAAAGGTTATTAAATTAGATATTAGTACTTGTCATAGCCAATTTTGAAAATATCGATTTATGACAAAATGTCGGACGTTTGAACATAAATAGTGATTCTTGGGCCAAACATCAGTTATTATTTTGCCTATAAAACAAAAACTCATTAACGGAAAAAAACCCTATGACAAGTACTAGATAATGGAGTATAGAATAACCACAAAAAACCTCAAGGCAATTGGTTCATTGGTTTTCGAGAAATTTTGGGTACCGATTTGAAAAACGTGGTTTTGAGAAAAACGCGTTTGAAAATTTGGGAATGTATAAATCATGAAATTTGTCAACTTACATGGAATCATCGATACCAGGCCCATAGTGTAGGTCTCCTACGGTCGACGGAATATTCATAGCTTCGAAATCCTCGACCTCGACCATCTAGGTGTATATCTCTCCTTAACCGTGCGCAGAACTCAAGTGACCATGATAAAAGTCATTCATATTTGATTGTCCTTATTACGGTAGGACAGTTGAGCTGAATGGTTCCGCTTGCACTCGGAAACGGAAAGTTGTGGATCGAACCACAAGATACTTTTTTCTTTCTTTCTCGTTATCAATATACCATTGTACATAAAGAAATCGGCATGGCCAATTTATAATTGAATATTTCTCCCAATTTTTTATTCGATCATTTTAATGGATTTTTGTAAGGGAATTTATATAATTGACTTATAAATTAAAATGTTATTTATGTTATTGTCTTCATTCTTATTGATTGAGTGGAACTGAGGATGTCATAATAATGATAACAACGGCACTTCGTTGAGTTCAGCTGTAGAAGCTAATATACGTCATGTTATGATCGGTTTAGGTTAGTCTCATTATGGCCCCCCGATCACAGCGACACACGGCGGCGGCGGTAAGAAAGAAAAGCTTGGACAATAGGGAACCTTACTGCCAATTTCTCCCGCTAGATGGGACATTGTATTATAACGAAAACAGAACATGGCGTTTAGTCAGATTCTCTTTGGTTTTGCCTATGTTTCTACGACTATAAATAATCCGTTGTTAATAAATTGTGAAGAATTTCCTAGAAACGAAAAACTTCGCAAGCAATATGAAATTGCTATACGTCGCAAGCATTCTACAGCCACAAAACCTTCAAGGCTATATTCTCATCATTTTAGATCTGCAGACTATAGAAATGAAGGATTTGTTACTACTCAGTCAATAAACATAATATTTTCGACGCTATTTACTTCTAAAAGTATATTGCAAAATAGTTATTCATCATAACCTACAAAATTCTATTTTAAATACTTGCATTTTCTTAACCTTCTGATATTATTTTACTACATAATACTTACCTAGCTCATTTTCATTCTGTACGGCGATTAAACTATATACCTTCCCTGTTTCTTTGAAGCAAAGAAGAAACTTTGAAGAATTAACAGAGAAGGAAAAGAGTAGACACCGATTTTTCAATTCCGATGTAGTCAAATATCCGTAATTATTATCCATTATGTAAATTCATATCATTTCAATACAAGACAGACAGCGTGAAAATGTACAGCACGTGTTCCCTATAAACGGCCCACTCGTCGCCTATATACGACCGTCGTTTCAAGACCTGTACACTAGCGAAAAAAAATATTTAATTCAAATAGGATCTATTTAAATCAAATAGGTTTTTTCCTTGGCTCACGGCCTACTACGAGCTTATTTGTTTGAAAGATATTTTTTTATTTGTTTCAGCTATTCTTTTCGAATATTGAATATATTCAAATTGAATAAATAAAGATTCGATTCAGCTAAATATCTATTCGCTTACAATGTACACTGTAAATCTAAGTGTACTATTTATATGCATAAAATATTTCATAAATACAAAATAAAAAGAAATACTTAATTGAGGGTTTTACGACAACGATTTTGTATCGTAATTCTTCATTCTCTGGCCTTTTGAGATGATTCCTATCGAAGAAAATATTTCACCTATATGGAAATTGAAATTTGAACACTTACCATAAACGTGGTAATTTTAATTACTACCGAAACTGTAAGTATTATCGTCTTTCTGTACTTTCTATGACCTTCAATGACCTGATGTTATAGGTCGTTGAACTTGTTTTAAGCTCCTCTTTCACGATACAGAAAAAAAAACATACCGATCCATTTAAAAAATGGAGTTGACCTTCAAATGTCCGAAGTACCTCCACCTGCAAAAAAACTATTATCGTCATCGGATAAATGGTGTTGAAGTTTGCATCCTTGGAACGCAACGAAGATCCTGTTTTACATTTTATTTTCAATATTTTTATTATTACAGGCAATCTCTTTTTATAGATTTATCATGTAGATTGCTAAATAACTATCTTAAAAAATGGTTAGAGGACTTTTGCAGGCAAAATCTGCCAAAAGAAATTAAATTCGTTGCAGTCCAACGATGCAAACTTCAGCATCGCTCGGATGGCCCCTTTCGTACTGTGCAATTTCATTTCAGCAAATATTTCTGTGAACTTTATAGTTTTGAAGATATCCAAGGTGCTAATAGTTATTGATCCACCCTGTATGTGTTGCAATAAATCCAGACCATTCAATCAAATAGAAAAATGATTGACTACGAAAATTATATTTAATTTAAATTTAAAAAAAAATCAAATCGAGCCATTTAGTGGATTCAAATAAATTATTGTTAAAGCAGACGAGACCGAATCACAGATTTATTAGGAATAAATAAAATATTTAATTATTGGACGATATTGAATATATTTTGATGTGAATAAATCAATATATTTAAAGTAAATAATTTCAATAATGGAATGTAATAGGAAAAACTTCTTGATTGCACGAAAAATCTAGGTAATTCAAATAAACAAAAAACAAATACAGCGGGGTCCAAAAGAGTCAGACTGACAGGTTGTCGTATCCGATCTACAGAAGAATGGTCACAATTGTAAACAGGCTCGAGGCCACACTTATCAGCGGGAAGTACGAGGGATATCCGGGAATCCTTCAACGCGATTTTCCTCTTTTTGCTCTTTATTTTCATTGCGTCGCGGGCAATTTCAGCGAATCCTTCCTTCTCCTCGCATATCCACGTATTTCTTACACGCGGCCGTAGGCGTGCGTCAGTAATGTCGCGACGCTCTTCGTTTATGACCAAACATGGCGTATGCACGCGGTTCATACGGGTGATCAAGATCCTCCTATATAGGTAAGCCTATTACGACCAAAGAGAGGCGAATCGCGAGAATCTTCGCGTTCGTGTGTGGCACTCGCCCGCACGTACGGTCTGCCACGCGGATTTGCCCCATTTGCCCTTGGTTCGATCGTGATTTTGCCCGCTGTTCGACACGGCGCAATGTTTTTCCCCTTCTTTTTTTTTTGCTTCGCGTTACGCACTCTCGCGTGTAACGCGAAAGGGCGCAAGTCGTCTCGCGGCGTCGCGGGCGCCGTTTGACGCCACGGTTCGTACGCCCTGACGCCGGTGGAAAGGCGGTCGACGCACGCGCACGCCTGCATACCGATACCGCTTATTCGTCTCTCATCGCGCTTTCTTTCTTTCGCGCGCTCGCTGCCTCGCGTTCCCCGGATTACGTACCGATATCAAGAATGCGACGATCACGACGATTTTCGATTTATGGGGGGGAGACAACTTTAGGCGAGGAAAACATTGCTGATTTTCATGATTTCTTTTTATGGAAATTCTATTGCTTCAATCCATAGGATGTTCATTATCTTTTTTTGAGCTTTACCAAATATATTAATAATCGCCTCTGTAAAATTTCAGGGCCGGTTGTCGACCTAATTAAGAGAGAAAAAAAATCTTACAGTTGCGTGTTTTTGTGAAGGAATTCCGAGGCGACATACAAAAACCCAATTTGCGGTCGCTACAAAAGTGTATATAATAGTGGGAATCCGTCAGATTCTTTAAAATAATCAGATTTACATACTTGACACTTGTAGTAATCCAATTCCGTGAGAAAAAATTACGCCTATTGACCTATTTTTTTAATGTAATATCAAGTTTAATTTGAACTTCCGGTATTGGATTTATCACCACTTGCTACGATAAAGAGACGTGACAGCAAGGCAACAGCTGACTAGTCCTAACCTCATCTCACTCATTCGAATTTTCACACGTATTTCATTTTTAACCGACATATTTCGTCGACATAAGTTTTCCACGCTTTTTTACCGTTCGTGGCCCGAATACAATGCTTTATATTTCCCACACCTGATATTGTTTTGACAGATCGACGTTGAAAAGCATGGAGGTTAAACTCGCCTCATTGAGTAAAAAGAGACGGATATAGAACCAATGTTGCCAAATATCAAACCTAGAAATACTACGCGAATCGTTGGAATAACCATTTTTTCATTTTTATAATTAATGTGAATATTCATTAAATAGTTTACACATGAAATTTTTTGGTAATGACAATTTTTTTTGCATATGTTAAAAATATAAATTGTACAAGTCTCAAGTATGATCAGTGGTATGATTAGTGTGAAGCAATAGGATTACTTTAAAAGAAAAGATTACTTCACCATTTTTGAGACTCAGGTTCCGTTTCATTGTTACTTTTGGCTGTTAGATGGTATTTTTTAATTTTTTTATTAATCTATAAAAATGACGGAGGTATGACACGGTCTTCTAACCGGGTTGCGGCGGATGTTGACAGACGGCGTGACACGGAGTGTCGGCGGGATTAAGGAGTAACAACCCCTGTAAACGTCTAAAATTAAGCGATTTTTCTTTTGGGTGGAAGAACAAGTAAGAGGATAATAATACACAAGGATGTTATTAGTCATATCTTCAAGGGAACAAAAGAAAAATTTTGTAAAAAAAAACATACAAAATGGTGACGCTGGAGCCATTCTCGCGAGGCATGTTGAATTTGAGATGCTCTGTGGCACGCAGTGTAACTGACGCAAATTTGAATGTGGAGGAAAAGTTTAAAAATTCTATTAATTGACATGAGTATAGCTGGAGAAATACGTAGGGAATTTTTAAAATATTGATTTTTGTGTAATCGGCGAGCATTTGAAGTAAAATTTCAATTTTCGACAGAAAACTTACAATAATTTGGTAATAAATAATGTTGTAATTAACTCATGGAAAATCCCGTACGTATTTCTCTTCGGAATGTTATTTTATAGGTGTGCTCAAAATTTGGAGTGAATAGAATGAAAATTGTTATGCGGCGTGTCGTGTTTAAAAATTGTGTTCCGAGAAAACGCGTGACGCCTCGCTTTTTTTTTTACAGGTACCAGATTTTTTTCCCTTGTTCTAGATGGTTCAAAGCATCCCTCAAGACTAAATTCGAAGGTCCAACAAAGCTTTTTTTCGGGAATTTTGTTATAAGGGAAAAAACAACTGAATCTAGTAAACATTGAGGTATCTTTTCATGTATATATGAAATGTATAAAAAAATGTTCAACGTGAAACAACAAATTACTGCAGATTTATCAGCCTTTTCCATGTGCGTCTTGCCACTGCAGTCCCCAATCGGCGGAAATGATGCAGCTCGTAATTCTTGACGGAAACAAAAAAACCAATAAAATTTTTAATTTTCATATATTTTCCTTCTGGGTGAATTAAGAAGCAGCTGAAAAAAAATTTGAAATTATAACTTTTCTCCGGTTTGAAAACAAATGTGTTAAAAAACACTTTGACGTGCTATAAAAATTATTTAAAAATACTTTTTCAACGACTGTTTTTTAATTCACTTAGAAGAGATTTTCATACTGAAGAACATAAACTTTGGTTTTTCAACAGGTCGTTTCGTTTTTTTGCTATCACGCCCGCCAATTTGGGAAAATCGTGAAAGTGAAAGCTGGAGAAAACGCGCTTCAAAGTTTTCAATAGGAGGAAATATCAATATCAAATATCAATCGCTTCGCTGCTTTTCGCCTTGTATCTTCGAAAATATTTAACAATTTGCCTTTGTAACTTTGTAAATACAATCTTGGATAGTTTATCTACCGTTTAAGCAATACAAAAAACAACGATTTTTCAGACTTTCCAATTCAGGCTCCGGTCTTAAACCAATTTTTTGTTTTGTTTTTTTCAAAAATGCCAAAGTGGAGTTAGCCCTTAATCTGAAAAAAAAACCAACGAAAATGTTTCGTTCATTAACACTCATACGCATCATGTGGACCAAGAAAACGTGAGGAATGTTGAAAATCGATGAAATGGTACGCTTTGAAACAAAATGATTGAATTTTCCAAAAAAAAAAACGGAAATATAAATAGGATTTTCTTTATTTTCCAAAACATTTAGGCTCATATTTTAGACAATAAAGTTAGAAAGATTTATACAAAATTTCATCAGAATCAGTTCAGAAGGACGTGCCATACCTCCGCCAGTATCAAAGATTACTCATATAAAAATCTCATGTAACAGCCAAAAGTAGTAATAGAACATTCCCTAAGTGTCAAAACTGGTAATGAAATCTTGCTTAAAAAAAAATTATGAAAATCAGCAAATTTTTTCCTCGCCTAAAGGTAACTCCCCCCTTAAATGGTCTGCGCGCTGTGTCGCCGCACGCGCTTGTATTTCCGAGTCACGACTGAAGCGCGCGCAAAATGCCCCGCAGGGAGCACCTGAAAACATGCACCGCCAGATACCGATCTCCTTATATCCTTCGCAGTCGCGCGTGTGTATACATACACTGGATAAAGTAAACTACTCGCTTTGCCATTTATTTCGCACGGTTCTCTGCTTAGTTCATTTTGCCCGGTACTGTATATTCATCGATGAATTTGCACCCGATCGGCCCTATGCTCCCTTATGTCCGCTGCAACACGCACGGTGGAGCTAGCCAAGCGCGAACTTCACCTGTGCAACGTGGGCGCGTGCATTTTCGATGAAACAATGATGGAGGCGGAACGCCACAGGACTCACTGGCGAAGAGGAAATACGATTTTCTTTGATATATTGCGCGTGTCTTCTTTCAACGGCAACGAGAAACATAGGGCGTGGGAGTTGTAAAAACGAACGAAGAAAAAATGTGTTAAGGGCGGGGTAAAGTATTAAAAATTTTTTTTCATCTTTTAAAAAAAATTTAAATGAATGCATAATATATCAAGAATATTGTGTTAAAATTTCAAGTCGATCGGAGTAAAATTGACGAAGTTATGAGTATTTGAGCGTCTATTGCTCCATGCCGTTCTCTTCTCTTCTGCGTTTTTCAAACCGTTTTTTTGAGACTTGTCATATTTGAAGTCCGTGTGCACGATAACTCAAAATCTACTCGACCAATCGCTTTGAAATTTTGCACAGTACTTCTTCACATAATTCACCAGGTATTGTCGAGAGCGTTTTTGTTTTTTTTTAATAATTACTAATTTTTCAACAACAAATTAGCCGATTTTTTTAGCGAAAATCGGGTTTTCGGCTCCCAAGTGCTACGAAAAATCGAAAAATCGAAAAAAAAATCCTCCCATCATTACCTCGAGAAACATCTCCTTTAACAAATGCATTTTGATTTTTTTGTTTCAAATGATTCTGTTGCGAGTTATGGTGCACACCGCAAACCAACTTTTTTTCGAGGCGCCTCCGGGGTTTAATTTTCACTCGCTCAATTTTGAATATTTGGCAATGCAAAGTTAGGAGAATGTTGTTCAAATGTTACTTTATTATATGTAAATTTTTCAATAAACGAACACTATTCGTTACGCAAAAAAAAATCTTAGAAACATGCCTTTTTTCGCCGAATTAACTTTACCCCGCCGTTAATGTTGAGACTGACGGATGACATTGGAGTTTGCGTCGTTGGAATACAATGAAAATGATAACTGACACTGGTGGATGGGCGGTTGAAAAAACTGTTGTCGTTGGGCCAACAAAAATGTACGATTTTTTACCAATTTTTCGTGCGAAAATATTAAGTATAGAATGTTGAAATTTGGCATGTTTACTGAACAGCCGTTATTGAACATGATGGCAGTATTACGATGTGTGCGGCCCCTAATTCTGACCGCACAGCCTTGATATTTGAACGAAAACAAGAACTTTTTTCGAGAGTGGCAAAACTCGAAATCCGACCCTTAAAGGGTTAAACGGGGGGGGGTTAAAGTTTGTATAGGAAAACATATATTTTGGTCAGATTTACTTGCAACTTGACATAAATACACTACAACACAAATAATTAAACGTTTATTTCAGCAATTTCCGTAATGTAACCTCTAAGGAGGTTAAACGGAAGTGTTAAAGTTTGTAGAGGAAAGTGGTATTAAGGGGAGATATACACCGAGGAGCCGGAAAAAGGTAATTTTTGTGAATTTTCTGAGGAAAACTATTTGAAATTTCGGATTGGGGTTTTAATTATCTAAAAGTGTATACATTCAAAAATATGTTTAATTTTCTTTATTTAAAAATCTCAAAAATATACAAGGATATTGTATGATCCTTGGAGCGTCGTAAAAAAATCTGCGTATACGGTACCCACTGGCGTTTCTTCAAAAATCATCTGAAAAAAAACCAAAAAGATTATTAAATTAGATACTATAATCTAGTACTTGTCATAGCCGGTTTTGAAAATATCGATTTATGACAAAATGGCGGACGTTTCAATATAAATAGTGATTTTTGGGCCAAAAATTAGTTATTATTTTGCCTATAAAAAAAAAACTAAGTAACGGAAAAAAAATCCCATGACAAGTACTCGATAATGGTGTATAGAATAACCACAAAAAACCTCAAGGCAATCGGTTCATTGGTTTTCGAGAAATTTTGGGGACCGATTTGAAAAAAGTGGTTTTGAGAAAAACGCGTTCGAAAATTTGGGAATGAACAAATCATGAAATTTGTCAACTTACATGGAATCTTCGATACCAGGCCCATAGTGCAGGTCTTCTACGGTCGACGGGATGTTCATAGCTTCTAAATCCTCGACCTCGAGCATCTACAAAGGGGTTCATGATCCGGATAATTCGCGAGTATAATATAGAACCTTTGTACGAAAACATATATTTACAAAATTCGTCACTTTTTAGGCGTTTTTCGAAATAAAACAATTCTGAAGAACGGAAATTTAGGAAATGAGCAAAAATTCGTAAAAAATATAGATCCCTTCCGAAAAATTAAGGAATGTGTTACATGCGATCGAAAAATATTTTTACCGGAGATTTCTGTAAAAATTTATATCTTAAACAATTTTTTGATCGTTTTTCGGCATCTTTGTTATTTTTTTATTACAATAATTATTTCCAACCATTTGTTTTTATTATAAGTAAACTACCAGATCGAATACTCGTAATTTATTTTAAAAAATAATTTAAAGACTACGTTTAGTGCCCCTGGGGGGCTCTGCCCCCTCCACCCTCGCGAGGGGCTCTGTCCCTTGACCCCGCCGGAGGGTTGCACCCGCTGGACTCCCCGCGCCCCAGTAGCGAATGCCTTTCACCTACCAAACAGCGCCAGAACATACACACGCACACATCCGGAATTTTTTTCCAAGTATGATTTTTCAAGGTTTTGGGATATTTTGAAAAAATAAAAAGCCTTTGAAATGGCATACAATTGGTTTTTTTGTTTTCACGAATCGCTTCGGCTTTGCGCCCCTGAGCCGAATATCGACTTTTGTCAGCCTTGAAATAGTGTTTCTTTTGGTCGAAATATGAAGGCCACGTCGTCCAAATTAAAGGCCACAGATATCGTAATATTCCCAACATGATAATATTTTTTAAAGTTTGACAAAACATGGTACTGGGGGTGGGAGGCGCCACGTATGTCGGTGCGCTGGTAATGATATTCTTCGCTTTCGGAAGTCCTAAGTCTCGAACAAGTGATCTGAAGCAAAAAAAAAATCAAACACATTTTTAAATTGTACCATACTGTGTATAAGTCGAAGAAGAATCAAGAAGAAAATTTGAAAAATAAAAATGCCGTGAATGGTCGAAGAAGTTTGGTTTTTTACCAAAAATTTCTGCTGTTTTGTTCACAAAATAAAAAGGGTGGAATATTTTCGGATAATTCTAGTTCATCCAATGAAGAGGTTTTTGTTTGTATACGTGGCTGGCAAATTTCATAAAGATTCCTCATCTCGGGCGTGTAGGAGCACTTTAGCAAACTTGGAAAACGTGATTTCGAGAAAAACGCGTTTAAAGTTACGGCGGGATATACATTTACAACGATAATAAAATCGATTTCTTTTTTTTTCTCTTTAAACGATACAACTATTTATGTCGAATATTTTTCCAAATTTTCGAATCGAAATTCGAAAAACTTTAACCGTTACGGCCCGTCAATGCTGTGCCTCACTAACCGAGAGCGCGGCGGGGTAGGCATAGATGGGCAAAAAGTAATTAAACGAGGTGAAAGCGAGAGCGCGGCGGGGTAGGCAGAGATGGGCAAAAAGTAATCAAATTGACAACTGACAATTACAATTATTACCTTAATTACTTTATGACAGATTACTCGACTAATTGGTTACCATAAGTACCTGGTGCAATTTAATACAAACTCGATGTAAACTCTAAACGCATTTTTCTCCGATCTGCATTTTCGAAATTGGCGTGCAGGATTACTCAAAACTATTGACCCGAATGGGTTGAAACTTGGTAAAAATAATCATAATTCTACTACTTTCTACTTGACAAAAATTGTTTATAAAAAATTAGAAAAAAACTGGTTTTTTAAATCAAAATTTCATAGAAATGTTGAGTGAAACGTTGCTTTCTTTTTGTAAATACGTGCGATTCTCTTGGAATTTTCTTTATTTCAAAGACTGTTAAATAGAAACTATACATGTTCTAACTGAAAAAAAATTATTTTTACATTTTGCCACTGAAAGTCTACGGGATGCTAGACTGCACGTCGATTCGCAACTTACGCGGCAACCTTGCTGTAACACTCTACCGCAGCTCCGCCATTTTGATGAAAAATTAATTAAATTTTTTTTTTCTTTACATAGTTACATATACTATTAAGGTATACCTACCGTTTGATAAATGTAAAATAATTACTTCTTAGTTTAAAAAATCCCTTAAAATGTCTCAATTGCTTCTCGTCTTATTGCATATCCGGCTCAAACTGAAGTTTACATGCGAATAAAAGGAACATTTTTATACTTACACCTAATCTGCTATTCCAGGACCATAGAGTACCGTAAAATGGGGTTACTTTGAACTTTTTTTAACATCCTGGATTTTAACTTTTTTTGCTCTAATAGAACAATGTGTCTTTTGGCTAACAAATGTATAAGAAAGTCAAGCCCTGCCACTCCCTCCCCCCACAATTTCTTATATATTTTGTTTTAAATGTCAAAGTAACCTCGAGTGTGGGGTTTCTTTGACAAGGCATTGAAATGCAACTTATGTCAAGGATTAAGGGTTACTTTGACATTTTGATAAAAAAAAAATGTATGCATTATACATGGGATCAAATGAAAAACAACGATTTTTTACAATCTCTATTGTCTTTGTTAATGTTTATTTTTATTTTTTTTATTATTTATTAATCTTTATTTTATTATTAATATTTATTAAGGAAATATTTTACATAAAAATATGAAGTACCGAGGGTACTATTATAGGCACTTAATCAGTCTTACAATTATTATCGATATCAAAATAAATTTGAGCAACGTTACAATGAACTTTAACAACAAATTTAAACACATTTAAATGCGCACACATTTAAACCGTATTTGGCGCTCTGTTAAAGTAACCCCAAAAACTGTCGAAGTTACCCTCAACGTCAATTTAACCCCGTTTTACGGTACACCTTCCTCTTCTTCCAAAAGTTCCCGATACAGCAGAATCTGAAAAATCTTTCTTTTCGCACGTCAAAGTTGTAACCTCCCTTAAGCAGTGCTGTGCATGGCCGATACTCGGAGCGGTGGCCGCTTATTCGTGCACCGGCATGGCGCATCAACCAGTCAGCGGAAGGCCGATACTTCTGAGACCTTGGTGTAGATACTTGAGTAAAACATGTGCAGTGCAATGACTAACAACCCGAATATAAATTTCTTAGGGTTAGCCTGACCAGGATCAGGCCCCGATCGGGGTGTGATACGGGTAACACCTATTACGGACATCCTGATCCGGCCCCGATCGGGCCGGAAGTATTTAGGCCCTAAATCAGGCTATACTAAAATGGCCCTACTAAGGCCGTCCCTGATAAGATCCTACTAAGGCTTTCCCCGATAGGGCCCTACCAAGGCTTGCCCTGATAGGCCCTACTATGGCTTTCCCTGATCAGGCCATAAACAGGCTTGCCCTATAACTGCCTCAGCAGTCGATAGAGGCATACAACCTCTTATTTTCCACATGGAAACTTCGATTTTACAACATCGTAGTTCCGGAGTTTCGATGCGTTCCTGAATTCTATTAAAAAAAATGTGCTATGGACTGTCACGACAAAAAACGTTGGGCAACTCGGATGCGTGTTAGAACATTTCGGCGGCTTTGTAAGGCGAAGAGAGAGAGGAATTATATATATATATATATATATATATATATATATATATATATATATATATATATATATATATATATATATACATGGTTAAGTTTCAAAAATCTATAGCGTGTTATTCGATAAACCTCTTTAATTGTCACAATGATATTAACTAATTGATATACTTTATGCGATACAACAAATAATTATAGCAATTGATTTGGTCTCTTATGCCATATCTGGGACCAAGATGTTACAAGCACTCGGTAGCATAGGGGCAGCGTGCCTAGCTTTGGGTAGGTAGGTATGAGGTTCGATTCCCATATAGGCGAAATATTTTCTTCGAACAAAAACATTGCAGCAGGCCAGGAAATGACGAATTATGATACAAATTCATTGTATTGGAACTCTAAATTAAGTGGTTAATTCCATTTTGGATTTTTGAAATATTACATGCATTTCTTTCTGATCAGGCAACCAGGTCAGACCCATATGTGACACAACGTTACATTTCCTAGTAGGGCCCTTTCAGACTGCCTTGTTAGTGCCCTACCAGGGCAGTCAGACAATCTGATCGGGCCCTGATTTGGGTCCCATCAGTATAGACGGGGTGTGAACGCTGAAAATTTGGGTGATTTTCGGGAATTTTTTAAATAGAAAAGTACTCAATTAAATGTTTCGGAAAATTAAGAACATATTTTGGCTATATTTGACTTATATTACATAATTTTTTCATCGAAAAATATTGAGATCCTAGCGAGTTATGCGGTGCCTTCGGAGGCGCCACAAAAAAGCTCCTGCACTGCTGACGTGGTTCCGGCCGATTGAGTAGCTGGAACAGAAAAAGGAAAACAATGTCGTTAAACTGGAAGATGTTTCATGTACAATGACGTAGGTTTTCCAAAAATATCAAAATCTAACAAAATTGCGCAGTTATGAAAAAAGGCTATTTTCTTGCTTATAAAATTGTCGTTTTTTTAAATGCCAAATCGTCAATTTTCATCCAATCAAAAATATCCTACGTCGTTGTAGAGTAAATATATTCAAGAGTACTCAGTTCAAATTTCAAGTCAATCGGATAATTGCTTTTTGAGTTACAATGTCAGCAAATTTGAAAAATCTCATTTCGAGAAAAACGCGTTTAAAAATTGAATTATTGATTTTTGCAAGATACAATTATCATCATATAAATGATATAAATGATAATGTTATTCTTGAAAGTATAATCTGTCGAAAAAGGCAAAAAAAATCGATTTTTTTAAAGAGTCACTGGTATAGTCCCTTGAATTGCAATGTGCCTGCTACACGAGTTCACGGGGATATTATATTTCATTGAAGTTTTGGAACACAAAAACATCGCATGTATAACATTCGTTTAAATCAAATCAAGCGTTCCTTTAGAATGTAACCACTTGCTCAAGTTTATAAGAATCGCTTCCGGGAAAACGAAATTTTCAGCAGTTCTCAAAAAAATTGCCCGAATAAATCGCATTGGGATTCACTTTATTAAAAGTTTTATCTCGCTGTATATTGCTTCGAAAGTATTAGGAGGGCACACGGTGAAAGATTTCGTTTCGAGAATATTGCGAATGTCGTCGGGCTCGTGAAATGTTTTCGAAAAGAATGTAGCGCTTCGTGATGATTATTCGCCTTTTACGACCCGATTTCACAAGCCATTATACATTTTTGACGGTGCATTCTGAATTAATGGCGTGTATATATATATATATATATACCAGACCCTTCCCAGAACGGCGGAAATGGTGGATGCGAAGAATTTCAGTGACGCATTATTTCCCATATTGTGCGTTGCACTTAGGAACGTTGGAGATATTGCCTTTTTTTCAAAGTCACTTTGACCTGGCTGATTGGGGAATTTGAACTCGATGATTCTTTGCAAAAGTTTGCAGTTTGGCCGGAAACGACGCAATATAGTGATATCTCACGGGAGATTGAACGTTAATTTTTGTGTTATGATGCACAGAATCGAATCACGAAGTGGAAATAAAACGTTCAGGATTTTTGTTCTCTATGTCGCGAATGAGAACTTTTCGCCTCCCCAAGCAGGTGCAAAGATACGGCCTTAAACTTACGAGTGTCAAATGTAAAGAAAAAAATAGACTTCAAGCGAATTATTTTTAATTGTATAAATATATTAATTCAGAAAATAGAAAGTAAAAATTATTATCAATTAAAGTAAAACATCATTGAATGATCGTTTTTTTCCGGGATTTACGTTTTTCTTAAAAGCAATCATAATTGGTTCCAATTTTTTTTTTGCTTTTTAGATTACTCTCTATGAAGTTGAAGCTTGCATCGTTAGGACGCAACGGAACTTTATTTTCTTCTTATTATTATTATTATCCAAAATAATTTTCTGCAGATTTAGGGTTTAAATCGCTAAATAAGGATCCTAAAAAATGTTTACGCGATTTCCTACTAAAGGAAATTTGGGAAGTTCAAAATGAATATTTTTCGTTGCCTTCCAACGACGCAAACTTCAACGTCGTTGCTCTTCTGCAAGCGAGTTTTCTCATTAAAATTCATCGCAGGGTCTCGGCACCGATTTTTCATGTTTATTCGCGGCCTATTTGCAACGCACCCCCGATAATATTCTCTGCCATCACATTTTCGAAAACTACGGTTCTGGCTCGTATGGTAATAATGGCGCTTTGCGATACACGCTCCGATACGAATTTTCGCGAAACTTTGTCTCTATATCTTGACACTTTTCCGATAGTTCGACTTCTAGTATACACGTATACGTACGTACACCTGGCCACAATTGTTCTCGACTTTGTGTGTAATTAAAGTGAGAAAGTGAGAATAAAAACTTTGGCAAAGTACAAATTGGTTTTTCACCCGGTTGACTGGTCTCGATCGTGACAAACCTACACATATATGGGCACGAATTTCGGATTGCTGTTGACCAATCAGTGGACATGTATATTCGAGAAGATTTTTGCAAATTTGGAGTGTGAGAGAAAATAACTGTAAATAAATCTCATAGAAAGTAGCAGTGGATGAAAAAGCGCGTTAAGGGAGGACACCACTGTGACGGGCCGAAAAAATAACGTGTTTGCCAAATTTTTTTGTCTACTCGATCATTTATTTAGAAATTGGAAAAAAGGTATGCTATTAAGCATACGTGTAATTTATTTCGTGTAAATTGTTATTTAAAGAAAATAAAATTAACAACGTTATTGGTATATAATAGAGCCTCTGTATAAAAAATGTAGTCTAACGGCTGAATCGATAATTTGATAATGGTTGGTTTGAAAAATAAAAATAAAGAAGTTTTATAATATCGTTAAACGCAGCCTCGACAATTTTTTTTTACAAAATAACGGGTGTTGAAAAAAAGTGTCATTGTTGCGCAATTTTTACTAGTTAAGGCGTTACCCCCACTTGTAGCGCAAAAAAGGCCTTTTTCATGAATTTTTTAAAAGAAAACTACAAAACTTTTTTAAGCGATCAATATACCATCTTAAAGAACACATCTTGAAGAAATTTCAGTAATTTTTTTATGGAAAAATATTACATTGTTTAGTGGCAAATGGCCGTCAATGAAATAATGTTTTTATAGACACGGTTTGCGGTGACCAACATTGCGGTGAAGTGGATCATCTGAAAAAAAAATGCGGATGGATTTAGTTAAATATAAGTATAAACTAGTCTTTAATCGAAGGATTTTAAAAAATATTCATTTTTCACAAAATGGCGGACAGTCAAAGTTAACGGTTCGATTTTAACAAAAAAAACGGCCGTTTTTTTTGTTATAAAACGGCCATTTTTGTTTTTCGAAAAAAAAATCGAACGATTAAAGACTACATTTTTATGTATTAAATAAGCCTGCAAAATTTCAAGAAGATCGGTTCATTAGTGTTCGAGTAATCTTGGTCACCGATTTCAGAAATGCCATTTTGAGAAAAACGCGTTTAAAGTTTCAATTTCCGGTCGTATACACAACGGATTCTTCTCTTTCAACGCTCATATCTCAGTCAATTTTGTTCGGATCGACTTGAAATTTTCAGGACATATTCTCAGATACTTATACTTCAAAAAAATGCAATAAAAAAATCGATTTTTTCAAAATCGCAAGGGCGGGTAACCCCTCAATTTATTTAGAATTTGGAAGAAAGGTATGATGTTAGGCATACATTGAACTTATTTCGTGTAAATTTCTATTTGAAAATAATTAAAATTAACAACATTATTGCGATATAATAGAGCCTCTGTATAAAATGGTTCAACGGTTGGCTCTGGTCCAACGGCTGATTCGATAATTTGACAATGGTTGGTCTGAAAAATAAAAATAAAAACGTTTTATCATGTATATAAATGTAGTTCACATTGAGCGTTACCGTTTTTCCAAGAAAAAACTTTCACAAAATGACGAGTGTTAAAAAAAGTGTAATTTTGACGAAATTTTAACTTACATGATTATATCAATTTTACTCACATTATTACTTATTTATATAGGGTATCTCAAAATGACCTGACATTTTGCTTCATTAATAAAACCTATTATTTATTTGAAAACTACGAATATTTTCATTTTAATATAAGGTACAAACATGGAGGTTATGTGTGGATCACGATATTCTACAGTTGGCATAAACGGTATGGACTTGGAAGACATATTCTTTCAACAAGATTTAACGCCATTGGACTTCTGTCTTTGGGATTTTCTGAAAGGAAAAGTGTATGCCAATGATCCACAGACCATTCCGGAGCTCAAGGAAGCAATTGGACGCACCATTAATGAAATCAATCCGCAATTATACCAAAATGTTATTGGAAATTTCGTCAAAAGAGTGAACGTTTGTAAACAGGGACGAGGCGGCCATTTATCGGATATTGTGTTCCACTCGAAACCTCCATGTTTGGACCTGATGTGAAAATAAAAATATTCGTACTTTTCAAATAAATAATAAATCAAATAAATAAATAATAAATTCAAACAAATAAATAATACAATCAAATAAATAATGAGTTTACGAAAGAGAAACACTGGAGCACCTAATCGCTTGCGAAAAAGGAAGACAGCTATTATCCGATGGGGCGAAGGCGTATATATATATGTGGGCAAATGAGGAACAAGATGGAAGAGAAATAAGGAAGAAATTGATAAGGACGATAAGAGGAGAAAGCGATGTAGAGTCAATTTTTCAATTTTCGTCAATTTTCGTCAATTTTTCAGGGAAATAGAAAAAATGTGTAAAAGGGAGAAGGGATTATAACGGAGAGCGGGGGTTCCGAATTAGGTTTAAGTTAATTATAGAGTAAAAAGGCAATAGATGTAAGTTAATAATAGAAAACAATAGCATTAGATATAAGTTGAGAATAGCGAACAGAAGAATTAATTACAAGGCGAGTGCGAACCAAAGATTTATGCGATAGCGAACATAATAGATTGTAAAAAAGAGAGAGGTATATATATATATTGTTACAATTTTTGTAAAAGGTCATAAAGGTCATACAAATAAAAACTACTACTACCAAATAACGAGTTTCACGTGATGCCGTAACCAAGGTGATTTTTAAAACATATCATCAATAATTCGCAATTAACACACTTAAACTGTGTTGCTTTTTACCGTGTTATTTTTGCTCGTGTGTTGCTATCAGCGTGTGTTGTTTAGTCCAAAGTGTGTAAATATGCGTCTTGTATTTTGATTCTACACTTTTTGTGTGTCGAATAAGCGTGTTATTGATGGGGACAGCTACGAAGGTGTGTAATAATTTGATGCGTGAAAATTGTTCGTAGTGCGTTATAATCACTCACGTGTAATTATAACGCATTACATGTGTAATTGTAACGCATTACGTGTTACCAAATGCATAAGTGTGTAGCGTCAACATGGCAACGCGTGTCTAGCCTTTATGTTGTGTTACTTCTACATACTTTGAACACACGTCAAACACGCCTAGTTTTTGCAGTGTAAATTTTGAACGTTACTTTTCGGATCATCCTGTATATATAGTACAGTCGTGCTGTATATTGGGATCGGAAAAAATTAGAAGAAGGCTAGCTTTTTGACAGGTGATTTTGTAGGTGGCACGGGTGCTAAAACCAAGTTTGCCTAAAAATTGGGGGGTAGGGTTTTTTTTTAGGGGATGGGGGTGGATTAATGCCAAACTACAACCTCCACGAGGTCAGCGCCGGGTGACAAAATGTTCGGAAAAATCCGGGTTTTATTTTTGTCCATAGCGCCGAAGTCGTGGAAGTTTATTTTGGAGGTGAAAAAGTGGGGTCAAATTTTGAAAAATCAGTTTTCACTCGATAACTCTTTAGGACAAATTCATACAATTTTTGTTCAAATGGAAACGTTGTAGCCCTTGAAAAGACGCGTCGATCGAGTAGTCGATCAACCCTCTCCAATAATATCTTCACCCCCAAAAGAATTGTTGAAGACTTAACAAAAAAATTGTTTATTGAATAACTCAAAAACAATCGATTTTTCGGGGATGGTTCAAATGTACGAAATGTAGAGAATAATTTTCTCTATATTTTCGTTCCTATGCACAACTTTTGAATTTTGCTTTTTCGAACCCCTCTCAGGGGTTGAAAATTCAAAATAAAATTCTGGGAAAACTATTGACCGAAACTAAGGAGATACGAGTTTGGCGCTCCGGACAAAAATGTAGCTGAGGGTTCAAGCTACAAATTCTTCCACGGCGGCGAATTCGTGCCGTCAATAGTTTTCCCAGAATTTCATTTTGAATGGTCAACCCCCGAGAGGGGTTGCAAAATCAAAATTCAAGGGTGATCCATAGCAACGAAAATATGGAGAAAATTATTCCCTACATTTCGTACATTTGAACTAAACTCGAAAAACCGATTGTTTTTGAGCTATTCAATAAACTATTTTTTTTGTTCTTTTTTAACCATTTTTTGGGGGTGAAGATATTATCGGAGAGTGATGTTCGAATACTCAATCGACGCGTCTCTTCAAGGGCTACAACGTTCCCATTTGAACAAAAAACGTACGATTTTTTTCTAAAGAGTTATTTAATTAAAACCGATTTTTCAAAATTTCACCCCACTTTTTCACCCTCAAAATGAGCTTCCACGACTTCGGCGCTGTGGACAAAACTAAAGCCCGGATTTTTCTGAACATTTTGTCTTACGGCGCCGACCTCGTAGGGGTTGTAGTTTGGCATTAATCCACACCCATCTCCTTTCATCCCCTAAAAAAGAACCCTACACCCCGATTTTTAGGCAAACTTGGATTTAGCACCCGCGGCACCTACAAAATCACCTGTCAAAAAACTAGCCTTCTTCTAATTTTCTCCGATTCCGGGTTTTTTCAGCGACAGCACGACTGTACTAATATGCGCGAGGGGATATTTAAAATCAGGCTACCAGCCCAATCGACTATTTTAAGGATGATTCTCACATTTTTTTGCCCCGAATTGTTGAGTTTCTTTACAGTACGGTTCTTGAAATAACCTCTTTACAAGTATGCTTGCATTTGTCGAAAAGTGATTTTAAAGACATTGCGGTGTACGTAACGCTGATAATGGGGACAATTGGCTCCTATCAGGACGGTCCTATATATTTATATATATTTAGGCGCGAGGTGAACGCCCTTTTTTTCTACCCTGCCCATTTTTACCCCTCACGAGAAAAAGATGATCATACGGAATTCACAGGACGGCGGGGTTTAGTGCTTTCGTTCGCGCCTCCCCCAGGTCTCGACACAGAAGTTGCACTGCTCGTAACACTCAATGTATTGAGCTTTCCTCCGGCTAAGTCGAAAGGGACGAGGCCGTTCCAACGTTCGTTTTTCCCCCCTCTTGTATTGCAGTATACGCCGTTGCGAGCGACGAAGACCTCACCAGTTTTTTCAAAAAACATTTTCCTTCAGTGCGAAAAGGTTCCTGTTGAGGCGGTAAACCTCTGTGGCAGGTAAAAAATCATTTTTTTTCTTCATATTTTCAAGATATACATATTCGAGAATACGTGAAAAAAAGTTACGTTTAAAAATTCAAAATTGACCAAGTTACAGACGATTTAGTGAGAGCAGGTGGCGCAACGATTCACGCACACTAAAACTTTCCATTGCGTTTTTCTCAAAACAATTTTTTTCGGCCTGGCCGGAATCACACCCCAGCTGAAATGTCCGATTTTCAATTTAAAAGAAAAACAAAATTTCCGTAATTGCAATAACTATTGTTGTACGTAGCCGTTTTTTTTTCATTTAGTATTTTTTAAGTCCCCGAATGTAAGTAAAAATAATCGCAAAAGTTGCGATTTTCTTTTACTTTTAATTAAATGAAGGGTTTGACAATAAAATCATAAAATAAATAAAGAAAGGGATTTTTTAAAATACCTTTTTTTTAAATCCCAAATCTAGTAGACAAAAAAATGACAAAAACGACCCCTTTCGGCCTGTTACAATGGTGTCCTCCCTTAAGATGGGGAACCTTTGCGCTGTTCTCGTAATACTTTTTGAGTAGATTCTCGGTTGAATGCTTATTCTCAATCGTTCCGATTTATCTCGTCAATAATTACGGTATAGCCCTTTGCAATAAAAAACCGCGGCGTACAGTTATCTTTTTTTTTCACCGCGGAAAAATTTCTCGCTGCGATGTGTTTCGGACACATTGAGATTTTTCTTCGCGTTTTTTTTCTTCCCTTCGCTGGAAACGAGGAGTGAGGAAATTACGAGAGGAAGGAAAGTATCACCCGTACAGTTTCCCACGCTGCGATACAACATGATCCCTTTCGTTTCTGGCAAGCGATTCATGTATTATTCAACGCGAAGTGAGTAGCTTCACGAACCGGGTAATATTTTTGAGCTGTTTAATTCATGGACGCTTCGACATAAAAATAAAATTTGGTGCATAAGCTTTCGGAAATTTTCTTTTTAAGGCTGGTCGTTTCATCGGTGTGGTTTTCTATTTGCTTATGTATATATATATATATATATATATATATATATAGGGTGGACCATTTAACGTGACCACCCCAAATATCTCCGTTGCCTTGAGTGACGAAAAAAATGTCAGGATGTAATTTTATTGATTTCGAAGGGCTGATGCAGTGGTGAAAAATCCATTTTTGTCAAGGTTATAGTTTCTTCGTTCTCAAGGTCATCAATGGTTTTTCAAATGGGATCACGCTTTTTTTTTATTAAGACGTTGTAGCTGATATTCAGACGAATCTAATGACCTATGATATCATGACTTTGAAATGATTTTTCACCAAAATACACGTGTAAAAATGGGAAATCGTGATGGTATTGACAATGAGAATATCCGAATAATGTAATTGAATTTTTTGTGCAGAACATTTATTGTCACAAATGTTCGAAGTGATGGCCATTAACTTCGACACATTTTTGAAGACGTCGTATAAATGATTCTCTTGACCTTCGAATACTTCCTGGTGTGATAGCGGCGGTATCGCAAAAACTATCTCTGCTTGACTGTACAATACCATTTTCGATGCGGTTATTACATGGTACTTTGGATGGACACGCTTGTCTACTGATTCTAATATTGGTAGATGATGAACATTCTTCACTCTACTGCAGTTTTACTATGTTACAATGCCAGTATTTACAAACATCAGAAACATCTCCGATTATTGACATCATTGTATCTGTTGGATAACCTGCGCCGCTATCACACCACAAATTATTCGAAGGTCAAGAGAATCATTTATACGACGTCTTTAAAAATGTGTCGAGGTTAATGGCCATCACTTCGAACATGTGTTACAATAAATGTTCTGCACAAATAACTTAATTACATTATTCGGATATTCTTATTGTCAATGCCATCACAATTTCCCATTTTGACACGTGCATTTTGGTGAAAAATCATTTCAAGGTCATGATCTCATAGGTCGTTGGATTCGTCTGAATATCAGCTACAACGTCTTAATAAAAAAAAAACATGTTCGCATTCGAATAACCATTGATGACCTTGAGAACGAAAAAACTATGACCTTGACAAACATGCATTTTTCACCACTGTATCAGCCCTTCGAAATCAATCAAATATATATATATCATATATATACACAAATATAAAAAAAAACATATATAATATGTGCGTGGGTGTACATATTCGAGATAGCAAAATGTTTTTTCCAACAAATTCTTATCCCCGACTGTAGATGGAATACCCTATACGCATCTGCCCCCGTTTGTGGAACAGCCGCCCAGACTATCGACCCCGAATCGCGAGCTGGGGTTACCTCCGTATTACAAGCGTAAAATGAAATCTACTGCGGAAAGAAATTGCTCCTTCACAGTGCCCGTCGTTGTGCGATTTTTTTCTTCTTTTTTATCGCAGTATATCGCCCATTCGGTTCGGGAGAAATTATCCGACTGGAATATATATATATATATATATATATATATACATTGCCGGAAATATTCAGTGCTCTATTTAAAATCCCGAGGCCCGAATTATAATAACGATGTGGTGAGTGAGAAAGAATACACGAGTGTTAAATCAATCTTGCATTACTCGGGCATATTTGCAGTGTTTCCAGTGGTGCCGACGTTAATGAGAATATGATATTGGAGTTTGCATCGTTGGAACGTAATGAAATTTTCTTTCTTCGTATTAGTGTACTTTCTTTTCCACACTCAGGTTACGAGAATCACTTAAATATTTTCGTGGATTCTTATTAAAAATCTATAACCAAATTCTGCGAGAAGAGAATTTTCGATGATAATAAAAGCTCAGAAATGAAAGAAATCGAGAAGAATTTTCGTGTAGTGTAACGAAGATCAGATTTTCGTTACTTTCCAACGACGCGAACTTCGACACCATTGTTCCTTACGTTTTCCTTATAAGAGACACTAATGTCGAGAAAACTTTTGCTGATGCGACGAAAAGCTTCCTAGCATGTCTCGTACCCGAAAATTAGCGAAAGTATGCCCGCACATTAATTTTGAATAATGAGAGAATCAAAAGTTATGAAAAATATATAAAAATAAAATAACAAATGTTTTAAACACTTTCTTCTCCGTCAAGGTAGAGTGAATTCGTTAAGTTTTCTGAATTCATATTGTGTGTAAAAGTGTGTCAATTGAAATACAGGAGGAAAAACTAAGAGGGTTATCAGAAAAGAAATTTAACTTTTTTTTATTATTCGCGAGGCTGTTTTTTCATGGTATTGAAGTTTGCATCATTGGAATGCAACGACTTCTTTTTTACTATTTAGGCTACGAAAATTAACTAATTTTTTTTGAGGATTCTTATTACAAAATTATAATGAAAAACTGCTAATAGAGATTTTAGATAATAATGAAAGAAATGAAGGAAATCGAGAATTTTCATTGCATTCCAATGATGCAAACTTTAACACCATAAACTTTCAGATTTGGTTGCAACGTTGGGATCCAATGAAAATGAGTTTTTCATTGGATCACCACATTGGATCCACCATCATTGGAGCCACCAACATTTTTGTTTCCACGGGCCAATTTTTTTTGCCCATTTAGGCTACAAAAATCATTGAAATTTGTTTGAAGATGCTTATTAGGGATCCATAACGTGAACCTGCAAAAAAAAGTTTAGATAGTAATGAAAATAAAGAAATTAAAAAATAAAGAAAGATTTTCGTTGCATTCCAACGTCGCCAACTTCAACACCATACGAGACTGACAAGTTTTTCGTATTCCTGCTAAATAACTGAAGACGTTTTACCGTTTACTCTACTCTGTCCTGGAGCAATGATATTCAATGACCTCAAAATTTCTCGACGTCTTATTCCTGTTGAAAAAAATATATCATTACTGTACTATCGTAATCGCGTTTAATTCAACGAGTCCGTGCTGTCAGCAACATTTTCATAATATTTACGAGGTCGAGGAAAAATGATTCCCAATCTACTCATCGAACGATCAATAGAGTATCCTTTCTTCGGAAATAATGTACTCACTTTTTCACCTGAAATCGCTACTGGCGTGAAATTGATTGCCCTTTTTCGTCAGCAAATGTCCGAAGGGAAGAAAACTGTGTTCATAAAAGAAGCATACTACAGCAACGTTGCCGAATAATTGGCACTCAGTTGCCCAGTAAATCACTCGCAGAATTTGTCGCGTTTGCTTGGAATAACGCGCCGTTGGTTTTTTATTTAAACAGAAGAGAACACCTCGACCCTCTCTCTCTCTCTCTGGTTCCTTTTGTTGTTTTCTCCCTCGCAGCTCTCCCTTTCGTTCTTATTCCCGAGATGTGGAACCTAGTAGGATATATATATATATATATATATATATATATATATATATGTATATATATATATATATATATATATATATATATATATATATAGGAGAAGGGACGATAACCGCGAGAAACGGGAAGAATGAGAGAAGGGATGGAATACTGAAGCTTCCTGAATTCAGGGTGAAATTACACTCCCGAGTTGACGGACGATCGATAGCACGGGCCGAATGAGAGATAGAAATACGAGTACGAAGAGTCCTGTATCTTTCTCTGGGCTCGCGTTTCGACGGCGAATCCGAAACACGGTCTGATCGTTAGTGGTTTTCGCTCTCATTGTGGGCGCGATACCATGGAGGATGCCAAAAACCAAATTCACGTACGAGATTTACCGGCATCGTAAACGTGGCCAAGATTACCCTTGATGGAGGTATACATGCGTATATGCGAGAGTGTGTATATATATATATATATATATATATATACACTAGGTGCGCAACTAAGTTCCAGGGTTTCACACATGGATGGCGCTAGCCACATATGTAGTCGGCATACAGGTCTGAAATTGGGTGTCTTTATAGTTTGGACATCTGTTAAGAATACCCAGTCGTAATATAAACAAATATCGCAACACAACGACCTTTTCTCTAACCTCGAAAATGTCAACGTTTGTGCCAAATAAACAGCATTTGCGGGAAGCATTGCTTTTCTGTTTCAACCTAAAAAAAACAGCAGCTGAAGTACGTCGGTTACTTGAGGAGGCCTACGGCGAAAATATACCATAAAAAACAACGTGTGAAGATTGGTTCAAGCGGTTCAGATGTGGCGACTTTGAGTCTGGGGACAAGGAGTGCTCGGGAAGACCGCAAACATTTGTGGACGCCGATCTGCAAGCGTTCTTGGATGAAGATGACACTCAAACAGAAGATCAACTTGCCGAGGCATTCCATGTGATTCGGCAATGTATTTCGAATCGTTTGCACGCCATGGGAAAAATTTATAAGGGACGAAAGTGGGTGCCGCGTGAGTTGACTGAGAGACAAATGGAAAATCGAAGAGCCACTTCCGAAATTTTACCTTTGCGGCAGAACAGAAATAGTTTCCTGCATCGAATTGTTACTGGCGATGAAAAATGGATATATTTCGAGAATCCCAAACGCAGACAATCGTGGCTTCCACTTGACGAAGTGTCAATATTGACACCACGGCCAAATCGCTTCGGAAAAAAGACAATGCTCTGCGTTTGGTGGGACCAGAAAGGAATCATGTACTATGAACTGCTGAAACCGGGCGAAACTGTCAATGGGCATCGCTACTGACAACAACTCATCAATTTGAACCACGCATTGGTCGAAAAACGGCCAGAATGGGACACGAGACACGAACGTGTGATATTGCAGCACGACAACGCTCCGTGCCATCGCAGTTCCATCGTCCAGGACACCATAAAAACACTGAAATGGGATCTGCTACCGCACCTGCCGTATTCGCCAGACCTGGCCCCTTCGGACTATCACTTGTTCCGGTCGATGGCGCATGGCTTGGGTGGGCTACACTTGGCCAATTACGATGCAGTACAACATTGGTTGGACGAATGGTTTAAGTCCAAAGACGCGTCTTTTTATCGTCGCGGTATTTATGTATTGCCAGAGAGATGGCAAAAATGTGTGAATAGCGAGGGGCAATACTTCGAATGAACCATTTATTGTATTAGGTGTACAAATAAGTTTTAGGACAGTTTTCAAAAAATTCAAGATTTATTAAAAAAGAAGTAAAACACAGTTATTCATCGAAGTAATCTCCATCGCACTGAATGACCTTCAGCCATCTCTCAGGTAACTCGCGGATGCCTTTCGCAAAGAAACTTTCGTCTTGCGAGGTGAGAAATTTAGCGACCCATTTTTCCACTTCTTCAAATGTTTTGAATCGCACGTCAGACAAATCGTTCTGCATTTTCCGGAATAAATGATAATCGGATGGGGCTAAGTCTGGTGAATACGCCGGGTGTGGTACAGCTTCCCATCCAAGCGCTACTAACGTATCCTTGACCGGTTTACCCACATGAGGCCGCGCGTTGTCATGGAGCAGTTTTACTGGACATTTTTCTTTACCAGAAAATGGACGTTTCTTCTCAATTTCTTGATTCACTTGCATCAATTGATGACAATAGCGATCGGTAGTAACTGTTTGACCAGGTTTGAGAAGTTCATAATACAGTACGCTTTTCATATCCATAGGGGTCAACCCAATGATATTTGCGTTTCGGATTATCAAAATAAATCCACTTTTCATCGCCGGTCACAATTTTCCACAAGAAAGACTTTCTATGTTGCTTGTTGTAAAGACTCACACAAATGTTAAGACGGCTGTTTTTATTTTCTTGAGTCAGAAAGTGTGGCACCCACTTTGTTCCTTTTCGAATCTTACCCATTGCTTTTAAACGATAAGAAACAGTTTGTTGAGTTACTCCAAGCTGTTCCGAAAGTTGTTTCTCCGTCTGACAAGAGTTTTCATCCAGCAACGCTTGCAGTTCCTGATCGTCCACCTTTACAGGAGGCCCCGTGCGTTCACGGTCATTAACGTCGAAATCACCTTCTTTGAATCGCTTATACCAATACTCACATGTACTTTTAGATACAATGTTGTCTCCAAGAACAGAACATATCGATTCATACGCTTTCCTAACACTTTTTCCTTGATGGAATTCATAGCGAATGCAGTGTCTAATAAATAGCTTATCGGTCTGCATGTTTAATTTACAGAATTTATAGGTTATGTTTATGACTCCTTTACGTTTCGATACTACATATCAATCGCCATCTATGATAAGTGAGCGGGACCTTTGAATTAATTTAGAATAGCTGTTATGATACAAAATCGAAGTGTCCTAAAACTTATTTGTACACCTAATATTTGTCTTGAAATTTTCGATTTTTCATTGGTAAAAAAAACCCGGAAACTTAGTTGCGCACCTAGTGTATATATATATATAACAGGGTGTCCTGATATGAATGGATGATCCTGCAACTGTCGATATGTCAAATCATGTCCTACTATAGCTGGAATTTCAGTTTAGTAAAAGTCTCACTGTTTTCGAGATAAAAATCATCTGCTTTTGGTTTTTTGCATGCCATTTTTACAAATGATAACTTTTTTTGAACCGGTTAAAAAAAAACACATTTTGTTATTTGCTGTGTCGAGACGTCTTCTTTTTAACCTTCAATGTTAAGAAAACTTTATGAAAAATGATCTTATGCAAAATTTCCATACATACCAATTCGAACATCTGACTTTGATAGCCTGTGGTGTAAAGAAAAATGTACTACGCATATCGTGCCAATTACTTAAAAAAGTAGCTTAGTTATTACCGATTCATATCATTTATAGATATGGCATGCAAAAAACCAAAAGCAGATGATTTTTTTTCTAAAAATAACATAAAGCCCAAAATCTCGAAAATGGTGAGACTTTCACTAAACTGAATTTCGCGCATATAGTAGGACATGATCTGACCTATCGACAGTTGCAGGGTTATCCATTCATAACAAAACACTCTGTGTATGTATATATATATTTATACGGGAAATAACAGAGGAAGTTACAATAAATAAAATACTTCAAATAAAAATAATGGAAATAATAATACTCAATACAAATGAAGATATACCAGGCTCGATTTGCCATTAACAGGTTACACCTAGCCGAAAAAAGGAATTTTCCTGAATTTTTTTTGGGACCACGTGTGCAGTTGTCCGAATTTTTTGTTTACCTCAAAGAGTATGTTTTTGAGTATCTTTCACAATGTTTGTATTGTACATATTTATGAATGTGGTAGATAACGTGTGTGCAGGCCGCTGTTTAAAAAACTTCCTTCGCGGTGACCACTGCAGCGCGGAAACAAATCAACCGAAATAAAAAATCAAACGCTAAAAAGTCAAATTAGTGTTTGCATGAAATTATCCAGGGCTTGGACTAATATTTGATAAAATAATGATTTGTGAAAAAATGGTCGCAGTCCAAAGTGAAAGTATGGATTTTCCGTGCAAAAAACACTCTACCTTCGATTACAAAAAAAAAAACTATGCATCAAATTTAAAATTCCTTTATTCAAGCACTGCTTTTTTATATGTAAAAGCAGCTCGTGAAATTAGAAGTTGATCGGTGTAGTGTTTTTTAAGATATCGTGGTCATTTTGCACAGGTAATTTTGAGAAAAATGCGTTGCAAGCTTGAAACTTGTCGAAAGTTCGTGGAACCTACCTATGAACGCTCATAACACCCTCAATTTTGAACGCATCGACTTGAAATCTTCAGAGAATATTTTTGAAATGGTATATTCTGGGAATTCGTCGGAAGCCAAAAATTGATATTTTGAAAAACTTCAACTAGGTGTAGTAAGCCTTTAACAATATATATATATATATATATATATATATATATATATATATATATATATATATATATATATATATATATATATATATACACAGGGTGTTAGGAAGGTTGATGAAAAACCTTAAGGGGGTTATAGGTCACCTCATCAGGAACATATCTAACCTAAGTTACCTTGATCCAAAGTCTAAGGATTTCGACGTATCATGGTGACTTTGTTTCACGAATTTGCTTCGCGGAAAAACGCACACTCGAGTAAAACAAATTACCATTTTATTTTTATTTTTTTTCCAGCCAATGTATACTTGTTGAATGCGAGTCGCGAACTCTTACCATACTTACGTATGTGACATACGTATATATTGGGTTGGTACAAAAATCTTGCAACACTTTTTTTTTGGACGATGAACTACGAGCACTTATAAAGGCAAAGCCTAATATGTCGTCACGAGAATTAGCCAACAAACTCAACTTCAGTCATCCTGCGATCCTTCGACATTTACAAGAGATGGGATATAGGAAAGTTGTTTCGTCTTGGATACTGCATAATCTCAGCGAATCAAACAAAGCAACACGCATGTCCATCTGTCTTTCACTCCTGCATCGTCTGCAAAGAAAGGATTTTCTTCAAGAAATAATCACTGGGGATGAAAGCTGGGTGTTGTATGTTAATCACACGCGCAAGCGTCAGTGGCTACCGAAAGGGGAAAAACCAGAACCGACCCCTAAACGGCCCCGTGAAATGAAGAAAGTTTTACTTTGTTGGTGGGATTCTGAGGGTGAAATTCTCTATTACGAATTTCTGCCAACCAATACCACAATACAGGCAGAGATTTATTCTGCACAACTGCAAAAGGTGGCTAAAATTATGAAACAGAAAAGGCCTAAACGTCTTCAAGTTCGGCTTCTCCATGACAATGCTCGACCCCACGTCGCTATGATGACACAAGAATCTATTTCGCACCTAGGATGGGAAGTTCTACCATACCCACCGTGTTCACCAGACTTAGCACCTACCGACTATCACCTGTTTCGGGCTTTGAAGGACTATTTACGGGATAAAAAATTTGATCATCTGTCGGATCTGAAAAATATATTGGACGACTTTCTTAATTCATGACCAAAAGAATTCTGGTCTGCAAGCGTGCAAAGTCTACCAGATCATTGGGCAAGAGTTGTAGATGCAGAGGGATCCTACGTTACTGAATAATCGTTTATTGTTAAAATAAATTTTTTTTTCTTACTCGTGTTGTGTGTTGCATGATTTTTGTACCAACCCAATATATATGCTAGGGAAGAAAAGAACGTTGTATAGTTACAACGTAAGGAAGGGAGCAACAGCAGCAACATTCGATATCAAGAGAGCGATGAAATTATTCTAATTCTTTTCCTTCGCTTCTTTCACACTTTCTGCACAGCGGGCGCTGCATGTGGGACGCCTGTGGGACGGTTGTACACAAAATAAAAAGCCCAGATATCGCGCCTGTCGTTGCTGAATATATCGTTTCCCCGATAAGAAGCATCTCTCGCTTTCTGACGATAAGAAAAATATCGTTCCGCTGCTGCTCAAAACGCTGCATTCCATTAACAAAGCTGGCATTTGCGTATGCGCGTGTAAGAAGCGCGTGTGGGGATGTTCGTCTTGCATTCTGCATCGTCGGCGCGCCTTTCAAGGAACACACGGAAGTCACGAGGAATCGCTCGCTTTTTCATTTTTGGACTCACGGCGGTTGCCGTACATCGCTATCTCTCGAGAAAAGAAAAAAAAAAATATGTCCAGATATGACCGCGCCTCTACTCTTATGCTGATGGGAAAGAGATACGGGTGCGAGAGAGACGGCGATAGTGGCGCTTACAGGGGAATCTACAGAGAAAATGTGTTCACGTCAGCTCAGGGCAAAGTGAAATATGTACCGCGTGTCGCGAAAGTACGGGTGGGGATCGGAAATTCGAACGATCAATATTCAGAACGACAGAAATTTGGAATTCAGTAATGACGAACGTTTCAATATAGACAGATCAATCTTATGATAGTCTGTAAAACAAATAATCGCAATTGTGAATACAAAGTTAGTAGTGGTTACACAGATTTTTATGTTATATTTCAACTTGACTTGTACAAATTTTCAAAGAAAAATATTGATTATTTATAAAACTATCGCCATCTTTGTGGACCCCCTTCGGTATGTAGTGCTTTGCGGTAATCATCATAAAATTTTACTGGATCATCTGAAATAAAAAAAAACAAAATAATCATTGGTTTAATAATAAATCTAGTTCTTAATCGAAGCTTTTTTTCAAAAATTAACAAAATGGCGGCTTTCAAGAGATAACTCGATTTTTGACCAAAACATCGCTCGTTTATTGTTAAAAAAATATATAACTTTTCAACAGAAATGAAAATCCTTTGATTAAGGACTAGTTTTTAATGCTATCCATAGGCATGCCAAATTTCATCAAAATCCATCGAGTGGTTTTTGAATTATAGTGGTCACCTACTTGAAAAACATAGTTTCGAGGGGTGGGAGTCGAAATATCGATGGATCAATATTCGGATGGGCTGAAATATCGATATCGGCAGAAATCGTCATAACTCGGCGAATTTTTAACAATATTTTTGTTGTTAACTAAAGTTGAAACCCTAAGCTACAAAACAATGCAATACAAAATCGCATTTTTCAAACATCACTCGATACAGATCGTTCGAACGGAGAACGGAGCTAGACTTTTCCCCCAAATGTTAAGGGGTCTTCTCTCTCTAGACGCTAAAAAGCCTATTGTCATAAATTTTTTTGGTAGGTCTATAGGTTTATATTATAGATATTGATATCAAAGTTGTTACACTTAATAAATACACTTTCGAAATATATCAAAACAAACAATTATTTATTTAAGTCACTATTTATAGACTATTTATATACTAATGGTAGTTAAAAAATGTCCTAAAAAATTTGTAGGTCTGTGTTGTTGATGAAATCACGGAGATGGATCATCCAAAACAAAAAAATCCAATGGTTTCAGAATCAGTATGTTAATGGCTATAGCGCATATCATACGATTTTTGATACATGCAAAAATAACAAAATGGCGGACATTTATCGAAAAAACAAAACCTTGTTTTTTCACCGTTTTTGGCAAAAAGTAAATATCAAAATTTAAAAAAATCCTCGATATGCGCTATAGGTATAATTGTAAAGAATATGTGGTTGACATTTTATAGAATCGGTTCCGTAGTTTCGAAGATTTTATCAACAAGCCGTCGGAAACCGTTTTTTCGAGAAAAACGCGTTTAAAGTTTGTTTGGGTTACATAAATACATGACATTTTTTAAATGTATTTCAAATGTATTTATTAAGTGTAACAACTTTTATATCAATATCTATAATATAATCCTATAAAAAACTTCATGAAAGTAGCCTTTTTAGCGTCTAAAGTAAGAAGCCCCCTTAATCGTCTTTGAGAAAAGTATGCAGCAGGATTTTTACCGATGCTGAGCAGCTTTCATTTCGTCTTAAGATTCTCGGAGTGGAAAACAAACTTGCACATAGAAAATGTCTTGCAAGAACATTTCCTTTCCTTTCCTTTCCTTTCTTTTCTTCAATAAGTTCGTATCTCTGTAGTAGCTTCGTATCCATGCGGTGATCAGACGTTGGAATGGGGAACGATTGGGAAACGAGAAAAAGCCGGTTCTCATGTAGATACCGAGTAGACAAATATACAAATGCTTAATGTTGCGGGAGAAATAAATATCATGTGCGAATAATCGATTGCGGATATAATGTGAACATTGCATTATCGATTTTTAACTATTTTTCAGGTTATATATTCCTTCGTATCTACTTGTGAGTTTTGGCTTCACTGTTTCCAGTTCCTACGATACCCCCTTATAATGTCTCCCACGGCCATTATTTCCTACTGCACCATTGTATCGCATTTGCACGAGGGCACAGGACAACTCTCGAAAACCCGTGCCGGTTCATTGATTTTTCATTTATTTATTATTTTATTTATTATTTATTTATTATTTATTATTTATTTATTATTTTTTATTTATTACTTATTAGTTTATCTATTTAATTTATTATTTTCTTCTTTCTCCATAGAAACTTAATCGAAATTCAATTCTACGCGTTCATACCCAAGCAGCATTTTGCTGGGGAGGCTTGAGACCACATACAGACTTGATAGGGACGCCGCACGTAAGGAATCCATATTGGAATCCAAATAAATTCCGCGCTATTTCCCGATTGACGTCATTTGAGAATTTTTTATTTGAAATTCTCAACAGGAATTTGTTGGATCTCAAAAAAAAAAAATCCTTTCGTGAGCCCGTGTACAAATTTGTAGGAAAGTCCCAAGATGCATCTCCATCTCTATAGGGATTTGTTAGGGACACCGCACATAGGGAGTCCTCATTAGGATCAAATGAAATTATGCACTGTTCCTCGACGAACGCCTCTTGAGGATTTTTACCACGTTTGTTTCGATAATATGTGAAAAGTTGGGAGAAAAAATTCGGCGTGTTGAAACATACCCTGCACGCTTCGTGAGCGTGTACACTACTGTGGTGATATTATGTACAAGTGCAGTAAAATGAATAACCAACGGTAATTACAGTGGATTTCTAGTGATGCGATTCAAATAGATTTTTCAATTATACCTTTTTGAGCGATTTATACTTTTTATCAGCTACACTGCCAAAATTATGCGTGTTTGACGTGTGTTCAGAGGATTTAGAAGTAACACAACATAAAGGCTAGACACGCGTTGCCATGTTGATTCTCCACACTTATGCATTTGGTAACACGTAATGCAATTTTGATGCGTTCAATTGTTACACACCTTCGTAGCTGTCCCCATCAATGAAACGCTTATTCGAACACACATAAAGCGTGTAGAATTAACATACAAGACGCATATTTACACACATTGAACTAAACAACACGCGTTCATGGCAACACACGAGCAAAAATAATACGGATAAAGCAACTCAGTCTAAGTGTGTTAAGGGGAGATATACACCTAGGAGCCGGAAAAAGGTCATGTTTGTGAATTATTTCAAGGAAAACTATTTGAAATTTCGGATTGGAGTTTTAATTATCTAAAAGTATATACATTCAACAATATGTTTAATTTTCTTTATTTAAAAATATCAAAAATATACAAGGATATTGTATGATCCTTGGAGCGTCGTAAAAAAATCTGCGTATACGGTACCCACTGGCGTTTCTTCAAAAATCATCTGAAAAAAAACCAAAAAGATTATTAAATTAGATACTATAATCTAGTAAGTGTCATAGCCGATTTTGAAAATATCGATTTATGACAAAATGGCGGACGTTTGAACATAAATAGTGATTTTTGGGCCAAAAATTGGTTATTATTTTGCCTATAAAACAGAAACTAAATAACGGAAAAAGAAATTCTATCACAAGTACTAGATAATGGTGTATAGAATAACCACAAAAAACCTCAAGGCAATCGGTTCATTGGTTTTCGAGAAATTTTGGCTACCGATTTGAAAATCTTGAACCGATTTGATATCTTCTAAATCCTCGACATCGACCATTTAGGTGTATAACCCCCGTTAATTTCGAGTCATTGATCATGTGTTTGAAAAAACACCATGGTTACCTTGGTTATCACTCATTTGATCAACCGGTTAATTGACGGCTACATTTGGTCTTGACTTTTTGTTTCATTTATAGATCATTTTTGCGTTCGCCACGTGGAAGAACCTGAAATTGGAATCTATTTTCCAAAACCTCGATAGCTGCTTTGAATCTTTAGCGACGTATTTTTGTTTCGAGGCCATCGCCGACAACCAAAAAGCGGCCGTCATCGTGTAGTTGTATGACAATCTATAGCCTATGCGAAGACAAGAAAAACAGTGACACCTCTCATACATACTATACAGAGTAATATATAAATACTGTTGAGTTCAGTCCAATAAATGCATATATTTTGACGATAAAAGGGTTTCGTTATTCAAGTTGTCATTCCGCCGCATGTATATACAGTACTGCAAAAATGAGTGTGTTGTTTTCACACACATTGAATGTGCAAATAGTTATAGACACTTTTCCCACGTTTTAACGTGTGTAAAAAAATAACACACGTAAGTGTGTTGCTTGAACGCATCTATCCGTGTTATTTTTACACCGTTATTTTTCACACACGTTAAAACGTGTAAAAAGCGTCTACAGCCATTTGCACACCTAATGTGTGTAAAAACAACACATTTATTTTTGCAGTGTGAGATTTATTCTTTTTTAATATCCACTCATTTTGTATATCGATCTGTTTTGTTTAGAACATTCAAAGTACAAAATGCGCCATCAAGAACCGTATCGGATTGTTTAACAATGTGGCAATCCCGTAGGACTCAAATTGGATTCGTACATTACAATGGGGAATCCCGATGAGAATTCAATGGACGAGCGTGAAGTTTTAGTATAGGGATCCACTGCCAGGATCTCATTGGATCTCAATGAGGAAGTAGGGAGCAGTATGTGAATCCGATTGGATCCCTATGACAATTTCTTTACTAGTGAAACTTTAATTATTAAAACCCTGATTAGTGAAACTTTAATTATAGAAACCTTGATTATTGGAACTTCAGTAATCGAAACCTTAATTATTGACTCTTCAATTTTAGAAACATCAATTTTTGAAACCTCAACCAAGGAAACGTAGATTAATGATACTTCGGTTACTGAAACTTCAATTATTTTAACGTTAATTATTGAAACATTTTCGCGATAATCCGATCTCGAAAAAACGTGACTCCGAATAAAAAGGATCGTTGATTTGTATCTCGTCTCGTAGCTGCTCTTGAGGAAACCGAACTCAAGACACGGAGGTGCAAATTGCAACCTCCATGCCTTGAGGGTATGCCTCGAGTATATTTGGGAAACTCGAAGGGACGTCGACGACGACACCCGCTTTTCGGATGTTATCTCGCCGATTCGCATATAATTCGGCTCTGAGGCAGGAAACCCACATTATCGTGGCCTCCTTCATATCCGTCGAACGCTCGTAAAAACGACGCCCGTAGTTTCTCTCCTCGTGTTAGGAAGAGTTCGTAATTTACGAGCTCTCGCATTCTCGCCTGGCTCAACCGCTCGCGAAACTCTCACTCAGCAATGCGAAATAGGACGAGGGCCAGGGCCCTTTCTCCGCTTCTCGTAATCGCGAAAATTTTACATGGCCCCAAGACTGATAACGCGGCACTAATCAAACATGCCCTCATATCTCTGCCTGTGTATTCCGGCGGGCGAAGGAGAAAAAGTGCTACCCGCGCCTGAACTGCCGCACCGTGTAGGCGGGTTTGGTATTCGCCAAACGATTTTTAAGTCATGCCGGTACTTTGAAACGAGGACGAATGAATTTGCTTATCGTGACGCGAAAAGACGCAGACACCGAAGCAACGGGGAATCCTCGATAGCCCAGTTTTTTTTCCCACTCGTACGTCATGGCATGAGATTCGCTGACGCGTTACTCGCGGAAGACAACTATGTCCGGTATTTTTTTTCCACCACAGTATGTGTTCAAAACAATTGGGTTGTTTTATAATGAAAATCGCCATGAAGGATCTTCGATCGGCAGCTTTTTGGAAAAACTTTAATCTATGACGCGTAGAAAGCTCGTAAGAAAAGCTTCAGCATATGCATATCAGTGATCAGATGTTTGGAAACACTCTTTGCGGTTTTTCGATCAGAAGAAGTGAGAAAAATATATTTAAACTTTTTTTAATCTCGGTTCCTTTTTAAAGGAGATATTTTATTTTTAATCTCATAGCTCTTGAGATACAGTGCATTTTCCAAAAAGTAGACTGCTTTACGAAAAGTTGAATAACATTGGCATGCAAAATCAGGAACGAAAATTGAAGGTAAAATTCGACCTCGTCGGGTCCCTTTAAAAAAACGTTGCCATTTTCCACAAAAATGATGCGCGAGTTTATTAAGGCCTTAGGCCACTCTAGAGGCCGGAAAAATAGGCTTTATGGGGATTTTTTTTAAGAAAAACTACAAAATAAATCGAGATTACAAAAAAGGGTGTTTATCATCCATATCAGTGACTGTATACAATAATTTTATTGAAGCGATTAATTTCAAAATGGCGGCTGTGCAGTGTTTATCTCAAAACGGCATTTTTTAAGTTGGCCGGAAACATAATTCAGACAATTTTCAACCGATTCACTTCAAATGTTGAATATATCTTGAAAAATACATTGTCTATAGAAGTACGTAGAATTTTTTTATAATGCATAGTTCATTCGTTATTAACAATTATCTGAGGATTTTTTAGTACCTAAAAAGTCGTATGATAAACGCCCTTTTTTGTAATCTCGATTTATTTTGTAGTTTTTCTGAAAAAAAAATCCCCAAAAAGCCGATTTTTTCGGTTTCTAGAGTGGCCTAACCCCTTAAAGCAAGAGGATCGAAAAAAAAAACGAACACGTTCTCACTTACCGAGTAAAAAAAGGTGTCAAGGAATAAAAATACAAGCATAATGCAGCTTGTTTGTTTTTTATCTTGCGGATGCTACTTCGAACATTCTCTCGCGCACTTTAACGACCGCGATCTGAAACTTTTCGTTTGGATCGAAAGTTCGAAGAGTGTAGTTTTCGCCGATACTGTACGTGACCTCAATTATAATGCACCATCTTATAAATTTTCGTCAATTCTCGTCTCGAATCTCGTCAAGATTGCAGTGCAGTTCCATTTTGATCGCAAACAAAGTTCATCGAGGATGCTCGCTCCCGAAAAAATGCATGAAAAATTGACGGTTCATTTATTTTCCATTTTTTTCCACGAATTGAACTCTCGTTCTTGAAAGAAACGTAAAGCATGGAAAATGCGATAGAAACGTTATAAGAAGTCTCGGCTGTCCCGGAATTCTTGCCATACCTCATGGAGAGCATAAAAACTGAGGCGTTGATGCGAAAAGCAAATGGAAAAAGCTCTCTCTCTCTCTCTCTCTCTCTCTCCCCCCCCCCTTTCAAGAACATTTTTTCGTTCTTCAATAACTCGTACGTTTCGTGTGAGTTGCCTTTTCAGCATTTTCTTACTCCACGAGACACGCGTATATTCGAGGGCTCGGACGATTTTTCTCCAATTTTTCCTCGACGCAAGTACACGCGGAGCTGGTGTTTCCTCGAGAGGCTTTGAGGAATCCTGCCGGAAAGATCGTTCCACGGAGTACGAAGGTAGTGAGACAGAAAAGTGGCGCGGAGGGGTAGGGGGAAAGAGAGAGAGAGAGAGAGAGAGAGAGAGAGAGAGAGAGAGAGAGAGAGAGAGAGAGATGCGAACGCACACACGATGGAAGGAGACCTCTATGTGCGAAAGCTCTCAAGTGCTGGCCGGGTTGTCTGCTTCGTTTGTTCGCGTGTACCACGTGAAAAAAAATAGATGGCAAAGCGTCTTGCAAGCTTGTTCGTATATAAAATTCGGCGGAGCGAGGCTCACCCGCGAAGTGAAAGAGCTGCGTGCGTTCAGATAGCCGAATCCCTTTTACTTCTGTACCTTGATGTTGCCGCTGCCAGACGTTGGCGAAGCTTTTTCGCCGATGACGCGACGCGAGAAGCAGAACAGGCCACAACTAAATGTGAAAAGTACGTTAGGCACCAGACCGCGAGAAAAAGGTGGAGTGTGTGTGTGTGTGTGTGTGTGTGTGTGTGTGTGTGTGTGTGTGTGTGTGTGTGTGTGTGTGTGAGAGAGAGAGAGAGAGAGAGAGAGAACTTGAGTGAAGCGGCAGGACCGATAGCTACGTAGTTCCCTCTTGAGAGGACTAGAGCGTAGAGTTCGAATTATTGATCATCCAGAGAGGCGGCAGGTAGGACGGCAGCCCTGCCACATGTGTACGTACTAGACACACACGCGCAGACCCACGAGTGCGAGGGTGGCCGCGGAGGTCGCTTCAAACACGTATGTACGTTTTCCACTTCTCCCGATGATGCTATACGAGTGCCTGCGAGTACATGTATACCCAGACTATACAAGCATCCTGTTGTCGAGTTGCCTGGCAGGTGGAAGTTCACCCGGTTGCTCTAGGGTGCATACATATGGTACGGCATATAACATGACCAGGTTTTTCCTCGCGTACTACCCGGCAGGATTCCGTCCCGACGTGCGCAGAACTCGCTCACCCTTCCGAGTAAACTTGCCCGAACTCTTCCACCTGAGGACTTTTCGTGTTGTTGGCAAATACCGTAAAATTGAAAACGAAATGATTAGCGTTGGTGGTTCTTTTTTGTTGTATTACGGCAACACAAGCCAAAGAAATCGTTAACACGCGTATTTTGCATCCCATTGAAGACATATAATCCAAAGGTACAATTTGGGAATGTTCCGCAGTCGTACCAGGCTTGTTGTAAATCGTAATTGTAATAGAGAAAAAAGATGACAGAGCATTCAGGACTGTTGAATGTGTATTGGGTTTTGCAAATAAGTTGTCGGCGAGGGGATAAGAACAGCTGTAGGTATTGGATATTTGAACGAAATGATTTTCCCTCCAGGTCTGCCGTCAACCAACCTAGTAGATTATTTTTCCGTACCAACGGCTTAACATAACCTCGAAATATGCATCGTAAGCACAGTGAGCAAAATGAGTTGCAATAACGCCCATATTAAGCACTGCATGGTTTTCACGTTGGAATGGAAAAAAATACTTCCGAGGCTAAGGAGATGATTGTCAGGCATTGGGGGGAGATGTCGTATTCATCAGTACCGCGAAGAAGTGGCTTCAAAGGCTCCGGAGTGGCAATTTCGATCTCGAGGACGGCGAGAGAGTAGAACGACTGACAACATTTGAAGACGAGGATTTGGAGCAGTTGCTGGACGAAGATTCTTGCCTAACGCAATCGGGGCTCGCTATTACATTAGGAGTTACCTAACCAGATTTTCCAGTCGTTTAAACAAGCTCGGCAAGATTCGAAACGACCTTACACAGGCAAAGGAGCTAGGCCGGTCATATTGCTACCTGACAATGCCAGACAACACACAGCAAATATGACTAGAGACGCTTTACATTTGTTGAGCTGGAAAGTTCTCCCATACTCGATGTATTCACCAGACTTGGCTCCTGAAGAATAAAAAAAAGTTCGGTTTTCGACCAAAAACAACTGCAATAATTTATCATCAACAAATAGACAAACATATGACAATAATAGTTTGATCATACGAATCGGACGAATCGATTTTGAGATACGACTGACATCATTTCATGAAACAGTTTCGAGAAAAACGCAAGACAAAAAAGTTCGCCGTAGAGCAGTGGACAATCTGACCCTTTACAAAAATCGTCATAACTCGGCCAATTGTATGACGTTGCAGTTTGCATCGTTGGAATGCAATGATTTTTAAATTCTGTTTTCTATTTTTATCTTTATTTTGCCTATTAAGCTCGTAAACTTCTAATGAGAATAAGTAAAAATGTTCAAGGGATTTTCACAGACCATATTGGCCAAAAAAGTTGTTTTCCAATTTAAAATAATTATTTTCGTTGCATTCCAACGATGCAAAATTCAACATCATGCCAATTGTTGACATTTTTACAACACCGTCATTGCACATTGAAGTGGATACCCTAGAATATAAAACTATACAATAAGAATCGTATTTTCGAAATTCCAAGCTTATGCAGACTCTATCGGTACATAGTTTTCCTTCTTTAGGATTGCTGTACTAGTTCAGTTCTATCTTGCATTACACATACATTTTCTAACATTTTTCTGTACAATGTCATTGCACCCGCGCGAAATTAGTTCCACCTTGAACAACCGTGCCATTACGCTTAAAAACTATCGGCACGATTGAGGACAACTCAGCCGATACGAATCGGGGGCAACATCCAAAAGTATCACGGTGCCAAACGAAAACGCGGTTCTTCCGGTTATCTCAATTTATGCCATTCTTCAAAAGAACTATCTTTTCGTACGTACCACTTAAAAATACAATTACGTAACACCGAACGTAACAGAGCCTCACTAAAGCGACCAAAGTATATTGGCAAATTGCAAAATATTTACTTTGATAATATTTTACGAAGCAGCGGCGGCGAATTTTTCCAATTCCCGCCACCCAACTCTTTAGGTAAGTCTACTCTGCTTTGCGTAATAAACGCGACCACAGCTGTTCGTAGATTTCGTTGCCTATTACATTCAAGCTTTTTTCACGTTTTCGTATCTCCGTGATCGACATTCGTTTTTCTGCCAGCACGTACACCCGTTCTTTGAGTGTAACTTAACGAGTTTTCAAAACGAAATGAAGGTGCTTACACGACTCTACCCATAGGGGTTAATCGAAATGTCGTAGGCGGGGGGGGGGGGGGGGGGCAAAGTGGGAACTCTAAGGGAAATAAAAAAAGCAGTAATAACATGTCATATTCAAACAATTTTTTTCGCTATTGGGTGCTAAGTTTATCGTAGTTTAATAGTACATTCACACATTTCCAGTAAATCCTTAAAATACAAATAATGAAACCAATATTAAAACTTTAAGATATACCCGCTTTGCCAAGGGGGTAGCCTAAAGCGGACAGGGCTTCTGGGCAAAGCGTAGAGGGCAAAGCGAACACCCTGTATTTTTTCCCGAGATTAGGCATAAATAAAGGGAAAATAGAGAATCGTAGGGGGGGGGGGCGATGAATGTACCCACATATTTCATTGCAGACAAATAATTATTATTATCATAAAATAACAAGACTTAACGTGTCTGCTTACCAGTTGGTAAACGTTATTTTTTTGGCCATCATCACAGACAAATGATTCAACACCAGGGTAAAGCAGTGCATGCATCATGGGCCCACATTTGACAGTCATTGCATTGAATTTAGTCTTCTGTGGGAGGATCTATGTATGGTTCGTTGCATATAATGCACAAGTAATTTTCCTTGTCTGTAGTTTGTTTCTTTTTTAACATTTTTGGCTTTTCCTTAGTTGTCAAATCCTTCTTAAGGCTCTCATTCCAAAAAGCTTGTTGTGTTTCATTTTTATATATATTTACTATCTGAAAATAATAGTGGATATCGTTATAAGAAGGTAACAATAACACTTTCAAACATGTAAACAAACATAGTTGTAATAAATAATAGCGTTTTGGTGAGTTCCGATATTGATAAATAAATGGGAAAATTATTAAATTAAAGTCACATAGTTATCTTCTTGCTTCTGTTATCATCTTAATTTCACATTGTCACCTGTCATCGCAGCAAAGCAGGCGCATGCTCGATTTTCTACAATAAATATTGAAAAATAGGGAAATTGTTTGAATAAAGTATCAACTTTATTTCCCATAGCCATCTCCTGTACAGGGCATAGCAGGCACATGCTCGCTTTGCACCTTCGCGCCACTTGACGTTTTCACCAAACCTGACCGGAAAATGATTGGAATACATTCAAGCAATAATGAATAAAACAAAGTGATATAGGCATGGAATAATAGTCACATTTTAGTATTGATCTATTTTGCTCACGAATAGACAAAACACGATGTACATGCTGTGCTTTTTTTTCTTCAAAATTCGTGGAATTGGTTTTTTTTTGCCACACAAGCCACGCGCTCGGCCGCAGTTGAGCTTCACGACTGTATGTCGAAAAATGAAACGGGGATAAAACTTTCACATCATCGTATACGGCTATGGGTCATTCATCATCAACATTCTCCAATCACCGCCGATGGATACTAATCCATCCACTGTAGAATGCTGCTTGTATTGGAAGTCCAATGGATTCAGGGGGTTTGGAAATCACGTATTGGAACTTAGAGTTCATGAGTTTACCTCAAAAGTGATACACCTGTGACGATGCCCGATGGCTCGAGATTATAGTGTTAAGGCAGTATTGTTGTCTAGAGCGTTTTCTTTCTTGGCGGTGATTTTTAAGATGGAACTACTTAAAAAATAACAAAAAAAATACACATGTTTATTGATCCTTCAAGAAGATGTACAAATCATTATCATCATCAATAATCATCATCATTATCATCATCACATAAATGTTGTATGATCAATCAAATCATACAACATTTATCATCATGTAGTTTTGTACGTTTACATAGGTGCGCGGAAAACGCCCCCAATTGGTGACCAGTGGTGTGACCGTTGTATGAATCAGAAAAAAAACCAACCATATGCTTAGTCTATATGAATGTTGTGATGTTTGGTGCCAGATTAAGCAAAAAAAATTCAAACTGGCGGCATGTTAAACTTTGATTTTCAATTTTTCCTATTTCTTTGACTATTGTACGGGTGATATAAAAAAATACTTCGACTCAATTCTACTCCAAACATTGAAAAACAGTCTACTGCAAGTTATCGAGATATGGTGGTTACCGATTTCAAACCACAGTTTGGAAAAAAGGCCACTCCAGAGATTACAAAAAAGGGTGTTTATCGTACATATCAGTGACTGTATACAATCATTTTTTTGAAGCGATCAATTTCAAAATGGCGGCTGTGCAGCGCCATAATCTTTTGGGACATCATTTTTGAGGTCCTAGTCGCCATTAAAAAAAATCGATTTTTCGAAAATTCTAGAGTGTCCTAGTCCCTTAAACCCTTCGTTGACGCTTATATTGGAGCACGATTTTTACTGGATCAATATGACCCGGATGATACTTCATCCACCTGCCATTAACAACCCTTTGGTCGGTTTTTATATTAAAAAATCAGGGTTACAGTCTAAGCATTCCTCAATATTCTACATAATTGAAATTCTCAAAGTATAAAATAGAATTGTTGTAAAATATTATTGAAAACTTGACATTTTTGGAAAGTAAGCATTTCATTTCAAATTCTTCCCGGTCAAAATAACCCAGTGTGTCAAGGTAGGGTTAAAGTTGCTGCGTCTCAACCGCTTCCGGAGTGCACTCCTTGTGATTTCTATAACTTGGCTAATTTTATGTGTATAAAACGGTTTTCACAGATTCAGGAAGTTCTGTAAAATAATGAAAAAAAATGATTTTCTCAAATTTCTAGATAACAATAGTGGATTTTTAGCTCGTAAAACGAGCAAACTGGCAATTTTTAACGATCCGGTATACACAGGAACCTTTTTTTACGAGAAGAGCTTCGGTTATAGTCGATTTTTCAAATTCTCCATAAAGAACTGACCAGGGCGAAGCAGTCCTCTATGAATTTCATTTTTGAGGCAATGGAGGTACGACGATGCTCGTAGTCGTTTTTCGCAACATTGAACGACCACCGTGTAGCTTTATACTCTCTATGGGTTGTATTACGTCATTGGACTTTCAAGCTCACGTATAACGATACCCAATACTTCTCTCTCTCTCTCTCTCTCTCTCTCTCTCTCTCTCTCTCTCTCTCTCTCTTCTCCTCTCTCTCTCTCTCTCTCTCCCTCCCTCCCTCTCTCTCTCTCTCTCTCTCTCTCTCTCTCTCTCTCTCTCTCTCACTCTCTCTTCCTTTCTCTGTCTTTCTCTCGCTTTCAAAATTGATCTATATTACACGCATGTGTGTTTCACTCAACCACACTCAATCATGGTCGTGTATATCTCTGCAGAATTAAATGCTTGTTTCTGGACTATCTATCGCCTGCGTATATGAATGTGTGTGTGTGTGTGTGCTTGCGACGTACGTAGATGAATAGATGGGAGTGAAAGAGCGGGCTTTCCTATCAACCGGGCTTTGCATGCCAAACGAGTTTTCTGTTGTAGGCTACTCTCGCAACGCTTCGAGCTTAAACGTTCACGCTCTCAATGAACTTTATAGGCTTGTTCGCCTCGTCCAAGCTCGCCTCTCTATATGGCTCCGCTGCCGCATCCCTACCATCCTTTATGTGTCCGTGCCGGACATCGTACGCTCGCATTAACGAGATTTTCCTGCGGCATGTATAACTTTTGTTCTCGTTGTCCCATATTAATAGGTGACGCGTGTTTCTTTCCGACGTATTCTCCCTTTGACAAATACACGCGGTCACGAATCGATACTCTTTTCGTGGCCATAGTGACAAATGGCTCGATGTGGTGCGTCCGTACAGCACAGACGACAATAAAACGACAAATGACAATACCATCGGTTTAATTTTTTTTCAACTCTTATTCACATCGCTGTTCGATTCTTTTAAAAATAATAATCAGTTGTATATTAAGGTAAAAATGATAAATTTTCATTATATTATAAGATTGCGTCAATATTATAAATTATTTTTATATCAATAATTGAGATTTTATTTTACAATTTACTTCTGTATGTGAATATACGTTGAACGAAACCTTTTTTTTAACAATGATAATTTACTTTTTGTTTCAGTTTTTACAGTCGATTATTAAAGGGCACTAGGGTAAAGGCAACCAGTAGATGGACGGATAGCAACACTGTAAGATTCAGATGGACTATAAATTGGAAATATTTTTAAAATAATTGTTTTTATCGCTAAGTAATCCTAAAAATATTCTAAGTATTTTAGTTTTAAGGCTTTCACGGCTCTTTATGTAATGAGAAGAGTATGTGGCTTCCGGATGGAGGCCGTGTTGAGGATCAGCGTTGTGCCGACGTTTCGCAAACGTTACAGTCTGCATCATCAGGGCTGAGAGCTCCGATACTGAAGCTCTCGTGTCTCAGGTATTCCTTATATAGTTGCAGTCATCGTTCTGGATCGCTGCACCAGCCAATCAGATGTTTTAATTGATCAGCTGGTCAATTAAAACCCAACCCAAACTCAGGAAAACTCTGCACATCCAACTGTGCTCGTTAACATTCCTAAAAAGGTGCCGCGACCATCAAGTGGTACCAAAATGTTTTCAATTGAAAAACCCCTTTCCATCAAAACAAGCCAAAAATATCCTCCACCAGGCCTCGCTGAGACTGGTGAAAGAGAGAATATCTGTCACCAAAAAGCTTTTGGACCAAAATTCCCAAAAACTCCTTAAACTTCACCTACGTCTATCTGACTCTTTGGAACCACAGCTGTGGGAAGATCTTGACCGTGTCACTCACGAACAAGCCCTCCACTGTGCAGACCTAAGATCCAAGAATCAAATAGAAAAATTCAGGAAACTATGTCCGCAATCAAAGCAGCCCATCCTAACCCACACAGTTACAAACCTAAGTAACCACACACTCTCCGCAGCTGAAACATCAGTCCTCGCAAAAGGGCACAATTTCGCCATTACACCAACAGAAATTCCAACCAGAGAAATCATCAGCCAGGTGGAAACGGCCATCTATCGTCTCCCACTGGACACTGGCAACGACATCAGGAAACGGATAAGCAATATTCTACACAAGGCAAAACCTCCGCAGCAGAATATCACGAAGGAAGAACACCTTGCTCTTCACAATTTGAAGAAAAACAAGGACATCTTAATACTACCAGCTGACAAAGGGAATGCAACTGTCATCATGGATAAAACGGACTACTGCAGTAAAATTTTGAACCTGCTCGAGGACACCAATACGTACAAGAAATTATCACGTGACCCCACATCGAGTGTAGAAAAGAAAACAACAACACTTCTAAAGAAGGCTGGTCTATCAGAAAACCTAACCAAAGCCCTAACACCCAAGGAATCCCTACCACCCAGGCTTTACGGTTTGCCAAAAATACACAAAAACAACATCCCTCTTAGGCCCATTGTTAGCAACATAGGCAGTCCTACATATCATTTGGCACGTTTTCTCTGCAAACCTTTGCAGGAACTCTTAGGCCTCAACAACTCCCATATCCAAAACTCTCGGGATTTTGTGAACAAGATCCAGACTATCAAGGTACAACCAGAAGACATTTTAGTGAGTTTCGATGTTGTATCCCTGTTTACAAACGTCCCAACCAATGAAACCCTAAGCATAGTTAAAAATTCCAAAAAAGTTGCCCCTAACCTACTGCCCCTCATAGAACATTGCCTAAACTCTACATATTTCCAATTTCAATCCCAATTTTATGAACAAACTTCAGGCGCAGCCATGGGTTCCCCTATTTCTCCTATCATCGCCAACATCTTTATGGAGAACTTCGAGAACAGAATTCTGCAAGAAGCTTCCCTCAAGCCCTCCACCTGGTTCCGATATGTCGATGACACCTTCGTCATTTGGAGTCACGGCAAAGAAAACCTCAATCATTTCTTAACCTTCCTCAACTCCCAGCACCCCAATATTCAATTCACCATGGAGATAGAACAGGAAAATCAAATCCCTTTTCTGGATGTACTGGTGCAACGGAAAAGCGATGGCACTTTGGGCCATAAAGTTTACCGGAAGCCAACGCATACGGATAGATACCTCCATGCTACGTCCCATCACCACCCTTCCCAAAAACAGTCGGTCATAAGCTCTCTGGTCTACAGAGCTCTAGCGATCTCCGAACCAGACTCCTTGGAGGTTGAACTAGAACACCTACGAAAAGCTTTAGGAGACAATGGCTACAAGCCAGGCAACATCGAAAGAACGATAAAAAATCTAAAAAGAAAAATAGCTGATCCAAAAACGGTTACAGCACCTGATAGGGAGAATGAAGGACAAATAACCGCAACAACTTCTCTTCCATACCTTCAGGGCATAACCGATCGCATAGGGAGGGTCCTTGGAAAACATAACGTGCGCGTCATCTTCAAACCTCAGAAGAAACTAGCACAAGTGATTCCGAGTGCAAAAGACCAAAGACCACCATTAAGTGCACCAGGAGTATACAAGATACCCTGCTCATGCGGTAAAGTGTACATAGGAGAAACCGGGAGGAAGATCAGTACACGGATCAAAGAACATCAACGGTGTATCAAATATGGCCATATTACACAATCAGCGCTGGCCGAACATTGGATGGAGACTGGTCATGCCATCCAGTTCGACAAAGCCCAAAGCCTGGCCCCATCAAACAGCTATTTTTCCAGGAAACACCGAGAAGGCTTGGAAATCCGAAAACATCCGGACAATCTAAACAGAGATGGAGGATATCACGTCAATCCTATTTGGCACACCGTCCTCCCGGTTTTTTAATTGACCAGCTGATCAATTAAAACATCTGATTGGCTGGTGCAGCGATCCAGAACGATGACTGCAACTATATAAGGAATACCTGAGACACGAGAGCTTCAGTATCGGAGCTCTCAGCCCTGATGATGCAGACTGTAACGTTTGCGAAACGTCGGCACAACGCTGATCCTCAACACGGCCTCCATCCGGAAGCCACATACTCTTCTCATATTCTAAGTAATTGCAACAAATAACATTGGAGGAATTGATAAATAAGTAGCGAAATTACTAAATCGCCAATGAATGGACGAAGTTACCTGTAAATGGACTGTCGACCGCCAGTAAACGGACTCGTGCAGTGTAGATGAGTGCTGTAAAGGATAACGATTTATTATTTATTTTTATAAAATGCTGGACTTGAAGATCACTGTGCTGCACAAAACTTATAATATTCTTATACATACGATTATTATTTTTGTTATCAAGCTTTCGTAGTAAATAAACAAGTTTTTTTTCCACATTTGTAATTTTGTCACATTAAAAAAAATGGAATGATTTGATGACAACAGTTAATGAAATGTACAGTATCAATTTTTAACAGTAATTAATCATGCATTTTCAGCCGATGAGCAAGTCTTTCACTTTTCTTTGAGAGTTAGGTATCAGAACAGAGCCCATAATGTCCATTCACTGCAAAGAGGTTAGAATACAGTACCAGTGAATAAACATGTCTAATTCCGACCTATTATTGCAATGTTATTTTAAAAAATTGAAAAAAATCGAAGATTGAGTCTATCGTAAATAATGAAAGTAATACTTACCCCCAAAAATTATAGAAACTTTGGTTGTCGCCTTTAGAGCACCTACTTTATACCCTAAGTTTAGACTTACTTAGTTTTAAATTAACCGAACTTACCTTAAGATGATCCTTTCTCTAGTGAGGCCTCAAAAAGGTGATCGCTCTTTCTTTCTCTCTCCCGCCTTCTCTCTTCCTTTCTATCACATCCCTCCAACTTCCCATCGCCACATTCCAACATTCGAAAACTGCTGAACTATTTCGGAGTGCGTCCCTCATGGTTCCCGAGTCCATTCTCGCGCGTGAAGTTTGCTCCATGTCTCTAGAGTTTCAACCGTAATAGCCTTTCAGTATTGAACTTCCATTTATTATGCCAAACGTTTCACACAGACCTTACGGATCTCCATTTTTGATGATCTATTTGCGTTAGAAGCTGTTTTAATCGCCTGCGACGCATTCATATTAAAAAAAATGGAACGTCACTTTTTTACAGTCATTTTCGTGTTTTTTCGTGTGAGCTGACGGGCTTTTACGACCCTACCGCTTTCTCTACACCACACTTGTCATTTTATTCTTTGCGGTTTTTGTGAGACCGGCCCAGAGTGTTGCCCACAGCTATTCTTTCCTAACGCACTATTGCATGGCATTTGCACGAGGGCACAGGGAAACTGGGGAAAACCTGTGTCTGTACAGGTGACTATATTTGACTGAGTTTCAGTCGCTTACCATCGGAAACTCAGTAAAACTCTCTTCCAATAACCCTCCAATAGTCACCCATCCAAGAGTTGGCCCTCAGAGAGTGTTGAAGCCGTACGCTTCCCACTATTGTTTTTTATTTCAATTTTAGTTACTCTCGCGCGCTATATTGCCCGTGCAAAAATGTGAACGGGCATTCCCTACTTTGTGTCTGGCCCTAACCAGACTTGCCTTGTCTGATTTACCTGACCGGGTCCTCCCATGGAACAAACCGGGAAGATCGCAAAATCATTTTTTACGACTTATCCTCTATGTTTGGAAATTACAATTTTCCGGCCGGAATACATTGCGAGTAAGTACATTTTCACGGAATCTCTACCCGGCCAGAACATTAACATGTTCTGGAAAGTGGAGCCTGTCTTTAAGAACTAAAGAAAAGCTACTTTGCTTTTCACCTCGTCAAAGATATTTATAATTGATTAGGATGAAACTAATACAGCTGTTGTAATTCTATTCAGCATTAAAAGCATTCATGTCATCAATGATAATCGACGAGGATAACAATGTTTATTATAAATACCGGGATTACAATAACTAATGATTTGAGCACAAAGAACAGCCAAATTATTTTATGAGGCAAAAAAGTAAAGCAGGTTATTCGTGGTTTTTTGAACGCCTTGTTCTGGCCAGGAAGACCTAAATATATTATTTCGCCAACAATCCGCCAGGTGACTACAAGCGAAGCGCTTAACGTAAGGAAGGTACAATCGTACCTTCGAGGTACGAGGATAAAAGTTCGTCCTGTAAGTTGCACCACGTACAGAAGTGCTATTCTTACTGCGTGCACTTACGCTTATGACTTTGCGATACTAGTAAAATAACCCTTCGCACTCTAGGCATTTTACGTTTTTCTGTCTCTGCTTATCAGGAAATGCGAGCAAGCGTATGTATACACCCATATACGACCTCAGCAAGTAGATAACCAACAAACAATATGTTGTCGAAATACTAAATTGAATACACTCCCGATTTTACATCCTCCCCACATGAAAATAAAATATATAAAAAATATATCGAAACATATATAGAACATTTATTAAATATAATTGGTTCGAAAAGTTGGATATGCCAATTATATTTTTGGGCAAGAGTAAAACCTATACGGTATATAAATATAAATCCATTTAAGATACATCTTAAATACGAGTATATCAAACATACAAACTGAATGTATGTTTTATATATTTTAAATATGGTTAGTTAAGCAACCTGAGTAACAGATGACGTTGCAAATGAAAGACATCTACAAGTCGGTATCTCGCGAAGACCTAGCCGCACTAGCCGGAATAAATGATCGGACAAAAAAATTGGAGGCTATTCGATTATCGCTCTCTATGCGAACGCAATTAAGTAATAGATCCGATAATGTTAGTTACTCTTGTAAATCCACACATTTCTCAATAAACTAACATTGTGTGTTGTACGATATGCAGACGATACGAGAGTTAATTTAACAAGTAGAACTAGGTCAGTGGGGAACGTCACAGCTCATCAGTCAGAGGTCGCGGGTTCGAAACCACCTTACGGCGTGTAAGCGTCTGATATAATTTAAATTTGAACCATTTGAACCGCAAACACCATAAACGTAATTAATGACAAGGAAAAATATCGTAAAAGGGTGCAATGATGTAAATAACGTCCTAACAAAATTTTTAAGACTATTTCAAGTATAGTTTAAATATATTTAAAGTAAATCTTAAATACACGTTGAATATATTTCAATAATATTTGAAATGTAGTATGAACATATTTCAAGTATATTTTAAACGGAGTATGAACATATATCGTGTATATTTTAGATGTATTTTAAATTCATTTAAAGTACATTTCAATTATAAGTCGAATGCAGTTAAAATACATTTGTAGTATATTTTGAGGGTATTTTGAGTACATTGTAAGTATATTTTCAATATAGTTTGAATATACCTAACCTCCTATCATGTGGGGTATAAAGTTTTGACAAAAATGATGACGATAAGGCTAAATGGATAGAGAAAAATGGTAAGGGGCCGTCCATAAATTACGTCATTTTAAAATAGGGGGGGGGGGGGTTCGTCTGCGGATGACGGTAAATGATGGTTGAGGGGGGGGGGGGGCGTTTCGAAATTGACGTCATTCTTGTGATACCAGTTACTTCAAAATGTACAATAGTATATTGTACAACTAGAGTGGTTTCCCCGCATGAGTGATGAAAAATATTTTGCAAGTACCTAATGGTATTAATTATTGAACTCATTATTTATTTATTTATTACATAAGGTTTGTCTACATGATATTCGAGAACTTCAAATAACAGCGTACCTATGAAAATAGTTCGATCGAGCCAAAATGAATATGGGAATGATACGGAGATATTACCCGTGATCCAGGATTTGCAAGAATGGGTGAAAACTCCGTGGGAGCTATCCAAAGAAAACTAAAGAATAGAGAAGAATAATATTATTATATTAATGAAAATTGCCAAAGTACAAAATAATAAAAGATGATTCTATAACAAAATGTGGGAGCTATCCAAAGAAAACTAAAGAATAGGGAAGAATAATATTATTATATTAATAAACATTGCCAAAGTACAAAATAATAAAAGATGATTCTATAACAAAATGTTTTAATGTTACCCAATTTTTCTCAAATCCGCAAATGTTTTAATTTTGCCAAACTGGTAATGACGTCAATTTTGCGAGTCATTAGGAAATGACGATAGGATGATTGTAGGGGGGGGGGGGGGGGGGGGGTCGAAAATCAGCAAAAATCGATGACGTAATATATGGACGGCCCCTAAACTGAAGGAGAGTCAGGCGGGTTTCACGAAGGGAAGAGGCACGAGGGACCAAATATTTATGTTAAATGCAGTAATAAACAAGAAATTGAAAGTGAAAGGTGGAAAGCTATATGTCGCCTTTATAGACTTTAAGGCGGCTTTTGATAGGGTTGATAGGGAAAAAATGATAGTAAAATTAAAGCAAAAAGGAATTGTGGGTCGAATGCTGGAAACGATAAAAGGAATTTATAGGGAGACGAGAGCAGAGGTGCAAGCTAGAGGAAAAATTACAGAAAACTTTAGAACAAAGAGGGGAGTTAGACAAGGATGCGCTTTGAGTGCAGTGTTGTTCGACTTATATATAGATGATCTGGAAGACAAGTGGGAAAGGAAAAATATAGGGGGAGTTGTGATAGGAAGGGAAAAGATTTTTGCAATAAAGTATGCAGACGATGTGGCGGCAATTGCGGAGACGGCGGATGGGTTAAGAAGTATTTTGAAGGACTTGGAAAATTGGGCAGGAGAAAATATGATGGAAGTAAATGCAAAAAAAAACGAAAATAATGATATTTAGAAATGGAGGAACGATCAAGAAAGAGGAAAAATGGGAATATAAAGGAGAAGAGGTGCAGATAGTAAATAATTTTAAATATTTGGGTTTTTGGTTTTCATGTAATAACTCGGTTTGGGTTCATGGAAAAAAGACTGCGGGAAAAGCGCAAAAAGCAATGAATGTGGTGTGGGGCGTATGGAGGAGGGCGGGGAGAGACATAATGGAGGAGAGGCTATGTTTATTGAATTCGATAGTAAGAGCGGGCGCTATGTACGGAGTGGAAGGCGAAATAGATATTTTTGAAAGGATCCAAAGTAGATTTTGCAAAATGGCGTTAGGTGTAAAAAGGACCACACCAATGTATGTATGGAGAAGAGAGCTGGGGGTGCCGACAATGAAGTATCTGATAAGACAAAGGGCTTTACGATATATTGTAGAAATATTAGAAATGACTGAAAAAAGATGGCCAAAAATTTGTCTGATGGAGGAAGTAAGGGCCATTGTAAATCATGTGCCGTCGAAGTGGGAGAAGTGCCTAAAGCATGTATTAACGGAAATGGGGGTGCAGGATATAATCGGGATGATTTGGGAACGGAGAGAGGTGAGAAAAATTGAAGCAAGAATAAAGGAGGGATTAGAAAATCTAAAAAACGAGACGTTGAAGAAAGAGGGGGAGAAAATGAAGGGTTCGACGTACAATTATAGGTATAAGTTTATTGTGGAGGACGATATTATGCCCTGGAAATATTGGTCTGAGGTAAATGTGAAGGGCAAAGACAAAGAAATGTGGGCTAGAATAAGATGTGGAAATGTTGGAAGAGCGGGAAAGGAAGGACAGAGTGACTGGATGTGCAGAATTTGTAATGAGCAGCACGAGACCCTGGAGCATTTATTGTTGTGCAAAAAAAGCAGAGGGATGGTGACGGAAAATGCGAGAAAAGGCGTGGACGAATGGCTGGAAGGAATTGATGAAGTGGCGATTTTTGGGGAAGTAATAAATATGTTGGGAGGTAAAATACAGAAAGGGATTTGTGCATATTTCAGGGAGATTGAGGAAGTGTGGAGTAAAAGGAGTGTGGAATGATAGACCGAGAGAATATAAGAGAGAGACTGAGAGATTATAAGATTTGTTAAAAATATAGTGTCTGACATTGTATAAGTTTTGTAAAAAACTTTTTAAAAAGTTATGCAAATAAAACTCTATTGAATGATTGATACCTAACCTCCTATCTAACATATATATTTTTATATACATTCTGAATATCTATTTTGGCCGAAAACTTTGATATCGCGAATATATTTTTAATCCATTTCCCGTATATATTGCATATATCTAATCTATATCTAAGATGGATAATATATAACTGAAATATATTTTACATACATTTTTAATATATCAAAAAATATATTTTTACATATATTTTATTTCCGTGTGGGTCAAGGATGTAAAATCCTACAACTTTCCTGGACATTTACCGCTTGTTCCTCGACCCGTTCCTGATCAGTTCCCCAGAAAGGGAACGGCGGATCGGGACCTAGCCTTAGACCCATTAGATTACGAACCTATTCCAGGGTGGAAGGATTGACCAGAGCCTGATATTGTGTAGGGGAAGCAGATCAGGGGCAGTACTTTTTCCCGACTCAAATTTCCACACGGGTGGATCCGTCTAAAGAAGTTTAGCCAAGTTTACCATCTTTCTGTATCGTCATTCGAGAGAAATCTTGTGGTTTTTCCGATAAGAGGAAGAGCTCAATGGTTTACGAAGGCGTCGAGTTCGCCCATTTTGTTGTCCAAACATTTATGTAGATTATCGCCTCGCCGTCGAAATCTTGAAGTGCTAAAGGAGGCGGATGGGATCCTGCCGGAGGCTTTCGGAAGATTTAGGGCTGGTAAATTCAGCGAGCATAATATTTTTGCTCTATTCAACACAAGTATCTTTCCCCCTCACCCGGGGTGAAAATGAACATAGAGTTCATCGATTTTTGCTCGTGCTTATCGCACGTTCGACCTTTGCGGTTTTAAAAACCTCTCGACTACACTGTGTGTCATCTTATACCGCTTCGAAGAGCTTCGGGATTCTTATCGAGCAGCTGTTTTTGCTATTCACATAAGCAGAAAACGAGATTGCGGTTTGCGCCATTTGGATGCAATGAACATTTTGTTTTTTAATTTATCAGTTTTCTTTTGGTATATTTGAGATACGAAAATCACTCAATAATTTGTTGGGCTGCCCACTTAGAGGTCTAAAACCTAAATCTACAAAAAATAATGGATATCGATAATAGTAAGGTGACAAAAATGATTGAAAAAATTTCGTTGCGTTTTATCAATGCAAAGATCAACATCAGAGATCATGCATCCGACGAATTCAAACCTTCTGTTTCCACATCGATTAATGATGTTGAAGTTTGCATCGTTGGAATGCAATGCAAACTAAATTCGTTTAATTGCCCAGTTACGTTCAGTTTTTGATGGATTTACGCTACACGAAAATGACTCAAACGCTTTTTAAGAATCCTCATTGGAGAACGACGATGCAAATCTATAGGAAAAATGTTGAGTAGAAATGGAAAAAAAGTAGAAGTAAAATGGAACAAAAAAATCATTGCATCTCAACGATGCTAACGTGGTACCGGTATTTAATTGCGGGGGAACTTGACGCCTGCACTTGACCCTTGGCCCTCTATAATTCATCAGTAAATGGGGACATGGACATATCTGTAAAGGAAAACAAGTGCAATATGCCAACCGTTCACTTCTCTCATATACTAGGTGTAGAAGTATCAAACCGGAATTTTTGTTTTATTACATTTGTTGTTTGGAAATGATAACAAATATTTTATTCAAAATAATCTCCATTGCTATTTATACATTTTTCCCACCTCTCCGGCAGTTTGTGAATGTCACGCCAAAAAAACAGTTCTTCTTTTGAAGCGAACCAGTTATCGAGCCATTTTCGTACATTTTCATACGAATTGAAGCGTTGTTTAGCGAGAGCGTGTCCCATTGATGCGAATAGATGATAATCGGACGGAACCAAGTCTGGAGAATAAGCCACATGCGCTAGTATTTCCCAACTGAACGCCTCGATCGTTTCCCTGACCCGTTTTGCTGTGATGGAGCAAAATGACGTTGTGTTGCCTTTTTCCATATTCCGGTCTTTCAAACGAATGGAGACGGCTTTCTGCGTCACATTCAATTAATCCACGAGTTCTCGTTGACTTTGAGTATCGTCTTCATCCAATAAGGCTTGCAATTCGTTGTCTGCGAACTTTTTCGGTGGTTTCCCACGCTCTTCGTTTCTCACGTCAAAATCACCACTTCTGAATTTTTTGAACCACTCGAAACATTGTGTTTTACCAAGAGCATGTTCACCGTAGGCACAAAAGTCGACATGTTTATGGTTATAGACAAATATACCGGTGTAGGGAACTTGGCTTGTTGTGTGTTAAAAATCTTCGTCAGATGTTAGATGGCGATCATGGTGCTGTAAAAGCGGTCTTACGGTCCCTAAACTGATGGCTAGCACCATCTATAGGGAAATTCCTGTTTCATACTTTTACACCTGGTATATTTCCGGCAAAAAAAGCTCGGTAATTTCTACTTAAACGTTCTTGATATACCTACACTAATCTTTCGACAAAAATAACGGATGTGCTTTGAAAATGTTCATTCTCTCAAGAATGTTTACCCTTACTGCAAATACAACTTTATTGCAATCAACAAACGTATTGTTGAATTTCTAAGCTCTTCTTTCGAAACTTGAGCTGTTTTTCTCTTTACGTAATTTTATCGCCTTGAATTTTGGAATCTGCATTGCCGTATCGCAAGATGATGGAAGAAATGCATTTACATTGGCTCGGTAACCGTTCGTCGTGTTCTCACTTTGATTTTTTCTTACCGAGGATGATCACCAAACGCGAGAACATCAGAAGTGTAAAACAATGTATCCAAGAAGGTAATCTAAAGATGGTAACGGGCTTCTCAAATTTACCTTGCCCGTCGGTCTTTGCCGACTAGACAGAGGAGATTGAATAATTAACTCGCTAGATAGCTTCGAATAATGAATATCCGATCGGTTGGCCAGGATGACATTTCACATGGTTCTCTATGCACCGCGTCCCGATATCGAGCCTTCAGTTCTCGAATTTTTCGTGATGCGTAACAAAACAAGGCTGTGGATTGATGTCCATTAGGGCAACTCTGCATCGGCGTCAACGCGGCGCTCGTTTTATACCGTCGTCATTTAAGACGCGCGTAATCCCTTGACCCCTTCTTCACTCGCTTTTTCTGCGCCGTCACAACGGAGCATGTCGATCCGGGTCCAGCTCGACGACTCAACGACGCGTCGTTTATTTTTTTTACCCATTTTTCGATTTGTCTCCCGATGCTGTCAAGATCACTCTTGTTCTCCTTCGCCTCATTTCCAATGCGGATCGTTGTGTTATCTCTACAGTGGGTGCTAAAACGAAATCATGGTGATCCATGAAGCAAAAGAATATGTATCCGGCAAAAGAATTTGATTTGGGAAAAAACCATAATATATATGGTGAAGTTAAAACCCGTTGTCCGTTCCAATGCTTTTTCCCTAGTAAAACCTAGTTCTTACTGAAGGCCTTCGTCACAACTAGTTTTTCCTAGTGAAAACCGAAATTTGCTGATGGATATATTTGGATGTTGGTAAAAACTCGTCTTAACGAAGAAAAACTAGTTCTAACGAAATGAGCCAGTTAAAAAGTTTTTCCCAATGGGATCAAAGGTCCGTGCAGAAATTGTGGCGATCGAATTGGATTCCCATACTTGTTTCCACTTTCTGATAGGGATTCAATAGGTTATCACATTGGGTCCGTATACTAAAACGTCACGCTTGTACATTAGAGATGATGTTCAAGTTTGCATCGTTGAGGCGCAACGAATATCAATTCCTTTTAATTGTTCGACGTTTTTTCGGCTGTACAAATCACTCAACCGTTTTTACGTATTCTTATTGGACATTTACAATTTCGGTTTGCAAAAAAGAAGGCGTTAGGTAAGCATAAAAATGAAGGAATGGTAAATGATCGAAAAAATCGTTGCATTCAAACGATGCAAACTTGAACGTCATCATTAGATTCTCATCAGGATTCCCAATTGGAATACAAGAATTGTAAAGGATTCCTACATTGTCGAACACATGCGATACGATTCTTGATTAATCGCATCGCATACTGTACGTGAATTTTTTTAAATAAAATATATAGATATGCAAAATGAGTAGATCGAAGAAAAACTATAAATCTCATCTTAAAAAAGAATCTTAATAAATCGCTTAAAAAGTATATCTCAAAAATTAGATGGCCTCACATCACTGAAAATCCACTGTAATTATTGTTTGTTATTAATTTTACTGCACTTTGACATCATATCATCACACACGTACACGCTCACGAAGCATGGATGTTATGTTTCAACCCGCGGAGCTTTTTCTCGTGCCTTTTTACATGTTTTCGATTCGAACGTGGTAAGAATTCTCAAACAGCGTTCATCGGGGAACAGTGCAGAATCCAATTGTCCAGTCCCTAACGAATCCCTATAGAGATGTGGGTGCACCTTGGGACTCTCCAACGGGTTTGTGCACGAAATCACGAAACGATATTTTTTTTCGGAGATCCGACACATTCCAGATGAGAATTAAAAGTAAAAAAATCTCGACCGACGTCAATCAGGAAATTCCGCGAAATCCACTTGAATTCCAATGTGGATTCCCTACGAGTGGCGTCCCTACCAAATCCCTATAGAGATGTGGTAGGATCTGGGGAATTCCCGAAAAATCTCTGCACGGGTTTGGATTTGCTTGGGTTTGTTCGATTTTTTTTCGTGGATTTCTGAACATAAATTCTAATTTTAACGGGGAAAAACTAGTTTCAATGAAGACGTTCAGTTCGAACTAGTTTTCACTAACTGTATCATCGGTCTTCATCATTCGGACCATCAGCTGTTGAAACGATGTAGTTTGCACCGTTGGGATGCAACGAAATATTTTTTTTCTCTAGTTACTAAATTTTCTTTGACATATGTAAGCTACAAAAATCATGCATCCCTTTTTTAGGCTCCTTATTTAGTGATCTACAGCTGAAGTCTTCAAAATGTGATTTTCGATTATAATGAAAATAAGGAATTAGACAAAAATCGTTGCATTCCAACGATGCAAACTTCAAGCCCACCTGTTGAAAGCCTCAACGGACAAGGTGACGCATATTCGTGTATGATGATTTTCAAACAACGTTCTTTACTTTCGTGATTCTTTGCTCTTTTAGGGACTCGGTACTGCAGTAAAATATCTTACGACGACTTCGAAAAATGCAAATGACCCGCGAATCAATACGTTCCAAGTATTCCATAGCACTAAAATATTCCCAACGATTCAGAACACCATTCTCCTAGAAGATTCCAGTAGATCTTCTCTCGACTCCTACTCGGTGCGATTACGAAACATTTGTTCGAAGACAAACGTTGGCTGAACGAACGCGTCTTATAACGCCAATGTTTTTATCTCCTCCAAAAACGCGTCTCTTACCGTAGCCTTCGCGTTAGCGATGATACATGCTGTCTCCATTGTTACGCGTGTTTGGTCACTTCATAAACGAGGAAAAATGTTCCCGCTGGGGAACCACGATCCGTGCATTTATCGTTAGTGCACTCGCTATTAAATAAATCCCCGTGCTCAAGAGTATCATCAATTTGGAAGTTTGACCTATATACGCAGTCGTGTTTTATTCGCGGAAGTTCCATTCGATTGAGCTCGACGGGACCACACGTTCGAGGTGATTTTCCGCATTCGCACGACTTTTTTTCCCAGCACCCTCTCCCGATTGTTCTCTGTCGTATCATTTTTCTCCGTATTGTTGAAAAATATATACGCTTTACTCGCTACTGGGTATCCTGCTTCGCCAATAAACTGGGCCCGGAGGAGAACAAAGAGATCAATATTCAGGTCACTATGTAGCTCTCCTATCTACGAATATACAAGCCATTCGTTAATTAAAGAACAGTAATTGAAAATCGTTTCGCTCTCGTAGAAAGAAAGAATAAAACGAGGTACATCGGAGAGCTACACACACACACACACACACACACACACACACACACACACACACACACACACACACACACACACACACACACACACACACACGCGCGCGCGCGCACACACACACACACTTGCACAAGCTTCTTCCTTGACTGCCTCGTATTGCCGCGATTCGTATTCTGTGGGACAAACCGGAAATTAATTTTTCGGCTCATATTCAATACAGTGAAATTTTGAGTATGGCACTTCTTGATTCGCTTTCGATCTTGTACAAATATTTTTGTTAGCTCAGAATGTTCTGCGAACACTTCAAGTTAAATGAAGTCTCTCGTCTCAACAAATAACGAAATTCCGTATGTAGGGGTAAGCGGATTGTAAAAAAAGGTGAAATGTTTGGGAAATTAGCGGTTTTTTTTCGGGGGTCTGGACTGAGTACACAAAAAATCGATGGTTACTTTGAGAATTAATTGCGATAAAACTACTTGTGAAATGTTCGCGTGTTCGCGCTTAGGGTTTACGTCTAATTGTAGTTTTTTTAAATATCAAATTTTGGTTTTCGACGGATTGTCAAAATATAACATTTCAAAAGTATTCTCGGAAAATTTCACGTCGATCCGCTCAAATTCGATGTCGGAGTTGTGGACGTTTGTAGGTAGGTTCCGTGAACTGGCGAGCTTTCAACGCGTTCTTCTCAAAATGACTTTTTCGAGATCCGTCACCACGAAATTTGAAAAATTACTGCGCCGACCGACTTTAAATTTTATAAGCTTCTTCGACACATCAAAAAGCAGTGCCAGAAGGAGGGCATTTTTTTTTCGATGCTTGGTTTTTTTAACAACGAAAATAGGCAGTTTTTTCACGGAAAATCACGAGCTTTTTTTGTTTGAATGGCAGTTATACTATTTATAATAAACACCAAAAATACCATTTGCGAGGCGCACCAACAAATTCTAAACGAGCCACGGATGTCAATAAAAACTTTGTAATCGCGTTGAAACTGAGGAAATCAAATAAAGTATAATAATTATATGTTATTTATCATTTAAGGGGTTAGGCCACAGTAACGGTATAAAATCATGTGCGAATTTAACAATTTTTTTGCATGAAAAAGTGATTCACTTATACGATTAATTACAAATCTATTTAGTATGAATATCAAGCTGTTGGAATTTTTTTCCATGTACATAATGGCCGAGTACTCGAAACTTCTCGAAACAGCTTTTTTCCAATTCGCGTGACGAATAACTTCAACAATTTTCACTCGATTTACTTCAAATTTAGAAGTTATGTTCCTAATTGCATTTCGCAGAGAAGTACGTACCGAATTTCTGATTAAATAGTTTATGAGCAGTTATAACGACATTTTTCACTAAAAATTCATTTCTTAAGTTCAAATACGAACAACTTTTGAATAAAACAATATTTTTTAAATTGCTTACGTGTTTCACTAGGTATTCTAACGTAAATTGACGAGAACTTCTGTTTTTTGTTCTAGGTAAAAAATTGTGGATGCTAAATGTCAAGCCGCGGCGCGCCTAAAAAAAGATAACAAAAGAAAATATTAGCAGTCTGCTGTACATCGAAAAAAAAGATATATTTTCTAACAGCTTGATATTCATACTAAATAGATGTATAATTAATTTTATGAGTGAATAACTTTCTCATACGAAAAAAATTGTTAAATTCGCACATGATTTTATACCCGTTACTGTGGCCTAACGCTTTAAACGATAGGAAAATTCAACGAGATTTGCTGTTTGAAATTGATAAAAGTTAACGAGCTAAACAGTTGTTCTCGCTTTAGCAATCTCGTTTATAGCTGTTCATTGTTGCTTGTTTTTATCCTCGTAGTTTTTACATGGGAAGATGGGGGATTTGCGAATCTATGCTGGCGTGATTGTCCGCATGCTGCGTTCGCTTAGTATGCACGCGTCGACTTAATCTTGAGGTTGACACAGATAAATGTTTGCCTTGTGCATTTGCACGACACTGTAATCCAACTGCCTGACAAACATCGGGAAGGTTCTACTTGACCAGCGCCCCCCCCTCTCTCTCTATCTCTCTCTCTCTCCCTCTCCCTCCCTCTCCCCTCCCGCTCTCCCCCCTCTCCCTCTCTCTCTCCCTCCCTCCCTCTCTCCCTCTCTCTCTCTCTCTCTCTCTCTCTCTCTCTCTCTCTCTCTCTCTCTCTCTCTCTCTCTCTCTCTCTCTCTCTCTCTCTCTCTCTCTCCCTCCCTCTCTCCCTCCCTCCCTCTCCCTCTCTCTTTGTACGTTGATCGACTCCCTTTCACGCCAATGGGATTTACTCATTGTGATTACATTGACACCGGAAGGTACTGTCAACGAGACATTGTCGTCGCTCTACCTACTATCGTGCATCGCATTGCCTCGAATAATATACACGAGAGGAATTCTCGCGCTCATGCCGAAGTAGTAATAGAGCTCGCCTCCGGGGCTCCAGCCTTGACAATGGCAACGAATTCACGTTCGAATACGCTTGAATGGACGTTTTTACGCGGCCATAGTGCAAAATGATGACCCGGAAAAGATCGAATCGGAACGCTACATTTTTGCGTCGTTCTATTCTCGAAAAAAACTTATTCATCGCTTTTTCGCGTGCTTCCAGCATCAAACAGTGTAACCGTCAACTCTTTTCTCTCGCATGTTCTTTTCTTTCCATGATTTGCACAAAAAAACGAATTTCTTAGCGTTTATTTCTTGTTATATTTTATACGTGCAATTGTTTTTTCGTGAGATTAATACTGTTTATAATAAAGTACCGAAAATACCATTTGTGAGCTGCACCCATAAATTCTATACGAGCCAGGAATGCCAACAAATACTTTTATCCAGCAGTCTAGATTTTATTTGTACGCTGAAAAAAAAGTTTTTCGAACCAAATCTACGTTCGTGGACCTGCAGCAAAGCTTCTGATGTAGGTGAGCGTATCTATTGTCGATCCGAACGTTTCGGCGTTTCCCGATGCAAAAACCTAATCGGAAGAAACTCACTTTTATTGCTTGGACCAAAAATTCAGTTGCTCGTCCGGAACCGCAAATTTTGGTATTATTAATTAACTTATTATCTTTCTTTTTGTGTGCAAATTACTTTCCAATGGTCTCCTGTTGAACAGAAAAAACATGCAGAAATACGTAGTTTCGTGAGAACACAACATTGTCTAGTTGGCCAGGATTCACAGACCGAGTGAGCATCACTAACAAGGAACATCACTTTGGTGTCCTCCTCCGATTTTGTTGAAACGTTTCTGTGTCAGCGTATCAAAAACTAGGAGCAACGTATTTTTTTCTGTCGGCGGAAAAACGGTTTTAAGGGGTGAAACTCACCCTCAAAAATGGTGATGTTTTTCGATTTTCGTCGATAACGTTTTAACGGTAAGAGATACAAAAAAAATCACATTGCAACAATGTTTTTTTTGTGTACTTGTACTTGTGTACATTGGAGATGAGAAGGATAACGTTATTGACGATAAAGGAAAAACACCCCTATTTCCGAGGGTGCGTTTCACCCCTCAAAACCGTTTTTCCGCCGATAATGTTGACGATGTACACGTCAACATCATATTTCTCAATTATTATCCACGTGAACAATTTGTTTCGCTTTAAAAGCTTGGAGCAATTCGAACAAACATAAATACTTCATCGTAAAGTTATTACTTGAACATAGCAGACTTCAGTGAACGTTTTTGGGTCCACCGTGCGGATTCACGTTCCTTCATGCATGACTTCAGCAGATTTTTCTTTCTCCTATAAAATATTATTGAAACAAAACAGCTTTATGAATTTTCATAAAAGTTTTATCTGTAGTACAAAGATGTCGAATTCTTGCCAAGCCTTTTAACCCGCCGATGGGAATACAGTTCTGACGTACTTAGCGTGTTCGTTTTCTCGCCTAATTCGAGACTTGTGCGGTGTTAATGTCAGACAGCGCCGACTACCACGATTTCATGCGTGTATGTGTGCATATAAATATACAGGGTGTCCCTCTTGTCTCTGCCAACCGCAACAACTGGGTAATTATCCACGTCACAAAAAAATGTTCCATACAAAAGTTGTACGGTGCGAAGGGCGCCATAAAATGCGGCCAATTTCTTTTATTTCGGTGGAGGTGCAAACGCACGGTGAAGGTCACCTCCACTTTTTAAAATGGAATGGTACATTTTTTTTCAATCATCTTGTGGAGCACCTCCAGCCGCATAAAACACGTTAGGGGGTCAAAGTCATTCAAGGTCATTCAAGGACACCTACTAAAATGAAATACAAATTTTAATATCTCGGATCACTACCAAATATTTGGTAGTGTTCCGAGATATTTAGATTTGCATCATCGATACTGACCTTGAATAACCTTGAGCGACTTTGACCCCCTAACGTTTTGTATGCGGCTTGAGGTGCTCCACAAGATGGTTGAAAGAATGTACCATTCCATTTAAAAAAGTGGAGGTGACCTCCATTGTGCGTCAGCGCCTCTACCGAAATAAAAAAGATTGGTCGCATTTAATGGCCCCGTTCACACCGTACAACTTTTGTCTGGAACATTTTTTTGTGACGTCGATAATTACCGATTTATTTCGGGTGGCAAAGATAAGAGGGACACCCTGTATATGTACATTTAGAAATGCCGTATACAGAAATAATATAATTCTATTATCGCTGAAGACTGCCGTGACGTAATACATTGAGACGTCACGTAGTGAAGGAGACAATGGCTCTAGAGAGGGAGGGAAGAGCGGGACAACAAGATAGGGTGAAAGATTTTGATAAGATCGATTTGTCATATATTTGTTGCATCCGAGAATGTTAATTTGTTCGAATTGACCGAGTGTTCATTCCTCTCTCTCTCTCTCTCTCTCTCTCTCTCTCTCTAGCTCTCTCTTTCGTTCTTTCACCTACAAATCTTATCTGCATGTATAAAATACATCGACGTAACGGAGTCGCCGTATCGTCGGGGCCCAAGTTGTCGTTTAACGATTTGTCGTTCTCGGTCAATTCGGTCAATTGCTCGGCACGTTGCGGCGTCGTCGATATTCCTCGCGGCGAAATCATAAAATATTACATTTTGTTACGATACATGTCACCTTTATTTCTGCGAAGTAGTGTATATGAACGTGATAGAGAGCAGGCACGAAAAAAAAACTTCGTCATCCAGTTTAAGTGAAACAAAACTCTCGGCGAAGTTCAAGTGACTTCGAAATGATTTATCTTAATCAGAAATTGTTTTTTTTCGCTGATATGATTTATTTTCCATGCGAATAAATCTAGTTCCACGCAAGATAGTATTGAATATATCAAAGATCGGCGATACAAAATATGAAGATTGACATCTCAAAGCACCTTTCTTTCTGCCACCCCCTTGCTCTCTCTCTCTCTCTCTCTCGGTTTCTCAGATATAACGGATTTTTGGGACAGGATCAAAATCCCGAATCATTTATTAAGGGGTCTTCTCACTGTAGACGCTGAAAAAGGCAATTCTCATGCATTTTTTTTAAAGGTTTCCATTATAGATATTGGTATAAAAGTTGTTACACTTTCGGAGTACATTAAAAAAAAAATTTATGTATTTATGTAACCCAAACAAACTTTAAACGCGTTTTTCACGGAACAACGTTTTTCGACGGGTTGATGATAAAATCTTCGAAACTACTGAACCGATCGTTATGAAATTTTAACCACATATTTTTTACAACTATAGCTATAGCGCTTATCAAGGATTAAAAAATGTTGATATCTACTATTTTTTTTGGCAAAAACGGTGAAAAAAACGTTTTTTTTTGTTTTTTCGAAAAATGTCCGCCATTTGGTGATTTTTGCATCTATAAAAAATCGTATAATATGCGCTATAGCCATTAACATACTGAAGCTAAAACCGTTTGATTTTTTTTCTTTCGGATGATCCATCTTCGAGATTTCATCAACAGCGCAGAACTACAATTTTTTAGGACATTTTTTTAACTACCATTTTTGTCTATAAATAGTGCCTTAAATGAATAAAACTTTAAAAAAAATGTATTTCGAAAGTGTATTTATTGTGTAACAACTTTTTTATCAATGTATATAATATAAACCTATCAAAGAAATTCATGGAAACAGCCCTTTTTAGCGTCTAAAGTGAGAAGACCCCTTAAGGCAGGACGCCACTATGGAGGGCCGAGAAAGGGTCGTTTTTTCCGAATATTTGTTGTTCTTTAGATTGTTTATTTAGGAGTCGGAACAAAGGTATGTTGTTCAATATACATTGAACTTAGGGGGCGTCCATTAATTACGTGAGGCGTTTAGGGGGGGAGGGGGTCGAGCGAAATCTCACCCAATCTCACGTGGGAGAGAGGGCAAATATCACGTAATTTTAGTAATTTTAGTAATTTTAATAATCACGTAATTTTTATCACGTAGTAGTATTTTTATCACAATAGTAGAGTCTCTCTACTATTTTACATGGTGGAGTAAATGGTACTATAACCGCAGTTACGTCTACCGCAATTTATTTTCCGTGAACGTATGTATTTTGAAAAATCTCACGTGAGATTAGTGGAGGGGGAGGGGGTCGAGCAAAATCTCACGACATCTCACCAGGGGGAGAGGGGGGGTCGAAAAATCGCCAAAATCACCTCACGTAATTAATGGATGCCCCCTTATTTCGTGTAATTTTTTTATTTGAAAAATTAAAAGTTGTCGTTGTCATCGAGGCATAATAGTGCATCTGTATAAAAAATGTGATCCAACGGCCGTATCGATAACTTGACAATGATTAGTCTGAATAATGAGAATAAAAAAATTTCATGATCTTTGTAAATGTAGTTCTCGTTGTGTGTAGCAGTTTTTCGAAAAAAATCACAAATTGGCTGGGGTTAAAAAAAGTGTAATTTTGGTACAATTTTCACTTACATTCGGGGGCTTAAACCAAATTAGTGGTTTAAGCCAACAAACTATGTCAACTAAATAACAAAAAAGGCTACGTACAACAATAGTTACTGCAATCACGGAAATTTTGGGTTTTTAAATGGAAAATTGGAGTAGCTAGAGTTATGATTTCGGCCAGGTCGAGAAATGTCGTATCGAGAAAAACGCGATATAAAAGTTTTAGTACACGTAAATCGTTGCGCTACCTGCTCTCACTAAATCGCCCGTAACTTGGCTACTTTTCAATATTGAAACTTGATTTTTTTTTACTTATACTTGAATATGTATACTTCGAGAAAATGTAAAAAGGTATTTTTTTACCCGTCACAGTGGTCCCGCTTTAGTCGTTTGGATAGAGATGTTTCAAGAACCGATTTTTCGATCCAGCTACCTCTTTTAGCATTCATAGACCGTTTGGTTTCATGCAATCATTTTTGTTTGGTAGTGTTTCTTATAAAACCCTGCAGCGTAATAATTAATTGATTTCGTGTGTGAAAAATTGTGCTGGGCACAGGAAGAATATGAAACTTGAAGGGGAGTTTTTAATTTACTGCGATCATTTTACATTGTGTATTTACGTATTTACGTGCCTGTATCACTGCGTCAGAAGGAAATATCAATGATAGCGTTTATGGTAAAAAAAAATATACAATTCCCTCCTTGTTGCCTGTAATGCATAGGCATATAGGATGGTTGATCTTGTCGCCGGGTAATAAATGTTTTAACGAAGTTTGCGTGATTAATGAGGTAGAAAGTTGATAAACAAAAGTATACTATTGCCTCAGGAAGATTTCGGGATTGATTGCACTGTATATATTTGGATGTACGCCGTCGAAGTCGCAACGGCGACGGAAAATATATACGAAAAATTACGAGGATGACAAGTTATTTCTCTCTGAGAGAATAAATGAATGAAAGTTTTGCGAAAAACTCTTACGCTTTGTTGATCGCACAATTAAAACTTTTTCCTCGAGAGGAAAGGCTTTTTCTCTGCTTATTTTTATGCCATAAGGTATCTTCGCTTTATTCATACATTGTACTTCACCATAGATGACGTTTTGAACTTTCAAAGACTATGATTTGATATTTGTGCTTGAGTGCTCAAAGTGCCGTAATTGAAAAATTTCGAATGTCAATTAGAAAATTCCGTCTTGAAAAAAAGCGTTTGGGCGTACGGTATGTTTATGCATAACTTTTAAAGTTCCAGTGACGTTCATCATCGGAATATATATATATATATGTGAATGCACAAGATATTCCACGAATGGAAAACTCGTGTGAGTTATTTAACATATATGGAAATATTATGCACATATACTTACTTTATATTTCATTCGAGAAATCTCGTGTATTATAATACATATTTTCTCATGCCATACCTATGGGCGTTTCCATATATATCATGAAATTAATTCATCTCAAAGATTAATCAAATAACAGACCTAGATTTGTGCAAATCATATCCGATTTGCTCTCGGTTTTACCGTCACAGATTAAGGGCGGGGTAAAGTATTAAACATTTTTTTTCATTAAAATTTTTTTTTTTAAATGAATGCATAATATATCAAGAATATTGTGTTAAAATTTCAAGTCGATCGGAGTAAAATTGAAGTTATGAGTATTTGGGCGTCCATTGCTCCATGCCGTTCTCTTCTCTTCTGCGTTTTTCAAACCGTTTTTCTGAGACTTGTCATATTTGAAGTCCGTGTGCACCTATAACTCAAAATCTACTGGACCAATCGCTTTGAAATTTTGCACAGTACTTCTTCACATAATTCACCAGGTATTGTCGAGAGCTTTTTTGTTTTTTTTAATAATTACTAATTTTTCAACAACAAATTAGCCGATTTTTTTTAGCGAAAATCGGGTTTTTGGCTCCCAAGTGCTACGAAAAATCGAAAAATCGAAAGAAAAAAAATCCTCCCGTCATTACCTCGAGAAACATCTCCTTTAACAAATGCATTTTGATTTTTTTGTTTCAAATGATTCTGTTGCGAGTTATGGTGCACACCGCAAACCAACTTTTTTTCGAGGCGCCTCCGGGGTTTAATTTTCACTCGCTCAATTTTGAATATTTTGCAATGCAAATTTAGGAGAATGTTGTTCAAATGTTACTTTATTATATGTAAATTTTTCAATAAACGAACACTATTCGTTACGCCAAAAAAAAAATCTTAAAAACATGCCTTTTTTTCGCCGAATTAACTTTACCCCGCCGTTAATTCTCCTGCCACTGTACATACGTCAGTTCCGTTCGCAGGACATTTCTAACTTTTCCTAGCAAGTTTGGAACAGTAATTCTTTACTTACAATGGATTTTTGAGAGGTATAGTTGCTCCGCTCCAACATTGTCATAACACGAGCGAAAGAAGATGGGGATGGTACTGGATTCGACGATTTATCTAGAGACCAAATATTACGTGTACAAAGAAGTTTTCAGCACTTCATCTATTGTGAACGATGCCACACATGTAGGGACTGAGGGTACTAACCGGTCGCGTTACCTGTTCTCGCTAAAGTGACTGTAACTCCGTCAATTTTCGGACCTGTGACTAAAAATGTTGCCAACATATTTTTGAATATATTTACTTTCAAGAATAATAAAACACAAAAAAAATTAATTTTCCTTGGGGACAGTGGCATACATTTCGTATGGAAAGCTGTCAACGTCCCGTGGTAAAATGGCGCGCGAGTTTTAAATTCAAAACTTGAATATGTAGAAATTTCGCCATTTTTGGCAGTTCTAAAATCGTGACATAACACAAACGCTTGCCTCCCCCCCCCCCCTCCAAATTACGTTACGAAATTTGCGTACGCCCCCGTGTTGGGTAACTTTCAACGTAGCAGCAAGCTCTAATTGTGTTTGGCATGGATCTTCGTCCAGTAGCGTCTCCAAATGCTCGTCTTCAAAATTTTTCGTCGCCCTGCCCTCTCGTCATCCTCGAGGTCGAAATTTTTACTCCATACCTTTGAAACCACTACTTTACGGCACTGCTGGATACGACAACTTTCCCTAGTACCTGACAAATTACTTTCTTACCCTAGGAAGTATTTTTTTTTCTTTCAATTCAAACGCCAAAAGCATAAAGTGCCTAACATGCGCATTATTGCAACTCATTTTGCTCACTGTGCTTGCGATGTATATTTTTATTCAATATTCAATACAACTGTTTGAATTCATAGGCCGAAAACTTATTTGTACACCTAATAATTAGTAACCATTGACGCGATAGAACTTGAATGGTCTCTGATGATTTTGATTATAGTGTACGTTTTTTTTACGTCCCATCCACCCATGAGCGAACAAGATGAAGTCATTTGTTCTTCTCGTATAGGGATATTATTATAGCTAGCTTTTGGAACAAGGAGATTGAAAATCAATTCTCTCCGCAGGTCCAATATACGTGGTTTGTAGGGTTTTCATTTTTTCAAAAGTTTTATGAAACAAGGTATAAGTAACGAAGATGTTAGGTATCATATTATAAACGATGTACTGCGCGTCGAGTATGTGTTTCTTTGCTTGGTTCGAAGATGCGAGTCCGTGTCGTCGAGAAGAGGCCGGATCTCGCGGTACGGTGCCAATTAAGTATCGTGCGGTCGGATCGTACGACTTCCTGGGCGTAATTGTCTCGTTACCGTACATCTCTCGCTCTTTATATGCCTCTCTCTCTCTCTCTCGCTCCCTCTCTCTCTCTCTCGCACTCTCTTTCTCATTCGAATGACGAGTCTTACTCTTGACTCCTATATACAGGCGTGGGAGGTTCTATTGAGCTTGAGGATCAGTACCCGTTACTCCCTTAATGAAACGACATTAAACGTCACGAAACTCGTGGCAGGAAAGATACTGAGGTGTACCCATCTTCATCGAAACCGGATCAATAGTCCAAGTTCTCTGTCAATGTACGACCACCTATGATGTTGAAGCTTGCATCGTTCGAATGTAAGGACAATCCTTTTTTTCTGCTGAATTCTTCTTGGGGTTTTTAGGCTAGTAAGATCACTTAAACGGTTCTTTAAATCCTCAATGGCGAGTCTGCAAAGGAGAATGTTTCAACAATGACAATAATGGAATCAGAAAACGAATTGAAAAGACTTTTCGTTGTCTCTCAACAATGCAAACTTCAACATCATCGCGACTCACAAGAGAGATAATCTAAGTCGTGCTCGAACGCGTAAGTCGACATCATACACTTTTTAGCCGGTCGAAAAATTAGTTTCAGTTTTCGAGCTCTAAGGTAATCCTATCGCCAGGCTTCGACTCTGTCTCGCTCTAAAAATTAAAATCCTATGAATTGAAATCCATAGGATTTTCATTTCTTTTAGTTTCACTAAATATATCAATAATTGTCTCTGTAAAATTTCAGGGTCGGTTATCGACCTGATTACAGAGAAGAAAAATATTAAAATTTCGTATAAAAATTAATTTTTATTAACCCAAAGAAACCCAAAAGTGGAGGAATTCCTAGACGACTTGCAAAAACCTAATTCCCAGTCGCTACCAAAGTGTATGTAATAGTGGGAATCTATTAGATTTTCAAAAATAATCAGATTTACGTACTTAACAGTTGTAGTAATCCAATGGTTTTGGAAAAATTACGCTTATTGACCTAATTTTGATGTAATATCAAGTTTAATTTGAACTTCCGGTATTGGATTCATGGCCACTTGCCACGATAAAGAGACGTGACAGCAAGGCAACAGCTGACTGTAGTCCTACCCTCATCTCACGCATTCGAACTTCCACACATATTTCATTTTTAACCGACATATTTCGCAGACACAAATTTCTCACGCTTGTTACTAGTCGTGGCCCGAATACAATGCTTTATATTTCCCGCACCTGACATTGTTTTGACAGATCGACGTTGAAAAGCATGGAGGTTAAACTCGCCTGGTTGAGTAAAAAAAACACGGAGATAGAACCAATGTTGCCAAATATCAAGCCTAGAAATACCGCAAGACTCGTTGGAATAACTATTTTTTTTCTCATTTTTCTAATTGAATGTGAACATTCATTCAACAGTTTACACATGGAAAATTTTAGTTATTACAAATTATTTTTTTTTGCATTGCTTAAAAATATAAATTGTCCAAGTCTCACGTATGATCAGTAGTATGACTAGTATGATCAGTAGTATGACAAGTGTGAAGCGATAGGAATAACTTAAGTCAGATCCATTGGTTTAACTAAACACTGGCCTGATCGAATGAACTTTTAGTCGCAACTGCGAAGTGAAGTGCACAGTCTATAAGATCGATGCCAACATAGGCGCGAGCACGAACTCGAGTTCAGATATCAGTTTGTACCTATCGCCAATCACTTATTTGCATTTCACCGAAACGAACTTTGGTTCGTCCTTCAGTTTAAAAGTATCCTAAAATGCAAATCGGAGCCTAAGCTCGTTTATTTTAAAGCCATGTTCCTACGTTATGTCGCGATTACGTTGATGTTTGCATCGTTGCAACGCAATGAAAGTGATTTTCTTTTTACTTCCCGAATGTCCTTTGGTAGATTTGAGCTACGAAAAGCAAGTGAACATTTTTTGTGATTTTTATTCAGTGATCGGCAACCTGAATCTGCAAAATTTCACTTTGTATAATAATGAAAATAATGAATTGGAAAAAATTTTCGTTGTATTCCAACGATGCAAATTTCAACCCCATATGTCCCGGTACGTGCTCAATTTCAAAATTGAGTCCAATCCATTCCAAAATGGAGTTCCCGGGAAACCGAATATTCGAATTAAATTCCACCCTCAAGTCGGAAGGAAAATGCATCGATTTAAGCCGATCTTTAAGGGATTATGTGCAGTTCTAAAAGTCGAAATATCACTTCTCGAAAACAATATATTTTGCCAGTATATCATGTTATAAATTTGTCTGAAGATGTTAAGGTGATCGGATCAAAATTGACAGATTTATAGGCTGTTATGTTGACGCCCGACGGAACGCTCGCAGCGTCGTTCGAAACTTGAAATGCTTCTTGCTCGAAAGTACGTTTTCAAAGTCGGTGAGCAAAATATCTGAAAAAAAAACGACTGCATCGATCTTTTTGAAATTTTTAAAGCTTTCTCTAGATGTAAAAATAACGAATTAAATTTTTTTTATTTTATAATTTAAAAAATTTCTTTTTTTTCCGATCAATACTTTCGATTTGACGAACGAAAAATGCCCATTTCTTTCGCAAAAATCAAGACACTTCGAACACGCGCCATTTTGTTTAAATTTGATATTTTGGAAATTCCTTCGATTAAACATAGGCTAAACAAATATACTAACAAAATCTGTTTGATTTTTCAATATTAGATAACCTGGTACAGGAGGACATTGCAAAAGACGTTTTTGAGAGGTGCTTCTGGACATCGGCTGTAAATCGATTCTAATTGAATATTTTTACACAACAAAATTATAGATTGTTCTTGACACGATACTTTTTCAAATACTTAATTTTTTTTTTAATTTGTCATCACGATTTTCGAAAAAAAATCCTCAAAAATAAGCTGTTTTCGACTGTTACAACCAAAGGCATAATCCGCTAAATTTCCGCTTTCGTGTGTACTTAGTATAAAAACCGAGTACCGATTTGATTTTAAGGGTAAGCGCGCAATCGAGCTCGTCTTTGCAGCTCGAACTTGAGTAAAAGTGCGCACGACCGTGCTTTCTGCTCATAGTGCAAGTGTTGTGGCTTTCATAAGCGAAAGTTCGCCGTCGTCCTTTCAAGCTGGGAGAAAAGTGTCGCCGGATATCCCGTATAAAAACTTATATACATCTGGCCGCTGATTGTCACATCTTTATAGCTCCTAGACACATCCCCTTTACTTTCATTCTATTACATCTTTCCTAGTATTCCGTTTCTTACCCTATGATCTTTATTGTAACTGGTAATGGTTGTCGCTCGCGAGAGCTTTTATCATCATCATCAGAGCTCTCGTAATACGGGTCAAGACGTCACCCTACCCGTTGCCGTTTATTTTTCTTCCGCCCACCCCCTCGCCCCCGGCCTTGTCACAAAGTCGTCTTGAAAGTTTCATCACGCGAACGATCCTTGAAACCCAAATGGTTTCCGCCATTCCAACGACTAGGCAAAGTCCACTATCGCCATCAGCATCGGCTTTACTTCTTCCTACTAGACACATCTATGAATATGCGGGTGGCGTTGTACTCCTAATCTACCCGAGCTCGGGCACCTTCGACTTGGGGAAATCTATTTTTTTTTAATGACTGCGAGTCCGTAGTCAGGTAAAAAAATGTCTTTCGCCTAAGCTAAAATTTAGAGCAAAGAATTTTAAAAAGGCAATGTATGAAAAATATGTTCCGATTTGCTTTGTTTGCAATCGTGAATGATTATTAGAAGAGAGATATATTTATGCGGAGTGAATGTAATCAAATTGTTTAATTGGGCGATTTTGTATACTAAGCGATTCATCATTTCTGCAGTGCCTCTCGATCGTCCTGGACCGTTGGATCACCCGAACTATTTTGCGAGCGTGAAATTTTACAGTATACAACTTCAATAAATCTGTTCATCCTGTCCCCATCCAAACTATTCAAAAGACGAGAAAAATAAATTGCTGTGCCTCGTTCACTTACGTAATTCTATTTTTATATATAATTCGTCGCGAAGCTGCGATAGAGTGTACCTTTGTGTACGTATGTGTACCACGCTTTAAACTAGGGCAGGCTCCAAACAAAAAATCTGAGCACTTTGATCGGGATGCACCATTTTATTCAGCAAAAAATCATCGCGATTGTTTATTCGGTAACTATTTTCAAGCAACTTTTATTCCCCATCGAGGTCCGACCGGCTGAAATGTATCTCTATTGGAATTTCCGCGATATCCAAGCAGAGAATGTCCCTTTGTTGCCGCTTCTTCAAAAGCTCCAGTAATATCGAATGTCCCGTGCGTCACAAGCTTGCTTTTTGTCCAAGCTATCCACCTGCGTGATTGTTTTCTTTTTTGAAAATTGTGTTTCAACGTCGTATACCCAGTTTCCTATCTCCGAACTAACTACAAAAACCATATGGAGCAGCTCTAAGGGGAATACATGTACACATTACTTTACAAGACCACCTGAAGTTGTACCTGAAGACTATAGGTCTGCGTAAGTGGTACAGTGGCTTAAAATGTAATTATCGTTGCAGAAGTGGTATCTCGGTTACGCGAGAGCACTTCGCCCAAAGCCATCTGGCGGATATCTGGCGAATTACCAGATACAAGGATGCCGAGAATACCAGGATTCGTTTAAGGCGAAGTAGAAGCTGTACCGCCTGGACATATGAGTGCGAGAAACATACCTGAAGTTTTCGAACAGAGATTCCTCGCGATAAATAATATCTGGGGCAAAATAAAATCATCAAGCTCTGCGTCATTGTATTCTACAGAGTCTGATGCTCTGTTTGTCCTGCAAAGCTTAAGGCCTTATAGTACCGTCGTGCTGTCGCTGAAAAAACCCGGAATTGGAGAAAATTAGAAGAAGGCGAGTTTTTTGACAGGTGATTTTGTAGGTGCCGCGGGTGATAAATCCAAGTTTGCCTAAAAATCGGGCTGTAGGGTTCTTTTTTAGGGGATGAAAGGAGATGGGAGTGGATTAATGCCAAACTACAACCCCTACGAGGTCGGCGCCTTGAGACAAAATGTTCAGCAAAACCCGGGCTTTAGTTTTGTCCACAGCGCCGAAGTCGTGGAAGTTCATTTTGAGGGTGAAAAAGTGGGGTGAAATTTTGAAAAATCGGTTTTAATTCAATAACTCTTTGGAAAAAATCGTACGTTTTTTGTTCAAATGGGAACTTTGTAGCCCTTGAAAAGACGCGTCGATCGAGTATTCGATCATCCCTCTCCGATAATGTCTTCACCCCCAAAAAATGGTTAAAAAAGGAAACAAAAAATAGTTTATTGAATAACTCAAAAACAATCGGTTTTTCGAGTATGGTTCAAATGTACGAAATGTAGAGAATAATTTTCTCCATATTTTCGTTGCTATGATCACCCTTGAATTTTGATTTTCCAACCCCTCTCGGGGGTTGAACATTCAAAATGAAATTCTGGGAAACCTATTGACGGCACGAATTCGCCGCCGTGGAAGAATTTGTAGCTTGAACCCTCAGCTATATTTTTGCTCACAGCGCCAAACTCGTATCTCTTCAGTTTTGGTCAATAGTTTTCCCAGAATTTCATTTTGAATTTTCAACCTCTGAGAGGGGTTCGAAAAAGCAAAATTCAAGAGTTGTGCATCGGAACGAAAATATAGAGAAAATTATTCTCTACATTTTGTACATTTGATCCATCCCCGAAAAAAACGATTGTTTTTGAGTTATTCAATAAACAATTTTTTTGTTAATTCTCCAACAATTCTCTTGGGGGTGAAGATATTATTGGAGAGGGTTGATCGAATACTCGATCGACGCGTCTTTTCAAGGGCTACAACGTTTCTATTTGAACAAAAATTGTATGAATTTGTCCTAAAGAGTTATCGAATGAAAACTGATTTTTCAAAATTTCACCCCACTTTTTTAGCCCCAAAATGAACTTCCACGACTTCGGCGCTATGGACAAAAATAAAACCCGTATTTTTCTGAACATTTTGTCTCCCGGCGCCGACCTCGTGGGGGTTGTAGTTTGGCATTAATCCACCCCCATCCCCTAAAAAAAACCCTACCCCCCGATTTTTAGGCAAACTTGGTTTTAGCACCCGTGGCACCTACAAAATCACCTGTCAAAAAACTAGCCTTCTTATAATTTTTTCCGATTCCAATATACAGCACGACTGTACTATTAGGCCATAGTAGCGAATATACAATTATGTGCGAATTTAACAATTTTTTTCGTATAAAAAAGTGATTCACTGATAAAATTAATTACACATCTATTTAGTACGAATATCAAGCTGCTAGAAAAAAACAATATTTTTTTTATGTATATAATGGCCGACTACTAATATTTTCTTCTTGTCATCTTTTTTAGGCGCTCCGCGGCGTGACATTTAGCATCCACAATTTTTTGCCTAGAACAAAAAACAAAAATTCTCGTCAATCTACATTAGAATACCTAGAGAAGTACGTACGGAATTAAAAAAATATTGTTTTATTCTAAAGTTGTAGGTATTTAAACTTAAAAAATGAATTTTCAGTGAAAAATGTCGTTATAACTGCTCATAAACTGCTCATAAAATGGAAAGTTTTCGATTCATCAAAAGTTCCGTGCATACTTCTCTGCGCAATGTAATTAGGAACATAAATTCTAAATTTGAAGTAAATCGAGTGAAAATTGTTGAAGTTATTTGTCTCGCCAATTGGAAAAAAGCTGTTTCGAGAAGTTTCGAGTAGTCGGACATTGTGTACATCGAAACAAAATCTAACAGCTTGATATTCATACTAAATAGATGTGTAATTAATTTTACGAGTAAATCACTTGTTCATACGAAAAAAATGGTTACACCCAGGTAGGAAATCAAAAGGCTGACGATGGAAACAAGCTTGTGCGAGCCTTGTTTCACCGAGCCTGAGTGAGACAGGCCTGTGCCAGGCTTTATTGTATCGTTTGGAGCAGCCTGGTACCAAGACTGGCTGCTTAGCCTAAACTCAGGGTTATTTCAAGCTTTATTCAGCCGGTGAATTTTAAGCCTAAAAAATCAAGGCTGGATGCAGGCTTGTTTCAGGTTGTGATAAAATAAAATAAGTTTAAAATAATATTTTTTCTGTACTTTTATGAAAAAAAATTAGCAATAAATGCGAGAATATATTGAAATCGTGTATCTGCAAAAAAAATACACTACTGACATTTTACTTCATCCTCTATCTTAATTTTCTAGATCATTTTGACGCAATAAACATCGACATTTTTCCACCCGAAAAAATGAACTTTTTTCGTTTAGACATTCTCATGAATTCAGTAAGAAATGAAACAGCCATGAAATAAAGATTACAGTGTTATGCACACAAAGCGAAGTTGCGTTGCACTATAGTGACGCTCTTATTGAATGTGAAATATTTTCGACAAAGTATTGATTTGAACCGAGAAAAAGAGTCAGTTTGATGCGATAACAATCGAAATTTTTCACTCGAATGTACGATTTTTTTTGTTTAGATATTTTTACGAATTAGATATAAAATGAAAAAATCATGAAATCGGAATGAATTATGCATACAATGTTATGAACGCACAGCAAGATCATGCAGCACTAGTTACAAACTTCTTTAATGTGAAACATTGACAAGTATGTGATCGTTTCGAGTTGATAAAATATATAGATGATAAAATGTATAGATAAAATAAAATTAAAAAATGGAATAGATCACATTAATTACAAATTTATTAAATGTACCCCATTGTAGAATATAGAAAACTAAAAACAGGCCTCATATAGCCTCGATCGAGAAGAGTTTGGGATAAGCCTGCCCCAGGTAGGAATTGACGATCAACAAAGGGCTCGCCAAGCTCTAAAACAAGGCTCACATTTTTTAATTCAGGCTGAGAACCAGCCTGATTTCAGGCCTAGCTAAACCCCTGAATGATAACGCGGTTTCAGGCTCTTGCACATAGGCTTAAACAAGGGTTGGTAGAAAAGACTGTACTAAGCCTGCAACGACGAAACAACAAGCCTTGTTTAAGGCCTTGTTTAAGGCCTTAAACGAGGCTCGTTTCAAGCCTTGTTGTTTCGTCGTTTCAGGCTTAGTACAGGCTTTTCTACCAACCCTTGTTCAAGCCTGTGTGCAAGAGCCTGAAACCGCGTTATCATTCAGAGGTTCGGCTAGGCCTGAAATCAGGCTGGTGCTCAGCCTGAATTGAAAAATGTGAGCCTTGTTTCAGAGCTTGGCGAGCCCTTTTTTCATCGTCAATTCCTACCTGGGCATTCGCACATGATTTTATACTCGTTACTGTGGCGTAAGGCCTTAACCATCTATTAGGAAACTATGTTTGAACATTTGTGAGGTTATGTTGACTATAAACAGGCCCTCAAGATCGGGACTAAGAAACGGTAACGACTGTCAGATACCATTTATAGCCGATGTAGGTTCAAGATCGGTAATTCGCCAAGTGTCAAAAGCAGTGCTAAGTAGCATCGAGCCAAGATTCCAGCTGTCTGTCAAGCTGATACACACCCAAAATACCAGGGCTTTTTTTCTATACCGATGCTTAATTCGACCATAAGCCATGCAAGGGTAGATCGCGTCAGCACAAGATTGGCATGACCGTTGGAGGCCATCGAATGAGATGGGCACGACCGTTGAATCCCATCGGCTTGTTGCCATTCAACGGCTGATGCCGACCGTTAAAACTCGCAGATTATCAGCTGCCGATACTCAATTAAGCTGTATAACTGGACCAGTTGTTGTCCGTATTGTGAGCATCGTCTATACCTTCTCGAGTACCTATGCCAAAAGCTACCAAGTTAGTAGCTCCAATAAATAACAAGCTCAATGTGAAAAATGCTCTTTGGATAAAACGCTCTCACCTTGTATCGCGTGCAAGAAGGCATGTGTACCAAACCTGCGTTATGTTTATCGCAACTATTATATACATTTTTTATGGCGTGCCCTGGCAGATTGAAGAAAATAAAAAGTTAGCAGGGTGTTTTACGCTAATACAGGAGAGTGCGGAGTGGAGGCGAGATATACCATGTTATCCGGCAAGTGAATGTATTCTCTACACGTAATATACTTGGTGTGTATGTGTGTGCATGTGCACATACATTCAAGTGCGTATATATATATTTGCACATATTATTCTTTGATAAGATATTCTATAAAAGTCTGTATGTTGGTTCGAATATACAAATGGAGGTTTCAGTATCAGCAATATAATGGGCGCATAGATGCAACGTACCAACTTATTCACGCCGTATCTCCCTATATCGCGAGTCTCCTACTAAAATTGCGAACTTAATGATTTTCGTGTACTAGTCAGAATGCTAGTTTCTCCCCTTCGGTCAAGCACGCACAATACCTAGGTAAGCGAACACGTACATACATATATCGCTGTCTATTGAGCAGGTCGATATATTCATACGTGCGGCGTACGGGTGTTTATGCATGTTGGTTAATGTTATACCGCACGAACCAGATATTGTTAATTGGTACATTTTTGGACTCTTTATTAACACAATGTTATAAAGTCTCGTGATAACTGATTGGCACATTCTAGGACTCTTGTTTTAAACAATCGTCAATCAACTTCATTGATGATAATTGCTATTTATGCAGCCACTTTTGTAAAGCGTTATCGTTGTCAGTAGAGAAACTGAAAACGTTCTTCAGCTTGACATGATCGGCCTTGTAGGAGCTCAAGTTTTCTTGAGGTATTGGTAAAATGAAAGCAGGGCCTCGTACGAGTTCAAGGGGCTATACCAGTGTGAATGCTGAACATTTGGGTGATTTTCAGGATTTTTTTGGAAGAAAAGTACTCAATTTAATGTTTCGGAAAATTAAGAATATATTTGGCTACGTTTGACCTATATTACAGATTTTTTTCATAGAAAAATATTGACATCCAAGCGACTTATGGGCTGCCTTTAGAGGCGCCAAAAAAGTACCTCCAATGCTGACATGATTCCGGCCGATTGAGAAGCTGAAACCGAAAAAGGAAAAAAAATGTCGTTAAACTGGAAGGTATTTCCTGTACAATGACGTAGGATTTTCGAAAAATATCAAAATCTAACGAAATGGCTTAGTTATGAAAAAAGGTCTGTTTTCTCGCCTATAAATGGTCGTTTGTTTCAATGCCAAAACGTCAATTTTCATCCAATCAAAAATATCCTACGTCATTGGAGAGTAAATATATTCAAGAGTACTCAGTTCAAATTTCAAGTCAGTCGGATAATTGCTCTTTGAGTTACAATGTCAGTATATTTGAAAAATTTAATTTCGAGAAAAACGCGTTTAAAGATTTAAGCGTTTTTAAATTTCAAGGCCGTATTTCTAATCATTTCATCTTGCAAAAATCGATACTATTTTTTCAAGATGAAATGATTAGAAATACGGCCTTGACATTTTTTCAGGATATTCTTGAAAGTATAAACTGTCGAAAAAGGCAGAAAAATCGATGTTTTTAAAGTGTCACACTGGTATAGCCCCTCAAGTTTTCTTGAGGTATTGGAAAAATAAAAGCAGGGCCTAATTAACGAATGCAAAGTTGATTTCAGATTCCAGAAGAAACGGTATAAAAGCGCATCATTGAGGGTCTCATTGATAAGATAAAACGTAATTTTAGAAACGTGATTTAAAAATGTGAAACATCATTGTTTCAAAGTAACGGCAATCATTCAATGAGGCAAATTGTCGACTATCAACCGAAACTAGCAATACGAAGATATGTTGGAAAAAAAAATTTTTAAATGTAGTGACTCCCAAATAACCAAATACAACTTCTTACTCCTTAGACTGAATATTCCAAATCTCACTGTTTTAACCCTGCGTGTGTACACTATATTTTTCGAGACACGGTGTGTACACTGGGTCTTTTAGGGAACAGTCGGGTTTTCAAAGTTTCTTAGGCTTTCAAAAAATCTGAAAAAATTCCGGGCTACTACTTGAGGTGTCTACCATATGGTCCAGAAGTTGCCAAAATCAAAAGTTTAATACCGTTGTTAATAAAAATTGAAGAATAGTCGAAAAAGCGAAAAAGTACGGAATTTTGTTAAGGGCGGGGTAGAGTATTAAATTTTTTTTTCATTTTTGTTTAATTTTTTAAATGAATGCATAATATATCAAGAATATTGTGTTAAAATTTCAAGTCGATCGGAGTAAAATTGACGAAGTTATGAGTATTTGAGCGTCTATTGCTCCATGCCGTTCTCTTCTCTTCTGCGTTTTTCAAACCGTTTTTCTGAGAGTTATCATATTTGAAGTCCGTGTGCACGATAACTCAAAATCTACTGAACCAATCGCTTTGAAATTTTGCACAGTACTTCTTCACATAATTCACCAGGTATTGTCGAGAGCTTTTTTGTTTTTTTAAAAATAATTACTAATTTTTCAACAACAAATTAGCCGATTTTTTAGCGAAAATCGGGTTTTTGGCTCCCAAGTGCTACGAAAAATCGAAAAATCGAAAAAAAAAAGATCCTTCCGTCATTACCTCGAGAAACATCTCCTTTAACAAATGCATTTAGATTTTTTTGTTTCAAATGATTCTGTTGCGAGTTATGGTGCACACCGCAAACCAACTTTTTTTCGAGGCGCCTCCGGGGTTTAATTTTCACTCGCTCAATTTTGAATATTTTGCAATGCAAATTTAGGAGAATGTTGTTCAAATGTTACTTTATTATATGTAAATTTTTCAATAAACGAACACTATTCGTTACGCCAAAAAAAAATCTTAAAAACATGCCTTTTTTCGCCGAATTAACTTTACCCCGCCGTTAAAAAATCGTAAGTCTACAATAAACAAACATTTTTAAAAACGATTATAGGCTTTTGTAGCTTAGACTATGAGCTTTCAAAAGAATATAGTGTCTTCGGTCTGGGCTCCAGAAAGTTGAATTATTTAAGCACCTGAAAGTGGGGAATATTTTACGGATTCGGGCATGTCATAATAAACGGAACAGCAATTGTTTGGCACAAAATGAGTATTGTTGCAAATACCAATATTTGAGTTTCAAATTTCGACTATTCCTCCAAAGACCCAGTGTACACACGCAGGGTTAAAGTTACGCTGCACGATGCCGGCTTTACGGAAACCTGCCGTTTTTTTCCAAGAAAAAACTAAATTACTCTGCGAAAAAAAATCTTTTTTTTCGCAGATCGATTTCTCTTTCAAAGATGCTGTCGAAAAATCGCGAGATTACGATTTTTTCTAAGTCCAACACGCGATTCTGCAAAAGGGGATCGTGTAAAATAGGATTCGAATATCGGCCGAAGAGCGTCAAACTTTTTTCGGTATCAGCCACGTATACCAATATAGGTCCACGGCAGGTTAAATCCGAGAAAACCGAGCGACCGTGAGCAAATCTTTTCCGCAATCATTTTCGTCGCGCTTCAATCTTGTTACGTAATCAGCCAAAAAGGAAAAGCGGACGTTGCTATTCTCTGAATCCTAGGAGAGATTTCGCTCGGCCTATTTCGTTCGAACGGATTTCCTTCGGCCCCGATGCCTGCGCCGAAGACGCGATGAGATACGGTTCGATGAGGCGCGCCGATGGAAAGGAAGAAAGATATCCGCGAGCGTCATCGTGTCACCTTGGAGAATTAGACATCCCGTCGGTTTACCAAAATAAAAATTCGATCGAAATAGAATTCGCAAGGGGAAAGCGTATCGTGTGTGTATAAAGCGATTTATACGAAAATATCAATCCAATCGCAGACGTACCTCTCATCGTTTTCATCCGTCCCAGATTTTCTGCTACGCTTACGACTCTTCATTGATCGTGGCGGGAGCCTTCTTTTTGCGAAAAAGCGACTCGTACGGGTGGTTATCCGTATTTTTTTCAAATGAATCTACTTCCCTCCAGTCCTGCGTCAGCACAGCGAGAGCTTTTCCATTTTTTCCACTTCGTATCGCAAGCTTCGTGTCGCTTTGTGTATATTACGTAGTCGCTCTCCTTTACCTCCTGTGTACCTATTTCCATGCGTGTGTCTGTTCCATATCGGATACTCTGTTGGTTCGAAGCTTGACACTGCAAGCTACACACTTGATACACTCCGAGTAATGCCAATACAGACAGCGAACGAGCAGCAGTTAAGGAGGTTGGAGCGTTAGCCACAATCCAAGGCTAAATAAAATAAAAAATACATGTTATTGTTTAGACTATACTGAGTCTTTACGAATTTTTTAAACTTTTTTCACCACCAAACACCAGAGTTAAAAAATAGTTTAATGTATGTCATTTAACGGCGGGGTAAAGTTAATTCGGCGAAAAAAGGTATGTTTTTAAGATTTTTTTTGGCGTAACGAATAGCGTTCTTTTGTTGAAAAATTTACATATAATAAAGTAACATTTGAACAACATTCTCCTAAATTTGCATTGCAAAATATTCAAAATTGAGCGAGTGAAAATTAAACCCCGGAGGCGTCTTGAAAAAAAGTTGGTTTGCGGTGTGCACCATAACTCGCAACAGAATCATTTGAAACAAAAAAATCAAAATGCATTTGTTAAAGGAGATGTTTCTCGAGGTAATGACGGGAGGATTTTTTTTTCGATTTTTCGATTTTTCGTAGCACTTGAGAGCCAAAAACCCGATTTTCGCTAAAAAATCGGCTAATTTGTTGTTGAAAAATTAGTAAAAAAAAAACAAAAAAGCTCTCGACATTACCTGGTGAATTATGTGAAGAAGTACTGTGCAAAATTTCAAAGCGATTGGTCCAGTAGATTTTGAGTTATCGTGCACACGGACTTCAAATATGACAAGTCTCAGAAAAACGGTTTGAAAAACGCAGAAGAGAAGAGAACGGCATGGAGCAATAGACGCTCAAATACTCATAACTTCGTCAATTTTACTCCGATCGACTTGAAATTTTAACACAATATTCTTGATATATTATGCATTCATTAAAAAAATTAAACAAAAATGAAAAGAAAAAAATGAAATACTTTACCCCGCCCTTAACGTGCGGTTAGATGGGCAAGACTTTCACACAAAAGTTTATGTAATTTTTTTTTGTTATATAGCACCAAGATAAACAATTTTTAAAAACGGATTAACGCAAACTGAACGTTTGTAAATATTTAGAAAAAAAAATCCTCATCTTGCCCATCGTAAACCATGGGCCAATAAGCTCGTGACGTAAATATGAATAGGCATAATTGTAAATTACTCAAAATTTCATTGTGAATTGTATAAAACATTCGTTGTCGTAGTTTTTTTCATAATAATCCTCGATAATGTTATATTTTTTAAAGTTGGTAGTAACCCAAAAGTTTTTCTACTTTACGTAATAAAAATATTAAAATGCATAATTTCGCCCTTTAATTATATATTTTAAAAAATTAGCATATACAGAATGAATCTGTACCTCGTATGCATTTTTTTGAGGTTCATTGAAAAGAAAAATGAATAAACCGTCATTTGACTCAACTGAATCGCTCCAACCTCCTTAAGGCGGGATATACATTTACAACGATCAAAAAATCGATTTATTTTTTATTCTTCTTTAAACGATGAACTATATATGTAAAATATTTTCCTAAAGTTTCAAAGTGAAATTCGAAAAACTTCAAACGTTACAGCCCGTCAATGCTGTGCCTCACCGCTCGGATTCGGAGCGGACGTGAACTTCAAAGGGGTTTTTCTCAAAACTGCATTATCGAAATTGGCGTGTAGGATTACTCAAAAACTATTAAGCCGATTGAGTTGAAATTTGGTAGAAATATTGATGATATTGGTACCTTCTACTCAACGAGAATTGTTTTTAAAAAATTGAAAAAAAAAAACTACTTTTTTCATCCACATTTTACAGAAATGTTGCGTGAAATGTTGATTTTCTTTTGTAAATGCGTGCCATTTTCTTAAATTTACATTTTCTTCATTTTAATTATCGTCACATAGAAACTATATATGTTCGAGCTGAAAAAAATGTATGAACTTTTTTGCAAATCGAAGTCGTTTTGATGATGAATTAATTTAAAAAAATAGTTTTGTATACTTAAATATGCTATTAAAGTATACCTAAAGTTTGATAATTGTAGAATAATTATTTCTCAGTTAAAACAATCCCTCATTATTGCTTATTTTTTTTCTTTATAAATGCCGTTTTCTTAAATGTGCCATTTTCTTCATTTTAATTACCGTCACATAGAAACTATATATGTTCGAGCTGAAAGAAATGTTTGAACTTTTTTGCAAATCGAAGTCGTTTTGATGATGAGTTAATTAAAAAAATTGTTTTGTATACTTAAATATGCTATTAAATTATACTTAAAGTTTGATAATTGTAGAATAATTATTTCTCAGTTAAAAAATCCCTCATTATTGCTTATTTTTTTCCTGTGTAAATGTATATCCCGCCTTAACGGGTTGTGCCTACTTGTAACAGTCGAGAACGGCTAATTTTTGGGATTTTTCAAAAGAAAATCGTGATGATAAGTTTCTACAAAAATTAGGTAAAACGTATTTTGCGATGAGCAATGCCCATGTGAACCAGGTTATCTAATATACAAAAATTAAACATATAATGATACTAAAGTTTGCATTGTTGGAACGCAATGAAAGTTACGCAGCACAATTTTTTCCGGCAAATTCGGGCCTCCAAAAAGTCTCAAACTTTTTTCCGGGTCCTTAGTAATGATCTGAAGTCCAAATATGTAAGAAACATTTTTCCATGATAATGAAAATGAGGTAATAAAATAATTAAAATCAATTTTCGTTGCATTCCAACGACGCAAACTTCGACATCTTAACAGATTTCGTTAGTATATTAATTTATCCTACTATCAGTCGAAGGGATTTCCGAAATATCAACTTTTAAAAAATGGCATGTGTTCAAAGTAAGTCTTGATTTTTGCAAAAAATTGAGCATTTTCCGTTCATCAATTCGAAAGAATACATCGGAATTTTTTTTCTTTCGATCAAAAAGTATATTTTTACATTTAGAAAAAGACCCAAAATTTTCAGACAGATCGATACAGCAGATTTTGCGATATTTTGCTCACCGACTTCTAAAACGTACTTTCGAGAAAAAAACGTTTGGGGATTATTCTACTGTGACGGTTAAAATAATAAGCTATCTATTATGATTTTTTTTTGGAGGCGCCAAAAAAAAAGTTCCTCCACTGCTGACATGATTCCGGCCGATTGAGTAGCTGAAAGCGAAAAGTGGAAAAAATGTCGTTAAATCGGAAGGAATTTCCTGTACAATGACGTAGGATTTTCGAAAAATATCAAAATCTAACAAAATGGCGTAGTTATGAAAAAAAGTCTGTTTTCTTGCCTATAAAATGGTCTTTTTTTTCATTGCCAAATCGTCAATTTTCATTCAATCAAAAATATCCTACATCATTGTAGAGTAAATATATTCAAGAGTACTCAGTTCAAATTTCAAGTCAATCGGATAATTGCCCTTTGAGCTACAGCAAATGATGATGTCAGCAAATTTGGAAAATCTCATTTCGAGAAAAACGCGTTTAAAGAGATAACTATCGATTATTGCAAGATAAAATGATAGAGATACGGCCTGGAAATTTTTACAGGATATTCTTGAAAGTATATACTGTCGAAAAAGGCAACAAAAAAATCGATTTTTTAAAAGTGTCATACTGGTATAGCCCCTTAATCCTTTTGGCGCCTTTGCTGGCGAAGTTAACTGGTCGTGGTATTTCATTCTCAGCAGTTTGTTGCGTTCGGTCGAAAAATTTTCCGTTAGAAACGTAAGATTCATCAGATCCTCGTTTCCTTTCGAATGGAATGTCCTGTACATATATTATAAGTCCGTCGCGTGAGAGATTTCACGTCGGACCAATCTGAATATTTATTTCTTCGGCCGTCAAGACCCTTTCTGCCCGTCGCACGCAAATCTCTTCGATAAATATACTCTGTGTGTGTGCAAGAGTTGGTGGAAATTCGGACCATCGATTTTGGGCACTTCCTGATCGGTAACACTCTACGAGAAAATAAATAAATCTGCCATCGAACTCAAAGAGATGCGGTCTATCCACCGAGTATTTAGACTGCGCTTGTATGTCACCTGTTTTTCAATGATACGTATTTTACGACAGAAAAAAGCCGCTCGTCGACAATGGGACCTCGAAATTTGGCACGATTCTCAATGACGATGCGAGAAACTATAGCTGTTTGGAAGTTACCCATTGGAAGTCTTGAACATCTCGTGGAATTCCGTGGAGCCATTTGCAAGCTTGAACTCATAGCATGTTCCTAATTTGGATAATTTACGTAGTTTGAGGTTCCGTTTAACTTCGTGGTTACCATTTAGTAGCAACGGTAGTTGTCACAGCTTTTTGGCCACTCGACACAGGCAAGTTTCCATAAACATCACCGATAATGCAGAGCGTTATGTCAGATCATGATGTTCTACGCACGTATGAAAGTTCACATGATCGAGTGTCGCTTGTGAAACGTTCGTTGCTCGGACACTAGAGCTCATGAAGGCCTTTTTCAATCGAATTTTCATTGCGTCGAGTTTCGTTGCGTTTTCAACAAACGGACAACATTGCCTTGCGATTTAGTTCTTTCGGTCTTATACTTTTCTTCGTGGATCAGTTCATCTTTCGGTCAATGCACCCGCGGCTATTTTTATTCAGGGACTATAGCAGTGTGAACGCTGAAAATTTGAGTGATTTTCGGGAATTTTTTTTAAGAAAAATACTCAATTACATGTTTCGGAAAATTAAGTATATATTTGCCTATATTTGACCTATATTACATAATTTTTTCATAGAACAATATTGAGATCCAAGTGACTTATGCGCTGCCTTCGGAGGCGCCAAAAAAAAGTTCATCCACTGCTGACATGATTCCGTCCGATTGAGTAGCTGAAACCAAAAAAGGAAGAAATGTCGTTAATCTGGAAGGTATTTCCAGATTAACGACATACGATTTTCGAAAAATATCAAAATCTAACAAAATGGCGTAGTTAAGAAAAAAATGTCTGTTTTCTTGTGTATAAAATGGTCGTTTTTTTCAATGCCAAATCGTCAATTTTAATCCAATCAAAAACATCCTACGTCATTGTAGGGTAAATATATTGAAGAGTACTCAATTCGAATTTCAAGTCAATCGGGTAAAGAGAAAATTTGGAAAATCTCATTTCGAGAAAAAGCGCGTTTAAAGATTCAACTATCGATTTTTGCACGATAAAATGATATTGATATAAATGATAATGATATTTTTGAAAGTATAAACTGTCGAAAAAGGCAAAAAAATCGATTTTTTGAAAGTGTCACACTGGTATAGTACCTTCAGGTGAATAGGTCTTAGCATGCCAAAGATGCAATAGCCACTGCGCTGTCCACATTTCCACCAACTTCTGTATACGTATAATTTGTCAGGTGCCATTCGAGTTGGGCGAAGAATGCCGGAGCCAAATTGTCGAGTCGCTCTTGACGTTTTCGGTCCACATGTCGTACCTCAATTACTTCTGTTCCCATTGCCTCTCAAAACGGTTGCCTCGTACAAACGTGCTCCCGTCGTCATCGTCTTGGCGAAATGTCATACGCCAGAAACGAGGCGCCCGGTGATTTCGTTTTTTGCAACGAGTGATTCTCAACCGCCAATCGGTTGCCCGAAGAACCAAACGCAGCGAGTACACGACCTACCAATGTACATGATAAATCGGGTGCCAATTTTTATTTGAAAAATACGAGCAGTGCTCGAATTGGGTCACCAAAATGGTCACTGATCGTGACACATTGTTGTTCCTTTTTGAGTAACCTGATACTGCTGAAACGTTAAATTCGTTGCGGGGAGTTTTTTTTTTTTAGAAAAATGGGATTGCGTAGTTTTTTGGGTGACTTCAACTTGAGGCAGCTGACAGTGAGGATGTTGATGTCACGAAACAAAAACGATGTTGAAGTTTGCATCGTTGGAATGTAACAAAAGTTTTTACTTCAATAAGAAGGAACTTTTGTTCAGATACCAATATACATTGGTTATTGGTATAACATGGTTAAGATACCAATGTTATTGGTATAACAAGGTACCAATATTGTTAAGTTAACAATAAGAAAAACCCGCAAGTTCAATAACTTGCGGTTTTTTTTCTTAGAAAAATGGCGTTGCGTAGTTTTTTGTGGGTTATTTCAAATTGAGGGAATTTCATATGACGAAGAAAAAAAATGTTGAAGTTTGCATCGTTGGAATGCAATGAAAGTCCTTTCTTATTCTGCGTTTTCCCTATCCAAGATCCCCATCCAAGAAAGTCCATGTTATTTCTGCGTTTTCCCTATCTCCCAAAATCTTATTTTGCAAATTAGGACTCTAGATCTCTGATCAGAGTCCTGAAAACCGCGCTAGCGATCTTCTCAACACAAATTTGTCAGACAATAATGGGGTTCAGAAATTGTCGTTGCGTTCCAACGACGAGAAGTTGAGTATCATCGAAAAGAAATGTGATTGAGGAACAAGAGGAAAGGGAACGAGATCAACCTAGCAACGCAAGGATTCATAGGTTGTACAGTCCGACCTCCGAATAAGAAACCAAAAGCCCCCAAGGGGAAGAGTTTTTCTTATATATCGCATACCCCCACCAGGCGTGCGCTCCGCGCTCACTACCTCTGTCTGCCTCTCTCACTCTTTTCCGCATGCGATCCTCTCAACAAGAAACTCGTTTGAACGAGTTGCAACTTAGTATTCACATCCCCCATGCAAAAACGTTTTCGACTGCGCGTGGACATTCATTTAGCGAATTTTTGTTTCACGTTAATATACATACTATTGAATATTATTGTGTACTACTGTATCTGAATTACTATTAACTGTCATAAAATGACCCAAACTGGAAAGAAGCGTATGAGATCAGACTGTAGTATACAAGTCGAAGAAAATATTATAGAATCTGCGCCACAAGGTGATAATTTAGACGAAGAGCTTTATGTCCATATTGTTTTATCCCATTTATATAAAAGAAGAAGTCAATATCTCTGAGGATTCGTCTTCGATGGCAGAGTTCGACTCTCTCGAAAATATTCCACCGTCAGTTGAGTGCGTTGCGGATCAAAATAATACGCAACAAGACGAAAACGCTTTTCATTACGTCTCGGAAACTTTTGCTGTTTTATATGAAAATCTTGAAACGCCCTTATCTTCGTTTTTATTTTATATGAAATCTTGTCAACACATATATGTATTTTTTTAATGAATACAAAAAATTTCTAATAAACTTGTAGATTTTTTATTATATTCACACACGCACACACACATACTCACGCACGCATGCACACATCAATTTACACTACACGTTCACTCTATTTTACCCGAATAATCTCTCCCAGGCTGGTTTCTTAACCAGAGGTTCCGCGCACAAAATTCTCGAGCTCGGAGTTCGAATCGAAGTGGGGGGAACGCTCGAGTGAGAAACTGGGGAAAGTTTCTTATTGCCGGGTTCCGTATTCGGAGGTCGGACTGTATGTTCTGGTGAGTTCGTGAAATGTTTTTTTTTTTTTTTTCGAATGACGCTATTGCACGTGTGGAAATAGTTGCACAATGAAAATGAACGCGCTTGATGTCACGACCAAGGAAATGACAGGTCTTTTGGGACATTTTCTGACATCTCAATTCCGGATAAAAATCGACTGACGGTACTGAAAACACCAGGGAAGGACTAAACAGGACGTAAAAACTAAAAACCAATCTAATTTGCAAATTTGGCCATTGCTTTCCAAGCTCCAAAAGCCAATGGTACAAGACTCCACGTAGCTAGACGTCATTGAGCTTTCCTGCCTATGAGTACGTAAGAGATGTGGATGGATACCTTCTCCTAGTCTTTCTCAGCCCTTGCGCCGCTCGCACGGCTCATCTCTGTGTGCGAAGTAAACGTGGGGTCCTTTGACAAGTTGCCAAATTTGCCGTACGTGACTTTCTGCCCTAGCGACTTCGTGCCCAATGTGAAATTCGCAGAAACTGTCATACGTTGTACAAGTGTGTCTCGCAACTTCAATTTGTTCGGGTACCACGCGGAAAAATGGCAGACCCATCCGAGTTTGCGGAGAGGATCGTGAATTTGTTTTTTTTTCTGCTTAACCAACGGGCACGGAAAACTTTGAGCCTGCACGTTCTCGTATATTTTATTACTCGCTCTGTTGGGGAGGTGAAATTGGTTTCTTCGACTTCTACCGACAAGCACAGAGTATCAACGAGCCAGGCAGTAATTGGAACAATGAACAGTCAGATGGACCGCTCTATCGGATGAAAAATCGTTCTTTCAACGTTTCTCGTAGAAATGAAACAATTATTCATTTTGTGCAACCGTAGTGTAGCCTTGATATCCAAAAAAGATATTGAACTTTGCATCCTTGGAGTGCAACGAACGTGTATTCTTATATTTTTATTTCCTCATTTTTATCATTGTACAAAATCTTCTAAGGCAGATCTACATTATGGATCTCTGAATGAGCATCTTTGAAGAGGATTGAAGAATCGTCGAAGGCAACATCTGCCAAAAGAAATTCCATGTCAAAAAAGGAAATTAATTTTCATTACACTCAAACGAAGCAAACTTCGGTCTCATCTTGTCCATAACGCTTTTGATGACTTGAACAATATTTTTATCCACATGATGTAATATTTACTTTGACCGCAACAACAAGTACATCCCGGTGGTTTGAAAAATGAAAAAAATACCACTAAATTTCAAAGAAACTGAAAAATGAAAAATTACAACTAAAATTTAATAGATCACTAACATTGTCCTAGAATAATAATACTGTGTGCTCTGCTCATGAAATAATTCAATGGACCATCAAATTAAATTTCAACTTACAAAAAATGTTATTTAGTTTTTTCCCACAAAATTAAGCCAATTTGTAATTTCTTCAAAATACCAAAAAAAGTACATAATTTTTAGAAATGTCTAATAAGAAGCTTTTTGGCCCATTGGTGCACACACCTATCGGGATTGCTAAATACTAAATTAACGAATAATAGTAGCGCCGGATATTCCGGTAACCCAGGCGAGGATGACTCATTTGCGTATTATCACATTTTCCATCGAGTGTGCACATTCCGCCAATTGTCGGTAAATAAAATTCCAATGAACGTATAATTGTACATCCTGTGTGCTAACGGACGTGCATCCATGATACCAAACCCTATCAGAGTATAACATATACATATGCAGGTGGAAAAGGATCACGATACATTTAGTTCGGAACAAGCTTCTGTCTATGGGCATGCAAAAGAGACAGAAAACGAGAGAACGAGAGAAAAGAGAGAGAGCGTGAGAGCGAGAGAATAAAAGAGCTGAAAGCATCCAATTACTGATGTATCGTCGGATTAAAATTGATTGAAACTGCAGCCAGGAGTACAATGAATCGAGTTAGGATCCAGCATCCAGATCGCAACTCCAACTGTACTATTTTTGGGATATCCCTACAGTAGCTGTATCTTTCAGTGCATCTCATTGTTCTTTTTCGGACATTCTGCTTCATTGAGCGGAGCGAGATGAAAAGAGGCATCTCTTCTCTCAGTCGTCCTGGCAGCTCGATGCGCGTATGCATTTGGACTTAAACGTCCAGAAATTTCAACAGATGCACAATATTATCAAAAATATGAATTAATTCTACCCTAACAACGCATTGATGGAAATTGTCACAAAGCACTTGTCAGTTTGAGAAAAACCGCGGAAGTTCTTTATTCAATTTTTGACGAACTTTTGACCGCAAGATAAACCGCAAGAGGAAACGATAACACAGCTCAACCGCCGATCCGGTGCAGCAAAACTGCATATTTTTTCTAAATCTTATCTCTATACTGATCATACTCTGGCACTTAATGTTGATATTCTACGAAAGAACACGGAAATACACAATATTTGTAAAAAATATAATTTTATTGAAAAGTTTGTTTTATGAAATATTTTTTACATTGAGTAAATTCGTTTATCGTGATTTTCTTGAGTGAGACTTGTCGAGGCAGTCGGGCATCAAACTTCAAACGTAATCCGCCATCATGTGTGTGTCCCATCTTCCCTGATACCTGCCTTCCATGATTTTTATGTCTTGGTGGGAGAGTTCTCCTTGCTCTTCACTGAAGGGGTCTTCTCACTTTAGACGCTGAAAAAGCCTATTTTCATGATTTTTTTTATAGGTTTATATTATTGATATTGATATGAAAGTTGTTACACTTAATAAATACACTTTCGGAATACATTAAAAAAAATTTAGTTATTTATTTAAGTCACTATTTGTAGACGAAAATGGTAGTTAAAAAATGTCCTAAGAAATTGTAGGTGTGTGCTGTTGATGAAATCTCGGAGATGGATCATCCGAAACTAAAAAGTCGAACTTTTTAGATTCAGGATGTTAATGGCTATAGCGCATATCATACGATTTTTGATATATGCAAAAATAAGAAAATGGCGAACATTTTTCGAAAAACAACAACAAAAAACGTGTGTTTTCACCGTTTTTGGCAAAAAAATAGTAAATATCAAAATTTAAAAAATCCTTCATATGCGCTTCAGTTAAAGTTGTAAAAAATATGTGGAATCTTTAGCAAAAAAATAGTAAATATCAAAATTTAAAAAAATCCTTCATATGCGCTATAGTTATAGTTGTAAAGAATATGTGGTTAACATTTCATAAGGCTCGATTCAATAGTTTCGAAGATTTTTTCAACGAGCAGTCGAAAAACGTTGTTTCGAGAAAAACGCGTTTCAAGTTTGTTTGGATTACATAAATACACAAAAAAAATGTTTAATGTATTTCGAAAGTGTATTCATTAAGTGTAATAACTTTTATATGAATATCTGCAATATAAACCTATGAAAAAAATAACGAAACTAGCCTTTTTAGCGTCTAAAGTGAAAAGACACCTGAAGGAGCCAATATCTTCCGCGAATTTATCTTCATCGTTCATTTCTATCCTGAAATAAGAAGAAAAAAACACCTTTTACGAAATCGGTAATCGTTTTTCTAAATTTTTGAATCACATTGCACGAGCTTGTTCAAACAAGCTCGTCTTCGAATTAATTTATAACAGAAAATCATGTTTTTTAAACAAAGAAAAGATGTGTTAAATAAACTGCTAACGACACTCGCTATAAAAAAATCCATCCTGTGTAGCAACTTGAAATATAGGTTGATAGACGTCTCGCCAGTCTCATCACTGGACAAAAATTCATACGAATTTTGCCGTCACCAAGGTTTTTGCTTATTGACTCGTATAATTTACGATGAAAATATAAAAGCTGTTGAATTAATGAATATTCGTTATGCACTGTACAGTCGGTTACCTATATATTGTCATACATATGGACGAAATATAATTTATCTAGACATTTATAGAAATCATCATAATTGGCGATCTAAAAAAAGCCCGATGCGTAAGTACGATTGAAATTAATTTTTGATTGATAAATAAATCTCCGTTCTGGAGCAATTGAAAAATCGACTTTTCACGTATCGCACTAGGTAAAGTGTGAAAGTTATAACGTCCATTAAAAAGTCGATAGTACAGACTGAACGATTTCTCGTCGGGGGGTTTTAATTATCAGAGATGCAGCTTTAATGAAAGTTGTTTGGTACGGGAATGCCCCTGGGGACTATCAACGCCTCCCATCTTCTCTCGTTTTCTCGAGTAATTGCAATTTTATTCCCGGTGATCCGCGACATCCTCGGCACGTAGTACACCCACTCGCCCGCGTCTCCACTAACAATTGCTTTGCGTAGTACACGTTGACTTACACGTACCCACGCGCGCGCGCACAGTCACACACACACACGAACACACACACGTACACATACACACATACACACTCACACGCGCACGCACGCGCACGCACACACACACACACACACACACACACACGCACGCACGCACGCACACACGGACGCACGGACGCACAGCAACAGAGAAAGACGCACGCACGCGCACACACACAAATACGGACACCTTATCGCCCACGACACGAAGAACGGAACCGTATAAGCAAATACCTCTCGGAAAATTACCTTACTATACCTCGCGATCAAAGGAACTGCGAAAACGACCCGGCGATTCGCTGAACACGTACCTCGACGGGTTTCAATTTGTATTTCGCCTGTCTCGCATCTATTGTGTGATTTTCTGTGAACGTCGGCCCTTCTTGAACCAAGTTTTTTCATTCTTTTTTTATCGCATCTCTAATCTCATTGAAAGTAGTTGTTCATGTACACTCAGAAAAAAGATTTATTAAGGAGTGAGGTCTAGTTGGAAGGTTAAAAAAAGGCCTTTTTTCCGATTTTTTTTCGGCCAAACGATAAAATAATTTACAACAAAAGTTCTTCCGTTTAAAAGATATATATTTAATGTAAACATTATAATTTTTTTAGAGAAATATGTTTCAAAATAAGCCGATACGTATCAATGGCCGAGGACGCTGCAAAAAAAAAACAGGTTTTGCGGTGATCACTCTCACGCTGTGACGGATTATCTGAAACCAACAAAACAGGGGGGAATCTTTAGTTAATGATATAATGCTCCGGTTGAACGAAGGGTTTTGAAAAATTTCCATTTTTCACAAAATGGCGGACGTTGAAAGTCAAAAGTGTTGTTTTGACCAAAATTTCACTTACAAAAATTGACTATAAAAACAAACATAATTGTCAAAAAAAAAATCCTTCGTTCATTCGGAGGAAAACTATGTATAGAAGAAGTGATATAAATTTCAACCCGATCGGTAAAGCCGTTCTCGAGTTACATTGATCACCGACTTCGAAAACATGGTTTTGAGAAAAACGAGTTTAAAGTTTTGAGTACGATTTGCATGCAGCGTCCACGGCGTCCTTCAAAGTTATGTATTTCGGCGAATAATGGTCTGATTTACATTCAATTAGTCGAAAAATACTCGTAAGATATTATACTTTTAGAAAATGAAAGAAAAAAAATCGATTTTTTGAAAATTCTAACTAGACCTCCCTCCTTAAGGACAAAGAAGTTTGTTTCCCAGCGAATAAGTTTTCTTATTCGTATGTCGGCCTATTACGATTTTATTAACAGCTAAAAAAGTTTTTTTATTTAAGTTTATGTTTAATATTTAGTAAGAATTTTTCTTAACCCTCAGGGTACGGACTATAAAAAAGTTACGTTCAGTACGGACATGGGTTAGCCTAACCCGGCGACTTTGATTGGGTGTATATCGAGCTGTACTTTGTCAATTTGAATAAATTTTTTTTTCATTTTGTGTGAAATTGTCTCAAAAATATGATAGAATTGTCAGATTAATCATTTAACTGATTGAAAAAAAATTATAATGAAAAATGTGAACGGGTCTTGAAATTTTTTCGCTCCTTTCAAATTTCGCTCGGGTTACGGTAACCCAGTCCGTACCCTGAGGGTTAATATCTAATAGGATATATAAGTTAGAAGAAGTAGGTGTCTTATATCCGACAGAGTTTTTCTTAACATCTAATAGGATTCTTCATAATCCCCCAGCTGGTTTTTTTTTTGGAGGAATTGTGTCCTTTCGTCCGTCATTATTTTCTCACTTGAACGTTTTTTTCTCACTTCATATTCTTACTTACGCTTAAATAATTCCTCACTTCCGAAACGCAACATTGACACTTGGGCCAAAAGCATTGGCATAGGAAGAAGCTACATGGTAAGCGTATGCGTGAGCTACATCTGACGAGCGGCCTGCTGTCGGGCCCGTCGCGTTGAAGGGCAAAGTGCGCATGCGCGCATTAGTATCATAGGTCGTGTTCGTTGGGTCTCATCACTTTGACTGCGCATACGCACAATGATGCGCATTTGATGATGCGCACGTTTCATTGCGCAGTGCGCGTTGCGCATCTTTATGCACATGCGCACTTGTTCGTATCAAAATGATGAGACCCGACGAACACGACCGTAGTCGCGGAATAAGAGGTTTTCGTGATTGGAAAGTAGTATTTATTTGATTTGAGGAAATATTTATTCCAGTTTTCCATTTTAAATATGGCTTTTAATTGATGTGAAAAATCGGCACGTAAAAAAACATATTTAGTGACGCCGAATAAATACTGTAGTTACAATCACATAAAAACTGTCTCCATACGAGTAAACATTTATTAATTTCTAATAAATTATGTTCTAATGTGCGAATTTATTAGAACATAATAAATCTTTTTTCCGAGTGTAACAAAAACGCTATTCGAATTGCGAATGATTATTATTATTATTGTCCGTTAACGGTTTTTCGAGTATGCTCCGTTTATTGTCTCCATATTCGAAATCCTGGACTCCTCATGAGAAGATTTTTTTCATACTTAGGTTTGTAAATTATTCGGAAAATAATTGTGAGCATGATTGTTTTTAGCAGTTTCTCATGTATATTTTATTATTTGCAAATTGATTCTATCCTCCATTTGATCAACGTCGAAATGTATTACAATTTGAAAAAAAAAGCATATTCGCAAACGTATCGAAAAGAGTGATCCTAAATTCTTTCTTGACAACTGCCTAGCTCCGGAGACTGTCGTTTCGAACTTCGCATTGCTCGAACATTTAGATTCGATTTATTCAGGCAAACCTGTTAGGAATTTGTTCCATCACGTCTGTACGGATCTGCTCTCGGAGAATGGGCAATAAAAGGATTGTACGTGTGGAACAATCGAATTGCCAGACAGGAAATATCCCAGCTGATTAAATCCGCGAGACCGAGAAAAATATTCAGAAGCTTATAAACCGACTTGCTGATCCGCCGTGAGAGAATGAGGGAGTATCTGCTCTTTGAGGGTGAGAATAGGTAGGGAGCTTGATAAATAAGGTGCGAAGAGGAGAACATGAAATATTTCCCTGCAAAGGAGGGTAAGCTCCACTAATACGCACAGTAGGTACTGCGTAGACGCAAAGGAATGCGTTGTCGAGAGCTTTCAGCGAAGCAAGCATTCGAGCAATTTTCTTTCAGTGGCACTATAGCTCTTCATCTCTCGACTTGTCTACCTGTCTCTCATATTTTTCCCAATGCCCCTCGCTAACGTTGGAAATTGGATGTCGACCTTGGGATTGCACACGCAATTAATCTTGCGATGTTTGAGTTTTTTAAAATTGAAAATGGTTATAATGAACGAACTTATTATTTTCAAAACAAAGTGCAGCCGTTGCTGCATTGCCAATAGGTGTAGGTGGTTCTGGCGACTAGGATGATCTTTCGTGAAAAATACAAAATGTACTTTTAGTAAAATATTAAAACTTTCGTATGACGTTCTTCTTATTTCAAAAATGGAGAAAATGCCCAGTTGTGGAAAAAAGTTTGATTATCTATAAATTTTTTATTAACAGATGGATAAACATATTTTTTATAAATACACGGTCATACGATGATAAATGTTATAAACTATCTGTCCGAATTTCAAGTGAATTCGTAAAAGTGAGTTTCGTAAAAAGAGTGGTTAGAGGACCCCTTACCGAAATCTTTGTAACATAATTTTTGGAATGTTTAGAAAATCTTTGTTGCAAATTGAAGTTAAGGCCCACGGCTATAAAACTTATGGTGGTGAAGTTTACGAGTACATCGTTGGAATGCAACGATTTGGCAGTTTTAGGCTACAAATAAGACTAACATTTTTAAGGATTTTTTCTGAGCTCGACAACTCCAATTTGCAAACAATATTTGGATATGGTTTCAAAAAGCCCCAACCTCCAATCAAGCCGAAATTTTGCACAAATCTTCCTTTTAAGATTTTAAGACAACCTCTAGAGGAATTTTTGGCGACTCGCAATAGTTTTCCAGATATTGAATTTTTAAGTTTTTTTTTGAGGGTAAGGTTCCGAAACCTGTCTGAAGACATTAGGAATGATTTTTAAAAAAGCATTAATTTTGCCGAAAAAATAGCGAGAACTAATTCAACATCAAGTATCTCGTGCCGGTACGGTGAGTTCGTAGACAAATGGACAGTTCGATACAACTGCCACTTTATAGAATAAATATTCCATATCCGCCGAATTCACTTTTTGCATCATTTATCTTCAATTGTACGTATCACTAGCAACCAAATCCCTCAAAATTCCTTAAGATTTCTCAATGCATATTTTTTTTTCTACTGACATTGGGGCGCTTTATATTATATACTTTCATATATTTGTTTAAACGAAGTTCAACAACTTTATACAGCAATGAGTGCATTAACGCAATGCGCTTCCGCGCACAAAATTCATATTTTACTTATTGATGAATACAATAATTAAAAATTGAAGATCTGAAAAAATAATATACTGTAATATACAATTTACAGTATTCATAGAGAGTATTAGGTTTTTGACGAAAACCGCGAATTTTCTGTATTAATGGTGAGCATTTTTCAGTGTTGCCAACTGCAAAAAAATGTGGCACAAATAATCTGTCGTTACGCACAATTTATGAAAATCTTCGTTGGTCCAGAGCAGAAAATGACGTTCAAATATGCATCGTTGGATTGCGACGATTTTTCATTTATTTTTTATTTTTATGCTAACCCAAAGCCTTTTTTTGTAGTTGGGGTCCCTCATAAAAATACGTTAAACCGTTTGGGTGATTTCCGCAGCCGAAAAAAATCGTACAATTAAAGATACAGTAGAGCGTTGTTTATCCGAGCGTCGGTTGTTCGAAATGTTAATTATCCGAATGGCGATTTTGTTTATCCAAATGGCGATTTGGGTTATCCAAAATATCAATTATCTAAATAACAATTTTGTTCATCCGAATGCTCAGTTATTCTTTTGAGATTTGGCAGCAAAGAAACGAGCTTCCGTTGTGTTGCAGAAGAAAAACGTCGACTTTTTCAAAAATAAATAGATAAAAACTCAAAGATGTACGCATATTCCCTATTTTTAAATACATATTTAACTTCGTTCTATATCATTAAATGATACAATGGTTATTTTTAATTCACCAAAAATGTACTTGTATTATTAACATATTAATGTTCATTGAATTTTTTAATTAATTAAAAGGTAGATAGCGTCGTAAAAAAAAGATAACCAAATTTACCGGCTTTTTGAAGGGAACAAATTCAGCTTTGTTTTGCTTCGTGGAAATATTTTTTCATGATTTTTTTTCGTTCGGTACGCATATTTTTCAGATTAAAAAAAAAACATTTTAATTGTATTTAATTAAAATAAATGTAATTCATTTTCGTTGCGTTTCAACCATGCAAACTTCATCATCATACCAATAACTCCATAAATGTCTCGAAAACGAACATTTCAAACGAACAGTCACGAAATAAATATCTCGAAAACGAACATTTCTCCCGAACTGTAACTAAATGAATTTCTCGCTGCGACACAACGCCCTCATACGACTCTTCGGTTTTTCTGTTTTCAGGACGAGTGGCAAGCCACCACCCTCCCACAGCCAGTGCAACACAATATTCGAGAAAACTTCGGTGCAACGATCGCATCGAGTACCCGTGAAAATTCGCAAGATTGGCGTATCTCGTGTCTCGCGAGAGTGAAAAATATTGCGCGTCATCGAGACGTTATTTTATTCCCTTCCTTCTCTCTTCCCTTTGCCTTCTCACGATATACGCGCAAAATTTTTCTTCGTTCACGGTGTTTTCGTACTGCTTGTTTCGTCGGATTCTCGCGAGTGCACTTTCACACACCGTTGGAAGCGGCGAACGCTATAAAACTGTCGCGCCCGTGAAAATGTCGTGAAGCAATCTGCATACTACGGATACTGCCGCGGAGAAAGAAATACATCGAAAAAGGACAAAAAGGGTTTATGCATATACCGGGAGAAAGCATCTCGCTGTTGTACGCTCGTCTCTCGGTGCTCCTCTTCGAGGTTGGTAAAAGCTCAAAATATACATTCAACATTTATTCTTTCACTCCCAGCGTGACTTTCGCACGGAGGCAGCTTTCGGCTTACGGTGTGTGTGGGGGGGTACTTCGTGATTTTTTTCCGCACGTCTCTTCAAATTTTCCAGGAAAATGTCCCATGTGACGTATATGGAGAAATTCGTTCCTCCATTTTCTCCGAGACTGGCATCTCGGCTGGCAGAGAAATTAAGTAGCCTCTCCGCGTTCTACATAAAGTGAAAAAAAAAAAAAAAAAAAAAAAAAAAAAAAAAAAAAAAACAGGGACGCTGCATTGTTTTACCCGCCGAACGTTAATCCTCTCGGAGACAACGGGGCGATGAGATTTTAGAGGATATACTCACGTTGCCTCGAACGGTAATGTCCCACTTAGTCCAGCAAAAGAGACGAAAACCCAGCACTTTTTAGCGTAGAATATGATTTTTTGACCGAAGGTAGATGGTTACGTACTGAGAGTAACTCCAACAAAATGTTGCCCCTCAACTCGCCGCAACCCTAAGAAATAGGGGTTGAAAACTTAAAAATCGCCGTATCTCGATAATTAATAGCCCGATCAAAAAATGTTTCAAACAAAAGTTGTTTGGAATAATGAAATACGTATAGAGTTATCTGACGTCTAATCCCCTATCTTTGAAAATAGCGGCACAAAAACACGAGAGCACCGCTGACTCAGACAAAGACGCAGCGATATGTCGCTCCGTGAAAAAATTGCCGACGCTTACAATAAAACCAATGCTCGGGATGGTAATCGGGGCCCAACCGATGGTCCCCAACCATAAGGCCAACGTTCGGCCGGTTTTGTTGACCGATGAGTAACCCATGGTTAAATTGAACATTGGCGCATCACCGACAACCAACATTGGGCCAACATTGGCCTTAAATTGCGGCGAACCTGTGGTACGCCAGCCTCGGCACTGACACTGGGCTAATGCTGGTCCCGGTCAGCCATCAACGCTAGGCTGACGCTGTTTGCCAACTGTAGGACCCATGTAACATTTCGAATTTCTTCCAACCTTCGCCCAGTACTGGTAATGATCGTTGGCCAGGCGTCGAGTATAGTTGGCACTGTACTGGCCGAGTGTTGGGCCTTTTGTAAACTTTTTTCATGGGTCCGCTCGCACACGCATCAACCCCGAATTTGCGAATCGTTTTTGAGCCGCTATTTTCAAAGATAGGGGGTTCGGACGTCAGGTAACTTTATACGAATTGATTATTCCAAACAACTTTTGTTTGAAACCTTTTTTGATCGGGCTATTGATTATCGAGATAAGGCGATTTTTATGTTTTCAACCCCTATTTCTTAGGATTGGGGCGAGTTGAGGGGCAACATTTGATTGGGGTTACCTTCAGTATGCAATCATCTACCTTCAGTCGAAAATTCATATTCTACGCTAAAAAGTGCTGGGTTTTCGTTTCTTTTGCTGGACCAACTCCTAAGTCGGTCTGAATTGCCGCGAAAAAAAAAATAGAAAATAACTTGTTGCGAATTCTTGAAATTATTTTTTAAAAATGGAGTCAATATGAGGACACTGCATTGCGTGCAGGGAGAAGAAAACCTTTACTGGCGTACACACGTGTGGAATCGCAAAGTTCCGAACGTACGATAAAAAAAAATCATGTTACAAAATGCGAAAACGGTGGTTGTTGACGGGTTACACCTACGTTGCGGCCGGAAAGAAGAAACATTTTTGTGATTTTTTTTTTGGTAAACGTGTGCGATTTTTAATTTTTTTTCTTCTGCACATCAAAGGGTATGGTTTCAAGTATCTTTTTCAATTTTTGTATTGAAAAATATTTATGAATGTGCTAGGCATAATGGAAAAACGTCTTTCGCGACGACCACTGCTGCTCGGAAAAAAATCATCCGAAATAAAAAAAAATGAAACGCATTTAGTTTTTCCATTATCTAGTGCATGGGTGAAGGATTCAATCAAATAGTGAACTTTAAAAAAATTGTTGCATTCTCAAAATCGATATTCTGTGAACAACCCTCTACTTTCGTCGATAAGAAAAACTACACGTCGAAAAAAAATTGTTCCATTAAGGTACTGCTTTTTAATATGTAAAAGAAGCTTGCACAATTTGAAGTTGATCGGTGCAGTGATTTTTTATAGATCGTGGTGACGGACCTCGAAAAAGTAATTGTGAGAAAAACGCGTTTAAGGAGCCAGTACCACTTTGAAGCCACGAAAAAGGCTATTTTTGCGATTTTTTTGAGGATTTTATAAAAGATATGAATATAAAAGTTGTTGGGCTTGATAAACAAGTTCTTGAAATACATTAAAAAAAATTTAATTCTTTTTTATTCATTTTTAAGTTAAAAAACTATAGTTTAAGGGAAGGGTCGGGGTTTCAGCGTGAAAAAAAACTTTTTTGCGCATTTTTTTCATCTATATGTGTAGAGTAAATTTATTGAAACCGTTTGTACATTGTTAAGTGTAATTTCAAGAACGGGAAATTTGTACGCGAAAATATCCACAAACAAACCGGTGACAAAGCTTTTCCAAGAACGCCTTTGGAAAAACACGATTTGCGGTGTTCACTGTATCTCAGGTAGAAATTATTTGAAATCAAGTACCATTAAAACTTAGTCACAGTATCATCAAATCCTCCCCCCAACGGTCTTTGATAATTTTTTTTCATTTCTAAATTTTTGTTGCTCATGTAAAGTGAAAAGTGCTATTTTTCACGAAACATTCCGCCATTTTGGGGGTGGAAAACCCCCTGAATGTAAAAAAATCTCAAACTAACCGTTGGGGGGAGGTATTTTATATGTAGAAAGTGTGTACCAAGTTCGAAACAAATCGGTCATGTAGTTTTCAAATGGCAGTGAACACGGACTTTGAAAAAGTGGTTTTGAGAAAAAAGCGGCACCGGCTTGTTTGTGGATATTTTCGCGTACAAATTTCACGGAATGTTGTTGAAATAACACTTAACAATGTACAAAAGGTTTCAATAAATTGACTCTATCCATATAGATGAAAAAAATTTGCAAAAAAGTGTTTTTTTTTTCACGCTGAAGCCCCTACCCTCCCCTTAACGTAACGCCTCAAGAATAGGTGGGCTAGGTAGCTCCATTACAACTCGGCAACGGCTTGTCTGAAACAAAAAAATCAAAATCCATTAGTTTCAATATGACACCAGCTACAAAATGACGATCGGATATAAAGTTTTATCAAAATATAAAAAAATGGCAGATGAAAAACGAAAAAAGTAAAAAAAAACGCGTTTCTTTAAAGGCAAAATAAAATTGTTTAAACCATCGAGGGTCATCTTGTTGCGAATCATGTTTACAATATGTGGTTCAAATTTCAAGAGAATCGGTTTATTAGTTTTAGAGATACGATGGAGCTAGATTTTGAAAACGTTATGTCAAGAAAAACGCGTTCGAAGTTTATACTATGAAAAACTCTTACCTAAACTCAATCGGCAATTCCTGCACCGTACAAAATCCCTTCTGATTGCTCATCATTGTCGATTTCTTCGAGTCTTGCTTGCTGTCGATTTTTTGAAATTTCCAAAGTGGACTGGCCCCTTAAACTTCGCCAGTTTGCGGAATCTGCCTATAAACCTCCCACATCGGATTTAAACTGATCCTTGACATTATTCGAGAATATTTTTGAAATGTGATATTTTGATGTTATTGAAGTCTGCATCGTTGGAATGCAACGAAAATAATTTTCATTCAATTACCCAAAATGACGCGACCATTTTTTCGGATTCTCATTTAGCGACCTACAACAAATTTGCAAAACATGATTTTGGATAATAATGGAAATAAGAAATTGAAAAGAATTTTCGTTGCATTTTAACGATGCAAAGTTCAACCCCATATATTTTAAGAATCCGTTGAAAAATCGATATTTCCAAAAAACTCAACTGGGTGATGGCCCTTGAAAAAGAAGGGTAATGGACGAAAAAAGGAATGGGCGGCGAAAGTACATGTTCTGCTCGCACGAAATCTCGAGAAGGGCCGTGGATGCAAATATACGAATACTAGGATGCAAATCCGTGCCAGTCTCATTGCGAGTGAACGTTGTCGTTGGTTCCGCATCGTCCGTAGCCACTCGCTTTCTTATTCGAGTAGGCACACTCGACAAACAACCCCTTGCCTCGGACCCTTCACTCTTGGCGACTTGCATCTCGCGTGTACGACCGTTTCCCCGCTGGGCCTAACTTCACCGCACTAGTTTCAGTATCTCTAGCTCCTCTGCTCGTCCATCCCTTTCTCTCTCTCTCTCTCTCTCTCTCTCTCTCTCTCTCTCTCTCTCTCCTCTCTCTCTCTCATTCTCCCTCTTTTCCTTTCTCCCTCCCTGTAGCCTCTCGACCCTTGCACTGCTTTCAAAATCCAGAGGAGGTGCTATTGTTTTACACGAAATTGTCGACAACCACAGTTCGTCCCACTTTTACGAGAGCTTTTCGTTCGCAAAGTAAATGGATTCGAAACGAATTGTAGATTTCGAATGTATAGGTGTCCAACATTGTTCTATGCGCTCGGACCCGTTCAAATTTTGACGTTGGCAGCCAATTACCCGAAGAATATGACTGTTGACAAATGCGTGTGTACTGGAATGTACACACCAATAGCTTTCTCTGCAGTGTTTCGTATCGATGAAAATTGATTTTTTGCGCATTAAACCTCATCATTGGATGTCAATAAATGCTAACTTCATTGTTTTGTGAAAATGCTCAATGACCTAGTATTCAGAGCACATTTGTAATGACGACGAAGATGGCACTGGCGGAGACCAAGGTATGTCACGAATTCATGACTGTAGGTCCTTAATTAGACGCCCTTAAATCGCGAAGTACATGTTCAATTGTACACGGATATATATAAGGCAATAAGTTTTATTTGACCTCGCCACACACACACACACACACACACACACACACACACACACACACACACACACACACACACACACACACACACACACACACACACACACACACACACACACACACACACACACACACACACACACACACACACACACACACACACACACACACACACACACACACACACACACACACACACATATATATATATATATATACACACATAATAGGTCGAAGCTGCCACTTGACCTACACACACATACATGTAGGTCAAAAGGTAAAAGGTCCGTGTGTGCGAGCGCGTACACACAGATAAATACTTATTTATTCACTTACAAGGAAACCTTTTCTGGTGTCCCTCTGCAATTTCGTTCATTTTTGGATATGCTATTTTTCATCAAAATCTAAGAGACACGTCTTTTTTTAATCGGCAAAAAAACTGTTTTCAGGGGTGAAATTCGCCCTTATAGTTGGGGGCCCTCAAAGTGATTTTTGAACTTTCGCATATTTCTAATTAAGATATTAAACGGATTTTTTATTATTCGCCATAAGCATCGCTCTCGAATTGGTTCCATTCGAATATTTTAATGAGATATACGAAACTACAAAAGTCACTCTGAGAGTGAATTTTACCCTTTAAAACTGTTTTTCCGCTGATAAAAAAATACGCGTCTCTTAGATTTCGATGAAAACTAACATCCAAAAATTCACGAAATCGGAGGGAGACACCAGAAACGGTTCCCTTGTTAGATACACTAGTGGCGAAATGTTTGGAGATATTTCTGGACAGTTTGGAAAATCCCCAAGTTCAAACGCAACGAAAATTTATTTGTATTTCTTCATTTTTATTATCATCCAAAATCTTTGTATATTCACGTTGTCAATCTCAAATAGTAACTCTACAGACTGTTTGAATCATTCGCGTATCCTAAATCGAGCCAAAAAAAATTGGGGCCATGGAAAAAATGCAGTTTCATTGCATTCCCGTGATAAAAATTGCAGTGTCATACTACTCGCGTTTTCTTGGGCAACAGTGGCGATCGCTAAATGTTTAAATTTTTTTTCAAACTTCGATCTATATAATTTTTTTCTAATCGTACTCGATTCTGTCGAGATATTTTATTCTAGATCTCATAGATACTGGGACACAGCGCAGTTGTCGAAAACTGTACTTCTTTACGAAAAGCTGAATAACCGTGCGAGGAGAAGTCGAAAAAGAAAATATTTTAGGAGCATATTGAAAGTGAATTTTGGTCTTCTCGCGTCTCTTAAGGAGGTTGGAAAGAACAGGTACATGTAAATAATATAAGGTGGTTTTTTTAAAAAGAATATTGATACATTGTAGTACATAATTGGGTCTGTTTCGGGTTGTTTGGATTGTTTTGGGTTTGTTTGCGTTATAATTATAGAAAAATAATTTTTAAAATAAATAAACATATAACAAAAATATATTTTTTGTAATATATTTGTAATATAAGTTGTAATATAATTTTCAAATTAAGGCAGGATATGCATTTAGACAGGAAAAAATAAGCAATATTGAGCGATTTTGACTAAGAAATAATTATTCTACGCATTATTCTAGCGAGATTGACTAATTGTAAGAAATAATTTTTCTACAATTATAAAACTTTAGGTATACTTTAATAGTATATTTAAGTATACAAAACAATTTGTTTTGATTAATTCATCATTAAAATGGCGGAAATGTGGCAGAGTGTTACAGCAAGGTCGCCGCGGGAGTAGCGAATCGGCGTGCAGTCTAGCTTCCCGTAGACTTTGATTTGCAAAAAAGTTCAAACATTTTTTCAGCTAGAAAATGTATATGTTTTTATGCGATAGCTTTCTATGTGACGGTAATTAAAATGAAGAAAATGCAAATTTAAGAAAATGACACGCATTTACAAAAAAAATCAACATTTCACGCAACATTTCTGTAGAATGTGGATTAAAAAGTAGTTTTCTTTTTCAATTTTTTAAAAACAATTCCCGTCTAGTAGAAGGTACCAATATTATCAATATTTCTACCAAATTTCCACTCAATCGGCTTAATAGTTTTTGAGTAATCCTGCACGCCAATTTCGATAATGCATTTTTGAGAAAAACGCGTTTGAAGTTCACGCTCGCTTCGAATCCGAGAGGTGAGGCACCGCGTTGACGGGCTGTAACGTTTGAATTTTTTCGAATTTCGCTTGGAAACTTTCGAAAAATATTCTACATATATAGTTCTATCGTATAAGAAAAAAAAGAAATCGATTTTTTGACCGTACCGCCTTAATAAAAAGATTAGAATTGTGTGGGGAGAGGGTATTTTTCGACCAATCACAGGCATTCAGCATGTCGCAGCCCCCCCTACTCTACTCCAACACTATGGCAGTGGAGTGGGGGTAGCGTTAATTTCGTGTGACATCCAGCTTACTCAGGCCCTTATACCCAGCTAACCCCAACAAACATATACACAATCATATACACATATACACAAAAAAAACCCCAACTTGGCGAGTCCAAAAAAAATATTTCCAATTATTTTCAATGATACAAAGGATAAAAGTGTATAACGTTTGAAAAAAAATCTTTAATTCTTAAATAATGTAACTTGAAGACCGCAACTTGATCATGAAGGCTCTCTTCGAAAGTCCAAACGACACTCTTGAGAATAAAACAATAAATAGTTGTCAATATGAAATTGCTCTTTCAGAATGTAGTGAAGGGTCATTTTATTATTGCGCGTCTATAAACGCGAATTTTATCGTTTCTCTGTATGGAAAGCCTTGCGGGACTTGGACCATTCTCGACTCGGCAATTCTCGCGGTTTTAGCGACGCCAGTCAGTCCGCGGTTTATTAAGCGATCATATGATATCCTAACCGCGTGCTCGTGTCGCCGCTCTCGAGTACCTTACTCGCTAACGCGGGCACGTACATAGAAATATATAAAAGCGTCAACTATAGATAAGCTCGTTATGTGCGAGCTCTCGTCTCGACGATGTCCAGTCGTTCACTGTTAGCACCAAGCATGTGTGTAGAAAAATTAAAAAGAACATACCCACTTGACCCTGTTGATACTTTACCTTTCGATCGATCTACTCGTTTGCAGAGTACGAAAAAATAATATTTCGAAACGTTTTTGTCACAGATTTATATTTCCCGAATAGAAACGTCGGACGAATGACTTTTTTCGCCCGCTGTGACGTCGAGTATTCTCATTGAGGATGGACACGACTGTGACGGGCAGAAAAAGGTCTTTTTTCCGATTATTTTTGGTCTAGTGGATCATTTATTTGGGATTTGAAAAAAAGTATGTCATTAAGGGGCTTTGAAAAAATCGGTTTTTTATTGTTGCCTTTTTCGACAGTTTATACTTTCAAGAATATCATTATCATTTATATAATTAATATCAATATCATTTTATCTTGCAAAAATCGATAGTTAAAGCTTTAAACGAGTTTTTCTCAAAATGAGATTTTTCAAATTTACTGACATTGTCATTCAAAAAGCAATTATCCGATTGATTTGAAATTTGAACTCAGTATTCTTGAATATATTTACTCTACAATGACGTAGAATTTTTTTGATTGGATGAAAATTAACGATTTGGCATTGAAAAAACGACCATTTTATAGGCAAGAAAACAGACTTTTTTTCATAACTACGCCATTTTGTTAGATTTTGATATTTTTCGAAAATCCTACGTCATTGTACAGGAAATACCTTCCAGTTCAACGACATTTTTTTCCTTTTTCGGTTTCAGTTACTCAATTGGCCGGAATCATGTCAGCAGTGGAGGAACTTTTTTCTGCGCCTCCGAAGGCAGCGCATAAGTCGCTTGGTTCTCAATATTTTTCTATGAAAAAATTATGTAATACAGGTCAAATATAGCCAAATATATTGTTAATTTTCCGAAACATTTAATTGAGTACTTTTATTCGAAAAAATTCCCGAAAATCACCCACATTTTCAGCGTTCACACTGGTGTAGCCCCTTAAGGGATCATCACAGTGTGACGGGTCGAAAAATCGCTGATTTTCGCGATTTATTTTTTCTTTGGTTAAAATACGCTAATCAGTCTGATTTTTTTGTGTTAAATCAAAGGACTCATGAAAATGAAAGTACAGAAAATAAAATTCTAAACGTTTATTTTTATTGTTTGTGCATTTTTCTAACGGTTGAAAAAGTCTTCGAAAAAAAGGAGTCCTCACGGTGTACACGGTTGTGGCCGTAAATATTATCCGAAACAAAGTTTGTAAAAAGATTACTAATTGGTATGAAAGCCGCTATCTTGCTATGGAGATTTTTAAAAATGAAGTTGATAAAATAACTGCGGTTTGAAAAAAAAAAACTATCGAATTTAGCCTATTGTTGCGACAGTTTTTCGTAAAAACAATATGAACATTAAAAAAAAGCTTCCATAGTAAGATAAATAATATCGTGAAGAATGCTGTGTCAAAATTCGAGACGGATAGTATGTAACCTCTTCTTTTGAGAGTGTACGACGTTTTGAAAAACGTCATTTCGAGAAAAACGCGATTTAAAAAAACCAACCATATTCTCAATCTATATGAGTGTGTGAAGTTTCTTACCGCATTCAGCAAAAAGAGAACAAAATTTACAAAATGGTGGCAGGCTAACTTAAATTATCAATTTTCCCTTTTTTCCTGACCTTTCTACGAGTTATATGTAAAAAAATGACTTTCACTAAATTCTGCTACCAAAGTTGAAAAACAGTCTACTGAATGCGTATGACAAATTTGAGCTCAATCGGCCAATTGGGTTTTCTGGGCCAAATTGTTTTTTGGTTTCCATTTTCCCTTCCATCTTTTCATTTTCGCCGAACAAAAAACGGAATTCGCAAAGGATGTTTGACAGCTACGCGCTCACGATGTGGCGTTCTGAACTCAGTGATATCACTTGCTGAGAACTATATTGCGCGTTTGCCACATATTAACTTGGTTAATAATTTACTCGCGATCTAAATAAACAAAAAAGATTAATACCATTTCTAAACAGTCAATTATATGCATTCCACATATTTATTAGCTGAAATTTGTTTTTTTTAACGTAACCGAAAATTTGATTATACGGGGTTGGCAACTGTTACAGGCACCCGTGTTCAAGCATATGCGTTCTCCGCTTGCCGCCTGCCCCGTAAAGATCCTGAGCGGCCTCCTTAAAGTTGCTGCGCCTCGATCGTGCTCCTTATCATTTCTATAACTCGGCTAATTTTACGAGTATCATTAAACGGTTGTCACAGACGTATTCAAAAAAGTCTGTAGAGTAAATAATAAATAATAAGTCATATAAATTATAAATAATATTATATAAATTAAGTCACATAAATAATAAATAAACAAGTTATACAAATAATTAATAATTAATAATAAATGTAATAAATTAAATTTAAAAAAACTATTTTTCGGAATTTCTAGACAACAATACTACCTTAATCCGAGATTCTTCCGCCTTTTTTCTCGCTGAAGTTGTATCGAGACTTTTACTTCTGGGCCTACACAGCGTACTTTTTTGTTTTGTTTCATCCGTCTTTCGTTTCGCCATTGTGGCTGTCACTCGTCGCTAATACCACTGAAATATGCTGTAATAATCGCTCTTTCTCTCCCCCTCTCTCCTTCGCACTCCGCTGGTGACAGTGGGTTGCTGCTTCTGGCTACGAGGGGGGTCTAGTTGTGCTTTACAGAGCCGACCGATTGTTTCGCAGCTTTTCGTTTTTTTCCTTTTGCCAACGCTGCAAGCCGCACGTCGACCTGATTCCATTGTTAAGCGTGAAATTGATGCGCCAGCGACGGCCATGGAGCTATACTTTTATATCCAACACGTCTAACAATAGAATTGATTTCGAATCAGTGAAATTCTCATTGATACGGCGAGGACGTGTATAATGAGACGTGAATTACGAGGGCAAACGTGTGTGGTTGAAAAACGCCGCAAAAACATGTCCAACGCTCGCGGGAAAAACTCAATGTTTTTTTTGTTCACGGTTCCTGGTACTCGATATATCTTTTCATTTTTTTTATCCTGCTCTTTCAGCAATTTGCATTGCGGGAGCCAATATGGAATGCGTCTTAAATCATTTTTTTTCCAATCCATATTTTACCGTATGGGGTACCGCAGTGTGAGAAAAGACAAATTTATTTTTTGCTTCCTTTATTATGCATCGATATTTCAGTTCCTGTGTATATGAAATGGGATTTTTTTGTAGCTGCGACACCCCGGCGCTCATGTTCCTGTAATGGAGAAAACAATAATCAATGAAACATTAAATATAGCGACGTTTTGAGATGTTCAATTTTTTAAATATTTTTTTTTATGGACGCGCCCGCTCTAGTTGTCGGTTAAATTTAATCACTTTTGCCTTTTTTAGGAAGCTTTTCAAAAACAATCTATGCATTGTTTCATTATAATTCATTTTTTTCGGCCAAGAAAAGGGAACGAGGTGGTACCGTCTTTTTTGAAAATATTTCTTTGTATGCGTTTGCGGGCTTTTACGAGTTCATGCGTTTCACACGTTACCCCGCCCTGGCTATTTTTCTGTTCACACATCTACTTCTTTACGCACCACCGTATCGCGTTTGCACGAGGGCACAGGGAAACTGAGAAAAAACTGAGTCGATACAAGCTGCTATTATACCGAGTCACGTAACCCGATAGAGTTGCCAGTCTCCAACTAATCGGCGCGTGGGGACACGGGTTAGTGGTCACCCATCCAAGTAGTGTCCCTGACAAAAGCTGCTCAACATTGGAGTTCGCCAAAGCTACTTTCGGTCCCAAGGTGGTACCTTTTAAACCTAGTTTCCGTTAACTCTATGTCCTTTCTTTTTCCATTTGTCACTATTCAACGAAACTAATTAGTACAGTCCTGCTGTATATTGGAATCGGAAAAAAATAGATGAAGGCTAGTTATTTGACAGGGATTTTGTAGGTGCCGCGGGTGCTAAATCCAAGTTTGCCTAAAATCGGGGTGTAGGGTTTTTTTTAGGGAATGAAAGGGGATGGGAGTGGATTACTTCCAAACTACAACCCTTACGAGGTCGGCGGCAGGATACAAAATGTTCAGAAAAATCCAGGCTTTATTTTTGTCCAAAGCACCGAAGTCGTGGAACTTAATTTTGGGGGTGAAAAAGTGGGGTGCAATTTTGAAAAATCAGTTTTCATTCGACCACTTTTTAGGAAAAATCATACAATTTTGGTTCGAACAGTAACGTTGCAGCCCTTGAAAAGACGCGTCGATCGAGTATTTGATCATTCCTGTCCAATAATATCTTCACCCCCAATAAAATTGTTGAAGTATAAAGTAACATTGTTTATTGAATAACTCAAAATCAAACGATTTTTCGGCGATGGTTTAAATGTACGAAATGTAGAGAATAATTTTCTCTATTTTTTCGTTCCTGTGGACCACCTTCGAATTTAACTTTTTTGAATCCTTCTCAGTGGTTGAAAATTGAAAATGAAATTCTGATAAAACTAATTATCGAAAATAAAGAGATACAAGTTTGGCGCTGCGGACAGAAATGTAGCTGAAGGTTCAAGCTACAAATTCTTCAATAGTCAATAGCGGACTTCAATTCAATAGTCAATAAATAGTCAATAGCGGAAACGGTAGCAAGAAGTGGACTGCTATACGGGGTAGAGGTCGGGCGATGGAAAAGAAGGGAGAAAATAGAGAGTATTTAAAAATTCCGCCAAAACTACACTTTTTTTTATCACCCGCTATGTTGAGATTTTTTTTTCTCGAAAATCGGCCTCATCGATGGCGAACTATATTCGTATAGATTCTAAAACTTTTTTATTTGTATTTTTCAGACCAATTATGTGTAGTCGTCGATCGGGCAGTTGGCCCACATTTTTTATACCTCAATAACGTTGGCAATTTTTGATTTTTTTTTACGTAAAAATTTACACGAAATAGGTTCAATGTATGCTCAGTAAGACTACCGTTTTCCTAAATCCCAAATAAATAAGCCAGTAGACGAAAAAATGGGACAATTTTCTTTTTATTTAGTAACAAAAAATGTAGGGTATTGAGCGTAAATTTAAAAATCTCTTGTACTCTTTTTCGATACTCTTTGCCGAAACTTCAAGGGCAAACTAAATTTTCAATAAACTTCATTCTAAGAAAAAGCTCCTCTCGATACGCCAAGAGGATCGACAATCGACGGATTGTTCTAGTTTTCAATTCAATAGTTGAGGTTTTCGGTCAATAGTTTTTCCAGAATTTCAATAGGGGAAGTTTTCGGTCAATAGTTTTCCCAGAATTTCATTTTGAATTTTCAACCCCCGAGAGGGATTGGAGAATCAAAATTCAAGGGTGATCCATAGAATCGAAAATAAAGAAAAAAATATTCTCTACATTTCGTACATTTAAACCATACCCGAAAAATCGATTGTTTTTGAGTTATTCAATAAACAATTTTGTTTCTTTTGCATTTCAACCTCTTTATTGGGGATGACGTCATTATCGGAGAGCGATGATCAAATACTCGATCGACGCGTCTTTTCAAGGGCTACGACGTTCCCATTTCAACAAAAAGTGTACGAATTTTTTTTAAAGAGTTATTGAATTAAAACTTATTTTTCAAAATTTCACCCCACTTTTTCACCCCCAAAATGATCTTCCACGACTTCGGCGCTATGGACAAAACTAAAGCCCGGATTTTTCTGCACTTTTTGTCTCACGGCGCCGATCTCGTATGGGTTGTAGTTTGGCATTGAACCACCCCCTATTCCCTGTCATCCCCTAAAAACACCCCACTCCCCGATTTTTAGGCCAACTTTGATTTAGCACCCGCGGCACCTACAAAATCACCTGTCAAAAAACTTGCTTTCTAATTTTTTCCGATTACGGGGTTTTTCAGCGACAGCACGACTGTACTAAATTGTATCATTCCATTGAACATACCAGCCAAGCAGATGAGCCAACAAACGCTTCAACGTTCTGTTGTCTATTATTTGCTTTGAGATTAGTACCAGCAAATTATTTCCACGATTTGCAAACCCGACTAGGATCAAACGATGTACGGCCAAGTTCCATGCTCGAAGAATGTTCGGAACGCAGGATTGAAGGTCGTTTCGTAGCCGTACAGGAACTTGTGAGCTACTAGGGCAACGTTCTCTCGTCTGAATAGCACATACTTGAGCCCTAACCTCGCCAGCTCTTTGCAAGCCCGTAGAAAATAGGACCGCGCGAGGGTATGTACCGCAAAGTTCGAATATCCACTGGCGAGGGGTAGACAGCTGTGGTAGAGCAAGGGAATACTTGGGTTAGATTGACCCTCACGTTTGCCGCTCGTGACAACTATTGGCTCCATTCGTCTCCTCTCATCGTGCAATGCGTCTTCGCTCGCAAAATGACGTCGCGGTACTCTATCCATCACGGCTTTTCGTGTCCCTTTCTTCAACCCCTTGGTATATCTATGTAACGTATATATCCAATACGTTCTGCGCGCGCATATATCGCTTTCGATATATATCTTCATAGAGTTGGAGAATGAAGATGGTCACCCGCAAAGTACGATCATTTTCACCCCAAAACGTGACCCGAATTCGAGAATAGCTTTACGTTCCTTATTTGATCGATTCTAGCTTCCCTGTAGTCGATATTGTTTGGGTTCTTTATCGAGACAATCCTTGGGCCGTTGACAGCACCGGAATTCATTGAGTTTTGAGAGGAGGGAGCTGCTGGACGTCAATGTTCAACGATGATGTCAGCATGTGACGACATTCAACACAAATTATACTTATGTTATAAATGGTTGTACATGCGTGCAGGTGAGCTTGTGCGTAGGTATTTGTACTTTCATATGCCAGGGTCGGGAGCGACGTTGGTCATCATGGTATTGTGGAAATTAATGTGATAGATGATAGTGTCATCGTTACGCAGTAACGATGATGGATTGTCTTATATTCGTGCGCAAGGGATGTTTTGAAAAAAGCGATTAGTGGAGAGTTGCAAAGAACATTGCTAAAAGCAATCGAAGAAAAAAGAACATAAGTCGTGAATGGTCTAGTTTCATTTGTTGGCAACATTTGTAATTTAAAAATAGCAATACATTTGCCTGGGTCGCTCAATTCAGCATTGAATATTCGGTGTACTAATAAGTTCTCGGCTTGAGAATCAAAACAGCTGTAAGCATTGAATGTTTGAACGGAAAATTTTTCCCTCTATGTCAGGTGCCTTATAATACCCACATAGTAGACTATTTTCCGGATCAACAGCTTAACATAACCTCAAAATACACATCGTGAGCACACAGTGAGCAAAATAAGTTGCGATAACATGCGTATTAGGCACTGCGTGCTTTTGACGTCCGAATTTGAAGAAAATACTTCCGATGCTAAGGAGATGATTATATTACTATGAAAATTACGTTAATTTATTTTCAGCTTCGTTCAGGCCTCGGAAAAATACTTATTATTAGCTTAAGGCCTTAGGCCACGGTAACGGGTATAAAATCACGTGCGAATTTAACATTTTTTTTCGTATGAAAAAGTGACTCACTCATAAAGTTAATTACAGATCTATTTAGTGTGAATATCAAGCTGTTAGATTTTTTTTTTTCAATGTACAAAATGGCCGACTCCTAATATTTTTTTTTCTTATCTTTTTTTAGGCGCTCCGCGGCGTGATATTTAGCATCGACAATTTTTTACCTAGAACAAAAAACAAACAGTCTCGTCAATCTACATTAGAATACCTAGAGAAGTACGTAAGGAATGCAAAAAATATTGTTTTATTCAATAGTTGTAGGCACTTAAGAAATTAATTTTCAGTGAAAAATTTCGTTATAACTGCTCATAAAATGAAAAGTTTTCGATTAATCAGAAATTCCATACGTACTTCTCTGCGAAATGCAATAGGAACATAACTTTTAAATTTGAAGTAAATCGAGTGAAAATTGTTGAAGTTATTTGTCACGCCAATTGGAAAAAAGCTGTTTCGAGAAGTTTCGAGTAATCGGCCATTTTGTACGTTGAAAAAAAATTCTAGAAGCTTGATATTCATACTAAATAAATGTGTCATTAATTTTATGAGTGCATAACTTTTTCATATGAAAAAAATGGTTAAATTCGCACGTTATTTTATACCCGTCACTGTGGCCTAAGGCCTTAACTCAAGCACCCGAATTCATCAAAGATCCTAAGATATATAGATATACATACTCCAAAAAGAACTCCCTAATTTATCATGCGTATCAAGTACTCCCATAATCAATGATTTCCATATTTTTGTTTTATCATCACCATAACCTCCGAAATAATGCTTTTCCGTAATGTCAGTTATCCCCAGTATACACTTTTTCTTCGAATGTTTTTATCAGGAAAATGTGCTTGTTCTCAATGACGATCCTTGTTGCATTGTTGAATGATTTTTCCTGTCCAATGGAAAATCAAGAGAATAATGCGAAATGAAATAATCGAGGGTTCGGCTATACAGATGTTTCTTCTTGCTCGATTGCGCAGGAATTACACATTCCGAGTCGCGAACTTCGGTGGGTCAATAATAACGAACTCCCCACACGATGCTGAACTACTTATTCGACTGGAGCCCTATATACATAGGGGAGTCGTGCTGAAGATGGACATCCCATGCAACAGGTCCAAAACATCGATAAAATTGTTTTGCACAAATTGCAAAAAATGTTTGCGCCTATACGAATCTGGCAGAGCAGAATAACGGTGGGTCAACATTTGCTTTGTGTAAATCGTACTTGACCTTTGAAACGCGTTTTTCTCAAAACTGTATTTTTCAAATTGGCTTCCATATCTCAAAAACTATTGAACGGATTTCGCTCAAACTTTTTATGGTATAGTCAGTACATCTATAATTCTCACCTGAAGTAGAATGTTTCTGATATCTGTCATAGTTTTTTTTAAGCTGAAAGAGTCGACTAACATTTACAAAACTTAAAACTTCACTTTTAAGACCGTGTTAAAAATGCAATTTTCGATGTTTCCACTTTACTCTAATTCCGGGGATAGCCTCAGGTCTACATATTGAGATACCGTTTTATTTTTTAATTTCAGATGAGCCAATCCTCCGGAATCATGGCACCCGTCATCCAACTTTTTTTACACAAAAGTCTGTTCCGAATGTCGTAAAGTCGATTCAACTCGTTATTTTAATGGTTCATAAAAAAAATTGCCAAAAATGCGAAAGAAGGTAGCTGCTACATGGGATGACCGCCTTACGATGACATATTTTTTTTACGATAAATACTTAAATAAATGACGTCGCATGAATTTAAAGCCGAGCGTGTATCCATAAAGATTTATTATTATAATGAAATAGAGTCGGTTTCAGAACATTAGTTATTTAAATTTAAAAAATGAAAAACAAAAACCACCTGTAGGTCAACATATATGAGACGATATACTTCAGTCTAAGATGACATATGTATGTCATCTTACACACGTCGACCGAATAATGCTCAGGTACATTAGTTTCTGGGTTAAAGGTTATTTCATAGTAACCAATGTTTACTGAAACATTATTATAGTAATGATGATGTGTTGCCTGCGTCACGTTAAAATGTTTGGATGCTAAAACCCAACCCATTCTATTCTTCTTTGCAGCTTCAATGGTCTTCATCATGTATTCTTGTGACCAGATTTTACGTGTCCAACTTCGTTGGTAATACCCAGGCATCCTACACCGATAGCAAAAAAACTGATTTTATATCCAGTTTTATACGCAGCAGGGTAAGATGACATAGTGCGCCATCTTACACCGATATCTCGTATGTCAGCTTACCCATACGTGAATGCAGATTCTGTCTATCTGTTGGCCGAGCCAATCTCCGGACTTGAGTCAATCTCAGATTTTGTTTGTCTGAGTGGCCGAGTCAATCTCCGGACTTGAATCCCAGAGAACATTTATGGCAAGAGTTAAAACTAAGAGTAGCAACTGAACATTGTGCCAATCAACCTGCTTTGAGGGGAAAAGTTCAAGAAGACTGAACAAATATCTCTCAAGATAGAATCATCAAACTTATTGAATCGATGCCTCACCATGTGCTGCCGTAATAGCTTCGAAGTGCATGGCTACCAAGTTACGATGAAAATCTTACATTTATTACCATTTTCGATTTTTTTTCTTAGGTTACTATATTTTTTCTTTGTATATAATACGTAATTCGTACTTGGCCGGATACTTATGAAAAAGCGAAAATTGTTATTTTGGTTATAAATAATTATTCATAGTTATATATAATTTTTCAACAGCAAGTTTCGATTGCATAATAAAAGAGCTTTACGATGACATGTTTGTCTTTCCGTTTGGCATCCTTCAAACGTTACTCCATCATAAAATTATCTTTGGCCGGATACTTTGGCATGCAACTGTACATAATCATACACACACACATATATTTCTGTAAAAAGAAAAGTGCCAAATACAGGTCGCAATCAAACCGTCTTTCCCAATTCTTATTAGTTGGTTTTATCATTTTTTTTCAGTCGTTAGTAAAGTTGAGAGCGAAATGTTCTTGGTAACAGCATCAGCAACATAGGATCTGAAAGTTTTTCTTTAGAGATAGAGAAGGAGAAAGAGACCTAGGGGATGAGAGTGCAAGAGAGAGAGAGAGAGAGAAAGAGAGAGAGAGAGAGGGAGAGAGGGACAAAGAAAGACAGGTATAGTTGATGTACCTTTGCTCGGCAAAAGAAAATTTCCTTTTCCTATTTACGTTGCCACTGGCGTTTTCGTGAAGTGTGCGACCACCACGTCTTTAAACTCATCCTCTTCCATACCGGTTCCAGGCACCGTTAACTAATTTTCCAGTTTCCACAAGCCGCCGAGAATTCATACATACACACATACACACGCGCGCACGCGTTAGTGTGTATGTAATGCCATAGAAGTTCAGGAACGAGAAGACCAAAAGCAAGTTCCTCAGAACTTCGAAGGCTCGCCCCAAGCTGCCTGACTAGACGTGGATCTACTCTACTTCTACAGCAGTGGAGAGAGGCCCCGTCGTTGCCGACGTATCTCTCTTATATACTCTTCCGGGCTTCGTCGTCACTTGCTCCGAACTTGCTCGTTCTGGTCTACCGTATAGCCAACGGATACGTTGCAGCCCTTCAAATTGGTTGAAAGACTTTTCTACGAGTATATGCGAAATGATGCCATGTACTTTATTGCTTTCGTGGCCTCACATTGTGCACGTACGCGTATTACTTTCCATTCACAAACCCAAACAAACTCACATTTTCCATTCCCAGACCCAAAGAGACTCACAGAGTTTTGGTTTCAAATTAAAAACAATTGCTAAACGGTGTCTCTCAAAAGGACCTGACATTTTAATTTATTCATAAAACGTATTATTTATTCAAAAAGTACGAATATTTTTTTTTCATATAAGGTACAAACATGGAGGTTCCGTGTGGAACACAATTTCCGATAAATGGCCGCCTTGTCCCTGTTTGCAAATGTTCACTCTTTTGACGAAATTTTTTGTAACATTTTGGCATAATTGTGAACTAAGTTCATTAAGGAGTTACGTGGGTTTCGAAGCCAAAAAAAGCATATTTTCTGTATTAAAAAAAAACATAATATATAAATAATTTTATTCAAAATGTTAAGCATATAAAAGAGAAAATTTCAACAATATTTAATAAAAATATTCACATCGCCGCGGCGATAACACGACCATGAAACTTACATTTTGTGATTAAATTCACCACAGTGTTGCGAGATGGTGCGTTACGATGACCAAAAGACGTGCGGACTTTCGAACCGTCTCTGCAAAATTTTCCACCATTTTAGTAGTGAATTTTCACAATTTCTATGCGTTGCTCGAATGTGTAATTCTCTATGGCTAAACCTCAATACTTCCTGATGCCAGTCATCAAAGATTAGTACTCTATGTTCGCCACAAAATAGTCAGGTCATTTTGAGACACTCTTGGTAAAAGCGGATTGAATTAATTTTAATATTGTTTTTCGTTGGTGAATAAAATATATTGCTTGTCAAAAATTACACGAATAAATTTACAGCAATCGGTGAAAAATATTCCAATTCTTCTTGAGGGCAATAAAAGGAAAAGGCTCGGTCATTGGAAGTTTATGTTTTTTAAATTTTCGATTCACTGAGGGGAGCATTATGACATACGATGCTGGAACTTTCCCAAGTGTGGTGCATAGGATCCCCATTCCAATTGCCTAACCTTTTTTGCCGCTTTCGTTAAAACCTTGAGGAACAACTTTCACATTTTCGTTAGGACTTTTAGGAACAAATTTAAACTTTTTAAACTTCAATTGTCCAAACTTTTTTCCCCGCTCTCGTTGGCATTTCTAGGAACAGTCCCATGCATAAGTCATTTTTGGGAACAGTCCCATGCATACGTAATCAAGAGCAAGTATTACATGCATTTTAGACCCTATTTCCTTATCAACTATTTTCGTATCATTACGCCTGCAACGTGTCGCACATGATTGATTCATCAGTTTTATAAATACGTTCCTACTGTACTATAATTGTTGAGCAATAATATTCTGTATGTCATGGGGTTGAATTCCAAGGCCATTCCTTTAATTCCGGCTTAATAAAATTCTCAGTAATCATGAAGGGATATGGCTAAGGGGTAACACCTAGTTGACAGCGCCAAATTGGAATTTTGGAGGCTACCTCTGCAGAAGGTTTACTGTGCGATCCGGGCATCGATGATTTCATTAAGAGGCAATAAATTACATTTTATCTACGTATATACCTGACGTAAAACTTCAAACGCGTTTTTCTCGGAATGACTTTTTCAGAATCGGTGACCAAAATATCTCAAAAACAACTAAACCGATCTGCTTCAAATTTCACAGACATTTTTTGTATATCAAAAGGCAGTCCTTAATCGAAGGATTTTTTTTCAATGAATACTTTTACTTATATGAACGAAAATAGAGTGTTTTTTCCACCGAAATTTCGACGATCACTTTCGATCGGCGACCTTTTTTTTCAAAAATTATTATTTTATTCAATCCTTCGATTGAAGACTAGATAATACGGTACAAAAACTAAATTCATTTGGTTTTTTCAATTCAGATTATTTGTTCCCGAGCGGGAGTGGTCACCGTGAAGGACCGTTTTTGCACAGCGGTCTGTGCAATTTACTGTATCTCCGTCGTTTATAAATGTTTCCCGATAAAAAATTGTCAAAGATACTTTAAATGATATCATTTACTATGAAAAAAAAACGTTAAAAACAAGTATCTATTTCCCAAAAGAAAATCATTAAAACACCTCTTTTTTCCGGCCGCGAACTAGGTGTAACCCGTTAAGGGGAGGTACCTGAATAAACGCAGGAAAAAAACAGGCAAACTTCGGGAATGTTTATCTCAAAAACTGATGTTTCGGTTGGATCCGGATTTTTCAATTGGAAAATATGTACATTGAGGTATGTTTAGGAATTTAAAAAAATAGATTCATTGACTGGAAGCGATTCAAACGCGATTATCTCGAAATATAGTTTCCAAAGTCGGTGCCAGATGTATCTCGAAAACGGCTTGTCCGATTTTGTCCAAATTTGGATACAATATTCTTCGACAGTTTTTCTCGTTCGCCACGTAGGGGTCTTTCATTTGATTGAAATATTGCTTTTTTATGCAATGTGTATGCAATCCAAAATCGTCGGAAATTGCGAACGAAAAACGAATGTTAAATTAAAACGGCCGCAATTCCGTCAAAAATGAAAATTTCAAAAAAATCCTATGTGGCGAAAGAGAAAAACTATTAAAGAATATTGTATCCAAATTTGGACAAAATCGGACAAGCCGTTTTCGGGATACATCTGACACCGACTTTGAAAACTATGTTTCGAGATAATCGCGTTTGTATCGCTTTCAGTCAACGAATTTATTTTTTAAAAAATCCTAAACATACCTCAATGTACATATTTTCCATTAAAGAAAACCCGGACCCAATCGAAAGATTAGTTTTTGAGATAAAAATTCCCGAAGTTTACCTGTTTTTATCGCCGTTTACTCAGGTACCTCCCTTTCACATAGCGAGATGAGAGAAGGCTGGTTCTCAAGTGGATTTATATAAGGAAAAGGAACATAAGTACGTTTCTTTTTTAGGTGCAACCCTCATTATTATCTACGTCTAACACGTCCTACTGCGCTAATTGAACAACGCGTGAGAACGAATTCACGTCGTACCGACCATTCTCTTTCCTTAATTATTAATTAGGGGCGCAGTGTCAACGAATTCCTCATTAGCGCTCGACAGTCACGCATTCTTCCACGAGAACATTAAAGCTCCAATGTCCCCAAGATTGCCTATCTATTCATTATGCTCTCTTTGACGTGTCTACGCTTCCACAAAAAATACAATTATTCCAAGAAGCAAGTACGATGAAACTATTGAAAAAAAATTCCAACGATTAATTGTCATTCCGAAGTATTTCATAAAAAAACGCGTTGAATTTATTGCATACGTGTACGTGACACAATGCAAAAGAAATCGCGATTCCGAGACCTTTAGTCATCAGTTTCACTTGCAAAGTGCTCCGAGGTAATGGACCGGTGGCCTAAAAACCTTTTTGAGCCGGCGCCACGTCTATTTGTTCGCAATGGACGTTCTATTTGGGTGCGACACACTTTTTTCCGTTGTTGTTCGCACTCGGTTCTCTCCGAGCCTTCCTTTTAGGCGTTCCTTTCGAATTTCGACCACCCGAGACCACGATCTACCCCTTTTTTCTCTCCCCCTTCCTCATCTTTCGTGAATTGTCAGCAAAAGATGAAAGCCTTTAAAATCCGAGGGCGGGAATCCCCCCCGCGTTTGCTTTCCCAATTAGTGGGCGCAATTATTGACCGCATAAATCAGCGTGGCCCTTCAATTCCTCATAGAAAATCCTCTCGGTTGGAATGTATTGTCTCTCGCGAAGTCGTGATATTCCATTGGTTAGCCCTCAGCTGAAAATCCATTTGATCGACATACTCGCTGTGCTGATCCAACTCGACGCGTTGTCGTTGGAGTTTTGGCCAACCGCATATTTTAAAGTAAGCACAATCGCAATGGAGACTAATTAAAACCATTATCGAGGAGTGAGCGGTCGATGCAAATGGCATTTCAAAAAGGACCAACTACGGGTGCACGACCATACTTCTTCCTTGCTAATTGGAACTTTTTTTGAAGGTAGACACTACGAGGAGTGGGCTGGGGTAAATAATGCTAATGGATTTTTAAATCCGAGGTTTTATTCGATATCACTCCGTTTCTATCAAACTGTACGACACAATTTTTGAGCCAATAATTAACCCTTCGTGGTCACCGTGACTAAAATCGACCCGCCGATCAACTTTGGGCCCAAATACACAATAGTTCCCGGCTTTGAATGGAACTTCTGCCGCTATCTATCTGAAGATTGGAGTGTCCTCTATATACGTAAGGGACCGTTAGAAATTCGTATAAAGCGTTAATACCGTTTTTTATAACGCGTACTAGGCTGTTATTTTTTTCCCAAAAGGACTATATCCAAGGGGTTTCAGATTCAAATTTTAGGTAATAATATTGATAATTCGCGGAGTCATGATTTTTTGAGTGAAAAAGTGATTTTTTTTTCGTTTTCATCTCTTTATGAATAAAAAAAAGTTTGCCATTTCATTTCTTATAAATAAATTGTTCGTACGTCATCTACAATGTTCAAAGCATGTTCAGTCATTTTTTGCACCTTTTTGGATAGATAGCTTGGTCACAATACTGGTTTGAAAATTAACTGGGTAGAATCAACCCAGTGTGACCACCGTGATCAAAACGGCAAGTGTGATGACAAAGGGTTAAAAAACAATTGTTGACATTCTGTCCCAAAATCGAATTATATGAGTATATCGAAAATGGCCTTTGTTTGTTGTTTTGTGACTTCCATGTCCATTAATCGTGCATCGCAAATATTTAAATGTCGATACTTAATTGCAATCAACATATTACTCACGTCTTTGTATCGCCTCTGCCAAGATTGCGAAGAGGTCAATTGTTTTCGTACATTTATACTACAAATGGATTGTTTCTTACCTAATGGAAAATACAATATCCATTTGTATACCAAATGAATGGAGGAATTGAGGCATTACTTGTCTATCTTTGACATTATGGTTCCCTTTACAATCTCTTATTTCTCTCAATGGTTAATGTCATGAAAGGAAGCATCTGAAGTACAATTTGAAAGGAAACGTATCCACTGCCCGTCATCATCCAGATTATTGTCCCATTTGAACGGCTGAATATCATTTCGAAATGTAGTCGACATTATGACATGGTTTTCCAAGCCAATTTGAGATTTTTCACAGATACTTTCTGAACCCTCATTCAAAGGTGTTTTTATTTTATTTCGAAACACGCAGAAAATCAAATCACCCCACCATATCACAAACTTGACCGGAACAATTAATCGATTTCAAATGGTATAGATAATGACTTGATAATGATAGAATTATCAAGTCAAGCACGAAAATGTAACCATGAGCGCTCATTAATGTTCACGAAAATGGTAGTTCTATTAATTGATTGATATCTATTTAAACGAATCATTTCATTTTCAAAATGTTCGATTCAAATTGTACGCAGTCTCATATATCAGTTCATAAAGCCATGATATTCGGTCCCATTCTATTTTCACATCGAATTCAATTAGTCGCCAATGCAATTCAGTCAGCTGAAATATTGGAAATTGTATGGTCTCATGAAAGATAACGCCCTCCGGCCGCTGCAGAAGAATGTACAATGAGATGCAAAACTTTTGATCCAATTTATATATACAGATGTACGCTAGATAAAATAAAGTTCGCATCCTGCTATCTACGTTACATTGTTCTTTGCCTACTTTATTTATCCCACTACACAAACACACACCAGGTGTAGAAATATGAAGCCGGCATCTCCCTATAGATGGTGCTAGCCATCAGTTTAGGGACCGAAAGACCGCTTCTGCAGCGCCATCATCTCCCTCTAACAGCTGACGAAGATTTTCAACAAACAACAACCCAAGTTCCCTACACCGGTATATTTTTCTATGACCTTAAACATGTCGAGTTTTGTGCCTACGAACTACGATTTGCGGACAGCATTAGTTTTCTGTTATCATTTGAAGAAAACTGCTGGAGAATCGCATCGAATGTTTGTCGAAGCTTACGGTGAACATGCTCTTGGTAAAACACAGTGTTTCGAGTGGTTCAAAAATTCAAAAGTGGTGATTTTGACGTGAGAAACGAAGAGCGTGGGAAACCACCGAAATAGTTCGCAGACAACGAATTGCAAGCCTTATGGGATGAAGATGATACTCAAAGTCACCAAGAACTCGCGGATCAATTGAACGTGACGCAGAAAGCCGTCTCCATTCGTTTGGAAGACCGGAATATGGAAAAAGGCAACACAAAGTCATTTTGCTCCATGATAACGCTCCATCACACACAGCGAAACGGGTCAGGGAAACGATCGAGGCGTTCAGTTGGGAAATACTAGCGCATGCGGCTTATTCTCTAGACTTGGCTCCGTCCGATTATTATCTATTCGCGTCAATGGGACACGCTCTCGCTAAACAACGCTTCAATTCGTATGAAAATGTACGAAAATGGCTCGAAAACTGGTTCGCTTCAAAAGAAGAACTGTTTTTTGGTGTGACATTCATAAACTGCCGGAGAGGTGAGAAAAATGTAAAATTAGCAATGGGGATTATTTTGAATAAAATATTTTTTACCATTGTCAAACAACAGATATGTAATTTTTACAAGAAAAATTCTGGTTTTATACTTCTACACCTGGTATAAATAATAACATATATGTATATATATATCAGTTGCACGGAATTTACATTTTGTATCGCTCTCCCCGTGCAGAAATCTGTTAGGGCGTCTCTGAATCCTACCAGATCCCTATAGGGATTTGATAGGAACGCCACATTAGGGAGCACACATTGGAATCCAAGTGGATTTCGCGGCTATTTCCCGAGTGACGTTGTTGGAGAATTTTTTCTTTGAAATTCTCAGCCGGAATGTGTTGGATTTCCTAAAAAATATCCTTCCGTGATCCCGTGCACAAATTTGTTGGGGAGTCTCAAGATGTACCCACATCTCTATAGGGATTTGTTAGGGGCACCGCACATAGGGAGTTCTCATTGAGATATAATTGGATTCTGCACTGTTTCCCTGATGAACGCCACTCGAGAATTCTTGCCACGTTTGAATCGAAAATATGAAAAAAGTCACGAGAAAAAACTCGGCATGTTAAAACATAACCTGCTTCTTCATGAGCGTGTACGGGTCTGGTAATATTACGTCAAAGTGCAGTAAAATAAATAACAAACGCTAATTCAAGTAAATGCTCAGTCAAGTTATTCAAATCGATTCATAAGATATACTTTTTTAAGCGATTTGTACTTTTTCAAGATAATATTTATACTTTGTTAAGATCCACCTGTCTTGTATATATATTTTTAGTTATTAAATTTAACGTACAAAATGCGATGAGATCCATCAAGAATCCTAACGGATTCTGTTGGAAAATGGTGAAAGCATTAGGATTCGAATTGGGTCTATACATTGGATTTCAATGGGGAATCCCGATTAGAATCTAATGTAAGAGCATGACGTTTTGGTATACGGATCCAATGCGATGACCGGTTGGATCCCTATCAGGAAGTGGGGACAAGTATGGAAGTCCAATTGAATTCCTACAACGATTCCTGCACAAACTTTCGTACAGAATTTTCCCGGGCTATAGGTGTAATAAAAGCTCTCGATGTATTATTTATTTCAGTAGGGACCATATCTGATTACCCTCGTACGAATATAGGCGAAGAAAAAATGGCTGATTTTCATCATCTTTTTCAAAGGAAAGTTTTTTTCGCCATTTTTCAGACTAAGGGTATGCTTTGTTACTACTCTTCACTGCGACGGGATTAACCTGAAAAACAAATAACGAAGATTTTTCTTCCATTAAGGCTCATACGCAGAATATGAACTAAGAAAAAGTGAGAAATGTTGAAAATCGATGAAACGGTACGCTTTGAAACAAACAGATGAAATTTTCCTAAAAAATGGCTATATTTTGCAGAACTCGAACTCACACAGCGCTTCCAATAAAAGCATACGCGCGCACGCACGCACGCACGCACGCACGCACACACACACACACACACACACACACACACACACACACACAAAATAACAAAAAAATATGTAGACAAGTCACTGGGTGTCACTACATTGCCCACGGCCGATGAACACACATAACAATTACTTATTGTCGCTAATCGACAGATTGTAATCTAGCGGTTAATAAAGAAAGATATATACATATATATATATATATATGAATATATATATATATATATATATATATATATATATATATATATATATATATATATATATATATATATATATATATATATATGAATATATATACATATATTGCAGAAAAAATACCTTTTCTTTTAATTTCCGAAAATATTTAAGGTCATGTTTTAGAGAATCAAGTTAGAAAGATTTATACCAAATTTAATCAGAATCAGTCGATTAGTGTTTTAGCTATACGTCACGCCAATTTTGAAAATGCAGTTTAGAGAACCGTGGCATACCTTTGTCATTTTCAAAGATTAATCATTTCGACAAGAAACTATCCTTCATGAAAAAATCATGAAAATCAGCAAATTTTTCCCCGCCTGAAGGTACCTCCCCCCTCAATAAATTACGTTCAACTTAAACAACAATTCCAAAGCGCTATAGTAGCTGGCGCAGCGAAAAATGGTATGTCGCTTCAGAACGACAGGCAGACTCGTCGCTGTTCCAGTTTCTACTCATGAGTTGCACTGCGCCGGATTCGATAAAGGCGTCGGAATGAATCTTCTTTCCGCTCACGTATCCGCTCTAACGTTCGTTATCCCTTCGTTACATTGTACACTGGTAAAAAATGCACGATTCCTCGAGCATTGAATGCCAAAGCACAGAACCACAAATGAACCTCCAAATATATATATATAAGCTAGAAAAGCACTTAACCCAAACAAAAGCGGAATGCGGACACGGCTAGGTTCTAGAGAAGAGCATTGAGGAGAAGAAAAAAAACCAATGGTAATCAAGCTTTTTCGGTCAACGGCCGCATCGATCATCGGATAACCACAAAGAATGAGGAAAAAGACTCGAGGGTGCCGAATCTTTTACAGTACTCGAAGAAAGAAAATCATTGAAAAACCCCCGGAAAAAATTGATATCGACGCAAGACCAGTCGAAATACGAAACGTTGATGAATGCGGCCCCCTCCGCGGCCTCGAATCTTCGTGACCGTTTTGTATCGATTGATCTGGCGCGAGAGCCGATAGGCTCACGCAATGTCGCACACGCCTTCTGCTAAGAGAGAGAGAGAGAGAGAGAGAGAGAGAGAGAGAGAGAGAGAGAGAGAGAGAGAGAGAGAGAGAGAGCCAAGCACTGTATTATACCCGCAAGTACATAAGTAAGCAATTAAGATAACCGATGAGAGGGAATCACGTTTATATGCGCTGTATGTTGTGCTTGTTTTCCTGGCGTCCATAAGCGATCCGTATAGTCCTCTTCGCCGATGAGGGCAACTCCAGGCTGCGGGCCGTCCTACACACACTCGCGGATTTACCGAGTACGAGTATTCTACGTATGTAAACTGCATATGCAGACATGATGGCAAGTCCGCTCTCTCCCTCTCCGTCTCTCTCTCTCTCTCTCTCTCTCTCTCTCTCTCTCTCTCTCCCTCTCTCTCTCTCTCTCTCTCTCTCTCTCTCTCCCTCCCTCCCTCTCTCTCTCCCTCTCTCTCTCTCTCTCTCTCTCTCTCTCTCTCTCTCTCTCTCTCTCTCTCTCTCTCTCTCTCTCCCTTTCTTTCTCACTCACTCACTCTCTCTCTCTTTGTATCGTCGCTTCGTCCGCGCGATATACTCGTATATAAATCGATTCATTATATTGCCCCGGCGGCCCGGGGTATCGATTATTATCGTTCACTTATGTCGATTTATTGCAGCTTGGTCGCCTCGTTACTACGCTGCGTTGGCGCCACGGCAACACGCGCAGCCCATAACACACGCACGCACACACACACACACACACGCACACACACACACGCGCGCACACACACACACACACACACACACACACACACAGTACAGCACACACGCACACACACACACACACACACACACACACACACACACACACACACACACACACACACACACACACACACACACACACACACACACACACAGAGAGAGAGAGAGAGAGAGAGAGAGAGAGAGAGAGAGAGAGAGAGAGAGAGAGAGAGACACACACACGCATACGCACACATGCACACGCACACACATACATACATACACTCAATACAATCTCCAAAGCATGTAGCGTCTGTCGATAACAAAATGCAACGGCAAATACAACCTGTGTGTGAACGAGGACGGCCGGGAGATAACGAGAATATTCGAATGGTGTCTACCTGCGTTTTGCACTTGAACCGCGTAGCTTGGATACGTAGAGCAGTATCTACAATCTGATAGATTTACGATCAAAAGGACATAACCTCTAAGTTTAGATAGCCTGGCGACGCCGTTTCCTTTCCAAGCGGCAGGTATGAATCTGCGTTTCGCTGATAACAATTTCTGCCGTGAATTTCACCTCCGGGCGTATCGACAGACACGTCAGTTGATCGATAATTTCGCCCACAAGATGCACTGCATGTGCACATTTTTGTATCCGCGTATTCGACACGACCAAAATATTTTGGGCTTCTCATCTAACGGCATTCAGAATCAAATGATCATGCGATTTGGGTATACGAGGATGTAAGGTATCGGGTGTGAACGACCGGACGGCCTGCCTCATGCCAGACCAGCTAGGATAACGGAAGCACTGGATTTCTGGAGACTGTGCGAAGTGGCCGTAGATCTGGATTTCTCTTCCAGACTACGGTGCACTGCCAAAGGTTCCGTGATCGCAATCTGCCATTTTCATACTCACGGAGGCATTGCCTGATAGATGCGGTCGATTCTTGTTAGAGTGAATATCATGACTGCGAATGTTGTGCATTTTATCAAGGAACGCGTAACGTCGTCACGAACGTACGCCTTTAGGGTTATGGCACATGTTTTGCACACCACAGCTCAGACGGAGCGTGGGTAGAGCGTTGCCGCGAAACCCATCGATACACTACGTGTTGTGCATATTGCGCCTCGATGATGCCCCGGAGCCTTCATACATGCGGATTCCTTGGGAATCCATGTGCAGAGCGTGCACTCTAGGGACCTTCATTTCCGTGGAGACACATTCAAATGTAGATACCTCAGGCAAGCTCATTATCTCTCGTTCTCGTTTCCTCGTTCATTCGCGCCATCGTTGTTTCTTAGCGAACAATAGCTTCGGGTGTGCGTGTGCGCATGTGTATATATGCTCTCGTATTCTTCCGTTACAATGAGATGACGTCATCTGGAGATAACTATATCAGGGTGAGATGCAATGTTCGAGCGGAGACGCCGAGTGGAAATGTTGCGCTTAGCAGTTGTGAAGAACATCTCGTTGGAAGAGATCCATGGGAGCCAACAGATCATTCGGTCTAAGTAGCGTTTAGGCACACGCGGAAACAGGCATTTCCAAACGATGCGAAACGGACGGTCAACCTAATAGGTGTACCTTTCACGACCCTAGGTATTATGGATGTTACGAGACTTGCCGTGGCGCCAATGTTGCCAAGCGCATGTATACATATTCCTCTCACACGCGGCAATATCAATAATTTCTACGGCCTTACCAGACCCGGGGGCGGAATTCTGTTACGGCTAGCTGTACGAGACGGCGTTCGGCCGAGAGAATTCGTTGGGCGGAAGTGACGTGTACGTCTCAGCCGTTCCCAAAAGGGAAAAGCGGCATGAGTGCCCGTTTCCTCTCTGGCAATGACCAATGACGAGGTACCGCAAGCTTCAATTACCCCAGTCCATCTTGTAATTTTATTCTCTCGAGTTGTCGCTCTTTGCGGATTTTGTCGAACCACTTGCCGTTATAGCTTGACTCCATTTGTAAGACTTCTTATTCCGTTGTTATGATACGGTAACTCCATGAACGCCTGAGAAGAAGACATACCTGAAGTCCAGTTTTAAACGCGGTTTTTGCAATTATGAATAATCAATCAGTAATTGAACATTGGCCCGTCAACTTGGTCCATCCTTCGGGATGCGGGGTTTGATGGATTAGACTTCTGTTTGCTCTTAGTACACAGCTTAGGGTGTGTTATTGTGTGCATATGGCATTTGGACGAATCACAGTATTTGTAGTATTGACGGTACTGATCTATACTCCTCAAGGAACGATTTCATGTCTATGAAATGGATCTATTGCCGTTATGCTTTTCTAGATCACTATGGTTACGAACTTGTCATATTTTTCGCGAGCCTCTCCATAGTTCTGGTACTTCGCCACAACGAGAATTATGACGATTGAAAGGGTGGGTTGAATGCTCGTATGAATATTACCAGGACTATCTTGACAACATACGATATTTAGATTTGTGAGCTCATGGAATCCTAGACCATTGATCTTAGCAGATTCACCTCCACAGCGATAATCCGATGACTATTAGGTGACTGGTATATCGAAGAGCTGCAACACAATGAATCGCCACTACTGCAATAATGTCCCATTGTGCCTGAGTGCTATACGAGATTGACGGATGATTTGCAGTCGATCGAGAGGGTCGTATCATCAAGTGCTCTGACCGCTTGAATATTAAATGGGTCCCCAGCGTTGCCGTGGCGCGTTGTCTGGCGTTATGATCGCCATAGCCATCCCATGCGCATCTGGCGCAACTCTTACGTTCTGTTACATAACGACATGTTTGATTGTTGGCGTTTCACACACGTCCAGAAGTCCGCACCTTCCAATGAACACTATTCCATCATCATTGCTTCCTCTCCGTCTTGCCACATACACGTGCGGTATGGTACACCCAACATGGATTGTACCCCACACATGCTTTCGACGTTTCGTGTCTCTGGCTCTTTGACAACTATGCTCGCCAAGGCCTAGCCTCAAATCATCGGGCATGCACAATCAGATATAATACTTACGCGAATATGAGTGTCATTATGCGCATAATTGTATAGCTTCGTCAGCCGTTCTCAACGGCAATCAAATTATATTTTCTTTGCAATGCTCGGTATTGCTCATCCTACTCGTTTCCATGCGAGAAACAGGCAACGGCGTTCTCTGATTGCCCTCGGGCTCTTTTGATGCTCGGACACTTCCACTCGGTTCACGTAACGTGAGACGCTGGACGATAATGTAGGATTCACTGTCTTTCGAGGCTCATGACGCAGACCACCTGCGAGTACGATCGAAGGACTGCCCAAAATGATTCGTAGGTACGCATAAAATGCTCAGTAGCTAAGTAATGGCGGTACGTCCTTGTGATTACTAACAATGCAAATAATAGGCTCTTCACATTCTCCTAATTGAATGGAGAGCCGTGTATGACGAGGATGCCGCCTGGATTTGTGATTCAATTTACATACACTTTAGAAGGCGCGGTCTTTGTAACATATCATAGGGCCATTCTGCTTTATCTTGTATTAGCGCGAGCTAATGTTGCTACCCAGGTCGTCTTTTAACATAAAGAAACGATTCATCGGTATTATGCTTTCAATATGAATAACCGATTCGTTGCCACTCTTCGTCGATCGGGTTCCATAGGTCGAACTGTGAATGAGCATGTATCCCAATGGTGAACCTGGGTCTTGGGCAAGTGAACAAGTACGAGGTGGTGGTCCTTGGAGCAGGCAATTCAATTGTGTTATTAACGTTACTCTATCACAAGTCATTGTTGCACTGATGCATGACGGTAAATGCAAGAAGTTATAGGTTGAAGGTAAGTATAATCTCGTAATGCACAAGTCATGCTGTGACATACTGTATGGCAATTATCGCTTCCGGTACACTGGATATCGCGGAAGATTTTGTAGTAAACTTGCTTTGTCGACCGCATTTAACGTCAGGCATTTCGTTGTTTTTGTGAATTGACCGAAATACTGCTGATTCCATTGATGTACTTCGGCATTTATAAAGTTATGTTTATTGTAGTTTGGAGGGATAGAGGAAGTATGAAGGCCTTTTTGGACGTCATTGTTTCTAAACGATCGTAAACCCGATTTGAAGAGCTTTACGCAAGTTTCCCGACGTTCTTACTCGCGTGGCAGAAACTTTACGTTGTTGCCAACATCTGAAAAATCGACAAACTTTTTTTCTTTGATACATTGCCAGCTTCCCGTACTGAGGTAAATTGAAATAGCAGTAGTAGTAAAACTGTCGTTAGTGTGCAACAGATTGCTCGTAAATTTTCCCCGTACTCTCGTGCTGGTATACCGGAGATTTTCGGCGTACTTGTGATAAACTGTTTACGCCGAAAAGAATGGCGGATGCGATAAAGTGTTTAAGCGGGAGATGTTGATAATAATTCCAAGTTAGTGGAACAGTTGTTTCCAGGTTATTGATGACTGTCTTCGCATGATAGAGCACAGAAAGGTGTATACATCATTGAATAAATACGACGTTATCGCCCTTTATGAATGACCATACGATTTTTAAATCCATACTCATAACTCAACTAGAGTTTCGTTATTAAATATTTAAAATCTGCAAAATGTCTTCCTATTTGATTATTTTCCAAAAGCATTCACCAGTAATAGTTTCAAGAACTTTAGTAGATTCGTGGAAATGTTTTTAAAAAATCACTATCAATTAGTCTGTTGGAAAATTTTAGTGGTGATTAGGTCAGCAGGTTCATCCCACAACGAACACAGACATATACGTCTTTGTCGTCAGATCAGAGCTGCATGGATGCACTTACTGAGGGCAATGAAAAGTCACATGACCTGTGCCCACGGTAATTGCACCTCACGACTTTTTTCTCGCGATTATTAAACCGATTAATACATAGTTTGTTTCTTTTTCTCAAAGTAATATACCGAAATTTTAGCAAGTCAGAAAAATTCACGTCAATATTTGGCTTCTTGAGTTGACGTAACCAAGAAAATGTGGTGGACGTCAAAGATAAATTCTCAAGCACCAGTAATTACGGGGTGATCAGCATGGCGGTTTTGAAAAATGCAACAATTGAAGCTGAGTAGTTCAGGCGGCAGTCTGAATTAGGAGGTCATCTGAATTGGGAAAACATCGTGAAATTATAACTCTTCTCAGGTTTAAAAAACAATGTGTTAAAAAAAACACTTCAACGAGCTATAAAAATGATCGGAAAAGACTTTTTCAACGACTTTTTAAATTCACGTAGAAGAGTTTTTCATACAGAAGAAAATAAATTTCGTTTCGATTCAATCGGTCGTTTAGTTTTTTTGCCATCACGCCCGCCAATTTGGAAAAATCGTGAATATGGAAACTGGAGAAAACGCGCTTCGAAGTTTTCTTTAGGAGGAGATATCAACATCAAATATCAATCGCTTTTCTGCTTTTGGCCTTGTATCTTCGAAAATATTGACAATTGGCCTTTGTAACTTTGTAAATATCCTTGGATAGTTCATCTATCGTTCTAAGCAATTAAAAAAATGTCGGACCTTCTTATTCAGGCTCCGGTCTTAAGGTTTTAAATAAAATATCCAACGTTTACGACGCGAGTACCTTTGAACATTGAAGGTATATATTCATCAATATATGGGCGTAGGTACAGGGCTGTATGCGTACATTGCAACGTGAAGCAATACGAGTTCGGGAACAAACACATGTACTCTCGCCTAGACATATACTTTGCGATTTAAGATTTCACATGCTTGCGCTTGCAAATTTCATCGCCGCCTCGCTGAAATAATTCTAGTTACAGAACTCGTCACTCGAGTCTTTTCGCAAGTTTCCCAATTAAAATCCTCCACTCACGAGGTTACTACGTGTATACGTATATGTACATTGTTCATCTCAGCGAGAGAATATTCACCAAAACTTAGGAACACAGACTCGGTCGATCCACTTCCCCCGTCTCTTTCCCTCCTGTTGATTCCCAGCCTTCTAATCGTACCCCGAGTTCTCGCTCGGATAAGATAAGGGAGCGGGAGGGGATCTTGCATAATCGAGTTTGATCTTGTTAATGGGAGTTTAATTTGACGCTATCGTCCCCTCGCAACCATGGCTGCTTCTCCTCCGTGAACAGGGATTCACACGATTCGGAGCATCAGAGTGTCCAACGTCAAAAACGAGCTTGCGCGTTAATATAATTTGTCGGATAGAGATAATTATGCTTTTGTATAAATTTACTCGATAAATACTTTCTTATCTCTGATGCTACTCGTTCATCGAACATGGAGGCGCTTAGATCACGAGCCTATTTATTTTCATCGTTAGCGTTATTTTATTGCGCAATTAAAGTCAAATATGGCAGTCACGAGTTGGCGTACAATGATACAATCAATATTGCGCTTTATTTCACTCTTTTGTATGCGCTCTATTAGCACACTTCCATTTGATACACCCCCGACCCGATGCTCTACTAAAGAGGTCTTCTCTCTTTAGACGCTAAAAAGGCTATTTTCATGATTTTTTTGATAGGTTTATATTATAGATATTTATATTAAAGTTGTTACACTTAATAAATACACTTTCGAAATATATTTTTTGAAAAGTTTTATTTATTTAAGGCACTATTTATAGACGAAAATGATAGTTAAAAAAATGTCAAAAAAAAATTGTAGGTCTGCGCTGTTGATGAAATCTCGGAGATGGATCGTCCGAAACAAAAAAAATTTTAGATTCAGTACGTTAATGGGTACACCGCATATCATACGATTTTTTATATATGCAAAAATAACAAAATGGCGGACATTTTTCGAAACAAAAAAAAACAAAAAAACGTGTTTTTTTTTTCACCGTTGTTGCAAAAAAAAATTGTAAAGATCGAATTTTTTAAAAATCCTTGATACGCGCTATAGCTATAGTTGTAAAGAATATGTGGTTAAAATTTCATCAGGATCGGTTCAGTACTTTTGAGGATTTGATCAACAAGCCGTCGAAAAGCGTTGTTTCAAGAAAAACGCGTTTATAGTTTGTTTGGGTTACATGAATACATAACATTTTTTTAAAATGTATTTATTAAGTGTAACAACTTTTATATCAATATCTATAATATAAACCTATTAAAAAATCATGAAAATAGCCTTTTTTAGTGTCTAAAGTGAGAAAACCCCTAAAGTTACATTTTCCTATACCGAACGGCGTTTCTGGAGGCCCGACAATCGAGCTATGCCGACGCAATCTTAGACTTTGTACAATCCCATTTTTGAGGGCTTACACCTAGTTGAAATATTTGAATATATCGATTTTTGCTTTTCGACGGATTCTCAAAATATAACATTGGCAAGTTATTATCTGCAAATCTCAAGTCGGGCCGTTCAAAATTGAGGGAGTTATGCGCGTTTATCGATAAGGTCCGCGAACCGGCGAACTTTGGGCGCGTTTTTCTCGAAACGACTTTTTCAAAATCAGTGACCGCGGTATCTACAAAATCACTGTATCAGTCAACTCCAAGTTTCACATATCAGAAAGCAGTGCTTGAATGAAGGAATTTTTTTTTTCGATGCATAGTTTTTTTTTATCCACGAAAATAGAGCGTTTTTCCAAAAGAAATGATACGTTGGATTGCAGCCATGTTTTCAAAAATCAATATTTTATTGAATCCTTCGTCCAAACACTAGATAATTTCATATAAAAACTGAACGCGTTTCATTTTTTTTTCATTTCGGATTCCTTTTCGAGCAGCAGTGGTTACCACGCAGAACGTTTTTCAAAAAGCGATCTGCACAAACCATTGTACCTACCACATTTATAAATCCTTTTTAATAAAAAAATTATTTAAAACTATATATAACCATACCCTTTAATGTAAAAAAAAAAAATTCGAAACACTCGTGTTCCCAGAGAAAAATCGACGAAAATTCCTCTTTCATCCATCCATGAGCCATGTAACCCGTTAACCCTTGAACGTATCAAAGCACAAACAAATTGCAGCATACTTGCATATATTTCCTTTAAGCCTACGAAGTGCGTTTATTCTACAACGGGGATTCCAGCGGGACGGTTGGTTGGGCACACTTCTGATGTCATTAATTCGGGATTAATTTGAGTTTGCAACGTAAACAATATTACCGACGTATGAGGAAGACTAGTCCAAAAGGGTTTTAGCTGAAGTAGAAGAGGAAAAGCGAGCGAAAGGCAGGAGACGAAAAGGGGCAGGAGGGGTGAAAAGCGTCTGTTTTGCCACGAGCTCCGGAAATCTTTCGTAAGTGTACATATATGCTTTAGGTATTATATGCTCGTTTATAGACGTATCACAAAGCACTGCCACCCACAACTCTATAACGAACACCATCCTCGACGGTGCACGGGTTTGTCTATCGTGATAAAATTCATGTACACACACACACACAAACACGCACACATGCACACACACACACACACACACACACACACACGCGCACACACACACACACACACACACTCGCACGCACGCACACACACACACACACACACACACCCGCAGACCTGCACATACACACATTTATATATATACTGGAGCATTCTCACGTGAAGCCAGCTTCGAGGAATACATAATATAACCGAGACGTTCGGCTATAACACCCTCACGTGTAGCTAAACTGCTCGTCATTATGCAACCCCTAGCGGTTATGGTCCAACACACCGGGAGTCTCTATTCCGGAGTCAGATCTTTATTATATACGCCGCAGATGCCGAAGTCGCGTTATGCATATATGTATACATATTTACAAGCATAATCGATGCTCATCAATACATCTACACGTAGCCATGCACGCATCGGTTTTCGGATCGTTTCGGTTGTCGATTATGTCATAGGATACTCGAAAATTCTAGTGCTCCGGAGCGATCCTCCGAGCCACCGGGGAGCTCTACTCGATCCTCCTCTGGCATCTTAAGACTCGGCTGTATGCGGAATTATGCAAAGGATTCGCGAATACGCGACCCTGGGGTATTAACGTTGAGCAAGGAGAACATGAACCCTCTTTGTAGATGCATACCGGTGTTGATTTTCCCAATGTATAATACGTTTGTGAGGTAACACTCTTATTAGGTGTACAAAATAATGAAAATAATTATTTAATTACTTAAAATTAACGTTTTAAGGACGGGGAAATTTTTGTTGGATCGACTTTTTTTTACATGAAAGATATCAATAAAATCGACGAATTTCTCAATTGGAGTCCTAAGCCTAACTGCTGGTCGATATATCGACGAGCCTCGTCCGTAACAAAAAGGCCAATTCTAAAAATGTATTTTAAAAAGTTTGAAAGCGTATTCCTACGTAATTTGATGCGCTGAAAACGAGAAAAATAATGAAAAGAAGCCTGGTGGCATCCTTGACCTTGAAAATCGCCATGTCAAGGTCACATTTTTTTCTCTGCTAGTTTGGCCTCAACATGTATATACTTACATTGTGGATACACTGAGTGCAACAAAATAAGCATGTATGTTGTAAATGTCATCCTGAAGACGCCGGTTATTATAGAACAAGCTTCGTCAGTAAACATACTCACTGCCCAAAATATGTCAATTTTTATCTTCCATTCACGTTAAAAATGAGTTTTGCAATACGCGGTACTTCGTATTCTTCGTATTCAGCGAACCAACAAAGGTTGTATGCCAACTTTTAGGCCGAAAAAATGACCTTGAAATAGCAATTTTCAAGGTCAAAAAAACATCCAGACATTTTCACAATATTTTGGCCATATTGTATATACGAAACATTAAATATGATGTGCCCTCTAGCTGGTCGATATATCGACCACTCCCAGCCTTAAAAGGTTAAGGTACATTTTAATCGGGAGAGTATTTTCCGTTTGTTTTCACACATTGTTTTCACCCCCACCCGTTAGGCAGATTGCAAATTCGTCGGAGGTATAGAGATTGTGGTTTCGGAATGATAAAGTCGGTAATGGAAGTTTTTACTTCCCCGAACGTTTTGAAGTGGCTATCAGCCAAATGATATTGGAGCGAGCGGAACAAGTAAAAATCCGATGGAGTCAAGTTTGGTGAATATGCCGGGTGGGGCAAAACCTCACCCCACCCAACGAATCTAAAGCGTCTCTGGTTCTTTTCGCTGTATGTGGCCTAACATTGTCATGTAGCAATATGCCTAGCCTAGGTCCATTGCTAATGTAAGGCCGTTTGGAATCTTACCGAGCGTTTTTAAGCGTCTGGAAATGTCTTGTTGGATACGGTGTAGTAGCCCGATCTAGCGGCGATGTAGTAGCAAGCTCCGATTGCGTTTCGAAATGATGTTCGTCCAGCAACTGCTCTAAATCCTCGTCTTCAAATTTTGTCGGTCGTTCTGCTCTCTCGCCATCCACGAGGTCGAAATTTTCACTCCGGAATCTTTAAAATTACTTTTTCACGATCCTGATGGATACGACATCTTCCCCTGATACTTGAAACATCATCTCCTTAGCCTCGGAAGTATTTTTTTGGTTCAATTTGGACGCGAAAAGCATACAGTGCCTAATGTGTGTGTAATTGCAAAAAGATTGCCCCACCGGGAGGTTATGGTTGAAATTGTCAGATGTAAAACGTCGTATCGTAAGGTTGGACATCTGGCAAGACCATAACCTTGAAATATTAGCGATTTTTTATCAGCATCACATAACTTTTTCGTGCGAAAATGTCGAGTTTTGAGCCGAATAAGCGTCATTTGCGGGAACTCTTGCGTTTGACACGAATCTCTCCCTTCAATAATGCTTTCAATTCCCTGTCTTCGTTTCGACCTTCCCCTACGTTCTTTGTCTTCGACGCTAAACTCACCGTTCTTAAACTTTTGAAACTATTAACGACAACTTCTCTCACTTGAGGCGAAGTAGAATATCTACCACGTGACATATGAGTGCGAGGGAGATAGCTGAAATTTTCGAACAGAGATTTCTCAGAGATGAATAATATTTAGGACAAAAGGAAATCGTCAAGCTCTGCGTCAGGATATTCTCCAGAGCCTAATGCTTTGTTTTTCCTAAAAAATTTAACCATCTACGAGAAAATTTCGTTTGAAAATTTGTGAGGTTATGTTGACCTCGTACATGCCCTTAAGGGAAGGACCATGAAAATATTTTTTAAAGTTTGACAAAACATAGTGGGAGGAGTCACGTATATCGGTGCGCGGGCGATGACATTCTTCGCTTGCCGAAGTCCCAAGTCCCGGAGACGTGACCTCAAGCAAAAAAATCAAACATATTTTTACGTTGTACAATATTGTGTATAAATTGACCTAGAATCAAGAAGAAAAATTGAAAAATAAAAAAATGGTGTGCAAAAAACTGCGAAAATTTTTGGGAAAAAAAACAACAAACTTCCTTCCGATCGCTCGTATGATCCAATTTTTTAATTTTTCTTCTTTATTCTAGGTTAACTTATACATAATATTGTACAAAGTAAAAATATGTTTGATTTTTTGCTTCAGATCACTTGTCCGGGACTTGGGACTTCCGCAAGCAAAGAATGTCATCGCCCGCGCACCGACATACGTGGCTCCTCCCACTCCCACCACCATATTTTGTCAAATTTAAAAAAATATTTTGATGTTCAATAAAGACCGCTTAGTCAACATACCAAATATCAACATTCTATATTTAATACTTTTCGCATAAAAAATTGGCGAAAAATCGAACATTTTTTGGCTCAACAAGGCAGAACCTTCCCTTGAAGCAGCCTCACGTTATGCTTCTACAAGCAATCGATGCGCCTCAGCTGCCGATTTTATCAAATTAAAGAAGTAAAGAAGAGTTATAAAGTTCCCGCAAATGACGCTTATTCGGCTCAAAACTCGAAATTCTCGCTCGAAAAAAGTTATGTGATGTTCATACAAAATCGCCAATATTTCAACGTAATGGTTTTGCCAGATATTCAACCTTACGATATGACGTTGTACATCTGACCATTTCAACCATGACCTCTTAGTGGGGCTATCTTTTGTCAAACGGCGGAGGCTTATTTGTACTCCCAATACATTTTGAGGTTATGTTAAACCGTTTGTCCGAAAAAATAGTCTACTAAGTTGGCATGACACCAGACTTGGAAGAAAATTGTTTCGTTCAAATATTCAACACAGCTGTTTTTATTTTCAGGCAGACAATTTATTTGTACACCTAATATGAGAAATATGATGAACAATGATGAGAAATACGCGTTTGCGAATTCCCAAGGGTTATTACAGCTGTCGGAGGGCTCGAAATATTGTATTGAAAAATATTATTAAGATTCGATTCGGATGTCCTTCCAAGCCTGTGCTCATACTTGCAGTGATGCACTGAAATAGCATAGCAGGTCAGGATGTCGAAGAGTCCCTCCATCCATCGGAATCCTTCGGCTAGATGTAAATTAATAATTGCTGCTCGCAAGCATCGAAAAATTCTTACTCGCGTCTTTTTCGCTTTGTATAATTATACGGTGAGATTATTTGCAAACGGCGTTATAACGCTAGATAGAATTTAATCGCAGGCGCCAGCTTCTTCGAGGTAGAAAATTACATGGTATGTGATAAATGCGACGCATCTTGTGTGCATGTACGTGTATGTGTGTGTACATGAATGTGCTGGGTGGTACTTGGCTATATTTATATGTGCTTAGCGTTTCGCGAGATGAATGTACCGATAAATCATCATCACACAGCTCGGATAAAAAACCTGGTTGTCTTCTATCTTCATTATAGTTTTACCGTATATATCTCATGAGATTACAGCATTCCAAGGTTTCCCGTCTCACTTCTTTTTCTACACGCTCCCTATTATTATTATTAATTACTTTTTTTCCAAATGTAATTCGCGATACACACGGCTCTAAATTGATGTCGAATACTTGGATTTTATGAGGTGGAAGTTTGGATTGTCGAGTTGCGACGGAAATTCTTATTAAGGGAGACTTTGTCCCGGATTGAGCAGCGGGAGATGTTAGCGGCTCAACATGAGCAGCTAGAAGAAGAGGAGGGATGCCTCTATGGACCAGGCATTGCCGATTAGCGGTAATTATAAACACATTTGTGTAAACACATTACAAAACTTTAAACGCGTTTTTCTCGAAAACACGTTTTTAAAAATGGCTGACATTCTCCTGACCGCTCTAATTAACATATCGACCTGAAATTTGGAGAGCATACTCAGAAAATATGTCTTCACGGAATGACGGATCGTTTTTTCGATAGATACATTTTTGCATTCATTATTCATCTTGTTATGCGAGAAAAAAACGCGAAAATTCGATTTTTTTTAAATTGCCGCCATTTTCCGAAATTTGTACTAAACGAAAAACCCATCCGTCATTCCATGACCAAAGGGTCACAGATTGATAATATGCTTTGAATTTGTGTTTCAGATCAACAAAGAGAGGGCAGTGATGTCAGCCGTTTACCTCCCGCGATTTGAGGACCTGTTTTCGCGGAGCTGCAACGGCCGCCATTGTGGTTTAAAATTTTTTTTTAACGTCCTGTATATCATGAATAAAAGCAAGAAAAAAACCGCACTCAAAAAGCTTTACTCGTTTCCTTTAAAAAAAATAAAATTTTAACACCTCAAATATGGCACTCCAAGGACAAAGTCTCCCTTAATTCCTTATTTTTGTGATTATCGAAAATCTTAATTTGTAGATTTAGCTTGCAGATCGCTGAATAAGGATCCTAAGGAATTCTTGCGTGATTATCATAGCTCAGATCTGGCGAAGGTAATTTGGAAAATTAGGAACAAAAAAATTCCGTTGTATTCCAATGGAGTAAACTTCATCGTTATTTGATTTTTATCAACTCGGATCATTCCGTTCAACACTTTTTTCACTTTGTTCATCGCTGTCGCTGGTTGCTCTTTACATGTCTTGAGAGTGGTAGGAGATTGAATGTTAAATACCGGAGAGATCACTATCGTTATGAGCTACATGGAAAATTTCTTGGGAAGATAAGATGACTCCAATGATGCATTGGATCGGCGCATAAGAGGACAAACTGAGGCGATCGAAAATTATAGGCAAAATATATTTCATTCAACTTTTTAGATTTCGTTTTTCACGACTTGTGTAGAAAATAATCATTTTGGTGTGTTTTTGTATAGTCAGTACATCGAAAATTACGAGATTATGTTTCATATCTCCATCGTGGTCAAATTAAATATACGTTTTTTCTTGAGAGAGGCGACTATGACGGGCCGAAAAAGGTAGTTTTTTTCCGAATTTTCTTCATCTACTAGATTATTCAGGATTTGGAAAAAAGGTATTTTCTTAAGCATAGATGGAATTTATTTCGTGTACATTTTTATTATTTTTTTTTATTAACAACGTTGTCGTATTAATGGAATATATATTGGATGGAATATATATTTTATAGCCTCTGCATAAAAAATGTGCGAAAATAACGTCTGCAAAAAAAAAAAAAACAACGACTGGATCGATAACTTGACAATGGTTGCTTTGAAAAATAAAAACATTCTACTTATAATCTATATAAATGTAACTCTCGTTGTACGTATCCGTTTTCGAAAAAAAAAACATTTACAAAATTCCGGTTTTCAAAAAAGTGTAATTTTGACAAAATTTGAACTTATATTAGTGGGCTTAAAAAATACTAAATTGAAAAAGGCTACGTACAACGATAGCTACTGCAATTACGGAAATTCTGTTTATTTTTTAAATTGAAAACCGGGAAATTATAGCTAGAGTCACGATTCCGTCCAGGTCGACAAAAACGCGATTGAAAGTTTTAGTATACGTGAATCGCTGCGCTACCTGCTCTGACTGACTCATCTGTAACTTGGTCAATTTTCAATATTTTTACTTGATAATTTTTTTCATATATTCTCGAATATGTATAAAAAAAAATGCAAAAAAATCGTTTTTTTGAACCCGTCACAGTGGTGTTAAGGAGAGATATACACCTAGATGGTCGAGGTCGAGGATTTAGAAGCTATGAACATTCCGTCGACCGTAGAAGATCTACACTATGGGCCTGGTATCGATGATTCCATGTAAGTTGACTAAATTCGTGATTTATTCATTCCCAAATTTTCAAACACGTTTTCCTCAAAACCACGTTTTTCAAATCGGTACCCAAAATTTCTCGAAAACCATTGAACCGATCACCTTGAGGTTTTTTGTGGTTATTCTATACACCATTATCTAGTACTTGTCATAGGATTTTTTTTCCGTTAATTAGTTTTTGTTTTATAGGCAAAATAATAACTAATTTTTGGCCCAAAAATCACTATTTATGTTCAAACGTCCGCCATTTTGTCATAAATCGATATTTTCAAAATCGGCTATGACAAGTACTAGATTATAGTATCTAATTTAATAATCTTTTTGGTTTTTTTTCAGGTTTTTTTAAGAAACGCCATTGGGTACCGTATACGCAGATTTTTTTACGACGCTCCAAGGATCATACAATATCCTTGTATGTTTTTTATATTTTTAAATAAATAAAATTAAACACATTTTTGAACGTATATACTTTTAGATAATTAAAACCCCAATCCGAAATTTCAAATAGTTTTCCTTGAAAAAATTCACAAAAATTACCTTTTTTCCGGCTCTTAGGTGTATATCTCCCCTTAATGGTGCAATGCCCGCTCGGTTTATTGTATTCAGGCTTATGTATGCAGATCGAAACATTTCTCACAAATAGACACTTGATGGTACGGAGAATGACAAACAAATCGCCAGAGTGCGTAACACATGAAATCCTTATTTCGTAGTTAATTAATTACGACGTGAAGTTGCAGTTACCAGAGATAGCTAATGACCCTAGTGGCTGTTTTTTGAAACTATTTTCCCTATGGTAACGCGCTGTAGCTCTTCAGCTCGGGTTCACGAGGTGTTGCAGACAGCTGAGTGTTTCGTTCATAAATTTCCATTCATGAGGATACGCGGCATATGAAACGCGTTGTGCGTATGCTATTCGAAGAGATCCTCGTCCCCACTCGAGTGTTGCACTTATCAAGCGTAATCTCGGTGCATTCGCCTGTCGAGTAGGCCGTAACACTGCTGTTGGTACACGTATATTATCTTGCAGTGGACGTATATACAAATGTTTATACACGGCATTTAATAGTACAGTATATGATAATAAAACCTCCTCATTACAACTCCGATAACCAGCATTTGAATTAATAAGCGATAGAAAGTCATTTTACGATCGACTAATTACGAGCGATTATTAGCAATTGTTTGATCGTAAACCGATGTATGGATGAAAAAGGAAATTATATGATTCGTCGAATAATTTACGACAGATATGTTTCTATAACGATTCAAACAGGCTGATTGATTTTTTATCGGAGCACTCTTTGATAATATGACGATAGAGTTTTCTGTTAATAATTGCTCTAAAACGTTACAACTATATATACCACTCTATTAAAATTGCTTGTGTATATCTCAATGACTGGCTGATTGTTTCGCGTTTGGGTTTAAGGGGCTATACCAATGTGAATGCTGAAAATTTGGATGATTTGCAGGAATTTTTTTGGAAGAAAAGTACTTACTTAAATGTTTCGGAAAATGAAGAATATATTTGGTTATACTTGACCTATATTACATAATTTTTTCATAGAAAATGTTGAGATTCAAGCGACTTATTCGCTGCTATCGCAGGCGCCAAAAACGTTCCTCCACTGCTGACATGATTCCGTGCGATTGAGTAGCTAAAACCGAAAAAGGAAAAAATGTCGTTAAACTGGAAGGTATTTCCTGTACAATGACTTAGGATTTTCGAAAAATATCAAAATCTAACAAAATGGCGTAGTTATGAAAAAAAGTCTTTTTTCTTGCCTATAAAATGGGCGTTTTTTTCAATGCCAAATCGTCAATTTTCATCCAATCAAAAATATCTTACGTCATTGAAGAGTAAATATATTCAAGAGTACTGAGTTCAAATTTCAAGCCAATCGGATAATTGCTCTTTGAGTTGCAATGTCAGCAAATTTGAAAAATCTCATTTCGAGAAAAATGCTTGTAAAGATTTAACTACCGATTTTTGCAAGATAAAATGATTAGAGATATGACCTAGAAATTTTTACAGGATATTCGCGAAAGTATAAACTGTCGAAAAAGGCAAAAAAATCGATTTTTTAAAAGTATCACCCACATATAGCCCCTTAATGAAAATAATCCCATGCCGACAGCGCACATATCTGGTGACGTTGGACTTTGCATCGTTCGAATGCAACGATTTTTTTCTCACATTTTCATTCCTTTATTTTGATCATAATCCAAAGCATCATTCTGGGAATTGAAACAATGAATCTCTAATCAAAGTACGTGAAAACGTTCGAGTGACTTTCCGCAGCATCAATCGGCACCAAAAATTGAGCGATTAAACAGAATGAATTGTTGTCATCCAAAGATGCAAACTTCAACGTCATCATGTCTGGGCCACTTGAACGCTGGTGAAGTCGAAGTGTTGAGGGATTTCGGACTGTAAAGCGTGTAGTCGCGTGTGCCAACGTGTCGGGGGATGATGAAAACGATGAGAGAAGATGAACGTCATATAGTGCGGGAGTGAAAGGAAGAGGAGAACATTGGCGAAAGAGCCGAGTGATAAGGAAGTAACAAATTGTCTAGCTAGATGAGGCTCTCCGTGCTGGTGATTTAACGATCGTCGACCAGACGGCCGCAGTTCAAACTCCAGCCGGTACATCGTTCTGTTCCCTCTACCTCCTCCTCGTGCTTATCCATCCTTCTGCTCCTCCTCCACACTACAGTTCCTGGACTAGACTATATCGATACAGTCAAACCCAGCATAAGTTCATTCATCTTCCAACTCGAAACTCGCCGAAAAGTCTACCCGAGAGTCCTTCAAATATGTCGACAGTTACGGAGAAATTGGTCATTTTTTTTTAATATACGTATTGTAGTTACGAGATTCACGAACGCGATATCAATCATCGACGTGACGGGTCATCGTAAGTCCAACGGGGAAAGACGAATTTGTATCCATTCCCGTCAGGACCAGCCATCCTCTTCTTCCGCTTTTCTCGCTCCAATTCTTCCTCGACAATGCTGATACCCGTAGAATGATTAAAATCGTAGTTGTACAACAGCAGCGGTCACGCACAGCGTATACACCGTGACCTCTATTATCGAAAATGGAGGTTGCGCACCATCCACTCAAGCTGACTCTGCGCAGCTGTGGTATTCGTTGGGTCTCATTATTTTGATCCGAACAAATGCGCATGCGCATTGCGCATCATTATGCGCATGCGCACTTGTTCGTATGAAAATGATGAGACCCAACGAACACGACCATTGTATAGAATGCTGGCGCTTCGCCCACCATGCGCTACACCGATCGATATTCGGCACATAGTGGGGGGCTGTTGCATCTGTGGAGGTCCCGAAAATAGAGGTCGCAGTCTATAGCACACATGTATATGCCCAGTAGATTTGCTATCAGGTAGATAACCTATATCCAACAGTTGTGTCACTTGAATTTATGGTAATAATAAGATCCGGAAATAGTGTCAATGATATATTGGGCACAGTCGCAGCTCCCAATATAGAATTTATTTAATTTTAATCATAGTGCCCTACGTTTGGCCAGTACCGAGCTTTTTGACGTTTCATTTATTCGAAATTCAAGAATGCCTCGATACAGCCAAGTGCAAGATGGCTTTGAGATTTCCAAATTTAATAATGCTTTAATAATACTGAGTTGACAAATGCTTTTAAATTTCCAAAATCAAGAATGAGATACTTCCAATTTTAAGGGGTCTTCTCACTTTAGACGCTAAAAAAGGCTATTTTCATGATTTTTTAAATAGGTTTATATTATAGATATTGATATAAAAGTTGTTACACTTAATAAATACACTTTCGAAATACAACAAAACAGTTATTTAATTAAGTTAATGAGTCATTTAAAAGAATTATTTATTCAAGTTAATTTATAGACAAAAATGGTAGTTAAAAAAATATCTTAAAAAAATTGTAGGCCTGCGCTGTTGATGAAATCTCGGAGATGGATCATTCGAAACAAAAAATCGAACGGTTTTAGATTTAGTATGTTAATACCTATAGCGCATATCATACGATTTTCGAAATATGCAAAAATAACAAAATGGTGACATTTTTTCGAAAGAAACAAAAAAAACGTTTTTTTCACCGTTTTTAGCAACAAAAATAGTAAACATCAAAATTTAAAAGAAACCTTCATATGCGCTATAACTATAGTTGTAAAGAATATGTGGTTAAAACTTCATAAGGATCGGTTCAGTAGTTTCGAAGATTTTATCAACAAGCCGTCGAAAAACAGTGTTTCGATAAAAACGCGTTTAAATTTTGTTTGGGTTACATAAATACATATATATTTTTTTCATGTATTTCGAAAGTATATGTATTAAGTGTAACAACTTTTATATCAATATCTATAAGATGAACTCATAAAAAAATGCCTGAGATAGTTTTTTTCAGCATTTCAAGTGAGAAGACCCCTTAAGAATAATTTGATACTCCTGAGTTCAATATTCCTCTGATACTTCTAAGTTCAAATTAGCTTTAAATTTTGCACGTTTAAAAATTCTTTGTGTCTTCGAATGCAACACAATTCACTTTTTCAGCGTTGTTTGGCGAACATATTCCTAAATTACCGACAAAACAGATTCAGGATTTGAACGCGTACAATTTGAATTTGTTCGGCTGCATCAGCATCGATAAATTTAACGGAGGGAGCTACCGGAAAGTTCGCAGTAGAGGCGGTACCATCGATGCCGTCGGGATATAATCGATGAGCGGATTGTTCTTTCTCCGTATACGTACGCATGCGGTAACAGTATTTACGGAACACTCCAGCCGTGGAGTGGAAGCTTGGATGAGAAATTGGTCGTGCCCGAGTGCCAGCTCAGGAGAGTTCGATCATCTGGACACGATCGTTCTGGCAGTATTTATTACAGGACGTAAATCTTCCTTCGTATGTGTACATTGAGATGTATAAAATATCTCAATATGTGCGTATACATCCACATCCTATATTAAAGTATATCTGCCAGGCGTTTTCAAGATTTCGTGGCATGTATTATGCCACGGCATGTATTATGCCTCCTCTCGAAATTTCATGTCCCTCTGATCAAGAGTGCGCTCGTAAAAGTGAGCGTAATTTTTTAGATAATCATGCACGGAAAAAATGAAATAGTACAAAATACAGGGGCTTCACAGTTCGCATTGGACTCGAGCGATTGCACAGCGATATTACCTGAAACACAGTGCTCAAAATACAGTGTGCTCAAAGTAAATTATTACAGCTCCTATACTGTCCTCTTTGGACTCGAACCGCTCTACTGTATCTTTTACTGGAACACACAGTCCAAAATACAGTGTAGTCAAAAGTAAATTTTGACAGTTCAACACTGTAATATAAATTTAACAAAACTTGTAATTTGACAGTTGGTTAATCTGTATTATGTACACTGAATGCGCCAGTTAGATCGACAGAGTTTATGTAGGTGTTTTAACAGTGAAGTCCTCTGTTCTAGAAACTGGTTAGCAACAGATATAGTTTCAGTTTTGAACCGTTGCTTTTTACAGTGTCAACACGGAAAACGTTCTTGTTTTAATCCTGTAATTCAAACTTGATAAACCCCGTAACTTAATAGTGCCACAACTCGTATTATAAGACGCCTCGTTCTCAGGATTCCCAAAAACGTAGTATCGCTGTTTGTACTGCGACACCATCACTTGTTCAGAGTAAAAAAAAAACAAAAAGAGGGGAGAGGCCCATATGCGCATCTTCCCGTCACCCCTAGCAACTTTCAATCATAACGTTTTTTGTGCTCGACATCTTCGCATCGTTTCAGAGTTTAGTAGTTGAAAAATAAAATAAAACAGCAAGAATGGGAAGACACAAGAGGAAAAGAGAAAAGGAGAGCGGATTTGGAAAAAATTAAAAGAATTTGAAGAGGGTTTCAGGCCGTCAACGTCCGGGCCTGCACCGCCAAGTTTCGCAAACGATGAACAAGCAACGGGTAAGACTTGCTCCTTATCTTCGTTGGTAGTCACAATTTTCTTGCAAATGTTGACTACCACCCCCTTCTGGCGATGTGCCCACACGAGTGGTGAGACAAATCGTTCATAAAACTGGGTTCGTACTTACACGAGTGGTATAGGCATGACCCAATTCCTCGCATCTGTCTCTACAGAAACAATATTGAGCTCGGTCGATAACTCAATCAATGCAGAAGATGCCTTAGCGTCTGCTCACCCTGGCCACATAACGGAGTCAACATCGGATGGTAACACGGTCGAGGAAGAAGTATTGAGCGGTCCCAAATCAGGCACGTCAACCGACGCCTTGGCTACGGAGGCCACAAGCAACAACCTAAATATAGAGGTTATAAGAATCTTAGGAGACGATCCTCGAACTAAAGACCCCCAGGTGGGTAGCTTGCACTCGGAACTGGCAGCACGCTGGGAGAATTGGATAAACGAAAGTTTAAAGAAGGAAACCAAGAATGAACTCTTGTCAAAGTACCCACGCGCCGATAATTGCCAGCTGGAAGCTCAGTTCTTAACCCAGAAATAGTGACTACTATGCAGGAGACGGCCTTAAGGAGGGACAATTACGCAAGTGATGTCCAAAAAAACCTTGGTTCGACCATGCTCGCCCTGGGATTGGGCATATCGATGCTTCTACACGAGAAAGACCAGGGAGTTGATAGAAATCAATTGTTGGAGTACCTTTGCAACGCTGGTAAACTAATAGTTGAAGCTCATCACCAGGAAGCATCAACCAGGCGATCATTCATATTACCGGGGATGGACAAAAATATCAAGGATGTCCTGGAGAAATTTAAAATGGACAAATTTCTCTTTGGAGAAGGTTTGGCGGATAAAATCAGATCAACAAAATCTATTGAGAAAGTAGCTGCAGAAATTAAACATAAAACTGCTCCGAAAAAATTGCCACTAAGACCCGCCGGTCAATTAAATTGGAAAGCCCCATCCTCCAAAGTCCAGTGGACATCGAGGATGGGGACCAAATCGACACCCAGGGGGAAGTCAGGAACCAATCTACCGAGGAAGACTTACCACTTTCCTCAGAGCGATGCCAAAACAATTCGCCCAAGATCGGGCCCCCCACATTAACATCAGAGGTACCGAAAGCTGGAAGACTAAGATTTTTTGTTGACGAATGGAAGAAGATCACAAACAATAACTTTGTCTTAAATTGCATTAAAGGGCATGCAATAGAATTTAATCGGCCTGTTTTTCAAGTCGAAGAACCAGAAAACTTGAACCTTAATTTTTCTCCGGATTCCAAAGACTGCAAGGATGCTATCGATAGGCTCTTGAGTATGGGAGCTATCCAAATTTGTCATGACCAGGAGGCCCAGTTCGTATCCTCATACTTCCTAGTAGACAAACCAGATGGAAGCAAGCGATTCATTTTAAATTTGAAGAAATTAAATCTGTTTATCAATTCACCTCACTTTAAAATGGAAGGTATCAAGCTAGTGTCCAAGCTAGTTTCGGCCGGGAATTGTGTGGCTCATTTGGACCTAGAAGACGCGTATTTTCTGGTGTCCATTCACACTAAAAGTAGAAAATTTCTCACGTTTCGTTTTCAATCACGATTATATGAATTCGCCCGTTTACCATTCGGCTTATCCATAACTCCTTTCATTTTTACAAAAAAATTTAAGCCAGTATTAAGTTTCCTACGTAAACAGGGGCTCTTATCGGTAGCCTATCTTGACGACATCTTATGTATTAGCTCCGACATTACTTCATGTGAGAGTAAAGTATCCACAAGAGTACAGATGCTCCAAAAACTCGGATTTATTATCAATCAGAGGAAAAGCAAATTGACCCCATCTAGAAGTTGCCAATTTCTAGGATTTTCCATAAATTCGGAAGTCTGACCCTGGAGTTACCAAAAGTAAAACGCCTGAAAATTTTAGCACTAATTAAAAACTTAATCTCGAAAAAGGATTGTAAGATCAGAAAACTTGCTCAGTTCATAGGCAATTTAATTGCTGCTTGTCCAGCAATCAAGTATGGTTGGCTATACACGAAGCGGTTTGAGAGAGAAAAATATCTGGCTTTGCTAGTTAGTGATGGAGATTACGAAGCAAAAATGGCCATAAAAGACTATTTACGCGAGGACTTCTTTTGGTGGGAGAAAAACATACCTACATCAGTGAATACCTTCAAGATTCACATGTACAAGCGAGTTATTTACTCAGATGCATCATTATCAGGCTGGGGAGCCTTCTGCGACGGAAAAGGGTCACGCGGACTGTGGTCATCAGAAGAAAGAAGCTTCCATATTAACTACCTAGAGCTCCTTGCAGTCTTTTTGGCCCTGAAAACTTTTGCCACTGATCTCTTGCGTTGCGACATACTCCTGAGAATAGACAATACCACCACAATATCATACGTTAATCGTATGGGCGGGATTCAGTACCTCCGTCTAAACAAGTTGGCTAGAGAAATCTGGCAATGGAGCGAGACGAGGGACCTCTGGATTTTTGGAGCTTATATACCATCTAAGGAAAATGTCGAAGCAGATAGGGAATCCAGGTTAGAAAACATCGATACTGAATGGGAACTCGCAGACTATGCCTTTAAGACGATTAAAAAATCCTTAGGAAATCCAGAGATTGACTTATTCGCGACCAGAATCAATACGAAATGCCAGACCTTTTGCTCCTGGTTCAAAGACCCAAAAGCGTCTCACATAGATGCCTTTACTATAAACTGGAAAAATAATTTTTTTTACGCGTTCCCACCGTTCACGCTAATACCTCGTGTGCTACAGAAAATTATCGCCGAAAAATCGCAGGGCATTGTTGTCATCCCATTTTGGACAACTCAATCTTGGTTCCCTGTCTTCGAATCTTTATTGATCGATACACCCATTATATTTAAGCCAAACAAACATTTATTACTGTCTCCTTGCAGAACTCACCAACATCCTCTGTCCCAGAAGCTGTCCCTGATTGCCGGCAAATTATCAGGACAGCATTTACAAGGAGGAAACTCTTCTTTCAAACTTCCGAGATAATGCTGACATCTTTATCAGAAGGGACCCTGAAACAGTATTCTAACCCAATCAGGTCATGGTGGCTTTTTTGTATTCAAAAAGGATCTGACCCATATGAAGTCTCTGAAACTAATCTGCTAGAGTTACTTTCGGAAAGGTTTGAAGCGGGAGCGTCCTACGGAACCCTAAATTCAATGAGAGCGGCGATATCCCTGATAGCTACGACAAACTTGTTTTCTAATCCGTTGCTCAATAGATTTTTCAGAGGCGTTTATAGACAACGGCCATTAAAACCTAAATACGATAGAACATGGGACCCAAAGATAGTGCTAGACCTTTTAGAACAATGGTATCCCCTCAACCGGCTAAAGCTTTCGGAGTTAACATTAAAGCTGGTAACATTGCTAGCCCTGGGGACCGCACATAGACTCCAAACATTATCTTTCATAAGACTAAGTAATATTAAAAATAGTGAGGATGGATTACAGGTAGAAATAAAAGACCTCATTAAAACTTCAAAGAAAGGGGTAAAACAACCATTGTTAGTGTTACCCTTTTTTAAAGAGAAGCCTCAGCTCTGTATCGCAAGTACCGTTCTAAAGTATATTGAAATGACGAGTGCCTTAAGGACTCAAGATAAACTATTGATTACTTAGAGAAAACCTCATAAGGAGGCCTCGACTCAGACCATCAGTAGATGGGTAAAGTCTTTCTTAACCACAAGTGGAGTGAGTGAAGAATTTACTGCCTATAATACAAGGCATGCCTCGATATCATCCGCCTTTAGAAAGGGAGTAGATATCAACGTGATCAAATCTACAGCCGGATGGTCTAAGTCATCAGAGGTTTTCGCCAAGTTCTATAACCGAACCTTACACACAACAGAAAATAACTTTGCAAAGACTGTTTTCCTTAAAAAATAATTGAATGTAACCCTTGCGAAATAATCAAAAGTATGTGCCCTGTTAAGGCGCGCTCTGAACATCTACGTTTTTGGTAATCCTGAGAACGAGGCGTTTTATAATTGAACGATCAAACGAGCCCGCCGAAGGCGGGCGAAGGTCGATCTGAATTATATGACTCCTCGTTCGAGAGGATTACCACCCACCCTCTCAAGATTATTCCCACCCTTAGCTGCAATTATGCTATCAGCATATTGCACATTTTATTATTTCACGAACCTACTCTAAAAATATGATTGAAAGTTGCTAGGGGTGACGGGAAGAGGCACATAGGGGCCTCTCCCCTCTTTTTGTTTTTTTTTTACTCTGAACAAGTGATGGTGTCGCAGTACAAACAGCGATACTACGTTTTTGGTAATCCTCTCGAACGAGGCGTCATATAATTCAGATCGAACTTCGCCCATTAGATAGCGCTGAAAGAACAATTGAAGCGCTGAAAGAACGATTGAACCGCTGAAAGAACTGCCAGTCCTTTGTGTCACGATGCTGAAGTTTGCATCGTTGGACTGCAACGAACTTAATTTCATTTGGCACATTTCACCGACAAAAGTTCTTCAATTATTTTTTAAGTTATTTATTTAGCGATCTATATTATGAATCTATCCAAAAGATCACCTATAACAATAAAAATATGGAAAATAATATGTAAAACGAAACTTTCGTTGCGTTCCAACGATGCAAACTTCAACACCATTTTGTGTCCTGGTCGCGCCACGCTCGAGACAAGTCCTAACCAGTGAATACCGTTCACAACGTCACACTGTAAATTTGATTATGAAAATGAAGTAAAAAAATTCGGCGAAACTTTTGCTTACAATGTATATTGTAAGCAATATAATATATATATATAACGTGAATGAGCACACAAAAAAAGTTTATCCATAAAAGAAGTTTGAGAAAAATGTGTAGAAAATATTACAAAATCAATCACATACACAGGAACGTACCTTTTTGTAAATAATTCTCTCTTTTTTATAATTTCTTGAATTATGTCGCACAATTTTCAACGTTCGTATCCTATCGACCACGCACTACTAACTGGCAATCCTTTGTGTCCTGGCCACGTGCCTCACCCCACGCGCGAGACAAGTCCTAATTAGACAAGAACGTCCCCCTTTTTTTAAATTCTCTCTTTCTTTATAATTTCTTGAATTCTGTCGCACAAATTTCGATGTCCGCGTCCCATCAACCACGCACTACTAAACTACTAACTGGCAATCCTTTGTGTCCTGGCCTCGTGCCTCATGTGCAGACAGTATAAAAAACAGTGATCGGATTAAATTTTACAGTTGAATATTTTTGCTGAAATCACTGATGTATTCACAATATCAAATTGCAAATTAACCAGTGTAACTGTAAAAATCTCAGAGTGCACAGATAACGTCACGAACTGTCGAAAGAAGAGTAAAACTACCGTGCCACACTGTGAAATTTAATGAATCACTCTGTACTCAATACAATGTACACTGTAACCCTTGCAGTTTGCGTACAGTATAAAAATCAGTGATCTCATGTAAATTTTACAGTTGAATATTTTTACTGAAATCACTGATTTATTCACAATACCAAACTGTAAATAAATCAGTGTAACTGTAAAAATCTCAGAGTGCACAGATTACGCCACGAACTGTCGAAAGGAGAGTAAAACTACCGTACGACACACTACAATTTAATGAATCACTCTGTACTCAATACAGTGTACACTGTAACCCTTGCAGTTGGCGTACAGTATAAAAATCAGTAATCTCATGTAAATTTTACAGTTGAATATTTTTACTGAAGACACTGATGTATTCACAATACCGAACTGTAAATAAGCCAGTGTAACTGTAAAAATCTCAGTGTGTGCAGAAAAATTCGTCATTTTTGTAGGACAGGATTTACATTACTCTGTTTTACTGTAAAATGAAGTATGGCACCCTGTTTTTCATGCGGTTTATACTGTGATTTTCGCTGTTTCTTTTTTTCCGTGTGGAAAACGAGTCGTTGTCATGCCCACTGGATGAAAGCTTTCTCGACAGTTATTTTACTGGCCAAGCTGAACATTTATCCCTTCGAGTCAAAATATGTACGCAAGCTTCGCTATATTGAGGGAAGTTGCTTACTTTGTTGGGTTGATAAAAATCGATATTGTTCTTTTTTATTGCATTTTATGATAGATCGGTGTTTAGAGAATGGTGAAAAGTCAAATGGAAACTCGAAATATGACGTCTAAGTGAATGTGCAAATTGTTTGATATTGTATACGTGCTAGTTCTTGAATCTTTAACCCACCACAATCCGTCAACCTCCCTATCAACTAAGATGAGTTGAAAAACTTTTTTGTGAAGAAAATAACTTTCGTCAACAACAATAATAATACATTCACATGTGTACAAAATGTATTTATTTATCTTCCATAGTATTCCTTTACCGCAAGAAATTAAAATCCGTGATTTTTCGACGCACCGAAGCCAGAAAACCTACCTCAACGAGTTTAAGACACTGTTAAGTTTGGCAAGCTCCTTACAAAGTGGAGTTCCGCTTGATTCTCGATGATCCCCCGATACGCGGAATAAAAACGCAGTGTCACTAGCCACTAAAGTTCATAGGGACAATTCAATTGATGTACAAGTGCAATCAATAAATGTGTTCAATGATACCCTGATAACCGTGACCATGTTGATGCATCATAGCACTTTCCGTTACGATTTTACTTTCTATCGATAATATAACGGTCGAGTTTTCTGTTAATCATTGTTCCACAATGTTACAACTATATTTAGCGCTCTATAATGATTGCCTGTGTATATCGTTATGACTGAATAATTATTTCGCGTTTGGAGTTACCGAAAATCTTTCCAAGTCGACAGCGCATCCATTTGATGACGTTGAAGTTTGCATTATTCGAATGGTTGTCTTTCATAGTCTTCCTTCAATGAAAATAATTAAAATTGACGATTTTTTGATCCACCAAAGTAGAAACCTACCTCAAATAGTTTAAGGGGTCTTCTCACTTTAGACGCTAAAAATGGCTATTTTCATGAATTTTTTGATAGGTTTGAATTATAGATATTGATATAAAAGTTGTTACACTTAATAAATACACTTTCGAAATACATTTTAAAAAATGTATGTAATTAAGTCACGATTTATAGACGAAAATGGTGGTTAAAAAAATGTCCTAAAAAAATATGGCGCTGAAGGTTGCATCGTTGGAACGCAACGAAAATAATTTTTTTCACTTTCATAATTTTCCTTTGGCAGAGTTGAACTACTGAAATGACGCAAACATTTTTTAGGATTTTTATTTAGCGATCTGGAACAAATTTGCGTAATTTGATTTTGGATAATAATAAAAGTGAGATATTGGAAGGAACTTTCGTTGCGTTCCAACGATGCAAATTTCAGCCCCATTAAAAAATTTGTAGGTCTGCGTTGTTGATGAAATTTTGGAGATGGATCATCCGAAACAAAAAAAAAATCAAACGGTTTAGATTCAGTATGTCAATGGCTATATCGTATATCATACGATTTTTGATATATGCAAAAATAACAAAATGGTGGACATTTTTCGAAAAAAACGTGTTTTTCACCGTTTATGGCGAAAAAAATAGTAAATATCAAAATTTACAACAATCCTTGATATGCGCTTTAGCTATAATTGTAAAAAAATGTAGTTAACATTTTATAAGGATCGGTTCAGTAGTTTCGAAGATTTTATCAACAATCGGTCAAAAAACGTTGTTTCGAGAAAAACGCGTTTAATGAGGGGCTATGTGACACTTTCAAAAAACCAATTTTCTTGCCTTTTTCGACAATTTATACTTTCAAGAATTATTTACTAATCCTGTAATTAACAGTTTTTATGGTAAATATCATTGTATCTTGCAAAAATCGATAGTTAAATTGTTAATCGCGTTTTTCTCGAAATGAAATTTTCCAAATTTGCTAACATTGTAACTGAAGGAGCAATTATTCGATTGACTTGGAATTTGAACTGAGTACTCTTGAATATATTTACTCTACAATGACGTAGGATATTTTTGATTGGATAAAAATTGACGATTTGGCATTGAAAAAAAACGACCATTTTATACAATGAAAAAAAAAAAAAAAAATTCGTTCATCCAAAATTCAGTTGGTTTAACAAAATTGTATCTTTAAATACGTTCAACTTGATTTTTCATTGGCATAAGAAAACAGTATAGTTGGGCAGTAACCAAAGATACATTTGAACTATCTGCTTATTTAGCATGTCTGAGCAACTGTTAAAACAACAAAATTTCGAGACAACAAAATGCATTTTGCACATTCAATGATTCTTTTTTCTTAGTGTAGGCAAGAAAACAGATTTTTTTCATAACTACGCCATTTTGTTAGATTCTGATGTTTTTCGAAAATCCTCCGTCATTGTTTAGGAAATAGCTTCCAGTTTAACGACATTTTTTTCCTTTTTCGGTTTCAGCTACTCAATCGGCCGGAATCATGTCAGCAATAGAGGAACTTGTTTTTTTGGCGCCTCCCAAGGCAGCGCATAAGTCGCTTGGATCTCAATATTTTTCTATGAAAAAATTATGTAATATAGGTCAAATATAGCCAAATATATTCTTAATTTTCCGCAACATTTAATTGAGTACTTTTCTTCAAAAAAATTCCCGATCATCACCCAAATTTTGAGCGTTCACACTGGTATAGCCCCTCAAAGTTTGTTTGGGTTACATAAATACAAAAAGACATTTTTTAAATGTATTTCGAAAGTGTATTTATTAAGTGTAACAACTTTTATATCAATATCTATAATATAAACGTATGAAAATCATGAAAATAGCCTTTTTTAGCGTCTAAAGTGAGAAGATCCCTGAATACACTACCTAGGTTGGCAAGCTCCCTATAAAGTGGAGTTCCGCTTGATTCTTGATTTTTCCAGCTCAAGTCCATAGGAAAAATTTGATCGATGTACAAGTGCAATCAATATGCCTGTTCAACGATACCCCGATAACCGTGAACATGATGACGCATTATGATACTCCCCGTTATAATTATAGGAAAGCATCACGTTATGCTGTGGGGAGTAGTTTATCGTTTCGGGTAGTTGACTCGTACGAGCGCTATCCATAAAAGGGTTGGCTTTTCCCATCGTACGATCCTTTTGGTGGAACGTTCAGATGATGCTCTTTGGATATTATCCGAGCGGGGTGTATGGAGAAGCGTTCTCTAATTAGACGCCGGTGGTTTCTTACGGATAAGTTGGCCTGTAACGAGGTACCGGCACGAGATAAGCTTCCAAATCGACCCAATCATTCGGGATGGCAGTGTCCCTATCTATTTTCAACCCTTCTTGATTACTTGCCCAACCCTTCGATATACCCAAAATAGGTAAGTTGACGGATTTAATATGTGTAATGTAGGCTCCTGGTGACATTCCGCGACCGTGGTGAGTACGGTATCGAACAAGTTTGATATAAACGAATAAATGTCCCTCAGCTGGATTTATCACTACTTCGTATGTCGGCGGGCTAACAATCGCTAACACAAAAAACTACGCTTCTCAAATAACACCATATACCTTCTTTTAGTGATGCGAATATAAATTCAGAACTTTTCGCTTACGACACATTTCTTTGTTTCTCACAAGGAACATCACTTAAGGAGTTAGGCCACAGTAACGGGTATTAAATCATGTGCGAATTTAACAATTTTTTAAATGAAAAAGTGATTCACTTATAAAATTAATTACACATCTATTTAGTATGAATATGAAGCTGCTAGAAAATATATATATATTTTTTTTTCGATGTGCAAAATCGCCGACTACTCGAAGCTACTCGAAACAGCTTTTTTCCAATTGGCGTGACAAATAACTTCAACAATTTTCACTCAAGTTACTTCAAATTTAAAAGTTATGTTCCTAATTGCATTTCGCAGAGACGTACGTACGGAATTTCTGATTAATCGAAAACTTTTCATTTTATGAGCAGTTTATGATCAGTTATAACGAATCTTTTAACTGAAAATTCATTTTTTAAGTTCAAATGCCTACAACTTTTGAATAAAACAATATTTTTTAAATTCCGTACGTACTTCTCTAGGCATTCTAATGTAGATTGACAAGAATTTTTGTTTTTTTTCTAGGTAAAAAATTGTGGATGCGTAATGTTACGCCGCGGAGCGCCCAAAAAAAGATAACAAAAGAAAATATTAGTAGTCGGCCATTTTGTACAACGAAAAAAATATATATTTTTTCTAACAGCTTGATATTCATACTAAATACATGTGTAATTAATTTTATGAGTGAATCACTTTTTCATACGAAAAAAAAAATGTTAAATTCGCATATGATTTTATACCCGTTAATGTGGTCTAACCCCTTTAGTGTCCGCCTTCGATTTTGTCAAAACTCATATGTATAAATGGTGTTGAAGTTTGCATCCATGGAACGCAACGAAAGCTCCGTTTTATATTTTATTTTGCATATTTTTATTATTATAGGCGATATTTTTGTTTAGATTTATAATGAAGGCCGCTGAATAAATATCTTTAAAAATTGTTGAAAGACTCTCGTAGGCGAAATCTGCCGAAAGAAATTATATTCGTTGCGGTCCAACGATGTCAACTTAAGCATCGTTATATATAATCCAGCATTGAAACCTATCGGGCACGTTTTCGTTTTCATCGGCGGGAAAAAGTTTTTAAGAGGGCAACCACCCCTCAAAGTAAGGCGTGTGGTGGGGTTATTTTGCATTTTCATCCACAAGCAGTCCATCGATCCGTATGAAACATAAACCAACATTCTTCTAATATAAAACTATGAAAAATCTACTATAGATGTATTGAAAAAAAATTAAGTTAAAGTGTGATACGTATCCGAGGGGTAGTTTCCGCCATGAAAACCACTTTTGTCGCCAGTAAAAAAAAATACGCGTCTAATAGTATGTAATGCTTTATCACATATATGAGTTTCAACAGCATCAAATGCGGTCACTTGTGATGATCCTAGTCGGATACTTATTACTCCTATCTTGCTTTTACATCATTCGGAGGAATATAATATATGCACTTCAGAATGCAACATAAATATATACGTGTACACATATTGTAATGTATTTTAATATCTATGCATTTGACAATGCAAATTTTACTCTCGCTTATACAATACATATTTATCGCTCCGACTCATGCTAACGTATGTGCATGCTGGATTGCACGTATGCTGCTGTGAATACAAATTTCGAAAATACAATGGAAATCAATGCCAACTATGAGAAACGGAGATTGCTCCCCCCCCCCGTGTGTGTATATTTTTTTTCCGGAAAAGTTTCGCACACGAGTACGTTCTGCATCGGGCACAAAGACCGATGGTATTCCGTGCTTTTACGGAATACTTCCGAGGTAAAAAAATTCGTACGTTTTCACGCATCACTCAATCGAGTTTATTCTCGTCCGATTGTTCGCGCGCAACATTGGGTTTTTGCATTCACGAAAGAAATGTTTGCACTTGAGAGAAGTGCGCGGATGGAATAAAAATTCCAAGCTGCTTTGTGGTTCGTATAGGTTTCTCGCGGCTGCTGATAGTTTGGCGAGATTGAAGTGAAAATTTTGCAGCTCTTAACGTCACTGTAAAAGGCATAAAAATGCCCGTTGTCGAAAGTTTAAAATATCCAATAATAAATACGCCTTGCTAACTGTTTGAAAACGAGGTAGTGCCTACGTAATGTGAGTTTTTCCTTTTTAAGGCGGGATATACATTTACAACGATAAAAAAATCGATTTTTTTTTAACGCTAGAACTATATGTGTAGTATATTTTCCCAAAGTTTGAAAGCGAAATTTGAAAAGCTTCACACGTTACAGCCCGTCAACGCTGTGCCTCACCGCTCGGATTCGGAGTGGTTGTGAACTTCACACGCATTTTTCTCAAGACTGCATTATCGAAATTGACGTGCAGGATTACTTAAAAACTATTAAACCGATTCGCTTGAAACTTGGTAGAAATATTGATAATATTGGTACTTTCTACTTAGAGACAATCGTTTTTAGAAAAATTGGAAAAAACTACTTTTTTAATTCACGTTTTGACAGAAATGTTGCGTGAAATGTTGATTTTTTTTTGTAAATGCGTGCCATTATAATTGCAGAATAATTATTTCTTAGTTTAAAAAGTCCCTCTATATTGCTCATTTTTCCCTGTCTAAATTTATATCCCGCCTTAAGGGGAGACCACCACTGTGACAGACCAAAAAGCGTTTTCCGTTTTTTTTTGTGTACTAGATTATTTATTTGCGATTTGGAAAAAAAGGTATGTCGATAAGCATACATTGAACTTATTTCGTGTAAATGTTTATGAATAAAAATCCAAAATTAACGACGTGATTAAAGTATGAGTATAAGAGAGCCTGTATAAAAAAAAAATGGTTCAACGACCGGATCGCGAACTCGATAATGGTTGGTCTGAAAAATAAAAATAAAAAAGTTTTATTATATTTATGAATGTAGTTCTCGTTGAACGTAGACGTTTTTTTAAGACAAAAAATGTTTAGACAATCGCGAGTGTTAGAAAAAAGTTTAATTTTGGCGAATTTTTTACTTATATTCGGGAGTTCAATAAGTACTAAATGTCAACATAAAAATGGCTACGCACAACGATAGCTTCCGCAATTACGGATTTTAAAAAAAATGAAAATCGAGTATTCTAACTAAGCTTATGATCCTGGCCAGATCGAGAAAAGTCGTTTCGAGAAAAACGCGGCTAACGGTTTAAGTATACGTAAATCCTTGCGCTACCGGCTCTTACTAAATCGTCTGTAACTTGGTCAATTTTCGATACTTTAACTTGATTTTTTTTATACATATTCTTGAATGGATACTTTGAGAAATTACAAAAAAAAATTGGTTTTATTTTGAGGATGATTTGTATTCGAGTTAGAACTGCAGAAAATGTGAAAAATGTCGTTTAAAAAAAAACGCGTTGACAGATAAAAATATTGGTTTCATTGTTATAAATCGATAAAAGTATAAGGTATAATATAGTAGTAAGGTATACTTGAAGGTATGGACTATCGAAAAATGCAAACAAAATTCGATTTTTTTAAAGTGTCACACTAGTAGTGCCCCTTAAACGCGTTTTCGCCTCGATAACCAATGGAGCTCAGATTTGGCATACAGCTTCAGTAGACTGTTTTTCAACCTTGGTACACTGAGGAAAGAAAATCGTTGAATGTGCAAAATGCATTTTGTTGTCTCGAAATTTTGTTGTTTTAACAGTTGTTCAGACATGCTAAATAAGCTACAGTTCACACCACTAAAACTATCAGTTAGATTGACAAAATGTGTTTTAAGCCAACCAAAAATCAAGTTTAACCTATTTAAAGATACATTTTGTTAAACCAACTAAATTTTGGATGGATGAACGAATTTTTTTTTTCAGTGTAGCAGAATTAAGTCGAAATATATATATTTTTCCTTATATAACTCGTGAAATGGTCGAAAAAAGGAAAAAATTGATAATCGAAGTTTGGCGTGCCGCCATTTTGTCATTTTTTTTTGCTGACACCGGAACCAAACATCACAACACTCATACAGATTGACAATATGTTTGGTTTTCCTTCCGATTCATGCAACGTCCACAACATGGTCTTGAAGTTTGCATCGTTGGGATGCAACGAAAATTCATTCTGTTTACTGATGAAATTTATTTTTGGTCGATTCAGGCTTTGAAAATCATGCCAACGTTTTTACACATTTTTATCACCGAATTGCGGTCTCAAGGTGCAAACATATTGTCGAATAACAATCAAAATGAAGCAATTAAAAAAAATCGTTGCATTCCAACGATGCAAACTTCACCGTCATTCCACAACACTGTTCGCCAATCGGCTGCGTTTTCCGCCCACCATTGTAAACAAACGTACAATGGAACATATTAATAAATTTATTTTCTCAATTCGTACATATTCTCGAAGGATGAATCAACATGTGTATTAATTTTTTTTTTCATTTAATCCATCCCAGAAATCACCTGCAAAACTGCTCTAGATAACAATACCGCCTTGAAGTGTTGAATGAAGTGACAGCGGTTTACAGTAAAAATCGTTGTGAGCAAAGAGGAAACGTTCCAAGCGATCCCATATATTTGTTTTAGCAGCAGTGATGAAAGTCGTCGTGCCTCGAACTCGTAACACAATTGTACTCAAGCTTAATTCGATAAATTAACCTCTGCCATGCCCGGTCGAGGGCCGAGGTTCACCGAGGGCACCGACGAGTGCGGCGTTCACCGGGGCCCTATGCAGAAGGCCGTGAGCGCCGTTCGCGGCAGGAAATCTCTTCAATCTGCCCTGATGCGACTCGTTAACGAGTGTTTGTTTTCTTCCGTTGAGCATCGCATCACATAGCGTCAGTAACATGAAAGAATATATGTTCTCGCGCTTTACCTCACCGCAGTATGGCGAAAGAACAAAACACGTAGCTCTTTGACGTATATGTTGCACGCGAGACACGTGGCCCTCACGTGGACGCAAATTCGTATGATCTCGCCCGAATAAAACTCTGAACATCCTCGAAACGTGTCGATCATCCGTACATGGCAGACCTGGGCAAATTCACGATTGTGTGTGCTCGCTTTCTCGTGCACGTCCAACGAGACAAATACACAACCCAGGTAGACACACGTCGCTCATATTAGCATCATATGTGGATCTTCTATGAGACATAGCAAATCACACAGCTATGTGTCCCTTATGAGTGCTCCCCTGACAGGGCTATACCAGTTTGAACGCGGAAAATTTGGGTGATTTTCGGGAATTTTTTGGAAGAAAAGTACTCAATTAAATATTTTGGAAAATTAAGAATATATTTGGCTATATTTGATCTATATTACATAATTTTCTCATAGAAAAATATTGAGATCCGAACGACTTATACGCTGCCTTCAGAGGCGCGAAAAAAAAGTTCCTCCACTGCGTCCATGATTCCTGCCGATTGAATAGCTGAAACCAAAAGAGGAAAAAATGTCGATAAACTGGAAGGTATTTCCTGTACAATGAGGTAGGATTTTCGAAAAATATCAAAATCTAACAAAATGGCGTAGTTGTGAAAAAAAAGTCTGTTTTCTTGCCTATAAAATGGTCGTTTTTCCATTGCCAAATCGTTGATTTTCATCCAATCAAAAATATCCTACGTCATTGTAGAGTAAATATATTCAAGAGTACTCAGTTAAAATTTCAAGTCAATCGGATAATTGCTCTTTGAGTTACAGTGTCAGCAAATTTGAAAAATCTCATTTCGAGAAAAATGCGCTTAAAGAGTTAACTGTCGATTTTGGCAAGATAAAATGATATTGATATAAATGATAATGATATTCTTGAAAGTATAAACTGTCGAAAAGAAAAATCGATTTTTTGAAAGTGTCACACTGGTATAGCCCCTTAAATCTAGAAATCCAGTTCTGATGATCAAGCCTATTGAAGGAGTAGTTCCCGGCTCCAGCCAATGGACTATTAGAGTATTGTGAGAACTGCAAATTTCGAATATCAGCTGATCATGTAAACAGCATGTGTGATAATAATGAATAGATGAGTCCTGTTCTTGCCGTGTTAATCCGGTAGGTGGCAACGAGGCGTACAGTTCTGGGTTCTCGGCGATATGTTCAAACGAGTAGTCACAAAGTGTATATACGTGCGTCCAACTCGTTCTATAAATCAGTATTACGGATATTCGAACAATGGTATATTACCTATCTGCTTGTCATATTTTGGATTACACCCAATTTAATTACCTGCACAATATTTACGGATTGCAATGTCGAAATCGTCATGCCACAGCTATCTTGCTGGTTAGCACATAGAAAGAGAAGGAAAGAGAGGATGGAAGTACAGGCCGAGTGAGCAAATAAATTTAAGCGAAATACTATTATCGCTTCAAAGCCATGACATGTATCTATTCCGATTAATGAGAGGAAGGGACTGTGAGAGACCGCTGTCGTTGCGCAGCTTGTCATCAAACACCATTCGATAACCCAATTGCATTCGTTTAATGAAATCACCGCGGCGTAATTGCTAATTGCCTTCCATTGATTAACGATATCCCTCGATCGCTCTCGTCACATTAGCAACGACACGTTCACTGATAATGGCATCGCAGAACATGCTATCAGGCAAAACGAATTACCATAAAATTTTCTAACAATATATGATACACGCATGTGTTGGAAAATCGACCTTGCATTGTATGAAATAAATAGAAAGAAAATTAAGGAAATTGTATACGTTTCTCTGTTCATGACAGAAAACCTAACCCCATATGTTGAAATTTTCTGCTGGTCACCAGGTCCACTCCCATTACGTATTAGCATCATTCCATCGATGCTTGAGGCCAGAACTAATAATACAACCAATTCATTACTCTCCGCCCCTCTGGGTTAGCAACAACTAACCAGAGCACGCTTCCTGTGAGTTCCACCATCGATCGGCTTGTTCTGGTTTTCCGCAGCGTCGAAGCTACAGTCGCACGGCATATCTATATGTCAATATTTTTCCCGTTATCCCGTTACTGATGAATCGGATGAATGGTAGAGCATGAAAATCGATACTGTGTTTGATCAACGCATCGTTAATGATTATGATGCCAACGGTGCAGGCTTTGCATTGTTGCGGGCGATGGGATACCCATCAAAGCGCGCTATGATGCTTGTGCGGTTATTCGCTTGTGTTGGAGGACACCCACGTTCTCGAATATATTCCCACAAATTCCGAAGTGACGCGTGCCTCACGGAGGTTACCATTTCGGCTCGTGATCCATATGGACATGACAGCTTTACCACACCATTATACCATAAACTGGCACGATCAGTACATGTTATCGCCTTGCTCAATCCTCTCGCAATTGGGTATGCAGACGCAAAATTCGGCACGCAGCGAACTTATTCGAAGAACATGGATTGTACGATTACTACCGACCAACCGGTAGAACAGTTCATAGCGAAGTTGTCCGTAAAGCTGTAATGTAATAATCGGATTGACATCATTCCTGATGATTGGACATTTCTTGGCTGGTACATCGACGATGATTTCTCCGTAGTAAACGGATATACCTAGTCCTCGCATAAATACAGTATGAAGCATAACGGAGGATGAAGACCCAGGTAAACATCAGAGAAGTAGCAGTATTTGGGAAATGAGCAAGGGTCGATGTTCCCGAAGTTAGGTCACAGCTTGAAGACGATCTCACACGGCCGAGTTTCGACTTAATTAAGGCAGTTCGTCGAGAAAGTGTCGGTCTCCGTTCAGCACGGATCTTCTTCCCTGTTTCACTTTACGATATAGCACAAGCCCTATCTTGTTACGCGTTATTACGTCGTACTTTTCTTAGCCAACTTCAAAGTGGCTGGTGACCCCGCGGCCTGTAGACTATAACTAAATAATTCCCGACGCAATTTACCGTTTGATCAGTTGTGCCTGGTGATAATCTCGATGAAATTCGGCAACCAAGTTCCACGGAGACGCATGGAGTAGAACGTGGGAGAAGTAAAAGCAAAACGACGAGGCGAGATGAACCTTTTCATCCTGAAAGCTGGTCGCGCGAAACATCGCTACGACTGGGCTTTATTGCCATCGAGTTTTATGGCGAGTCAGCAGTCATGTGGAGATACATCGAGTGCTTGGTAATATCATGCATGTATAATGTGCCGGTATGTACATATGCTACAACATCCGCTGTTACAGCTTCGTATATGTCACACAATGGGAATATTGCTCGGTTCGATTGGTCGCACGTGATGCTCGAAATCGACTTTTCGAGCGGATGTAACGGCGTGCACGCGTATGCAGTACGTGAGCCAGTCTTAATACTTATCTCGGCAACGATGTGTGTGTTCGACGTTTACCGACCCTTGTACGTTCCGCAAATATTCTGACGGTCGTATCCAATGTGCACCGCACACATTCGCCTAGTCCGATTTGGTCATAACGCGATTTACCTTAACACGACCACGATTGTGGGACGTGTACAGTATCGGCCAAGCACCCGGTTATGACTCCACGTGGATACATCAATTACGTATAATTGAAAGCTTTTGCCCGAGCAGCCAACACTCGTCGCGTTCGTGACACGCGAGCGGACGTGTGTGCTTGACAAAATTGACGAACAACCGAATCGGACGAAGTTTCTGCTGTTACACTTGCAAAGTTTGCGCGTTGATTTACTGGTGCAAAACACCCATGCAGAAATTTTGACCGGGATACCCTATGTCCGATCAAATCCCGATCAGGATTTGTCATGGATTCCCCAAAACCGGTATCCCGGTTAGAATCCAACTTGCATCAGTATCGGCATATGTATGACGACGATGGCATCATTTTGAAAATTTTGGCGTCACGTGTATTTTCTGTATTACTATGGAATTCCTATTTATAGATAGGAATTTCTGTCTATAGATTCCTATCTATAAAATTCCTATCTATAGATAGGAATTACATAGTAATACCGAAAATACACGTGATGCCAACATTTTCAAAATTATGCCATCGTCGTCGTACATATTCCGATACTGATGCAAGTTGGATTCTAACCGGGATACCGGTTTTGGGGAATAAGTCTCTGTTTATACCCACCGACAAGTCGGTGGGTATAAACATGTATTTAAGACAAATTAAAATCAAATTCACAATGATTAGATTAAAATTTACACCAACCGTGAGTTCTTACGTATTTCGAGAGAAAACATTTCGTCGAGGCAAAGAACTTTTTGCAAAAAAAGTTGTGAGTTTCAGATATTACATTATAAATATGAAAAAAATCACAAAATGAGTTGTGAATTTCCTCAAGTTGAAGAAAATAAAAATCGAATTCACGACAGTTATATTAAAATTTACACCACAAGTTTAAACGTATTTTGAGAGAAAACATTGTGTTGAGGCAAAGGAATGTTCGCACAAAAAGTTATGTGCAAAAATTTCTTTGCCTCGAGGCAATGTTTTCTCTCAAAATACGTACGAACTCACTTTTGGCGCAAATTTTAATCTAATAATTTTGAATTTGATTTTAATTTGTCTTTAACTAATCTTTGGACAAATTTTTTGTACTGATAGTTTAATGCACTAAAACTTTATAAATGTTATTTATTTTTATAATAAATTTAACATGTCATAATTCCATTTTTGACATTTTATTTCAGCCTGTATTCACCCGTAATCCTTCCCAGATTCCTCAATGATTCCATGGGGAATCTATTTAGAGTCATTAAAGGATTCGGTTCTGGATCCCTAATGGAATCCAGTTTACGGATCTTACATTTAGTCTTCGAATCTGATCCGATATCGGACTAGATCCCGACTGGGAGCCCGGGATACAAGTCAGAATCCAGCTGTATCCCTGCCAAAATTTCTGCACGGGCAGTTGTGACTTTTGTCCGGAAGACACCGGACAACCCGAGATTCTACATTGATGGCAATCTACGCGCGCAGCGTTACGTTTTTGACAATAGTGACGATTGCTACACCCTTTCTTGCGTAGATAACGTTTGTACGTTATTACACATTCCGTTGTCACCAGTGGAAACTGGCTCTTATTTACGGCTGATTATCTCTTTGATACTTCTAATCCAGCCGTACTCAAAGTGTGCAAGGCCTCTGCTAGGGGTGCGCCGTAGAAAAAAACAACTTCATATCTCCCAATGAACGGAAATAATTTCATCAATTTACAGTGGAATTGATACATTGTTATGTAAAGTACCCATTTTTGTACGATTTTTCGGCGAGTGTACGATATCCGGGGCGACAAGATTTGACGGTAAATTTAGGGTTATCGAGTCAAAATAAACAAAATATGAGGAGTGGTAAAAGTTGATATTTCGCTTATTTTGCGTTCAAATTAGAATTTTTCGATATTTATCGAAAATGGCGATTTTTTCGAATTTGAAAATTTCAAGTGACATCAGGCAAGGTAGTTTGGAAATTTATAGTTTCATCAGTGTCTCGGAAGCCGAATATGTATTTTAAATACCACTACCATGTTTTCCTCGCTTATAAGTGCGACTAGACAGATAGTAAAGTAGTCATTTTAATCGCTAGGAGTCCGAAGAGGGTTTGAAAGTGTACGGTTCATCCCTCTTCGGACTTGTAAGGTTCTAAGATTATGTAAGATATATCGTTTAGTAATTTGGTGTAGTAATTATGTGGAACAATTCTTATTGTTATAAATAAACCGGGAATATGAATAAATAAAGAATTATAATATTGGAATTTATGTTGAAAATCATATAATACTACGTTCAGTGGTATTTATATGAGACCACTAAACAAACCCAAACAAACCCAAGCAAAGGAATACTTTTTGCAGCTCGCCCGGTCAATTTCCATTATTTGCGATAAAATAATGATATTGTACGCATGAGCCAACATCAATCGTTGAATTTGGCGTATTTTCAACTATCGCTAAAAGCGCTCATAATTCCTTAAGGAAGTGAAAAAGGCAAATTTTTTGTTGATGAAATTCTCAGTATTTTGGTTCATATATCAAGAATCAACGGTCAAAACTTGGCACCCCGGATATCGTACTATCCCCCGATTTTCATTAAAAAATAAATATAAAACCAGGTTTTGCTGATTTCAGGGTTCCGTAAAATATTTAATCTGGTAAAAGGGTTCCGTCTCCAAAAAAGTTTGAGAACCGCTGTTCTAGACGAAGAAAACTTGTAACCTTCATTTATACGGATGATACAGAGGTGCTCCGATTACACTTTTGCTTTAGATGATTTCTGGTGAATGGAGAAATGACCGGCGTTCATTGACAAATATTAACAGCCTTGAGATGGATAGCAAGTCATACTGCGGAGTGAACTTGATACACGTTTCAGACCCTTTTACCCTGTGTTATTATTCACGTTATTATTCACGTTTTAATCTTGTTGAGGGGCTCAAATTTCGCCATTGCGTTGCTCTTCTATTCAAGAACGGCTGCATAGTTACTTATACCTCACACTTCCGAGAGATTCCCTCGAGCTAATAATATATTTATAACACATCATATGCGTTTTAGCCATTTATGGATTATTTGTGTTGGGATATGGCGAGCCTCGATGACCGGGGTTTTCCGTTGGCTTCTCAGGCCCTCAAGTCTCGAGAAGTTCGCAAGCTGTAACCATTGTGCATATGGGTCAATTTATACTAAATTAACAATGGTGACTTCACTTCTTGAGATGGTAAAAAGTGCCACGAATATTCACGAATTATTTGAGATTTTTAGAAAGCACAAAGTTAGTGTTGCCAGCTGACTTCGGTCTTGCGATTATTCAAGAGTATAATGACCGTTAAATGGACCAATTTGGTTTGATACGATTCTTTCTCCGAAGATCCGAGTTGAATGAAGCTCTACCACCTACAAAATGTTGATACATAAACGTATGCGGACTTTCATCCCTTCTCAAGTTTTAATTGGCATTGAAAGTTACAAACGGAGCAGAATATCATTTTGAGCATTTTGCCGGTTCGGCTACATGAATCAACGAAAGTTTCCCGCAATGTACTGGGGGAAAAATTCAAGTTGTCCGGTGGTAAAAAAAATTCGTTTGAGTTATTTTCGACCTGGGAGGCTTTTAGAGGTTCGTGAAAAAATGAAACAACTGATTGGTCTGGTAATCTTTTCTGCTGTACATAAAAGGTATATCGCGACGAAAAATGTCTCCTGAGAATATTCAATATTCATTGAGGGCAAATGACGAATAAAAAAAAATAATTCGCGTACATTCTCTACATGTTGATGATTTTATGCAATCTTCCAGCCACCGCATTGAGTTCGCATGTCCCGCATGTGTTGCGCACTAGGTCGCGAAAAGATCGATATCTCGACCCTTTCACACGCCACATTTATGGCAACCCATTAAAATAGTTCACAGCTCATCGTCTTCGTCACAGTATGAGAGGCGGGAGGCGAAGACGATGCTGCGAACGCTATTTGCCACAGTAAGTGATGCTCTTGGGATCGAAAGCTTGCTGGAAATATTTCGAAGGCCACGTCTAGTCGTAAAGGACGAGTTTCATTTATCCTCGAGAGGTGATATATACGTGTATATTCCCTCTCGCTCAGGCTTCTCCCTTGAATTTTATCTTATAGAAATCCTTCTTTCACCGTGGCTGATGCTCGACAAACGCGAACTCGATTTTCTATCAGACGCAGCGTGCGGTAGTTCCCCTTCGTGAAATCTCATTTTCGCTTTTCGGGGTTATTGGAGGATTTTTTTTTTCAGATATCATGGTATTACGTACGTGTACGTCTATGTATATGAGGATTTATATTGAATTTGAAAAACGTACCCGCTTCAAGAATTAAAATGTTTCCCAAAGAAAAGTGACCTCAAAAGAGGTTATCCGATCATCCGAACAATGGCGAAAGGCACAGCTCAATAGTGACGATAAGAAACCTAACTATTAGAAATGGACTTATGAGTCCATTCCTTCCGACACCAAATCAGCATAAGTTGAAAATAGTTGACCTTTTGCACTTAAGGCGTTATGCCTACTTGTAAAAGTCGAAAAATCTCTTTTTTGAAAACCAATATATCATTTGGCAGTATAGCATGATCTAAATGTTCCCTGAAAATGTCCAGGTGATCGGATCAAAATTGACAGATTTATAGACTATTATGTTGACGCCCGTTGGATCGCTCGGAGCTCGAAACTTGAACCGCTTTTTTTTTCTAAAGTCGGTTTTCAAAGTCGTCGAGCAAAATATCTCAAAAACGACTGAATAGAACTTGCTGAAATTTTGAGACCTTTTTCTAGATATAAAAATATAGTATTTGATTGAAGAATTTTTTCCCTATGTACACTTTCGATTTGATTAAGGAAAAATGCCCATCTTTTTCCTAAAAATCAATATTCGCTTTGAAAAAGCGCGATTTTTTTTTAAATTTAATATTTCCGAAATTACTTCGACTAATCATAGGATGAACTAATATACTAACAAAAACTATTTCATTTTTTTATATTAGGTAACCTGGTTCAGGCGGCATTGCTGGCATTGCTCACCGCAAAATACGTAAATGCATTATACTCAAATATTTTGACACAAAAAAACAACAGAGTGTTCTTCAGATTGCACTTTGCCAAATACCTAATTTTTGTTAAAAATGTATCATCACGATTTTCTATTAAAAATTCCATAAATGAGTGGTTTTCGATTGTTACAACTAGGCGTCACCCTTTACGGGGTCCTCTCACATTAGACGCTAAAAAAGGCTATTTTCATGATTTTTTAAATAGGTTTATATAATGGATATTGGTATAAAAGTTGTTACACTTAATAAATACAATTTCGAAATAAATTCATTTTTTTTTAAAGGAATTTATGTAATCCAAACAAACTTTAAGGGGCTATACCAGTGTGAACGCTGAAAATTAGGGCGATTTTCGGGAATTTTGTGGAAGAAAAGTACTCAATCCAATGTTTCGGAAAATTAAGAATATATTTGGCTATATTTGACCTATATTACATAATTTTTTCATAGAAAAATATGGAGATCCAAGAGACTTATGCGCTGCCTTCGGAGGCGCCAAAAAAAGTTCCTCCACTGCTAACATGATTCCGGCCGATTGAGTAGCTGAAACCAAAAAAGGAAAAAAATGCCAATAAACTGGAAGGTATTTCCTGTACAATGACGTAGAATTTTCGAAAAATATCACAATCTAACAAAACGGCGTAGTTATGAAACAAAAAGTCTGTTTTCTTGCCTATAAAATGGTCGTTTGTTTCAATGCCAAATCGTCAATTTTCATCCAATCAAAAATATCCTACGTCATTGTAGAGTAAATATATTCAAGAGTACTCAGATTAAAGTTCAAGTCAATCGAATAATTGCTCTTTCAGTTACAACGTCAGCAAATTTGAAAAATCTCATTTCGAGAAAAACGCGTTTAAAGATTCAACTATCGATTTTTGCATGATAAAATGATAGAGATACGGCCTTGAAATTTTTACAGGAAATTCTTGAAGATATAAACTGTCGAAAAAGGCAAAAAAATCGATTTTTTTAAAGTGCCACACTGGTCCAACCCCTTAAACGCGTTTTGTCGAAACAACTATAGCTATAACGGATATCAAGGATTTTTAAAAACTTTGATATTTTTTTGTCAGAAACGGTGAAAGAACACGTTTTTTTGTTTTTTCGAAAAATGTCCGCCATTTTTTTATTTTTGCATATATAAAACAATCGTATAATATGCGCTATAGCCATTAGGGAGTGAGGTCTAGTTGGAACGTTAAAAAAAGGCCTTTTTTCCGATTTTTTTTCGGCCAAACGATTAAATAATTTACAACGAAAGTCCTTCCGTTTAAAAGATATATATTTAATGTAAACATTATAATTTTTTTAAAGAAATATGTTTCAAAATAAGCCAATACGTATCAATGGCCGAGGACGCTGCAAAAAAAAAACAGGTTTTGTGGTGATCACTCTCACGCTGTGACGGATTATCTGAAACCAACAAAACAGGGGGGAATCTTTAGTTAATGATATAATGCTCCGGTTGAACGAAGGGTTTTGAAAAATTTCCATTTTTCACAAAATGGTGGACGTTGAAAGTCAAAAGTGTTGTTTTGACCAAAATTTCACTTACAAAAATTGACTATAAAAAAAAATAATTGTCCAAAAAAAAATCCTTCGTTCATCCGGAGGAAAACTATGTATAGAAGAAGTGATATAAATTTCAACCCGATCGGTAAAGCCGTTCTCGAGTTAAATTGATCACCGACTTCGAAAACATGGTTTTGAGAAAAACGAGTTTAAAGTTTTGAGTACGATGTGCATGCAGCGTCCACGGCGTCCTTCAAAGTTATGTACTTCGGCGAATAATGGTCTGATTTACATTCAATTAGTCGGAACATACTCATAAGATGTTATACTTTTAGAAAATGAAAAAAAAAATCGATTTTTTGAAAATTCTAACTAGACCTCCCTCCTTAACATACTGAATCTAAAACCGTTTAATTTTTTTGTTTCGGATGATCCATCTCCGAGATTTCATCAACAGCGCAGACCTACATTTTTTAGGACTTTTTTTAACTATCATTTTCGTCTATAAATATGGCCTTGAATAAATAAATAAAAATTCAAATATATTTCGAAAGTGTATTTATTAAGTGTAACAACTCTTTGATCAATCTATAATATAAAACTATCGAAAAAGTTCATGAAAATAGCCTTTTCTAGCGTCTAAAGTGAGAAGACCCCTTAAGGAATCGTCCTACTTTAGTCTGTCATGGGAAAATGCAGAGTAGTCGGTTTTTCCCCATACCTTGGCTACCAATAACTATGCAGAATGCAATTTATGCATACTTTATACGACCTGGTGCAGCATCGAACATGCCTTCATCAGGATTATAAAATGAAATTAAGTATCGTCATAACACCTGCGAAATACTCGCAAGTTCTTGGAAGTAAATAAGCTGAAGGCTGGTGCATCATCCGCAGTAAACGCGTATAACAATGTAATATACCTTGGCACCGGAGCTACGTGACGACGACAAAATGATGGGGTTGAGATGTTTCCACTCTGCGTTCGTAAAGCCACGAGAGTAGTTCACCTCATCCAATCGACTAGAGTTTGTGCCCTTACTTTTACCACACACACGTATATTTATATATTCTGGTGCATCACAAGTGCGATGGCGTTATATACGCGGAAAGACGCTGCGGAGCTGATCGAGAAAATCGACAAAGCTAGCTGCATAACGATTAGGGTCGATGGAGCTACGTTGGAGGGCGACGGTCGTTTTACACGTATCGACTTCGTGTGAAGCTATACGCAAACGTATCAATGGTGATATCTACAAGTGACGAATATTTTTGCGAATGATGATATCGTATCTCGAAACTCATTACATACTGCTTGGCTTATACTCCGAAAATAAAATTGGAGAACAAGAGAATTTGGTTAACAAAAAAACGATTCTTCAATAATGTTCTTACATATTTTTGAACTCTTAAAGAAGACAATCCTGTTTCTGAAAATAGTAATTACTATTTAATAAATAGATATACCTATTAATTATTATCTTTAGTTATTGTAGTAATTAATATTTATATTAATAGATATAAATATGAATGACTACAATTAATAAATATAAATATTGCTTATTCTAATTAATACATTTAAATATTAATTACCATCACGTTTTCATTGTGCAACTAATAAATGTTTTTACGATGTTACTTTTTCTACTGCTTTTTTCTGTTTTATTAGATAATTCGTTTTTGGGTGTTGTTTTTCATGAGAATGGAATCCAGCATAGGAGTATGAAGGTAAATCGTATGCATTGTTCGCTCATTCCTATTGTCAGTACGCTCGGGCTTCATGATAATACAATATGAAGCACACAATACGAGAGCCCTTATGTTATTACCAGTCGGGTCGGTTTTGGACTACACGAGAATGGAATTTCAAAATGTTTCTTCTCGTTCGAAATCCCTGATACCATTATCACAGACGAGATTGTGAAAAGACCTGCAATGTTTAATGTGCTGCGAATAAATCGTACAGACTTATCCGATTATCAATTAGAGTCATTTTAAAACCAGTGAATGGATAAAATTGAATAAAAATATAAAAACTAAAGAGGCAGCAAAAAAGGCAATGGGTGCATTGCAAGGAAGAAATGAATTCGGTAGGAAGTTCGACCACTGCATTGAAATTAATCAATACCACAGGATATCGAATATCAAAGGAAAGAGAAAATCGTAGGAGATTGGATATCAAGATTTTCTTGTTCAGTATGAATGTTTTAAGGGGCCGTGTCACACTTTCGGAAAATCAATTTTTTTGCCTTTTTCGACAGTTCATACTCTCAAGAATATAAGATGAGATTTTTACACTTTCAAGATTTTCATACTTTCACGAATATGAAATGAGATTTTTCAAATTTGCTGACATTGTAACTCAAAGAGCAATTCTCCGATTAACTTGAAATTTGAACTGAGTACTGTTGAATATATTTACTCTACAATGACGTAAGATATTTTTAATTGGATGAAAATTGACGATTTGGCATTGAAAAGAACGATCATTTTATAGGCAAGAAAACATACTTTTTTCATAACTACGCCATTTTGTTAGATTTTGATATTTTTTGAAAATCTTACGTCATTGTACAGGAAACTTCAAGTTTAACGAGGAGTTTAAAGTTCAGTTTCAGCTATGCAATCGACCGGAATCATGTCAGCAGGGGAGGAATTTTTTTTGCCCCTCCGAAGGCACCGCATAAGTCGCTTGGATCTCAATATTGTCTATGAAAGAAATATGTAATATAGGTCAAATGTAGCCGAATATATTCTTAATTTTCCGAAATGTTTAATTGAGTTTTTTTTATCCAAAAAATTGTCGAAAATTACCAAAAGTTTCAGCGTTCCCACTGATATAGCCCCCTAATGTGAATGATCACACGAAACCCATATACAGTTGCATGCTTAGTTGAAGAAGAATCATATAAAGAGCATTCAATCCTGGCTTCCGTCAAGATTTCCGTAGGTTCATTTTTTTAACCAATTGGATCTGCCGATACCAAAAATGCGATGTCCTCATACGTGAAGGTATTCTTCCAAACGCTTACAAGCAATCAAACGTTAAGGCTTGAAGCAAAAAGACGAGTGCTAGGATGGCCTTCTGACATTTATATGTATGTTGCATTTTCTCATTAGATGCATCCCTTTTTGGTGCAAAGCTTCTTTATGTCGATTCTTAGCATCTGGATACCCTTTGTCAGATAAAACTTTGAGAATTCTATCCAACTCAATATAGACCTTGCGCCTGTGACGCTGGAGAACTACAAGTCCAGTCAAGATGATCCAATCGACACATGCGTTTATTGAGGGAGATCATTATATCAGGAAAGATGGAATAGTGTACAGGGACTTTTGAGGTGGGGTAGAAAAAAACTATGATGACCTTTAGACGCTGATTACTTTATACGCTATACATGATCATCGTTGGAAGTATTGTTCCTTATTTATTTATTTCTTTAAATATTGACTCCTCATGACGGTTCATTCAATTTTGTTTTTGAACGAGAAGATGTTGAAACGCGGCGTATCAAATTGAAGTGCGATGTGTCGCGGCGAACTTTTCCACCGTGCCCAATGTTGCGGCTGGTGCTTCCCCGCGGGTATGCAAATTATGATCTCTTCCAAGCCCATCGGTATAGCTATAAAGGCACTACGAATCGGCCGTTTTGGACCCGCATGAACGCCAGGCGACCAAGCGCAAAGCGGGTCGACACGCTTTGAATTTCACTACGGTGTTGTTATTGCCGCCACGAATACTCCAAACTTCTTCAATACGCGAAATGGATAGCATTGCATTGGGTTGATGCAAAATTTTCACAGTTTGTGTCAGTTATTATACTCGCTGCGTGGCAATAACAAAATTTATAGTAATAACGATAGTCTTTATTGTTTCCATGTTTCTTACCTTTTTTTCCGATTCACAACGTCCTGACACACATGATGTCGAAGTTTGGATCGTTGAAACGCATCGAAAGCTTGGTAGCCACAACTCTTTTTTTGCCTATTTAGGCTGCGAAAAACACTTAAGGGGAGATATACACCTAGGAGCCGGAAAAAAGGTCAATTTTGTGATTTTTTTCAAGGAAAACTATTTGAAATTTCGGATTGGGGTTTTAATTATCTAAAAGTATATACATTCAAAAATATGTTTAATTTTATTTATTTAAAAATATCAAAAATATAGAAGGATATTGTATGATCCTTGGAGCGTCGTAAGAAAATATGCGTATACGGTATCCACTGGCATTTCTTCAAAAATCATCTGAAAAAAAAAACCAAAAAGATTATTAAATCAGATACTATAATCTAGTACTTGTCATAGCCGATTTTGAAAATATCGATTTATGACAAAATGGCGAACGTTTGAACATAAATAGTGATTTTTGGGCCAAAAATTAGTTATTATTTTGCCTATAAAACAAAAATTAATTAACGGAAAAAAAATCATATGACAAGTACTAGATAATGGTGTATAGAATAACCACAAAAAACCTCAAGGCAATCGGTTGATTGGTTTTCGAGAAATTTTGGGTACCGATTTGAAAAACGTGGTTTTGACAAAAAACGCGTTTGAAAATTTGGGAATGAATGAATCATGAAATTTGTCAACTTACATGGAATCATCGATACCAGGCCCATCGTGTAGGTCTTATACGGTCGACGGAATGTTCGTAGCTTCTAAATCGTCGACCTCGACCATCCAGGTGTACATCTCCCCTTAAACGCTCTTAGGGTCCTGATCGAAAATCGACAGCCCAAATTTGCTGGATAAGATTTTGCACGGTAAAGAAAATGGAGGAATAAAAACGAAACACCAATTTTCATTGAATTCTAACCAGGCCGGTGTGTTTTCTATGTAAAATTGTACACGGACATCCATTTTTTCTCAGTCAATTAATTTGTTTTGACATATAAATGCATAATTATTTCGGAGTAATACAGAATAGTTCATTTAGGCTTCGATTGTTTGGTTGTCATTTGCTGCCATAGAACCTTTAGACAATACACCCAAAATATAAATAATATAAATTGTTTAACAATGAAACAACTGGCATAATAAATTCAGTAGTCAAGTCTGATTGAAATTATATTAAAAATTTTGAAGCCCGCCAGGTCTAATAATTAATGCGAGATATGTGTGAATTAAGGCGGTGTCACCACGGTGTCTAGTCGAAAAACCAATTTTTAAACATTTTCTCAAAGTATACATATTGAAGAACGTGTGGAAAAAATTTCAAGTTGAAATATTGAAAATTGACTCAGTTACAGGCGATTTAGTGAGAGCTCGTAGCGCAATGATTTACGTATACTAAAACTTTCAATAGCGTTTTCCCGAAACGGCTTTTCTTGACCTGGCCGGAATCATAACTCTAGCTACAATTTCCGATTAGCAATTCTCAAAATCAAAATTTCGATAATTGCACCAGCTATCGTACGTAGCGGTTTTTTAAAAATGCAGTACTTTTAAGTCCCCGAACATAAGTAAAAATTTCGCCCAAATTACACTTCTTCCACCACCCGTCATTTTGTGATTTATTTTTTTGAAACACGCCTACGTACCACAAGAGCTATATTTGATGAATTATGAAACTTTTAATTTTTATTTTTCAGATCAACCATCATCAAGTTATCAGATCACATTTTATATACAGAGCCTCTATTATATCTCAATAACGTTAATTTTTTTCTCTAAAAAATTGTCAGGAAATAAGTGTGTTGTATGTTCAATAACATACCAAATTTCAATAATTTTCAAAATCCCCAGTAGATTATCTAGTTTACCAAAAAAAAAAACAGAAAAAACGACCTTGTTCGGCCGGCCACAGTGGCGCCCTCCCTTAATAATACATTTTCGAGTTTCGGACCATTTAGTACGTAAATTGTAAAGTCTTATAATTGTACTTTTTCTGATCCGCCATGAAATTAGCGAGCATAACGATCCGAACGCCTCGTTAATTTCTTTTCATTCGATCGAATTGATATATCTGCGTATCATTAATTTCTCACAATTGTGGAGCGTTATCTTCGATCGTTTGATCAATATAGTTTTCCAATTTGACCTGTCGCTTCGACTTACCTGAACTCGGCCATGCCAGGCACGCGCTATCCAGTCTGGCTGATCGAGGTGCGGAATAGGTAAATATTGGAATTGCGGGCGGTGTACGATGTGACGTCAAACACAGCTCTGAGAGAGACGAGCTATGTTGACTCAGACGCGTGACAGTCCTGCAGCGAAGTCTAATAGATTTACTTCATTCTTTTTCTCATGGGTATTGCGGTGAAATTCACGGGAAGCTACAACCGGAGTGGACCCTAATATTTTATGGATAACTATTTGAGCCTGGGGCGTTCGCACCCCTGACCTCGCATGTTCGATCCGCTGAGGCAATTTCCCTCCCCCTCTCTCTCTGTGTCTTTCTATCCCTCTTTCATGGCTACTTCATCATTGCTAATCCCTCTTTCATTGCTAGTTCATCATGAATCTGTGTAGGTGTTCTTCCTAGAGAAGCACAATATCTGCAATTATTATTTGTGAGACAGAGCATACGATTGACGGCTGTAGACAAAAAAAGATCATCCCTGTTGTTTTTCATTACCGTCAATTCTCAAGTCTACTCTTATCACCATGAACACACAAGCGATGAAGTCACTAACGAATTAGGCCTGGTTAGGCTGATCCGAATATCCGCAGATGTAGTTAGTATTCTTGCAGGCGACTGGTGGTCATTGATCGGACCCGTTTCTATGATCCACCTCTTTTTCCAACCATGAATACATTTAATTCATCATATCACTAAATCGTACGTGCGCAACGAATGACATAGAATCCCACATGAACGACACAAGGTTTATTGGCAGCAGGTCATCGTACGAAGGCAAAATTCTTTCAATCTGTTCTCCCACTGGCGTATAGATTAAAATTAATGTAAGCTGCCATATGATTATGCTTGATGTTCATCTCATGTTGACTCTGCCATTTTCTTATCGCTCGTAAGTCACTGGCTCGCTTTCGTTTCAATTCGAAGGGGAGAAGCATAAAAAACGAACACGCACGCATATTTATGTGTGTTTGTCAGTCTGTGTAGATATGTAGGTAGCCTATATAGTTGATCAAAATGTTCAAGCCCTTTTGTCGGTGATCGTGGGCGTTGAGGTCGTCTTGGCAGCTTCCTCTCCGGAGTTTTGAGGCCCGAGGCGATTCTCGCGCGACGGAAGTTCTCCGCTACGTGTGTACGTAGCAACCACAGCTCGCAGCATCCAGCGGAGGATGTTACAATTAATGCTGACCGAGCCTCGTTAGCACGTTTCCTTTTTCCCTGACTCATTCCGGTAGAACGACCAAGCGACGAATAAACGAACGGAAGAAGCGCGGACGCAGACGACGATCTTCACACGACCGGCAGAGTAACTGAGCCACGAGCGAGCCCATCGATAAATTGACTCGTTGATTCGCGATGACGAAACACCGAGATGTGGGCAATAGAGAAGTAAGGGAGGAAAGTGATCGGGAACAATAAGTTGTAGAGAATACGAAAGCAGCTCGGTTGAAGACGGGAAAGTTTGCCGAAGAGCTAGTCACGTTCGGCAAGTCTCTGAGAAGACTCACCTCGTACCCATATAGGCTCGCCTGTCGTAAAAAAATGCCAGCATTCAGCCAGTGAACGGTTTGCTGATAATCGGCCAATAATTCGTCGACCAGCATTGGGGTACTGTAGGCGGATGAACAGCTTGCCAGATCTATGCCAGCCATTGGTGGTCGATATGACGATCAGCATTGGGGTATCGTCGGTGGATGAACGGCTTGCCAGATCTATTCCAGCCATTGATGGTTTGTTTTTGGGCGTCTGGCAAACGCAGGTCGTTAAACTGTAATACGTAAAAACAAGGGATAAGGTTTCGAAAAGCATGTTCCACTGATGAAGCTGAAACTTTGCACAGACCTTCTTTTCAATATTTTAAGAGAACCTTTAAAAGGATATTGGCGACTAACAATAGTTTTCGATATATCGTATATTGAAACTTATTTATTGTACTGTGCTTCTACTATGTTAAATAAACCCAAACAAATCCATCTCACATGGCAAGTGATATGCACGTATGGGCGAGCACTCTTTGCCAGGAAGCAGCGAGGTCGGAAGAGTGGGGGGTATCTATCGGATATATAGATATACTCGTATGGCGTGAAATAATGAACTTTACAATGCGATACATCGAAAACTATTGCTAGTCGTCAAAAATCCGTTAAGGGTTTCCCTTAGGATAATGAGAGGAAGTTCGGTGCAAAATTTCAGCTCGATCAGAGGAGTATGCTTTTGGGAACTTCACCCAAAATGAGCGAGTTATTTTCACAGCCTAAATGGACCAAAAAAATTGTCGGTAAACTTTAATGTCACGAATAAAATTATCGGCATAAAAGTAAGGAACGAACAAACGACGGATTCTGTAAATGTTAGGATGGCTAAGTGCTCGACATTAGAACGAAAGACGTAGGTTCGATCCCGATGATAGGTAAAAACTTGAACAATGCAGAAAGCGTTTTTAATGCAATTATTCTATGTACAATGGGCATTAGTAAAGCATAAGAAAACAAAAAAAGATACTACTATAATTTTTATAATTAGTAAATTTTTTGTTTTTCATTTCCGGCAGAAGATCCGGCAGCCGTTGCTGGTCCAATATAGGCGTATGATATTTGGCCAAGTCTTGGCAGCCATTCATGGTTTACCATTAACAACCATGCATAGTGCAGATCTGGCCCATTTACATAGCCATTACCCCGCCATCTTTTTTTCTCTGGCAAACAGTCGTGGGCCATTACTGTGCCGGTTTCAAAACCCTATTTGGGTACGTTCATTTGTCAATGATGAAGTTTTTCGATAACTTGGACTCGTGCAACTACGCCCGCGGTGCCATAATCGAGACGATTATATTCACAAGAAGTGACCATTGACGTAGTTATGTTACATCGCTTGAACGGGTTACGCTTAGTTGTAAGTCGAAAACAGCTTATTTTAGGGATTTTTTTTTAGACAATTTTGATGTCAAATTCCTACACAAATTGGGTATTTGAAAAAAATATCCTCTGAATACCGATGTCCGGGTATCGGTATCCAACCGATGTCCGGGAACCACCTCTCGGAAACGTATTTTGCAGTGAGCAATGGACTTCTGAAACAGTTTGCCTAATATCAAGAAATCAAACAGATTTCGTTAGTATATTAGTTTATCCTATAATTTATCGAAGGCATTTCCGAAATATAAAATTGAAAAGAAACTGTGCGAGTTCAAAGCGAGTCTAGATTTTTGCGAAAAAAATGGGCATTTTTCGTTCATCAAATCAAAAGTATAGATCGAAAAAAACATCCTTTGATCAAAGACTATATTTTTTAATTATTTTTTTATATATACAAAAACCTACAATTTTCAGAAAGATCGATGCAGTAGTTTCTGAGATATTTTGCTCACCGACTTTGAAAACGTAATTTCGAGAAAAAAAAGCGTTTGAAGTTCCGAACAACGCTTCGAGCGTTTCGACGGGCATTGACATAGCAGCTTATAATTCTGTCAATTTTGATCCGATCACCTTGACATTTTCAGGGAACATTTATGAGATGATACTGTCGTGATGATGATTATATTCTGTCGAAGTATATTGGTTTCGAAAAAAGTGATTTTTCGTCTTTTACAACGAGGCGGGTGATAAGTCGAAAGAACCACACGATCTCCTTATCTTCCACTCGAATGTTCAACCAGTTGGTACGTGTGCGAGAGCGGTTCAGCTGATTTGCTGTCATTTGGCTCGCGGTCACACCCGATTTTCGATACCTCATCACCCAACACATTAGGACCCACCGAGTTATTCCACCTGGCCACTCGGCATATCGCGCCCGCAATAGATTGTCCCACGTGTAACTGTTCCATTGCGTGACCGTATCCGCCCTTATGCTCATCGAAATTCGTTCCTTTGATATGACTTCGGAAATTTTCTTTCCTCGAGATTTGGGAGAACAAAAAGGCTTATTATCCTACGGACAATCACGTATGGCTCGTCGAAATTCCTTTGTACATCAGCAGCCGATCGATTATGAAAGTGGACATTTGTTATTACTTCTTTGGCACTCCAATTTCCTTATTGCTTCTATGGATCTGAAAACAAAGGCCTTGACCCGTCACACGAGCATGTGTGATTTTTTTACGAGATAGGATTCGATGTTACTTCGTTTCCGATCGATCGTAATAAGTGCGATCTGAATATTGCGGAAGCTCGGGGAAGTTTTACAAAAAATGTCAGTGCTTTCGAACCTCGTTGATTTTTCTTTGCCAGTATATCTATATACTCAACTTTTCATGGTTGGAATGCAACAAAAATTCTTTTTTTGTCCTTCGCTTTCCGATTTTTATTGGTATTCGAAATCTTCTCCGAAGATTTCACTTGACAATCTCTGATGATGAGTCTAAAAAATGTTTGAGGCCTCGCCGTACTACAAATTGGGCCCACAAAAACTTGAGGTCATAAAAAAATATATAAAGCAGTTGGCCCAGTAATCTCTCGACATTGCAAATTTATGTAGGGCAATTCCGGAGGAGTTGGCCATAAGGGAGAGATGGCCAATAGAAATAATTCATAGAACTACGCACTAGATTTCACCTGTTACTGCTCAATTCGCGTCGCGTCGTGCGCAAGTGTAAATGTACGAGCAAAAGTTTGGCAAAAAAAAGTTAAGCAAGTAAAGTCCTTCTTAATTATTCTGTTTACTGCTAAACTTTTTTTGAAAGTTTCATGTTTCACATTGTGGTGATGTTATTTTGTAAAAGTAATGGTTACTTTTGTATTTCTTGAATAGTTCACGAACAGTGCTTTGTTATAACCTCAAGATTTCCCATGTATTGTTTCTACTTGGTTACATTTTAGATGTGACCATCTCCCCCGGGAGTTTAGGAGAGATGGCCACGTACATTCGGTGTGTAATGGCCATAGTATTAGTTGTAATGTGTTCAGGGAATTCATCTTTTCTACATTCGTTTTAGATGCCTAATAAGTACAAGAGAAAAGTAATTGCTCTACGAGGGAACTGGACTCAAGAATCATTAAAAACAGCTATTGGTGCTGTAAAAATTGATGCATTGTCGATTCGTGCGGCCGCTAGGAACTACGAAATACCTAGGAAGACCTTAGAAAGACGATACAAGAACATTGACAAAAAATGTTGCAAAGAAAATTATTATGAAACTCGTCTCGTCGAAAACTGGCTTCAGTGGATAGTATGCCAACTTTGGGTACACCAAAATTATACCGATTTCGATTATATGTGTTCCGGTTGTGGCCAAAAGAAAAAATTAAGAATTAAAACATAAAACCAAAGAGAAAACCGAGAGTACAATGCTGGGTAACTGGCCATCTCACCTCTACTCCTATGACCATCACACCCGGACACTCCGGGAGAGACAACCAAACGTGATTTAAAAAAAAGTAATTTTAAGGTTGATCTGATACGAGTTTATTTTAATATCGTAAATTATCTTAAAGATAAACGTTCAAAGTTTAATTACAAATAAAGATAAGTTAAGAAATGTCTGTACCTTTACTTTGACGGATCCTTGAAAGAACTGTCGCCAACTGTCCCGGACTTACCCTAGCTCAACTTGGCAAGGGAGTAGAAGTTATTTTGTGCCTGGTACAGTTTTCGAGAAAATATTTCGCAAAGGTTACAAGACGCTATTGTGCGGGTCATCGTGATGCCGCCATGACGGTTAGTCTAATAATCATCATGTAAACATTCCACTAATCGTTACATGCATTCAAACTGCTGTAACTATTTATGCAGTTCGTATTGTTGACTCAATAATTTTGTCTGCATATAGGACTGCAAAATAATTTTTAAGCCCTCAGTCATAAACTTTTTTGCTTTTTGTTAAAACATTTTACAAACAGTTTAAGACATACATTTTACTCACGTACAATTTTATTAATTAAACAAAATAAAACCAATTATGGCTATTACGCCAGAATGATCATTTTTTATTCGTTTTCAAGAATGATAAACAGCTATTTTAGCATGAAATAACTATTTTAGCAAGACATACATTTTACTCACGTACAATTTTATTAATTAAACAAAATAAAACCAATTATGGCTATTACGCCAGAATGATCATTTTTTATTCGTTTTCAAGAATGATAAACAGCTATTTTAGCATGAAATAATTTTTAATATTTTTTCGATCGAGTGATGATCACCTGTGTTCGAGACGTACCCTGTTATGTACATGGTCACGACCCAGTAAGCAAAAACGTTCATTTATATGTATATCTATTTACTATCGCGAATATGTGTATGACGAGTACTGGTTCGCGGATTCTTCAGACAATGCTAATTACGGATCCAATATATATTTTTTTTCTACAAATTGATATTCGATTCATAAGAATTTTTTTGCTAACCTTGTCCCACATATGATAGCCCTGGTGCTTAATCGGCAGAGTATTTACATTGCTGAACCGGTAATCGTCATGTACGAAAACTCGTTAAAATTAGCATAAAACTATATTTTTCTACGCTGAACGGAAAACTAAGATTCTTATTTATAACTCGAAGACAAACTCACCTCACATAAGTCCCCGGGCATTTTCAAATCACTCGAGATGTGACACGGTTCACTTTAAACTCCAAATTACGGATTCGGCTGAAATCGCAGATATTCAATCAATCAAATTCATTCAGCCAAACGCCGTGGCTGAATATATTCAATTCCAATGTTCTTGAATACGTATATTTACGAGTGTGACAACGTAATACAACGTAGTAAATATTTCCTGGATGCTAATATATCACAGATCTGCACGAAAGATTGATTCTTATCTTAAAATACTTATTTCAGGGGTCTTCTCACTTTAGACGCTAAAGAAGGCTATTTTCATGGATTTTTTAATAGGCTTATATTATACATATTGATATAAACGTTACACTTAATAAATACACTTTCGACATACATTTAAAAAAATGTATGTATTGATGTAACCTAAACAAACTTTACACGCGTTTTTCTCGAAGCAACGTTTTTCGACGGCTTGTTAATAAAATCTTCGAAACTACTGAACCGATCCTTATGAAATTTTTACCACCACATATTCTTTACAACCATAGCGAATATCAAGTATTACATTTTTTTTGATATTTACTACTTTTTTGCCAAAAAACGGTGAAAAAACACGTTTTTTTTCTAAAAATGCCCGCCATTTTGTTATTTTTGCATATATAACGAATCGTATGATATGCACTATAGCCATTATTATACTGAATCTAAAGCCGTTTTTTTTTGTTTCGGATGATCCATATCCGAGATTTCATCAACATCCCAGACCTACAATTTTTTAGGACATTTTTTAACTATCATTTTCGTCTATAGGTAGGGACTTGAATGAATTAAAAAAAATTTCAAATGTATTTCGAAAGTGTTTTTATTAATTGTGACAAATTTTATATGAATATCTATAATATAAACCTATAAAAAAAAATGCATGAACATAGCCTTTTTAGCGTCTAAAGTGAGAAGACCCCTTAATGTGTAAGCATAACGATCACTAGGACCCTGACGATGGTGTCGAAGCTTGCATCGTTGGAATGCATCGAAAATCCTTCTTAATTTGTTCAATTCTTCATTTTCATTACTATCTAAACATTTCTTTCGCACCTTTAGTTTATGAATCCCTCATAAGGATCTTCAAAAATATTCCCATGATATTTGTAGCCTAAATGGACCAAAAAAAATGTCAAACTTCAATGACATCCCTGACGACCGCTCAGCCGACCACCTCATTGCATCTCAACGATGCAAACTTCATCGTGTATCAGGCAGCGGTCCGTTTTTTATTTTATTTTTTTGTTCGCGACCGTACAAATACTTCGAGAATTTCTTCTTTGGATGCCTCCCGTGGATTAAAAAAAACTCTCATTACGCGAAAGTTTGTGAATTTCATCTTTGTCAACGCACGAACAGCCTTGGTGGCGCGGGATCAAAAGTGAAATTAAACGGCGATTAAACGGAAGTTGGCGTCAACGAGGGGAAAAAGGCTTGTGCAGTGGCTATCGGGGTAAACCCGCGTTGCTCGCTTTTTTCTCTTTTGTTTTGATCGCAACGGACGTGAGCGAAAGGAAAATCAATGCCGTTGTTCCCTTATCACCAATGAAACGCTACGCTCTTGATACGTGTGTACTTTCGCCATCGAGGTGTTCGCCGTGTCTGGGTGGGTGGAGGGGCCCTTTGGAAGCCGGTGTTGACGGAAAGATCGAATTATCCGTCGGCGTCGATCGATCCATTTAATCTCGAGATTTTTATTGGGACCGGCCGCGCTTGCCTGGAAAACTCGACGAACCAACCGTTGAGGACTGCCGATGAACGGTCGGCGAGTAGAGAGGCAAATGCGATCGATGCGCCCGAGAATGGGAACGTCGACTGCGATCCCGTATTTCTTTTTGTTTTTCCACCTTAAGCGTTTTATTGAAAAACCTCGTGATGCCAATATCATGAGTCGGTCCTCGCCTATCACAGACGAGAGGGCACGGAATAACTTGCGTCACGTAAACGAGTGAAGAAGAGTTCTGTATTTCTGCTGGTATACGACTTTATTTTATATTCGCTCTTGAAACCATTACAGACGTTTTTCTTCCAAGCCTTCCAAGCTCTTGTGAAAAGTTTTTTCAATTCGATCGTATTGGCACTTCTCCGGAATTCTCTGCATTATGACATCAATGGGTTTACTCCACCACAAAATATATTGCGATGAATATTGGACAGTCAAAATGGTCCATGATGTTAAAAGTTCCATCAGTAGGATGCAACGGAAATTCATTTGTTTACATTGCTCATTATTTTTTTCTGGTGGACTTAGGGCTACGAAAATAACATATACATTTTTACGGATTCTCATTGGAGATTTCTTACCTAAATTTACGGAAAAAAAGATTTTTGACGATAGTGGAGATAAAGATATGAAAAAAAAGAATCGTTACATCCGAATGATGCAATCATTAAGAGGTTATAATGGTCCACCCTTTTTTCGCTTTGTGCCGCGTACAGCAATCATGCTCGTGTCGAAAAATAATTAACAATCTAAGTAAACGATAGAAATCGTTTTACTCTTGTGTGGTGTGTTTACCATCATCAAACCGCATTGAGTATCCACCTGTACATAATGTAGATACTTGGATACAGGGTTAAAAAAAATGTCGCGCTCCTTGAGAAAAAGTTATAAATCATCCCTCAAAATTCCTAATTCCAGTTTTCTTATAACTGCAAATAAATAAGAATACTCGAGACTTTAGTCAAAATACAGTAGTAGGCTGCTAGAGGATTAAGAGCATAGATGTAGTCAATTTGGTGTCGGAAGAATGGTGTTGTAGTTTTCATCGTTGGGATCCAAAGAATATTTTTCGTAATTTTCTTAATTTCTTCATTTTTATTATTATATGACATTTTTCTTTGCAGGCTTTGATTATAAATTCTTAATGACAATTCTACAAAAGGTTTCAGTAACTTTCGTGACCTAGGTATTAAAAAAAAAATTTAGTACCAAGTATTAAAAAAAAAACTTTAATACCATTTGGAAGAGGTGTCGAGTTAAATTGTGGTAATCAGACGAGCTTACACCTCGATGACATTTTTGATATTACCGATTTTTTGTTTTTGGAGGATTCTCAAAATATAACATTACGAAAATATTCTCTGAAAATTCCGACGAACTTTAAACGCGTTTTTTCTCGAAATGATTTTTCCAAAATCAGTCACTACGATATCTGAAAAATCACTGCATTGACCAACTTTAAATTTCACGAACTTTTTTACACCTCAAAAACAGTGCTTGAACGAAGTCTTTTTTTTTTTAACGAAAATAGAGCGTTGCTTTTCCAAAAATCGATACTTTCACATAGACAGTGGCCATTTTTCCAAAAGACAATATTTTATTTAATCCTTTGTCCAAGCACTCGATAATTTTATGCAGAAACTAAAAGCGTTTGATTTTCTTAAATTGCGGATGGTTTGTTTTCGACCAGCAGTGGTCACCGCGAAGGACGTTTTTCAAACAGCGGTCTGCACAAACCATTGTAGTCACCTCATTAATAAATGTTTTTCAATACAAAAACTGTAAAAAATACTAAAAAAAAAAAACTGTAAAAAAATCCCAAAAATTCCTTTTTTCCGTCCACGAGCTAGACACCTATTAATGATAATGACATAAATCGGCACGACAACGCAGTGATTCCTTAAGGGGTCTTCTCACTTTAGACGCTAAAAAGGGGTATTTTCATGAATTTTTTTCATAGATTTATATTATAGATATTTATATAAAAATTGTTACACTTAATAAATACACTTTCGACATACATTTGAAAAATTTATTTATTTATTTAAGTCACTATCTATAGACGAAAATGGTTGTTATAGAAATGTCCTAAAAAAATTGCAGGTCTACGCTGTTGACGAAATCTCGGAGATGGATCATCCGAAACAAAAATATCAAACGGTTTTAGATTCAGTATGTGGATGTCTATAGCGCGTATCATACGATTTTTGATATATGCAAAAATAACAAAATGGCGGACATCTTTCGAAAAAACAAAAAACCGTTTTTTTTTCACCGTTTTTGGCAAAAAAATATCAAAATGTTAAAAAATCCTTGATATGCGCGATAGGTATAGTGGTAAAGAATATGTGGTTAAATTTTCGAAGATTTCGAAGTAGATCGAAGAAAACGCGTCAAAAGTTTGTTTGGGTTGGATACATACATAACATTTAAAAAAATGTATCCCAAAAGTGTATTTACGAAGTGAACAACTTTCATATCAATATTTATAATATAAACCTATTAAAAAATGCATGAAAATAGCGTTTTTTAGCATTAAAGTGAGAAGACCCGTTTCAAAAGGTACGCGTCGACGATTTTATTCAAACCCCGATTTTTGCCGATCCCTGCGTTCCTACGCTTCGTCCGACGGCCTGACAATTAACGCAGAAGTTTTTCTGACTCGAGCGTTCAAGCCACCCGATAAATGGCGTGCTCGGAACGAGCATCCATCCCCACACGTGTATGCACATGCACATAAACGTGTATTCCAAGGTTCATAACGAATTTACACCGCACGAAAATGCACCGAATCCCCGTCGCTGCTGGTGCACCACGCTGCGACGTTACTAGGTCAATGAAATTATGAAACGTGGTACCGTTACGCTCAACAAAATTGCGACGAGCGACGTTAGATAAAAACAAAGCGGTTGAAGGTATCTTGTGATTTCCGAAGGCACATTCCTTCGCAGTATATTAAAAACAAAAGAAATTAAACGCTCGCGTTCAACTATAATTACGGATGATATCGGGGGTAATTAAAAAACTGCAGCCCAACGGAAGTTTCATTGACTAGGAGAAATCGGCGCTTCATCATGAATCAACTTCTGACCCTTGATACCCATGAGAGATGCGACTACCATTCGGATGATCCGCAATATCCCTCGAATCAATAATTTCGGATAAGTTGTCTGTTTTTTTCGATAGATTGAAATTTTAGCAATCTCACTTCTGCCGTCAACGCTAGTCCTTCCTGATAGGGGATTGGAGCTGATTGGCTTGGCCTGGCGATCTCCGCTGTATCGCCCGATACTGATTGGTTTTAGCGCATCCGGTATTTCCTCGTAGAACAGCAAGGGCAGAGCTATACGTATATCCAAATGTAGAAAAACGGCACGTACATGTCGATATATCACCGCCTGTCTTTCGACTCGTCGATCGACCATTCTCTCATTTAATTACCTCAACCGCATAGCGCGTCTTGTCCAGATATCAAGCAAAAGCGAGAACCGTTGAATCGGATTAATAGCCCTACAGGAATGATGCCGTCCTCTTTCCCTCCGTTGGCTTGTACCGGGAGATAGTCCTTGCTGTTCGTTACCACGAATGAAGCCACCCAAAGGACACTGATTGACGTTCGATTAATGGACATTGCCAAATGACGTAGATGCACGCATATTTTTATGCCCGTCTATCTCCATTTTATCGGACACTGACGGGATACACGCTGATATATCGGGAGATTACGATCTCGCGCCACGAATCGTTTGAAACAAGAGGTCGCCAACGATGACCCGTGGAGACATTTCCCGATGGACAATTAACGTTACCGCCTATCTCCCTCAACGAAAAAAGACGATTTTTTTACTACGCTCGGCCGGTTTTATTCGATGTCATTGTGCCTTTTCCTGGCGAAATCCTAATAGTGTTTATTTTTGTTCTCTATAAATAGCTTGTTTTTATTATTATTATTAATCATCGTTTACGGCGACATACCTGTTTGGTTGTTTTCGTTAAGTTCCCGCGATGCTCATTCAATCATCAATTTGGCGTCTGCCTCTAACGATTCTCCCCATGAGACGTCTCTCGTGGAGAGGTTCCTCGTTAATCATAAAAGTTGTGATTCCGACGGAAATATGGAGGCCTAGCGCGATCGCTTACATTCTCGTAGCCAACCATTTTGTTAGGGAACTTTAGTTAGCCAACTTGTTAGTTCGTGAGTGCAGCGAATTTTCGATGCTCCGCATTATCAATTGTGCGATTGTTTCCAAGAAACATTTTTTCTGCCATACTGAAAAAGAAGGATCAACATCTCTGGCATAGAACGAAAAAACACTATGGCATTATGATGTTTTTATTGGTTTCCCTTTTTTACATAGAAAAACTCAAAGTAGAGTGTTCCGATTTCAACATCGACGTTGGATTTGAGCAAAGTGTCATTTTTCAATGTAGCTGAAGAACAGTGAATATTCGAGAAAAATGGAAGCGTGTAAGGTCGCGAAGCTTGACAATATTTCCGGGACCAAATGGTAGATCATAGGCCTTTATTAAGGAAGCTTTTGGTGGACTTGGCATAAAACCAGGGTGGCCGGCATACCGTGAAGGGCCCAGTATATATTTTTGTATTTCTCTATTGCATTAAGGGAGACTTTGTCCTTGGAGCAGCGGGAGATGTTAGCGGCTCAACATGAGCAGCTAGAAGAAGAGGAGGGATGCCTCTATGGACCAGGCATTGCCGATTAGCGGTAATTATAAACACATTTGTGTAAACACATTACAAAACTTTAAATGCGTTTTTCTCGACAACACGTTTTTAAAAATGGCTGACATTCTCCTGACCGCTGTAATTAACATATCGATTTGAAATTTGGAGAGCGTACTCAGAAAATATGTCTTCACGGAATGACGGATCGTTTTTTCGATAGATACATTTTTGCATTTATTATTTATCTTTTTATGCGAAAAAAACGCGAAAATTCGATTTTTTTTAATTGCCGCCATTTTCCGAAATTTGTACTAAACGAAAAACCCATCCGTCATTCCATGACCAAAGGGTCACAGATTGATAATGTGCTTTGATTTTGTGTTTCAGATCAACAAAGAGGGGGCAGTAATGTCAGCCGTTTACCTCCCGCGATTTGAAGACCTGTTTTCGCGGAGCTGCAACGGGCGCCATTTTGGTTTTGTTTTCGAAAAAAAATTTTTTTAACGTTCTGTATATCATGAATAAAAGCAAGAAAAAACCGCACTCAAAAAGCTTTACTCGTTTCCTTTAAAAAAAATAAAATGTAAACACCTGAAATATGGCACTCCAAGGACAAAGTCTCCCTTAATATCTCAAAGAGGTTGGGCTGTTGCGTTCGGGCTTGCTTAAGTAGAATGGCAAGGACCCCTAAGCGCCTGAGCCCTAAGAACCCTGCATATAAAATATAAATACGTCGTATATACCGCGGCGGTACCATCTGTCTCTACCGTGAGTCCCTAGTAATAACGGGAGCCCACGGAATTTCGTATAATTCCAAGGGAAATTTAAACAGGTATATCATGCATATGGATAGCATACTCGGAGATCTCATCCACACGGAACGTTCTTGGATACATTGTACTTCCGGATATGTAGAATTTACGCAACCACATCATTTATCTTCTGCGCTACGACCATAGAGATGGCACAAACCTGAACTTCAATCGCGAAAGTATGAAATTGTCGTGTCTGTGTAGCTGGACATGCCCGATCCACATGACAACAGACACGTCCACTTTTTTCTACCCCCGAATTTATCACACCACGCATCACACTCGAGCGTTTAAATAGGTTTTTTCTTTCTGTTGTTTCATGTTGCAGAATGGAAGATGCCTTTGAAGCTCGTGGATTTCGGATAGACGAGATAACGAAGGCCTCGGTAACAGGTACGTCACTAGCGTTGGATTACGTCGTGGCCGAGATTGTCGTGCATAACTTGGTGATCGTAGAGTCAGACGAGTCGCAAGGATTATCGACGAGACCGGCAGCCTTAATTGGGGGTGCCAGGGTGGCGATGCGACGATGAGTCCGGCGAGAGCCCAGGAGCAGCGGCGCGTCACCCGACACCCCCGAACTAACGGGTTCGTTTACTCTTGGCACTGTGGACTCAGTGTAAGCGTGCTGTTGGGCACGAGATCGTCGATTGCCGTGTCTACGATCGTTGCTGATGCTTCGCGGCTGAAACGACGATCAACGAACGACAGCGAGTGCATCGAACTTCGAACAATCAACGGGCCATGGACCTCGACGAGACGAGGAACGGAACAAGCGAGATCGACGAAGATTACTCGAATGTCTTCTTTTTCGTCGGCGACCGGATGGAAACCGCCACCTTTCGACCCGACCACGTCACCAACAAGGAGCTCAAGGGTAACAACTTCCTCTCTATTTCGTCTCGACGCTATCTTTTTAACAGCCGATTGGCCAACTGTACAATATGATAATCGTATCCACACACGTCAACCGCATGAGCCTAACCCAATTCAAATCCAGCAAATTAACAACGTTGTCACTGATTTCATCCGATACGCCAGCTTGTCATCCTACAACATTGTTCTTCAACTTTGATCAATAATGGAATACTTACCTCGCAACGGCACGGCTGCTTGCGACGAAATTTCTCGTGGTATTTTGAACAGCGGATGGTGACTGAATGATTCAGGGTAGCTTAGTATGAGATCGAACTCTGGTTCAGTAGGGCAGACATTGGAAGGGGGCAGAGGGGAATAGGGAAAGACATGAGGACATGTGACTCTATATGCTGTCTGCTACATGCATAGTACAATTAATAGGTTGCAATATTAAGCACAAGAGCTTTAACTGGAGGAGGCGAAAGAGGGTGAGGGCCGAGAATCGATTCGTCCCCCGCAGACGTCTATTAATGCACTTCCCTGTCGCGTTCGTCTCGCAGCAACCGTTCCGTTCGAAGCTCCGATCGATACTATACAATGCTTGGGCACACGCTATTGTATATACCGTAATATAAATGTCTACGTGTGGGTGCACGTCGGGACGATTTGGCGGAAATTACGAAACCACGAGGGAGAAAGCACGACGAGCTGATATAAGCTACCTTGTGTCTCTCGGAGGCGATTCTGATTATATTCGGAATAATAGATATAGAGATCATGTGTCCAAAGTACTTCGGATCCTCCTAGAACCCCAGCGACATGTTGGGCCATATGTCCTTCGATAGCAATGAGAGTTTTCCCTGTTGAACTTTGAACTAATGAAAGACTACTTGTTTTGCGAGTACTTATTTCAGCTCATGAGAAAGCAAAGACAAGATAAACCGTGAAGGCAGTATTGTTTTAAGGGGGGCTGGTTCGGAGGTGATCTTTAGGATGGGATAACTGAAAAAATAAATACACGTGTTAATTGATCCTTCTAGGATATGTATGAGTGAAAGAAAACAAATTATTGTCGTGTAGTTTTATACGTTTGATTGCAACGGTGCGTGGAAAAACGCCACCAATTGGCGACCAGTGTTGTGAACGGGGCTGGATTGAAATTCCGAACTTTGAATCATCAGAACACTCAAAACTCCGAAAGAATTTTACTCGAAAGACCAAAACTCCGAAAATCTGAATGAGGCCGGGTTGAAATTCCTAACGTTGAATGATCAGAACGCTCAAAACTCCGAAAATACGCTACCCCGAAAGAATTTTAGCGGAAAGACCAAAACTCCGAAAATCCGAACACCGACAAAATAATTCGGCTATGGAAGTTTAAAAAGTTTTAAAATTGTCAATAAATCGACGAATTATTTCAAGATTTTTTTTTATTAAGAAGTGATTTTACGTCAATTTTGAAATTTGTCTGGACAATGTTATACGATCTACATCATTTACAGTCAACTGTGTAGACTTACGTTGGCATAATCTTGACGAACCTTGTAATTTCGGAACATTAAAATTAGGAATTTTAAACCGTCGGCGCATTCAAAGTTATAAGAACGTATAACATTGTCTAGACATATTTCAAAATTGACGAAAAATCATTTTTTAATAAAACAAAAATTTGAAATAATTCGTCGATTTATTGAAAATTTTGAAACTTTTAAAACTTTCATAGCCGAATTACTTTGACGGTGTTAAGATTTTCGGAGTTTTGGTCTTTCGTGTAAAATTCTTTGGGAGTTTTGAGCGTTCTGACCATTCAAAGTTCGGGATTTCAATCCGACCCCTTGTGATCGTTCTGTGCATCTAAATAAAGAAAGTGTTTCTTAATATGTATGAGTGTTGTTTGGTACGAGATTTGGCAAAAAATGCAAATGATGGCGACATGCTCAATTTTGATTGTCAATTTTTCCTATTTTTCTGGCCATTGTACGACTTATATAATAAAAAAAAATGATTTCCTTTTAAGTCTGCTACCAACGTTGAAAAACAGTCTATTAAAGGTGCATGACAAATCTGAGCTCAATCGACCAATTGGTTATCGAAATATCGTCGTTGCCGGTTTCAAGGCATTGTAACGAGAAAAGCGTGTTTAAAATTGTTGCGTCTCAACCGCGCTCCCCGAGCATACTCCTTATAATTTCTGTAACTCGGCTAATTTTGTCAGTATCATTATTCGGTTTTCACAGATGTATTCAGAAAGGTCTGTAGAATGAAGGAAATATTTAAAAAGTTTTTCTTCAATATCTAGATAATAATTGCCTTAATGGGTCTCCCTGAGATCGGGCCCAAAAAGCAGGTCGATTGTCAATATTTTTGTCTAATGAGAGAATTGGGATAACGGGGTCGAGATTTGACACAGTATTAATACATAGTTTTGACAAGTTTGATTTTTTTTTGCAACTAGGGTGATGTGACATGAAAAATAAAAATAAATTAAATTCAGTATAATAATAAAACTTTCGTATGACCTGATACTTTTTTAAATTTTTGTTTCAACTTCCAAAAATGGCAATTTGTAGAAGAAAAGTCATAAAAATGCTCACCGATATCTAGAAATTTGAGGTTTTCGATTTTTCCGATCGCTGTGAATTTTTTTTTACGTATGTATTTTATGCTAATCTGGACTTACTTTTATATTCCTGTTGTGGGCTCGGCCCTGGTTCTTCCTCTGCTGAAGGTGCCGGTCTTCCTTCGCCTACATTTTCTTCCGTTTACATACGTTGCACATGGGTTGCACATACGTTGCAATGGTGATATTAATTTTATGTTATAATAGTAATGTTTTTTAAAATGAAAATGAAATATTTAGAAAAATATTATTCCTAACGTTTAACAATTTTATGTACAACATTTCTAGTGAACTTGCTTGGCTATTTTATAAAACTTTATTTCATTTTTTTGTACATTGGAATTAAACAAATAAAATGAAGCCATTGTTTGAATTAAACCAAAAAAGATTTTGAGTTAAATTAGATTTTTTTATACGATTAAACAAGCAATAATGTTTTTGGAAGGCAGATCAATACGTGAATGCGTGAAAGCCGAAGCGATGGTCTTCATATGAGGTGTAGTAAAAAGAAATCCATTATATTTGCATGAAATTAAAGACTTTATTTAGCATAGTTAGAATGATCAGATTTAGCTCAAATATTCACCGTTTTAATCGATAACTTGTTGCCATTTTGAAGGTAATATCATTATACCTTCCCCATGGAAACCCTCGTCTCAATTGGCAAAAAACTGGGACCGTCGATTTTCACAAGCTTCTCTTGAGGCGGATGTTTCACCAGCAAAACCATTCGCCATAGACAGGTACAGGTGGTAATCAATTGGTGCCAGATCCGGACTATAAGGTGGATGCACAAGAACCTCCCAATCAAGCTCCCGGAGCTTCTGGCGAGTCAGTGTCGATGTATGTGGCCTGGCGTTGTCCTGATGGAACACAATTCCTCTCCTATTGACCAAAGCTGGCCGCTTCTGGGTGATTGCTTCCTTTAGACGACCAAATTGTTGACAGTACAGGTCCGAATTAAGAGTTTGCCCGTAGGGGAGCAGCTCATAGTGATGATTCCCTGCCAATCCCACCAAACACACAGCAAAATCTTCCTGACCGTCAATCCTGGCTTGGCCACCGTTTTCGCCGGCTCACCGCGATTCGACCACGACCGTTTTCCCTTGACGTTCTCGTAAGTGACCCACTTTTCATCATCAGTCACCATCCGTTTCAGAAATGGGTCAATTTTGTTGCGATTCAGCAGCGATTCGCAGATGGAAATTCGGTCCATGAGGTTTTTTTGCGTTAACTCGTGTGGCATCCATACATCGAACTTCTTTTTGTATCCAGCCTTATTCAAGTGGTTCCAAACGGTTTTTTCTGCAATGTTTAGCTCCTGGGCAATCAAAACAGTGCTTACAGGACGGTCGGACTCGACGATTTCCATTATTTTATCGACATTTTCGACAATTGGCCTTCCGGAGCGTCTTTGACATCAAAATTACCGAAACGGAATCGACGAAACGAAAATTGCGCGTGATTGGCTGTTACAGTATCAGGACCATAAACACTATTCACATTTTCAGCCGCCTGGCTTGAGTTTTCGCCTTTATCGAAGAAAAATTGTAAAATATGGCGTATTTTCACTTTGCTGGTAACCATCTTTGACGCGCACTCAAACAATATTGCGTCAAGCAATCACAAAACTGTCTGAGATATTTATTTCAGTACGAAATCTTATCTTTCTAACGCCATCTAGCCTAATCCGATCGCACTTATACAACGCGAGATACAGATGACTAAAGCCATCTATTCCAAAAATAATGGTTTTCTTTTTTACTACACCTAATATATCTTTGAATTTTAAGGTAGCTTTGTCATATCAACGTGAGTGCATACTGACATTAATCATTGTCTTTATTGTGACTGCCTAACGGAATCTTGCACGCCTTCATTTCCTGGTCAACATAACATGGTTTATGAATACAGACGATCGACAAGATTAATAATGATTGCGATGTTGAGGGAAGTCACGCGATGTTGAAGTTTTCATCGTTGAGATACAACAAAAATTCGTTTTATTTATTCGTTTCTTTCATCCTGAAAAATCTTATCCTGCAAGTTTAAGCAGCGGCTTTCAGACAAGAATCTTGAAGAACGTTTGAGTGGTTTCTACTGTGGGCTACTAAACTTTAGTTGCGTTCCAATGATGCCAATTTCAATATCATAAAATAACTGTAATCGGGAGATTTATACAGAATATTAAACTCTACGTATTGGCCGAATCTGAAGGTTCGATGGCACATCTATGAGTCGTCCTTGTCTCGAATCTTTGCTAAACGATGTAGAGACCGTAGGATTTTTCTTTCAATGCACATGGGTAGGATCTTTCTTACATTGCCATGGGTAGGATCTTTCTTCTAATGCCATGGGTTGTTTCTTAATCTCAGGGCTTATTATACAGAGAACAGAATATATATTACCTACAATCCATATTTTGCACAAGGTCCCTATGTACCCTAATGATTTTTTTAAGTGCCCGCATACGCTCCAGCGTCTCGTACTATGAACCTTTTAAATCACATTTTTAGTAATAACGATCGCCGGAAAAATTGTAGAGGTAGACTATAAGTTGTGGCGCACGCAGTCAGCGGTCTCGGTGTTCAGACCGCAGGAACGTAATAACAGCACCGATCAACATAATATTTCGCCGACACAACGTGTTCGCAAGTTCTTAATTCAACGTGCAAACGTTATACGCGTTCGATAAACGTAGCAGAAAGTGGGGTGGATTCGTACAGTTTTTACTTTATGATTAAAAGAAGAAAAACTAACTGCTTCTTCAAACGGATTATTGTGCTGTTAACGCGGTCCTCTAGTTTCTCGGCTGTTTTTTTACGGCTTTTTCAATAATTTTTTACGGGCAAAGCATCGAAATAATCAATCTCATTGTTTTTGCTTAATCTTTATTAACATTTAAATAAGCTTTACACATTTTTTAAAGTCAAAATATATAATAGAATAACAGTTATAGTGGCCGACAGGAAGACATCAAGTAAAAGCGGTGCTTGACGGTGACCAAGATTGCGGCTATTCTGCTTATCTGAAATCAGAAAACCAAACGGCATTTTAATCTTCATATCTAAGACTAGTGATTGAACTAGAGTGAATTCTAAATTACAAAAATTGACTTTTTTATACACCTTTGAAAATTACATTCTATTTTTTACTCATTTTTTCTTAAGGGGTAAGGCCACTGTAACGGCCCAAAAAAAAAGGTTTTTTCACTAATTTTTTGCTCCCGAAATTGAAGGTATTTGAAAAAAAACTTTTAATGGTGTTATCGGGCATACATTAAACTTTATTATAAAATTTTTTTACAGTAAAAAAAAACAAAATGGCGGTTCCACAGCTATCTTCCCGGGACATGTTTTGCTTCCAGGGCTCCGCGGCACGCAGCACCACTGGTGCACTTTTGAATCTAGAACAAAAAAAAAAAACCATTAATCTAGAGGGCTATAGCTAGAGAATGTCGATCGGATTTTAAAAAGTATCAATTTTTGTGGATTTGGCGTGCGTTTGAAAAAAAAATTGATTTTTGACGAAAAAACGGCAAGTTTTTTGTTAATAAAAAATCAATAAATAAAGTTCTTGAAAACTCCGATCGACATTCTCAAGATAATGTAAATGTTCACATCTGGTTAAAATTTTAAGTAAAAAAAATGAAAATTGTTCGAGTTATGCTGCGTGCCATTTTGAAAAACCATGTTTCGAGAAAAACGCGTTTAAAGTTTTGCGAATAGTTTTTTATTGGAAAAAATTAAAAAAAGAAGTTAAAAGGATTTAAACTATTTTTAAACTAGAGGGTTTAAACTATTTTTTAAGCCAATAAAAAAAAATCGATTTTTCAAAAAAATTACAGTGGCCTTACCCCTTAAGTTTTTCGCTCGTACAAAAAAAAACTATCGAAGCAATCACGATAATCCTAGTTCAATCGCTGGCTTATAACATATTAAAGATGCTGTATAAATTTGAACAAGATCGGTGCAGTAGTTTCTGAAATATCGTGGTCACCGTTTCGAAAAATGGGGTTTCGAGAAAAACGCGTTTGAAAGTTCGCGCATGCGGCGCGCGCTCCGTATACCTGCTCCGTTCCAGGGCCGTAACTTGTGAACCACTTCGAATATCGAAAAATCCTTTGGCACACATTTTCTACACATGTTATAGATGTGATTTATGAAAAAAAAATCGATTTTATCGACCCGAGAAACTAGAGGACCGTCTTAAATAGCCAGTATATTTAGCTTCGAACGAAATGTATGTAAATGTTGATACGATGTAACATATTCAAGTAATGGTTGATTTTACAAAAGATGGGAAACGATGACCCATAGGTGGGGTACATTTGTAGGGTACATACGTACATAGTGGGGTTACTGAAAGTATTTATTTATCAACAAAACATTTCTTGTAACCATTGATAAGTTACACTTAAATCTTTGTAAACTAAACATCGCTTCTTGATTTGCCTTTCGGAGACCAAAATAACAAAAAAATCAGCGTTGAAATGAAAAAAAAACTCACCTAATACATATTATAATGTGCATTCCCATGACAATTCACGGATAGCTACGCTTCTTCGTTTTGCAAAAAAAAAACTTAACGCATATTAATTAACGATTCTTTTATTATTCTTTTATCAATTAGAGCTTCTTCATTTTGCTTTTCTAGGATCAAACCAACGTTGAAATGAGATAACACTTAATTTAATGTTAACCTATTGCACATTGTCAGCGGAAAAGTCTTTCCCGAAGTTAAAGATGCTAGCGGTCCTTAGTGTAGCAGCAGATTTGGGTTTTGGTAAAATTTAAACTACATCAGATACATAAGCTCTTCATCTTTGTTATTGGGTTTGTATCATGGTCGGCGGAACATGATACAAACCATAGTTGTATCCAGGATTTCCTTTATTGCAGATGTCATTGTCATTGTAATTTTGTACCATAGTTCTGAAATAATAATATTCTTGGTGAAATAAACAATTATTTTCAAAAATACGTACATGGAGTACATTCGTACAGTACGAGTGTGCCCGAACCCAAAGAAACCACGTTGTTGTTTTTAAAAAATCTATAAACGACTCCCCATAACTGATGATACAAACAATAATCTACCGAATGTTCTTTACATCTTATTTACATATTGTTTTAATTATTCACATAATTATTTACATATTGAAGGGAGTATTACAATAAATAGACAAAAGTTACGTTAAAAATTTACTTACTTTCCCCTACCATGCTTAGGTCATTACATGGGAATAATTCTCTATGAATTTCGCAGTTGCGACAGATTTTCATTCGGATTGGCTTCATTGCCTCAATATACATAGCCAGATACGATGACAAAGTTCCTCTCTGAGCATGGAGACTTTTCCATTCTAGCTTTCCCCCAGAGTGAATTGTCACAACCGGAACCATAAGGCAGTGTAATTGTGATACTGAAGTTTGCATCTTTGGAACGCAACGAAAGTTTGGGTGGGGATCCAAATATCGAAGGACCAAATATAGATCGACAAATATTTCGAAACGACAGAATTATGAACTCTCAAAATAACGAAGGTTTAATTATTCGAAGTGTTATGTTTCGATCGAAGAAAAAATCAAATGACTATAAAGCAAAGCATCATTTATTCGAGAGCTCATATATCTGAAAACGTATATTCAGATCGTCTGCAATTTGAGACATACAAATATAGATTGGAACAATCTATAACATCCATATCTCCGAAACAGAAAAAAGCGAGTATCTAATATTCGTAATACCGCCTATAGCGAAAAGCAATATATCGAGACGCAAAATATCGATGGTCCGAAATGGCGAATGCCAAAATGGCAAAAATGGTATGGATGCCGTCCCGGCCGACCGCTAACGCTATCTGCCTCGAGCACAAGTTTTCGCCGTCCGGGCCATTCGACATTTTGACCCTTCGCTATTTTAACCACTCGACTTTTTGGCCGTTCGATTTAATGCTTTCTGTTTTTTGACCCGTCGTTATATTTACAATTCGAAGATTCGTCTTCGCGAATTATTTGGTGTTATTTATATAAGCAATTCGATATTATGTCTCTCAATATTTTTTAAATCAGTTTTTGTTTTTCGCTATATCTCAACTTCGAGATATTCGTATTTGGAATTTTTATTTACGACTATATAAACCCTCCGAACATTGATCTATCTATATTCAAACATTCGACATTTTTTAATTCGATATTTCAGCCCATCCGAATATTGATCCATCGATACTTCGACGCCCACCCGAAAGTTTCGCATCCATTTTTTTTTTTTACAAATTCAGGTCTTTAGAATCGTTTGCACTTTTTTAAGGATCCTTTTTAGAGATCTTCAGCCTAAATTTGCAAATAATTTTTTTGGATGATAATTAAAATTAGGCATCAAAAAAATAAAAAACAAACTTGCGTTGAAACCGAACGATGCAAACTTCAACATCGTGTGTAATTTGTACAGATTTGATGTACACTTTTCCCAATGTTCAACCTTGTACCATACCCAACAAATTTTCCCATCGTTGTTTGATCATTTTTTACTCATGGAGGACTTTGTCCATTCAACTACTACGATGAGAACAATTTGCACGTTTCTCTTCCACGGATTTTTCAATCCGCTGACCAAAATTTCACAGCCGTACAAGCCACAATCCCAGCTATACGTTTTGATTTGCTTACACCTATGAAGTGCTGCCAATGATATTGGCCTCAGCAAAATAATGAATAAATTGACCGGGCCACAATAAAAATATAATCGTCCATCGTGCATCCATGATTCACGTTTCATTATCCTATTAGAGTCAATGAATGGGGCTGGTGTATACAGCAATGGGGCACAGTCCCCTCTTCCATAGTTGGGAGTCCCTCCAAGTGACGCGGCCCCGGCTCTTTTTTCCGGTCTCGCTGTTCCAGCACAGCGTCTTCCTCGTTCCTTCTCTTCGTCACCGTTGTCGGTTCCCTATCTTTTGCAACAACTCCCTCGGCGATTATTTCTTTAATCGCCGTCCCGTCTCAACCTCCTGATCGGAAATGGGAACGATCATCTCGCGTGTAAAGCAGGGACAAGAAGGCGTGCACGATGGCAGTAATGGTCGATCGGTACGCGGGAGCTAAAGTGCGAAAAGGGAGGCTAGGCCAACCGGACTGTCTCTATAACGTCTTGCGCCCGTCTATAGGGTACCGTATCAAGTTTACGAAGAAGCGAACAAACGTCGCGACGGTAATGCATAAAAGTAAGCCTTCCCCATCTCTATTGTTGCTAATAGCGGGTACATATACTTCAATATACCCATCACACACGGGGTGCCCGTATATGTCGCGTCACTGTGCGCTGTTACTTACGCTTAATTGCGGCAATTCCGCCCGATATCGTTGGCTCGATCGCGACGTATGACCCGGTCGTCGAGCTTACATAAGGACCTCGTAAATATTATCGGTTCTCCAAGCCCGGATGATTTTCTACGGGTGTGCTGCGTCTGGACTCGTCATTTCTTCCGCCGCCATCAGCATTTTTCCCTCTCGTTTTCTTTTCTCTTTCTGTACACTTACGAATGTTGGCACTGGCCGGGCACTCCTCGCCCTTCTGTCTCCTCTCTGCTGACTCGGTGACGTACCGTCAAGCCAATTAAGCCACCTCTCAGAGTTGGCCAGTGACAAACGGAACACCAGCAGCGAGCTGTACGATGATGCTTCGTGCTTCGTTTATATACAACCCAGAGTTCCTCGCGGTCGTCACGGCATGTGCTATAGACGCATTGTCACACTGGCGTTCATTCCACATCTGACCTTTTGCCTTTTATCTCGGAAAAACTCATTTTCCTGCACCTGCTCGGTGCTCTTTTGTGCTCTTTCGTCGTACTTTTGTACGGAGCTGTGCAACGTTCGAGCGACAATTGTGTAGAATTCGCGTTAGTGATTGTTGTGTTACGCCTACTTAAAATCGCGACAGGACCGTGTATTCATGAAGTGCCGTAGGATGAGTTCGCGTATACTTGTTTGTCTGGAGGCCTTGCCACAACGATACTTTACTTTTCTACCTAAATAATTCCGATCTGTCGGAATTATGTGCGGGCTGCCGAAAGCAACTGTAGCCCCGTACACATATACACATGCCGAATTAACTCGCATACAAATTGCCATTTTGAGAGAGCGTATGAGCTCGCGATGATATTGTGTATGTGCCACTGATACAAATGTGTGCGTATATATAGCGAAAAGTACTCGCTAGCGCATTCGGCTGCATCTGGGATTGCATTGCACCAGCATGGCGAATACACGACGATGCAGTCGACGAGAGATATTCTCGGGTCGCCTCGGCCTCCTCGGAATTTATCGTTCTCACTTTTGCCGGCTAGATTCTCCTTTCGAGGCAGACTCTGCAAAATTTGCGTGAGGAATATATGCGTACTTTCATTTCATCCGAATGAGTTTTAAATAGAACCGAGCGGCGCCTTATTCCATTGGATTTATAGACTGGGAAACTTCATTGACAATAACCAAAATTTGGGATGAATCCGCCATCACAATAACCGAGCGAGCTTGTATTTTGAATCGAATCTTCTTCTCGTTTGATATCCCGTCATCGAGTGATGGCCAAGCGACAAAAGCAACGGGCAAGCAGATTGGGGGGGTCCCTTTAGCCCGTGCAGAAATTTTGGCAGGGATACAGCTGGATTCTGACTTGTATCCCGGGCTCCCAGTCGGGATCTAGTCCGATATCGGATCAGATTCGAAGACTAAATGTAAGATCCGTAAACTGGATTCCATTAGGGATCCAGAACCGGATCCTTTAATGACTCTAAATAGATTCCCCATGGAATCATTGAGGAATCTGGGAAGGATCACGGGTGAATACAGGCTGAAATAAAATGTCAAAAATGGAATTATGACATGTTAAATTTATTATAAAAATAAATAACATTTATAAAGTATTGGTGCATTAAACTATCAGTAAAAAAAAAATTGTCCAAAGATTCAAATGGCAGATCGCGCTCATCGCGAGATTTTGATGTGAATTAAAAAAAATTCACATCAAAATCTGTGATTGCAAATGTATTGACAAGAAATTATAAATACAAAAAAATTCACAAAATTAGTTGTGAATTTTTTCGTATTTAAGACAAATTAAAATTAAATTCAAAACGATTAGATTAAAATTTGCGCCAAAAGTGAGTTCGTACGTATTTTGAGAGAAAACATTGCCTCGAGGCAAAGAAATTTTTGCACATAACTTTTTGTGCGAACATTTCTTTGCCTCAACACAATGTTTTCTCTCAAAATACATTTACACTTGTGGCGTAAATTTTAATATAACTGTCGTGAATTCGATTTTTATTTTCTTCAACTTGAGGAAATTCACAACTCATTTTGTGATTTTTTTCATATTTTTAATGTAATATTTGAAACTCACAACATTTTTTGCAAAAATTTCTTTGCCTCGACGAAATGTTTTCTCTCGAAATACGTAAGAACTCACGGTTGGTGTAAATTTTAATCTAATCATTGTGAATTTGATTTTAATTTGTCTTAAAAACATGTTTATACCCACCGACATGTCGGTGGGTATAAACAGAGACTTATTCCCCAAAACCGGTATCCCGGTTAGAATCCAACTTGCATCAGTATCGGAATATGTACGACGACGATGGCATAATTTTGAAAATTTTGGCATCACGTGTATTTTCGGTATTACTATGTAATTCCTATCTATAGATAGGAATTTTATAGATAGGAATCTATAGACAGAAATTCCTATCTATAGATAGGAATTTCATAGTAATACAGAAAATACACGTGACGCCAAAATTTTCAAAATGACGCCATCGTCGTCGTACATATGCCGTACAATGCCGATACTGATGCAAGTTGGATTCTAACCGGGATACCGGTTTTGGGGAATCCATGACAAATCCTGATCGGGATTTGATCGGACATAGGGTATCCCGGTCAAAATTTCTGCATGGGAGGCAGCCGAAGATAAGCGAATTTGCAAGCTTTTTTTTGTGTCAAAACTATTTTTTTTACATAATTCGATTTTTATGTACATATTATCACATCATTTAATTTACCGGAAAAAATAATTTTTCAAAAATATCTAAAAATGCCACATGCACGACGGAGAAGGTTCCCGTCTGAGTTGTTCCACGGCGTACAACCTAGCGCCTGGTGCATTGATCTGAAACATCAGAGCTAAGAAGTGATAGATTTCTAAGACGCACACGCTCTATGTAAAACTAAAAAATCGGACGAAAGTGTAAATTCGAAAAATGGTAGGTACGTGTTTGAAAAAAATATTCTATTTTTCATAAAAAATTGACTATAGTAATTGTTAATGAAAAAGTAGTTAAAAAAATCATTTTCGAGAACCTTTAGATTCACATAGATGGTAATTATATTATCTGAAAGTATGCAACATTTTTAAATTATTGATCAGATAGTTTTTCTGTTATCTTCTACGAAGTTCACGAAAAAGTGGTTTTTAGGAAAACGCGTTTCAAGTTGTAAGACTCAAAAAATTAGTGACCAAGTTACCTAACCATTAAGGCGAGAAATCCCTTTAGGAGCGTGAAAAATAGGTATTTTTCGGGAATTTTTTTCAGAGGGGATAAAATAATCTGATCATTTTCAAATTTGGACATGAGTTTATCATAACTTTCAAGTTAAATTTTTTTTTTGGGATGGCCAATAAAAAAGGCGGCGTTCGGATCTTCAGACGCCTGTTTTCCGCAACATCGAAAAGTGCTGCAGTTGTCACTCTTTTTCTGTTGATCTGATAAAGATTTAATCAGTGTCATTCGTTTACTGACATATTAAGGGGAAGGATATACCTAAAAAATGATGAAAAAGGGCAAAATTGAAAATTTGGGAGCCTTTTTACTCCAAACTTCGAATTTTCGACCATTTTTTCGACATATTTGACCCCAAAAAAATTAATTATTTACACGCTACCTTTCAAACTTCAGGTATATCCGTCCGATAATATTACTGAGAGTAACCTCCCAAAATTTCATCCAAATCGGTCGATAACTTTTTGAGCTACAACACGAGCAGTTTTTGAAAAAGTAGTTTCGAGATAATCGCGTTTAAAGTTTACTCACTACCTGACCGCACGCTGTCCCCGCGCTCTAGACTATATGCGATAACTCCGCAAATATTCAATATTTGGAGTTTTCCTTTGGTCAGTATGTTCTTTGGGTATCATACTTTCGAAATATGTTTTAAAAAAATCGATTTTTTTATCATTCTAAAGGGATTTCTCGCCTTAATCTGCTATTCCGAGGCTACGAGGTAATGCCTCGGTTCCTCATGGAGTTCATTTTCGGCCACGAGCGGTTTTTTTCGTTATACAGGATTTCCCTCTTATCTCTGCCACCCGAAATAACTCGGTAATTGTCGACGTCACAAAAAATGTTCCAGAAGAAATTTATTCTTTTTATGGAGGCGCTGATGCACAATGGAGGTCGACTCCACTTTTTTAAGCGGATTGGTACATTTTTTCAACCATCTTGTGGAGCACCTCAAGCCGCATAAAAAACCTTAGGGGGTCAAAGTCGTTCAAGGTCATTCAAGGTCACCTATTAAAATGAAATACAAATCCAAATGTTCGGATCACTACCAAATATTTGGTAGTGACTCCTTTGACCCCCTAATGTTTTTATGCGGCTTAAGGTGCTCCATAAGATGGTTGAAAAAAATGTATCATTCCATGTAAAAAAGTGGAGGTGGCCTTCACTATGCGGCAGCGCCTCCAGCGAAATAAAAACAATTGGTCGTATTTGACGGCCCCCTTCACACCGTACAACTTTTGTCTGGAACATTTTTTCGTCACGTCGACAACTACCGAGTTATTTCGGGTGGCAGAGACAAGAGGCACACCCTGTATATAGGGATCTCTGCTTTCAAGAAAAATCGTGTAGATGGAACGCTTGGTGGAATCGTTTGACCTGGTATGAATAATCGGATTTTCGTTACTGTAATGCTGCGAATCATTTATCTGTCACAGACTTAATTGAATGTATCTCGTCATGCAGGAAACAGACAAAGTTTGACGCGTGTAGTGAAAAACGCGTATTTTTTTTCAATTTTAATTGATGGTTTGATATTTTCCGAACTAGCTTCCTATTTGTTTTTGCTTGGTGTTAATCATTACGAATCTATGATGCCCGAGAATATTATTGGAATTACCGTCAAATGGGATGTGATCTCTGAAAAGGTATTGCCTATATGTATGCATGTATTATTATTCATGGCGTGTTATATTAGATACCCAGTTGACGTCGAGGTAAAAAAGATAGCAAACGTAATTGATTTCCGAGAGTAACTTTTGAATCTTCCTACGCAGCTGATTGTTTTCCTTCATAGGCCCTTTAATGTCGGCCTTTGCAACTCCCATCATTCCGTTTTCATCATGTTTCTTCCCTGAGTAAGATTGATCACTGCTGGCTCACCCCCTGAGAGGAACGCGAATACCAAGCTCATTCCACCCTCTTCGGTGAAGCTCGTCAGGGTTTATGTCGGAATGCTTTAAGATATTTCATTCGCAAAAGCATTAGTTTGGTTCTCATATTCGTTTCGTGAAACTTCATATTTCTTATAACTACATTATACCTTTAGGAAGAGGAGAAGATTGTACCGAAAAGAAATATACGCGGTCGGTTGGGTGGGTACAGTGAGTTAGGTGAGTCCGAAATTATTCCTGTTTCGCGTGTGAAAAAGTTCTGGAAAAATAACAGATCCATTTAGGGATATTTCAGGAACCTTCCTGACGATACACCATTAGGCGTAGGCCCTTCAGTGGATACTCATTGTTAGACTCGGCTTTCTGTTTCAACTCATCACGCGAACAGTTCAAGATGCCTTTATCATGTAGAATCAGCTGCGGTAAGATAGAATTCTCGACCATTCGTTGATGGTTGTGGAATATTTCTGATTGGAAGACATGGATCCGTATACTTATCTGTTTTCGTCAGTGTCACACTCTCGTTTTTTATTCTTTACAATACAAAAAAGTGATAAAGGAACATTTTAGCACCACTGCTCCTTGATGTTTCCGTGATACATCGTGACAGTTGAGGAAAGAGGGTTGACTTTGCTTATCATATTCTCTCTGACGTATTATTTGCTCGTGCTCCCACAGACATAGCACCTTCCATCTTTCCATGGAGTATGAAAGAACGATTCCCCCCCCCTTGGACTCTTTGTTTACTTGTGAATAATTTTCTCTCTGCCAACGAGGATCCCGCGCTTGCTTCATTTTTCGACTACGGCCTACTTGCTACTTGCTCACTTGCCATTTCCGCAAGTAAACAGAACCACCCTGTCGGATGGTGCTCCGGTCATCCAAAGAGTCATAACTGCAGCCAGCATACTCTGACACAACTAATCGTTATTTTAACCCTAAAACACGCGTACATGGCGAACATCATTTTCCAATTTCATTTAGCTATTTCGTCCAGAGAAGTTATATTTATCCTACTGGAAGGCAAAAGATATGATAGCGATGTGGTATAACCAATATCCCAACAACATACTGCTCCATCATCCAATTAATATCGTCCCCTAGTTAAGTTAAATATGATACAATTCGATGATCGATAACAAGTGTCATTTTTACGCTCTGACAAGACTACATTTGAACTACTGACATGGAATGCTCAGCAATGCGCATTAAACCACATCCGTTCATTACCAAACTATCAGAAACGCTGCTCGTAACTCGTATCGATACTCGCTTCTCTCTGTGCATCGGTTCAATGTACTTTTTGAACCAACCGGTGATACACGCTCATTTTCCGGACATCGCTCTGCTCTGTGTCGCCATCACTCTCTTTTTCCGATATACGCGCGATGAGCCGTAACTACAGCAGTTATATGCATTGGAAAGTGTCAATATAGTTTAGTACCGGTGAAGGAGTTCTGCATTTCAAATTTATCTGGACGATGTCAATCAATTGAATTCGCGTTGGTGCAGTCATTTGATGCGAGACCCTGTTAACATAATCCAAAATTGTCCACGCACTCTGATGTGGGTGTAGCTTTCGCTGTGGTTGTACGAGCTGCTTTGATTGATTTTCATACGACCCACCTGTTCGCAGTCTACCGATAATATGTACGCAATTACGAAAAATGACGCCAAATAAGTTGGACGCAACTGTAAGAGGAAGATTCATCCAGTAAAGTCATCTCTACCAATCACTTTGGCATCGACCTGCATTATGCAATAGGGAAGCCTACAACCGTTTTTCGAAAAAAAATCACCGTTTGATCAAACGAGTTTGTAGCCCTTTGGGTAAAGGAACTCGTTGCGAGTTCTGCGACAAATCATCTTATGGACATCAAAAGATGAAGGCAAGAGCGAAGCGGATGCCTTCGGCTAGAAAATTGGAAAGTCCCTCAAGGACGAGCCGAAACTCGGCGAGACTTTTTTTTCACAGTGAACGAATTTATCCGCAAGTATGATTGGAATTATATCGGAGCTTCCTTCACGTTCCACTAACAAGGGTTACTGCGATCTTCAACGAGCGAACGAATGGGTGAGCTTATAAAAATGCAAATACGCTCACTGACGAGTGCGGGTTGAGTGGATGGAGCTTCCATGGATGTGGCAAGCGATTTATCTCGTTCCATGCAACGTTATGATCATAATCTGCATTGGACCACGCCACGAATCACAGTGACCATTCTACAAAAGCTGTCAAGACAGAAAGAATATGTTGATCCATAGATGTCGCTTGTAATCTAACGATGGAAATTACACATAAAGGTTGGCAGTCTCCGGTGGATAAATCTGAAATCTGATGACTCTAATTCTTGTATCTCTTACATCTATCTTCATGATCATAGAGAAATATAAATTGGGAGTGGAATAAGATTGCTAGCTTTAACGGATGAACGGACTACACCTTCCGTGGACCGTAGCTATTTTCATTTCTATTTCCATTCTCGTTCCCTTTCATTTTGCACCGGATGGAGGAAAACGTGACATAACATTTTCCACCGGTCACACAAGAAGCGCGGTAGCGTTCAACGCCAACACCAGCAGAAAAAGTATACAGTTCTCGGGTCAAAAGCTCGTCGGGGGCTAGTGCCTTTTTCTCTCTTCCTACGATATGTTCTCCTTCACCTTATCTTGCTTGCCTCTGAATTTCCTGCCACTGACGCTTTCCTGCTTTTTGTCTCTTTCTTCCCTTTCCTACAAAATTGTCGCGTTAGCGGAAGCCTGAGTCAGGATAACTGACGTAGACGATTATTCTCCCATGGATTTATACCGCTGACTCTTCTACTACCAACGACTTTCCCAAAAGTTGTACACAGAACATTCCTACCTCGGTTTCTGCTTTCCTCTTGTTTTTTCTTTGCAGCTTTTATCGCAAAGTCAAACCCATTTGGCACGTTTGAACGTCGGACGTAGAGATGTGCTCGGAGCTTTTGAAAATGCATTTACTTAAAATTAAATGTGTTTTGACGTACAGTTGTACTATATATGGAATGCGCTCGTTTATATATATATATATATAAACGAGCACATTCCATTTTCCTCGAGTATGCTCGAACAAAAAATCTGTCAACATATGTACTGAAATCGTAATTACGTTTTACTGAAAGAAATACTACATTCGCATATAAATTGTTATTTCAATAATATTTGTCGCAATTACGTCAACTTGGCACGTGAATAAACCAAATATTCGCAAACGTCGAATACTCCTCGCGAATATTTATTATAAATATCAGAAACCAAGTTATTTAATATTCGATGCAAGAAAATCGAGAAACCATAGTTTCAACGAATCCAAATATTTATGATGTTGGATTGTCATCTTTGGAATGCAACAAAAAAAAATTCTCTTTAATTTTACTATTTTTTTCGGCTGTGAAAATCAGATTTGCGATCTCAATTTGCAAAATAAAAAGGCTTTGGATAAGCATAAAAATAAGGAAATAAAAAACGAACAAAAAATCGTTCCATTCCGACAATACAAATGTCAACGTTATATTCTTTTAATTACCAGCGATAAGGCAAGACTTTTTCAATCTTCATTCATTAATATAGCAAATTACTTAGAATTTGTAATGTTCAGTGACAACCTCCGTTTCAACACCTTAGGTCACAAAAATCTTATTGACATCGGAAATTTCTGTCTGACGAAATTCTTGCGTTTTTCTCTCGCGGATACGAGTGCGATTGAACAGTGTGCGCTCGTGTACGTTTCGGATATCAACGCAATGTAAATATACTGGCGGGGTAAAGACGGTCGTGTTGTTTTGTTGTTACAGAACTGTTTCGAAGCGCTGCGGAGGCTGGACCTCTGGACATCGTGAAACTGCGCAAGGGCGATAAACTCCTTAACATCTCACCGCAGCTTCCCCCTAATACTCCCGATACACCCTACGTGCTTCAGGTAATCCGTCCTTACCTTACCTAGTAACCATCAACAGATGTCGACTTGTAGAACAGCGCTTAACTTTGCATAGCAGGATAGTTCGCGTCACCAACACTTGTGGCTTTTCACAATTGTTGTCCGACGTGATTACGCTAGCGGAGCAATGTATACATTTGACAGGCTCAACTATCACTTTCTTTTCAATTGAAATTTTTGTTGCAAACGTTGTTAAGAATTACAAAAAAAATTCAGCCCTTTATATTAATATTTAGGGGGCCTTCATCGCGATTTACTGTTTCCTATTCATTTAACATGGTAAAAGATTTGTTCGCCGCTTTCCAGCTATATAACTCGCCTACGGGTAAACGCACGGAAATGCCCGGAACATTGTTTCATAAGAAATTTAACGCTCTACAAAAAAGGTCCCTAGCTTTCATACGATAAATCCACTCGTTCGAATTTTATTCAACGTCAAAGTTGAACCTATGATAAATTTCATGATTTTGTCAGATTTTTGGACTTTTACGACAAAATTATGGATTTATGTTTTTTTTCTGTTTCATCTTGGAAAGTATTGGATCCTTTCCAAATTATTCTCTTGATAGTTTCTAAAATTCCTAGTAGATTTAAGGGGAGGGTTGGGGTTTCAGCGTGACAAAAAAAACATTTTTTTTGCGATTTTTTTTCATCTATATGGATAAAGTAAATTTATTGAAACCTTTTGTTCATTGTTAAGTGTCATTTCAAGAACATTCCGTGAAATTTGTACGCGAAAATATCCACAAACAAACCAGTGACAAAGCTTTTCCAAGAACGCCTTTGGAAAAACACGATTTGCGGTGTTCACTGTATCTCAGCTAGAAATTATCTGAAATCACGTACCATTAAAATTTAATCAAAGTATCATCAAATCCTCCTCCCAACGGTCTTTGATAATTTTTTTTTCATTTCTAAATTTTTCGTGGTCATGTAAAGTGAAAAGTGCTATTTTTCACGAAAAATGTTCTTGGAATGACACTTAACAATGTACAAAAGGTTTCAATAAATTTGCTCTATCCAGATAGATGAAAAAAATTCGCATAAAAGTGTTTTTTCTTCACGCTGAAACCCCTACCCTCCCCTTAAATTCATTGTTATTTAAAAGTACATTGGTACAAAAATATATACTTAAACCGAATTCAATTGCCCATAGCATGATGAACAAACATCTAGGGAATAATTTAAAAAGGATACAATGCTTTTCAAGATGAGTCAGAAAAAACAACGAAAAAATCAATAATTTTATCACAAAAGTCCAAGAATGTCACAAAATCGTGAAATTTATCATCAATTCAACTTTAATGTTGAATAAAATTCGAACGAGTGAATTTATCGTATGAAGGCCAAGGACCTTTTTTGTAGAGCGTTAAATTTTCTATAAAAAATGTTTTTGGGCGTTTCCGTGTGTTTGCCCGTGGGCGAGTTATAAAGCCGAGAAGCAAATGAATAGGAAATAGAAAATCGCGATGAGGGACCTCTACATATTAATATAAAGGGCTAAAATTTGGTCAGCACTCATTTTTTGTCATTCTCGACAACGTTTTCGCAAAAATTTTCAAAAATTCATTTTTTGGGGGCCATTCATGTCCTATTTTGACCAGACATTGGCAAAGAAAGATAAGACATTAGCAAGCAAGAAGATCAAGCGAATGTATCTTCGTTTGGATGCGATAGGTCTCGTTTCATAGCTATACGTTTGCCATGTGTGATAGGTCGTTGGGGCACATCCGACGTCTTTGGGAATGATCGAGGCGGATCTTCTGCGTGCTCTGGAGAGGCGCGTCGCTGCCCTGGAGCGTGAATTGCGCGAGCATCAAGAAGCTGCGTCTTCGGAATCGACAATTGCACTTCGAGATCTCAAACAACAGATGGACGAGTTCAAGAACAAACTCGAGACGACGGAGCACCTCAGTTGGCTTGGTAAGCAGTCATGGCCCACGCGTTCGGACATTTTCCAGGGTAATTATTCGCCAGAGAAAAGAAAAATGTACAGTGCCCAACTCGGCTGCGCCATTTTCGGCAAATTTTCGCCGGACTTTTTATTTGACCAAACGTTTGTAAATGAGGCCCGCACATCCGAAGTGAATGACGGATATATGAGCGGATAAACAGCCACGCTGCCAAAAATCGCGTTTGCCTCGAATAAATATTTGCCATTGCTACTGCACCAACCGTCCTCACGCTATTCATATCCTGCTTCAACGACATTAGGCACCGCGTACCAACGGCAACCTTGAAATTGGCCATCGATATGGTAGCTAAGATGAAAAGCACACGGAGTCTCCTCTCTAGGCGTTAAGAAAGCCAAGGCTTTTTTCGAGACCCTCCATAGCTATATACCGAAAGTCTGATGTCCGCAACTCAAATTCACGCGTCAAATTTTCCTGAAGCCCAGCCAAATGTCTAGAACTCGTGTATCTTGGTCAAAATATGCCAGTCTCACCGACAGTCGGCACGGCTGATTCTCTTGCACCGAAGTTCTATCGATGCCTCGAGCTGTCACTTCATCATAACGACACTTCAACTCCAATCCGTTTGCCCTCGAGATTCACTGGACAACGCGTTGTACATGCCTGAAAAAAGATATCCCCATGTTTTCGCTATATCTTTATCGCATTGAAATGATAAAAGTTTGCACGTTTAATTGAGTGGCCGTAAAGCGTCGCGCTTGAAAATACAAGAGAAATTCTGATGAGAATGAAACTCGTGATGAAGTGTGGGGAAACTTCGTAGACTGGATCGACCCAGTTTACAAAGCCAACAGGAGAATTTTCCACTTGTTTAACGAGTTCCGAATATTGAATCGAAGCAACTGCGGAGTTTTAGTCAAAATTATTTCGTGCCAAGTAGAGCTTCTCCCCTCTCGAGCCCACGGGAAAGAAAATATCCAAATACAGGGTGTCCAATAGGAAGTCGCTGAAACTAATCGACTGTCATTTTAAAACACGTGCACAGAATCAGAAAAGCCAAAGTGCTTTAAATAGAGGAAACTCTGCAGTTTTAAACGCACGTAAATAAAACCCAGTCAAATATTTTTTATGTCAATTTATTACATCTTATAAAAATAACGATAAAGTACAGTGATTAATGATAGATATTTTCGAAGTGCGAACCGTTAGATTGTGCACAAAAATCAATTCTCTTTTGAAAACTGTGAAAAACTGTGTCCAACGTATCGTTGGTAATGCCGCGAACCACTTCCTGGATGGCCGCGATCAGTTCTTCTACTGTGCTGGGGTTTTCAGCGTAACAATGATCTTTAATGTAACTCCACAAGAAAGAATCACAAGGATTCAGGTCCGGTGAGTACGGAGACCATTCTAGTCCGCCTTGAGCAAATTTAGGGTACCCCAGACCGATTACTCGAGTCCCATATACGCGACGAATAGCTTCAAACACCTCATGAGTCCGGTACGGCGTCGCTCCATCTTGCATGAAGTAAAATTTTTTAACCAGTCCCCTCTTTTTTGCATAAGGGAAGAATTTCGTTTCCAAAAGCTGTTTGTAACTCTCTCCTGTTACCGTAGATTCCAAAAATTGCAAATAACTTCCTTTTACTGACATCGCTGCCCATGCCGTTACTTTCTGTGGATGAAGGGACTTCGCTAGCGATATGTTGGGATTTTCCGTTCCCCAAAACCGGTAATTTTGCTTGTTTACGTACCCATTCATCCAAAAATGTGCTTCATCGGAATAAATAATCAATTTGTCATTAAGTTCTTCGGCTTCAAACATTCCCGTAATAGTGTTACAAAATTCGATGCGTTTCGTCATGGCATGTTCAGTTCATAATTGATGAGTGCTTATTTTATACGGAAGAAACTTTAAAAAAAAATTCAAAATGTTGTGTAATGATGATTTGGTTATTTTTAATGCTTGAGCAGCTTTCCGAATCGAATCATTTGGATTTTGTTTGAAATAATTCTCAACTTCGTTGATCTTTTCTGGTGTAGTCACCGTAACAGATGGACCTGGCAACTCGTGTCTACGGTCCTGGAGTGTACCATACTTCACGAAGTTATCGATTATCCTACAAAAATTAACGTAAAATTACTTCAATGCAGTTTAATTGAATTGAAACACAAGTTGTGTGATAGATGAATATGAATAAATATTAAATTCTTACCTTTTCAGAGTGTTTTCGCTGGCAACTCTATGAGTTCCAAACTTAGTACGAAACCCTCTATACGCATTACTATACATTTTTCCCCTCGAGAAGAAGCACTCAATAAGATATACTTTTTCTTCCGTGGTGAGCTCACTCATTTTGACGCGCGCGTACTTGCTTCAACCACGGCTGGAATAAAACTGCGGGGCCTCAGGTATGCGCCTTAGAAAAAGGGACCTCTATTGAATTCATGGAGGGAAGAGACACTTATTCAGTTTTAGCAACTTCCTATTGGACACCCTGTACAATCTACGAAATAAATCTGAAGCGAAACGTGGGTATCAGTTTTTTCCGCTTCTTCTTCAGGCTTTTACAAACAGCTGCCGGAGCCCATATCCTCAGAGGCTTGCCGAAGACTGCAGTACAGACGGAAGAGCGACAGCGTGAAACGTCGGGTCCGTGAAAAGTTCCTCCATATATGGTATGTATACGATCACAGCTTAAATGTACCGAATAATGTTGAGCCATGCCGCATTCAACGGGTGGGGGTCAAAATGTCGAATGACCAAATGTAGAACGACAAAAATTTCGAAACGACAGAATTATGAACTGACGAAATAACGAAAGTTTAATTATTCGAAATTTTATCCTTTGACCGATGACGAAATCGAATAACTATTACACCAAAGGATTATTTATTCGAGAACATATATTCAGATAGTCTGCAGTTTGAGTCATACCAATAAAGAATCGAACAATCTACAACATTCATATCTCCGAAATAGAAAAAAAGTGAGTATCTAATTTTTTGTAATACCGTCTATAGCAAAAAGCCATATATCGAGACTAAAAACTTTGAATGTGTAGATCTTCGAAACGCAAATGATCGATGGTCCGAAATGGCGAATACCTAAATGGCGAACATGGCATGGCTGCCTGACCCGACAGACCACTAACGCCATTTGCCATCTTTATTCTGAAGCGCAAGTAGTATTGCTCGATCCCAAGTTTTCGCTATCCGGACCGTTCGCCATTTTGGCCCATCGCTATTTTTAGGGGTTAGGCCACTCTAGAGGCCGAAAAAATAGGCTTTTTGGGGATTTTTTTTCAGATAAACTACAAAATAAATCGAGATTACAAAAAGGGTGTTTATCATACATATCAGTGACTGTTTACAATAATTTTTTTCAAGCGATTGATTTAAAAATGGCGGCTGTGCAGCGTTTATCTCAAAACTGCGTTTTTTAAGTTGGCCGGAACCATAACTCAGACAATTTTCAACCGATTCACTTGAAATGTTGAATATATCTTGAAAAATACATTGTCTATGGGAGTACGTAGGATTTTTTTTATATTGCATAGTTCATTTATTATTAACAATTATGTGACGATTTTTGAGTCAAATTTTTCACTTTCCAAAAATTTGCCTAAAAAATCGTCAGATAATTGTTAGTCTCGATTTATTTTGTACTTTTACTGGAAAAAAATCCCCAAAAAGGCTATTTTTTCGGCCTCTAGAGTGGCCTAAGGCCTTAACTGATCGACTTTTTGGTCCTTCGCTTTTATGAATTCGAAATTGTAAACTGCCGTAATATTTACAATTCGACGATTTAACGTCTCGAATTGTTCGGTGTATATATACAGGCGAATAGATATTATATCTCTCATTATTTTGTTAAATCTGATATTTGTTTTCGCTGTGAATCAACTTCGAGATTTTTGTATTCACAATTTCGATTAACTGTTTTACACACTACCACAATATCGATCTGTCTATATTGAAACGTTCTTCATTACTGAATTCGAAATATCAGTCCTGAATATTGATCGTTCGAGTTTCCTATCCCCACCCGCCGCCCGTAGCATCGTAACGATTGGTTCCCCCCCTAAAAATCTACGTGGAGGGGGTAAAGGGAGTGGCGCATCAGGCGGGTACTGACCATACCGGACGAATGTACGTTCGGACGCGTGTTGTTCTCTCGTTGAACGCAGTATAAGCGATCATACATCGTCACACATAAGCGATTGCGCGAAGGAAACAAGCGCTCCAGCGGAAGGTCCAAAGTTAGATAGGCGATGCATTCTCGGTGTTAGAGTTAGTTGCTGCATCGGTTCGTCTCCGTCGCGCAATTTCCGTTTCACATGTGGAATAAAAGCCCATCGCTTAAATTAATTTTCGACGACGCTTGCTCGCGGCCTTCATGTCTGCACGTGTGTTTTGTCAGCCTGAATGGGATAGCCAAGCTCATGGTGTCTCGGGCGCTACGGCCAACACCAACGTATGACCCGATCGAGGTCTCGACCCTGGGGAGTCGATGCCCAGAGTTGAGTAACGTTTTTTTATTTTTTTCCCCGTAAATTTATCGTTTCGTTTCGTGAGGTAAGCGAGGGCCAGGCGCGGAGACAGAATTGTGCACCCGGTAAAAGGCTCCGGTCGCCCCCGGTAGCTTCGGTCGATACTGCCCGATGGCACAGCCGCTCGATGCGGTCACGATATACCACTATAACCGCTATAACATTTGAGTGGATCGCCGATGGCTCGTTTGGTTCTAACGATGGAAGGAGAGCCTCGACTACCGAAGCTCCGCTTCAAGTACTTTCCATCAAGGTTATTTTCAGGCCCATTATACCTTGATGCAAGCAAGAGTCTCTCCTGTGTCTCTCGCCTTCGTCCTTGGAATCAACTTTCTTCGGGCTCTCCTCTCCTCGTTCAACGATATTCAAACTTTGCCGTAATTATGAAATTCGAGGTAAGAAAAATTGACGATCCAAATTGTATCGTTAAAATGGCACACCACTTTGCTCAATTAACTTCGTTCTTCGCTGTCGCGGTCGTTGCGGAAGCTTTCCAGTAGCCATCGGGTTCGGGCTCACGGTAGATGCTGGTGCATCTTCCAGTCGTCGCGGGCTTCTTTGAGATAGTTTTATTGGTTTCAACGCGAAGCTCTCGCGATTCGTGAGTTGCCGCTTAAGGCGGAGTATACATTTATACAGGAACAAAAGAAGCAATATTGAGGGATTTTTTAAACTGACAAATAATTATTCTACAATTATCAAACTTTAGGTATACTTTAAGGGAGATTTTATCCTTGGGGTGCTACATTTCAGGTGTTTACATTTTATTTTTTTTAAAGGAAACGAGTAAAGCTTTTTGAGTGCGGTTTTTTCTTGCTTTTATTCATTATATACAGAAGGTTACAAAATTTTTTTTTTGAAAAAAAAAAAAAACGAAAATGGCGGCCGTTGCAGCTCCGCGAAAACAGGTCCTCAAATCGCGGGAGGTAAACGGCTGACATCACTGCCCCCTCTTTGTTGATCTGAAACACAAAATCAAAGCATATTATCAATCTGTGACCCTTTGGTCATGGAATGACGGATGGGTTTTTCGTTTAGTACAAATTTCGGAAAATGGCGGCAATTAAAAAAAATCGAATTTTAGCGTTTTTTTTCGCATAAAAAGATAAATAATAAATGCAAAAAGGTATCTATCGAAAAAACGATCCGTCATTCCGTGAAGACATATTTTCTGAGTATGCTCTCCAAATTTCAGATCGATATGTTAATTACAGCGGTCAGGAGAATGTCAGCCATTTTTAAAAACGTGTTTTCGAGAAAAACGCGTTTAAAGTTTTGTAATGTGTTTACACAAATGTGTTTATAATTACCGCTAATCGGCAATGCCTGGTCTATCGAGGCATCCCTCCTCTTCTTCTAGCTGCTCATGTTGAGCCGCTAACATCTCCCGCTGGGCACAAAGGACAAAGTCTCCGTTAATAGTACATTTGAGGCAGTAGTCTGGTCTAGAGCGAGATTTTTGACGTCATTTTTAGGTTGGAATAACTTTTAAACCGTTGAAGTTGTCTTGATGAAATTTTACGTATTTATTGTTCCTTTGAGAATGTATGTACATTAAAAAACAAATTATTTTTAATATTTTCACGTAGTCTTTTATTTTTTTACAACATGGTCCTGGTTTTAGCATCTGAAAAAAAAATATATATACATTCTCAATCTGTATGAGTATTCTGAGCACTGATAGCAGAATTAGTACTTAAAAAAATTTTGTTACAAAATGGCGGCCTGTTAAACTTTGATTAACGATATTTCATACATTTTCGGGTATTCGAAGAGTTATAAAATGTGGGCAAAATTATTGTTCGACTCAATGCTGCTACCAGTCCTCAGAAAGAGGCTACCGAAGGTATGTGCAAAATTTGAGCTCGATCGGTCAATTAGTTATCGAGATATCGTGAGCGCCGATTTGAAAAACATAGTTCTGAGATAAACGAGCGTGCAGCTGCTTCCCGACTGCCCTACCTGAGCGCGTGGCTTGCTTATCATTTCTTTTACTCTGCTAATTTTCGAAATATGAATAAACGGTTTTCACGAGCGTATTGAGGAAAGTCTAAGGAATAATAAAATGGAAAAAAAATCGATTTTGTCAAATTTCTAGACCAGATTACTGCCTTATATAAAACAATTTAAAAAAAATTATTCATCAAAGTGGCGGAGCTGTGGCAGAGTGTTACAGCAAAAGGTCGCCGCGGGAGTTGCGAATCGACGTGCAGTCTAGCTTCCCGTAGACTTTGATTTGCAAAGTAGTTCAAACATTTTTTCAGTTGGAACATGTATAGTTCCTATGTGACGGTAATTAAAATGGAGAAAATGCAAATTTAAGTAAATGACACGAATTTACAAAAAAAAATCAACATTTCTGTAAAATTTGGATTAAAAAAGTCGTTTTTTTTTTCAATTTTTTCAAAAACAATTCTCGTCCAGTAGAATGTACCAATATTATCTATATTTGTACCGAGTTTCAACTCAATCGGCTTAATAGTTTTTGAGTAATCCTGCACACCAATTTCGATAATGCACTTTTGAGAAAAACGCGTTTGAAGTTCACGCCCGCTGCGAATCCTAGCGGTGAGGCACAGCGTTAACGGGCTGTAACGTTTGAAGTTTTTCGAATTTCGCTTTGAAACTTTGGCAAAATATTTTACATATATAGTTCTATCGTTTAAAGACAAAAAAAAAAAGAAATCGATTTTTTGATCGTTGTAAATGTATATCCCACCTTATCGGGTCATGCCTACTTGTAACAATAGAAAAAAGCTCATTTTTAGGATTTTTCTAAAGAAAATCGTCATGATGAATTTCTAGAAAAATTAGGTAGGGGTAGTATTTAGTTTAGTTGTGGCTGCGACCGCGAGCGCTGCGATACGTGAGTAAATATTTTTGTGTTTATACTTTGTAGCGTTTTGCCTAACTTTAAAAAATGATGAATGCCGGTTTTTCATTAAATCGATAGTTAATGACTTCTGCGTCGAAAGTTATATTGAAATCGGAGTTCTGTTAAATTAATATTTTTTCATCTGATACAAAGTGTGTGTACTTGTAACGAGGCTGAAAGTGCCGTTCGGGAAAGTGCCCACCCCACGTGACCCATTGTTATAGCATAATTTTTTCTTTGTTAGTGCATCATTTACTGTGACTCGTATTACAAATCAGTATCAAATGACAAATGGATTAAGTGTGTTACGTGTAAAAGCTGGGCACACTTGAAATATTTAGATGATAAAAAAAAAGATTTTGTTTGTGTGCCCTAATTTTTATTTCGATGAGTCCTTTTCAAACCAAAGATTATAATTAGGTAAAAAACACTAACTTAACAACTCTCTTTGACTGATTAAAGACTGATGCGAAAAAAGCTAGTCATTTTTTTCAATCGCGATTATTTTTTGTTATTGCTACAAAATAAATAAAAATGTGACTAAAAATATTTACGCTGTCTCTCTATAAGGAGAAATCAAGAAATTATGTTCTGTTCAATTGATTGAAACGAGAAGAAATATTGATTATTTTTCTCATGTAGTACATTAAGGGTTAATTTTAAGAAGAGCTCATTGAGGCATTAGTGGATATTATTTGATTAATAAAAACATTGTCATAAGAATTACAATATTTTTATTATTTTTTAATCGCATTTGTTACTAATTATTATTTAAATATTATTTTGTTTATTATTTTTTAATCTCATTCATTTTTACTTGAAATGCCCACTTTCCGAACGGCGAAACACGCTCCACAGCGGGGTCAATTGTGCCTCGTAACCGCGTTCCACTAACTTCAACCTCGATTGTAAATAAACTACTGTAAAATTGAAAATTGTAAATATAAATTGGAAAACTACATTAAATTTGACACTAGATGGTCTACAAATTGAAAATCCTGGATTTCATTTTAATAGTTATTTTAAGCAATTACTCAAAATCGGCACATTTAGCGCCGCGCTCCCTTATTTGAAGAAGTATCATGTGAAGAACACTGTCTTTTTTTGTGGAAGAATATTCAAAACGAAAACGTCTTTTGTGGTGAGCAATGCCCATCTGAACTAGGTTATCTAATAAAAAAAAATCAAACAAATTTTGTTAGTATATTGGTTTATCCTATGATTAATCGAAGTAAAATCCGAAAAATGAAATTTAAAAAAAATGGCGCGTGTTTACGAAGTCTTGATTTTTGCGAAGAAATTGGCATTTTTCCTTCATCAAATCGAAAGTATTCATTGTAAAAAAACCATCGATCAAATACTATAGGGTGTTTCATAATGACCTGACATTACCATTTATTAATGAAGCTAATTATTTATTTGAAAGGTACGAATATTTTAATTTTAATATATGGTTCAAACGTGGAGGTTATCTGTCGAACACAATACCTGCATGTTTATACCTTATATAGAAATAAAAATATTCCTACTTTTTAAATAAATAATACGTTTTATCAATAAATTAAAATGCCAGGTCATTTTGGGACACCCTTTATATTTTTACGTCTAGAAAAATCCCTAAAAATTTCAAAAAGATCGATGCAGTCGTTTTGAAGATATTTTGCTCACCGACTTTGAAAACGTGCTTTCGAGAAAAAGGTGTTTGAAGTTTCCAACGTCGCTCCGGGCGTTCCGACGGGCGTCAACACAACCGCCTATAAGGTAAATGTCCCAATTATTGAACACTATCTTGTATTCTAATTATTTCTCATTCACCTGCATGCATTTACTTATTTATAAAATTTCATTACATATATGGAACTTTTAGCTATCGAAATGTTACCTTACTTATGCAAAAAAAGCTTTAATTAATAGAGAAAGAAATTATTTAATCAACAACGGTGACTCGTTTTGACGTCTCGTGGTAACTGCTTATCGTTTTTGCTAAGACGCGCCGCTTCATGCGTAAGGGCATAAAAAATTCAAAAACTGTCGCATCTCAAAAAGTAAAGGCGTTTCAGGTTCCTCAGAAAATTTCTTACAAATTACAATTTTTATGAAAAAACTTTATTTAATTATTTGTTAAAAAATACGGTGTTCGATCATTGGGACATAGAAAATGCAGTGTGTCCCAATTATTGAACACTCGAATTCACCAAGTTGGCGTCATTAAACCCATCAAAACATCGAGACAGTTAACGTGTGACAGATCGTGTGAATCGGATTTATTCAAACAAAAACTGTAAGTTCCTGAATAAACTTACCTCTATTCTTTTAATAATAACTCTAAGATCGTCAAATATATTTTTCATTTGTATTTTCGTGCAATAAACATAAAAAGGAAAGTAAAAAGAGAATATAACCTAAATGTAACCTAAAAATACGAATTTACTGTTCAATATTTTTTGCTCTCCGATATTTCAGGGAGCCAAGCTGCGACAAAATCAAACAAAAACAGAATATGAAAACGAGGAAGCTGAAAAGAAAAAGAAAATAAAGTTCGAGTTGAAAAGCAAAAACAAACCAAATGCGAATGAACCAAAAACCTTTCAAAAGAGACTAAATATATATTTTTGTATTTTTACATGATTAACAAAAGATTATTTAAGTGTTTCATTTTGCTTTTATTTCTCAATATTGTACCCAAAATAATATTTTTAGAACGGAAAAAGAATTCTCGAGAGTGTTCAATAACTGGGACATGCCTGTTCAATATTAGGGACATAGGCACTTCCAGTGTTCAATAATTGGGACATTTGCATTCTTCACATTGTTATTCTTTTTTTTTCATTTAAAACCATTTAAAAATAATTTAAAGGGTGATTTTTCGAAAGTAAAAATATCAAAGTATCATTTGAACCTGAAAGCGATGGTTTTTTCTTGATTTTATATTTTGTTCTCACCGAATTCAATCCCCCAGATCCTTAGCTGTTCAATAATTGGGACATTTACCTTAAATCTGTCAATTGTGATCCGATCACCTTGAAATTTTCAAAGAACATTCATGACACGATATACTGTCAAAATATATTGCTTTCGAAAAAAGTTATTTTTCGGCTTTTACAACTAGGCATAACGCCTTAAGGCGATATAAGCAGTTGCAAGGCCAAAAAAGTCGTTTTATCACGAATTTTTTCTGGAAAATGGTTTCATTTGGGCAAAACGAAAAGTGTTAGGCAGTGTAGTGGCATCTTTTGGTTTGAGATTGGCATGTTTTATTTTCAAAAATATTCATTAACATAGCTCCTGTAGGGAGTCTCCTGGAGGTCTCCGAAAAAAAAGTGTCCGGCGGTGAGCAAAGTATCTCCGGTTTGGATTATCTGAAATGAAAAAAACCAAAAAGATTCTTTGAGGGGATAGATGAATCTGGGTATTGATCGAAGGAATAGTCGAAATTTTAATTTTTGACAAAATGGTGGCTCCGGAAAGAAACAATTTCGATTTTTGACCAAATTTTTTTCGTTAAATCGTTGAAAAAAAATAGAAATAATTATCGGAAATCTTATTCCTTCGATCAATACCTGAACAATATATCTGACAAGGTTGTGTTAAAATTGCAGACCGATCGGTTGAGCCGTTTTTGCGAAATCGTGCTCACCGACTTTGAAAGCACCGTTTTGAGAAAAACGCGTTTGAAGTTTGGCGCACTTACTCTGTAGCGCTCCGAGGGTCCTTACACATATGTGTGTATTTCCGAGAATATTCGCTGGATCGATTTGAAATTTTCAGGGAATATACTAACATATTGGTACATTCCGAAAATGCAACAAAAAGATCGATTTTTCGAAATTTCTAACTGCGTATAATCCGTTAAGTACTCGTCCACTTTGGAGCCAGACTGTCACGCGTGTCACGCCCTTCGAACGCTGAAAGCAAAATGAGAATAAATCAGCGACCGTATCTGCAACAAGTGCGTACGATGTTGGGAGACTGACCTCGATTTTCCGTGCAAACGGCCGAGTGCTTTGAGGGGCTCTCCCTTTCGAGGGATTCTCGCGCATTATCCCCCGTTGCATTATGCTACCTCGTTGTGAGCCCTCGCATTTGCTCAGCCAAGGTAGCCACCGAACACGAACATCTCTGTCCGCGTTATCCACCGTAGACGTCTTGTACATTGTTTGGTCCCTAATGGAGTACGCGGGACTAAACACGTGATTAAGCGTTCCTATCAAGGACGAGCGCGCGAGCCAATTTTTTTTCATGGAAGACGAATGGGACACGGTCGTCTATTGATTGATCAGTTAGTCCCGTCAGTGCGGGCGAGGCTTCAAGCTCAACGAAGAACAAGGCTGGCGATGAAGAGTCATGCAGGGAGATATCGACTTCGTGCATATGGAAACTTTTTTGCTTGCATTTCGGAAAGTTGAAGCGAGGAAATAAACGCTCAAAAGCGGCTTTTTTATTTTACCGTTTTCTACAATACTCTGAACGTGCTCGACGATCTCACATTAAGGGGAGATATACACCTAGGAGCCGGAAAAAAGGTCATTTTCGTGAATTTTTTCAAGGAAAACTATTTGAAATTTCGAATTGGGGTTTTAATTACCTAAAAGTATATACATTCAAAAATATGTTTAATTTTCTTTATTTAAAAATATCAAAAATGTACAGGGATATTGTATGATCTTTGGAGCGTCATAAATAATCTGCGTATACGGTACCCACTGGCGTTTCTTCAAAAATCATCTGAAAAAAAAACCAAAAACATTATTAAATTAGATACTATAATCTAGTACTTGTCACAGCCGATTTTGAAAATATCGATTTATGACAAAATGGCGGACGTTTGAACATAAATAGTGATTTTTGGGCCAAAAATTAGTTATTATTTTGTCTATAAAACAAAAAGTAAGTAACGGAAAAAAATCCTATGACAAGTGCTAGATAATGGTGTATAGAATAGCTACAAAAAACCTCAGGGCAATCGGTTCGTTGGTTTTTGAGAAATTTTGGGTACCGATTTGAAAAACGTGGTTTTGAGAAAAACGCGTTTGAAAATTTGGGAATGAATAAATCATGAAATTTGTCAACTTACATGGAATCATGGATACCAGGTCCATAGTGTAGGTCTTCTACGGTCGACGGAATGTTCATAGCTTCTAGATACTCGACCTCGACCATCTAGGTGTATATCTCTCCTTAAGGGAAAACACCAGTGTGACGGGCCCAAAAACAGATCGTTTTTTTCCCGATTTTTTTTCGTCTACTAGATTATTTATTTCGAATTTGGGAAAAAGGTACTTTATTAAGCATATATTGAACTTTACGCGTGTCATTTTTTATTTAGAAATAAATAAAAATTGACAACGTTGTTGAAGTACAGGAAATGTGGTCCAACGCCAGGATCGATAACTTGACAATGGTTGGTCTGAAATATAGAAAGGTTTTATCATCTATATAAATGTAGTTCTGGTTGTACGTAGACGTTCAAAACATTCACAAAATGGCGGGTGTTCAAAAAAAGAAATATAAGTTTCGCGAAATTTTACCTTATGTTCAGGGGCTTGGAAAATACTAAGTGCAAACAAAGTCTACGTACAATAGCTACTGCACTGGAAATTTTTTTTTTTTTTTTTTTTAATTGAAAATTGGACGATCGTAGCTAGAGTTGTGATTTCGGCCAGGTCGATAAGAGTCGTTTCGATAAAAAAGCGTATTGGAAGATTTGGCATACGTAAATCGTTGCGCTACTTGCTCTCACTAAATCGTTTGTAACTTGGTCAGTTTTCAATATTTTAACTTGAAATTTTCTTCACATATTCTCGAATATGTGTATTTTGAGGAAATTCAAAAGAAAATCGATTTTTCATCCCTTACAATGGTGTCCCGTCTAGTTGAAATTTTTGACAATATTGATTTTTTTCGACGAATTTTCAAAATATTATACTTTTAAAATATTCTCGTGAATTCAAGTCGATCCGTTTAAAACTGACCGACTGACTTACCGGCGTTTATAGGTAGCTTCTGCGAACCGGCGAACTTTAAACACGTTTTCCTCAAAATGATTTTTTCAAAATCGCTTCCAACGATAAATAAAAAATCAGTGCACCGATTGACTTCAAATTTTGCAAGCTTTGTTACATATCAAAAAGCAGTGCTTGAATGAAGGATTTTTTTCGATGCACAGCTTTTTTATCACGGAAATTTTTTGCACCTAAAATCAATACTTTCAATTCGGACTTCGGTCATTTTTAAAAAAATCGATATTTTATTAAATCCTTCATCCAAGCACTAAATAATTTCATGCAAAAACTCAATGCGTTTGTTTTAACTAAATTGAAGTACGTAGCGAAACTAAATAAAAAACCTGCACACGTTTTTCCAGAAAAAACTCACGAAAATTTCTCTTTTTTCCGGCTACTAGCTGGGTGTAACCCATAAAGTTTTAATGAAATATCACAAACTGGGTGCCTAGCGGGAGACACCGTGACGCATGGTCCAACACGCCCTTGAGCCCTTTTTTTTCAGGTATTCATTAGTGGATTCTCGTTTCCTGAATTCCGTAAGGATTTTGGAAAGTTCACGTCGGAGCAAAAAAAAAGTACTTGTCGCAATTTTTTTGGAGTGCATTGTCGTCAGCTGAACATTGTTTGCAAAGAACTTTGCAGACTGCGTCCGTTTTTAACATATCTCGTGTATGTATATATATTTATATACGTCAAGTTCGTTTTCAATACGCCAGTGAAGTCATGCCTGGCTCTTCTCATTCGCCAGTCGTTCGGTGGATTCAATATTGCAGGCCAATCGCTTCTTTCCTTTTCGACTCACGTTGTCCATTCTTTGACTTCGGTGAGCACGGAAAGAAAAGTCTCGCGGGGTTCACGTGAGTGCCTCGGCATGAATTCACGAGAATGCGCGGAGATATCGAAGATCGAATGAAAGAGATCTATCGGATTCTACATTCACACGGAAAAGTGTAGAATTAAGGGAGACTTTGTCCTTGGAGTGCTATATTTCAGGTGTTTACATTTTATTTTTTTAAAAGGAAACGAGTAAAGCTTTTTGAGCGCGGTTTTTTCCTTGCTTTTATTCATTATATACAGAACGTTAAACAAATTTTTTTTGAAAAAAAAAATAAACCAAAATGGCGGCCATTGCAGCTCCGCGAAAACAGGTCCTCAAATCGCGGGAGGTAAACGGCTGACACCACTGCCCCCTCTTTGTTGATCTGAAACACAAATTCAAAGCATATTACCAATCTGTGACCCTTTGATCATGGAATAACGGATGGGTTTTTCGTTTAGTACAAATTTCGGAAAATGGCGGCAATTTAAAAAAAAATCGAATTTCCGCGTTTTTTTTCTCGCATAACAAGATAAATAATAAATGCAAAAATGTATCTATTGAAAAAATGATCCGTCATTCCGTGAAGACATATTTCTGAGTATGCTCTCCAAATTTCAGGTCGATATATTAATAACAGCGGTCAGGAGAATGTCAGCCATTTTTAAAAACGTGTTTTCGAGAAAAACGTGTTTAAAGTTTTGTAATGTGTTTACACAAATGTGTTTATAATTACCGCTAATCGGCAATGCCTGGTCCATAGAGGCATCCCTCCTCTTCTTCTAGCTGCTCATGTTGAGCCGCTAACATCTCCCGCTGCTCCAAGGATAAAGTCTCCCTTAAGGGAGGATATACATTTAGACAGGAAAAAATAAGCAATATTGAGGGATTTTTTAAATTAAGAAATCATTATTCTACAATTATCAAACTTTAGGTATACTTTAATTGTATATTTAAGTATGCGAAACAATTTTTTTAAGTTAATTCATCATCAAAATGACGGAGCTGTGGCAGAGTGTTACAGCAAGGTCGCCACGGGAGTTGCGAATCGGCGTGCAGTCTAGCTTCCCGTAGACTTTCATTTGCAAAAAAGTTCAAACATCTTTTCAGTTAGAACATGTAAAGTTTCTATCTGCCGTTCATTAAAATGAAGAAAATGCAAATTTAAGAAAATGGCACGCATTTACAATAAAAATCAACACTTCACGCAATATTTTTGTAAAATGTGGATTATAAAAGTAGTTTTTTTTCCAGTTTTTCGAAAAACAATTCTCGTCGAGTAGAAGGTACCAATATTATCAATATTTCTACCAAGTTTCAACTCAATCGGCTTAATCTTTTTTGAGTAATCCTGCACGCCAATTTCAATCATGCAGTTTTGAGAAAAACGCGTCTGAAGTTCACGTCCGCTCCGAATCCGAGCGGAGAGGCACAGCGTTGCCAGGCTGTAACGTTTAAAGTTTTTCGAATTTTGCTTTGAAACTTTAGGAAAATATTCTACATATATAGTTCTATCGTTCAAAGAAAAAGAAAAAAAATCGATTTTTTGATCGCTGTAAATGTATATCCCGCCTTAAGGAGGTTGGAGCGATTCAGTTGAGTCAAATGACGGTTTATTCATTTTTTTCCAATGAACCTTAAAAAAATGCATACGAGGTACAGATTTATTTTGTATATGCTATTTTTTTCAAATATATGATTAAATTACCAACTTGAAAAAATATAACATTATCGATGATTATTACATGATTAAACGAACTTACCTGTAAGTGAAGTTCGATCATGATTGTATGAAGCGCCTCTTCCGAATAGATCAACTTGTAGTCCCCCTCTCCTCTGCCGGCGTTGCCACAGTTTTTTAAAGCTCGTAACCAAGCAAATAAACATTTTGTTTCGTCTCCTTGTCTCCTATTTTCTTCGTTCGTCATTTATTTTAAAGTGCTGCTGTAACTTGTTGCTGTAATTTTCTTGGGTTAGTGTTATGTAGGGGAAGGGTGGGATTGATCTATTCGGAAGAGGCGCTTCATACAATCATGATCGAACTTCACTTACAGGTAAGTTCGTTTAATCATGTAATTGTATTTCGCGCCTCTTCCTCAAGATCAACTTGTAGCTGTTTAAAGTAAGTTACAGCAGATTATGATAATTCGTGATTTTAGAAAAATAGTTTATTGTCATTATTATTATTATTATCTTTTTTTTTTTTTTTAGTGAATCTAATTTACAATCAGCTTACCCTTTTAACACAGATTTTGCGAATATATCTTTATCGGGCATTATAGGAAGTTTATAAAACCGTGCGAAAGTAGCAGAATTTTTTGTCCATCCTGCGGTCTTTCGAATAGTTTCTATATCAACATTCATTCGACTCGCTGCTGAAGTGGATGCATGTCGTGTACTATGGGCCGTGAAAATGTCTGTATCTATGCCACTCTCACAAAGTGTATTTTTGACCCAACGACTTAGCGTTTGATTAGAAACTTTAAGATGAGGTCTCTTATATGATATGAATAATGAATGATGGTTAGATCGTAAACCTTCCGTTCGTTTCAAATAATACAATAATGTTGATGCAGCGCCCAAATTGTCATTATCCCTGAAAAACGGTATGATGAGGTTAGGTTGTATACATCCCAAACCCGAAGTCTTTATTTTTCGCGGAATCTTGATCTCTATTTGATCATTAATTTTTGTAATATCTCTAATATCAATAAGAGAGAGCGTTTGTATTCTCTGTCCTGTCACTAGAGCCAGTAGTGTGACCAGTTTTAGTGTTATCTTTTTTAGATTAGTCGTGTCATCATGAGGCCATTTGGAGATGTGTTTCAAAACTATTTTTGGGTCCCATGTCGTGTCATATTTAGGTTTCGCTGGACGTTGTTTGGAGATACCCCGAAAAAACATTTTTATTCTCGGATTTTTTCCGATTTCTTGGTCATGCAGAAACGAAATTGCTGATCTAGCACAATTTAAAGACCCATAAGATGCCCCACTGTTAAATACTTTTGTAAGAAAGGCCAATATAGTTGGTATCGAGACCAAGAATGGATCAGCTTTTTCCAACTCACAAAATGACCACCACTTTCTTAGGCCACCGTCGTACTGTTTAATTGATGAATCGCTCAAAGAAGACATCATTATATCGATTGTCTCTTCCGGTATACCTTTCAGGATAAATGCCTTCCTGACAACCTTGCGGATACCAATGTAATGCGTTTCCACATTGGATGGATCTCCCTATTTGATGAGCGTAGCAGATTAATATTTGGTTTGAAGTAGATTGGGTCCTATATGCGCATTGATTCGTACATGGGGAACCATGGCTGGGCTGACCAACTTGGTACTACAACAATCCCTGTAGATCCCTCAGATCAAATCTTTTGCAAAACCTTCAATATAATTGCGAAAGGTGGAAAAGCGTAAAAGAAGAAAGGCTTCCAATTTACTGTGAACGCGTCTATAGCGAATGCTTCAGGATCTTTAAACCACGAAATAAATTTTTGACATTTCGTGTTCACTCGAGTGGCAAAAAGATCTATTTCTGGTTTACCTAGTTGTTCACTCAACGCGTGAAACGCTTCTGTTGACAATGCGAATTCCGTTTCGGGTTCCAATTTTCTAGATTCAATGTCTGCAGTTATATTATCTCTCGATGGTATGTACGATGCGAAAAGCCAGATGTTTCTTTCCTCACACCACATCCAAATATCCTTTGCTAATTGACTAAGTTCTATAAATCTGATGCCGCCCATCCGATTTATATACGCAATCGCCGTTGTGTTATCAATTCTGAGCAAGATTTCGCAATTATTGGAGTTGCTCGCGTAACATTTCAAGCCGAAGTATGCCGATTGTAATTCTAAATAATTTATGTGTTGTTTGCGATCTCTTTTATTCCAGTAACCGTGAGTTTTTTCGCCATTGCAGCAAGCTCCCCGTCCCGATGTGGAAGCGTCGGTAAATATTTCCAGTGTGAAATTTCTTGTCGAAATCGGATTAAATGTCGTCATAATATTATTTTTCCACCAATCAAAATCTGTTGACAAGTACTTTGGAATTTTCATGAAACACTCAAAGTTATTATTGTTGGATTTTAGAGCCCAGTATTTTTCTCTTTCAAAATCTTTTAAGTGAACCCAACCATACTTAACAGCCAAGCAACATGATCCAAGAATTCCAATAAATCTTGCAAAATCCCTTATTTTACATTTTTGTTTCAAACTAAATTTTGCTATTTCATCCAATGTTTTTAATTTTTTATCGCTTGGAAGTTCGACGATCATTCGTTTGGAGTCAAAGACAAAACCTAAAAACCTTCGTTTCTTTTTAGGGATAAGTTGGCTCTTTTTTGTGTTTATGATAAAACCAAGCTTTTTCAAGATCGAACATGTCTCAGAAATATTATTTACACATTTTTCATACGTGTTGCCAATTAGTAGTATGTCATCTAAATACACTACCGATTGATACCCTAGGTTTCGCAAATGTGCGACGACAGGTTTTAAAATTTTCGTAAAAACGTATGGCGCAGTGTTAAGACCGAACGGCAAGCACACAAACTCGTAAGTATTTTCCATGAACATGAATCTTAAATACTTTCGATCCGACTCCGAAATTGAAATTAGATGATAGGCGTCTTTTAGATCTATTGTTGCCATGAATGATTCCTTTTGTATTAGTTTCATGCACGTTCTTGCGTCTTCTAATTTGAAATGAATTGGTCGGAGATATTCATTTAGCTTTTTTAGATTTAAAATTAATCTATTGGAGCCGTCAGGTTTGGGCACCAAGAAAATTTTTGATAGAAACTGATCTTTTATCGGTGTACATTGATTGATCGCACCTTTCGCAATTAATTCAGATATTGATTTCGATAATTGACGGTATTCAGTTTCTGACCAAATCTCTTCCACGGGAGGTGTACTTTGTTTTACTGTTTTTTCAAACGGTATCTCGTATCCATCTATCCATTTGAGAATTATCGGATCTGATGTTATGTCTTCCCAATCCTTGGTAAAATGTGTGAGTCTACCGGCAAGAATATTCATATTCACCTCTAACGTCTCCGTTGAGGCTGACGTTGATAAGAGCTGCCCTAGGACTCCGATCTCGACTTCTGGTTCGCGTAATTGCGCTGGTTCGAAAACTTGTTCGATGTATAGATCGGGTTCTTCTGCCCGCCCGAAGCCTTGTGTTGGTTTGGGTGTCGTGGCGGGCCCCTGAAGTTTTTTGGTTTCGTTTTTTGCGTGGATGATAGTTTAGTCATTGGCTTGAACTCCTGAGATGAGCGTTGCAATAATTTGGCAGCTTTTACATGTTCATCCAATTTTTCTCCGAATAGTAGCTCATTTGGTACGGTCTCGCGCAGGGTATCTCGTATTGAGGGATGAATGTTCTGAAGAACGAGGTTCCTTCTAATCTCGTTTTCGTCGTGCAGTATATTGGATAAGATTCGACATGCGTCGCTGAGGTGTTCTACCCATGACAGCTTATCCTTCGCATTAGTCTGAAGAATTTCTGTCGTGACCTTTGCTATTGCAGTAAGAGAGGCAGAAATTTGTTTCTGAGTGGTAATGATACGTTCGTCTCTCTTGACTATATTTTCCTGCAAGGATGTTTTGACCTCGAGATTCAGAGCTGGAGGTTCCAACTGTCTGCAATTTTTTGGCGGCTCGTACTTTTTTACTAGATCGAGACCAACCGCCTTTGGAAGGCCTGTCAGAATTATTTCAATAATTCGCGCAGCCAGATCTTTGTGAAAGGGTTCAGTGGAAATTTTTTCCCGTGTCAATCTTTGTCCTAGAACCGTCAAAACTTCAATATCGAGGTCTGGATCTTGAGAGGTACATTCTGTCGGCCCAATATCAGTCATCTGCGTATGCTGATTGGCTGTGGCGACTATATCACAATTTTCCGTTTGTATTTGCGCTGCAGCGATGTCTCTTAGTACCAGAGGGTTTTCGACATCGCGGTGAGATCCATCGGTTTTGTCGTCCTCGATATCGTGCTCTGTGCAATCCCAGGGCCCTTGCAAAAGCGACGAATGAGGGGAATTTTGCCTCAAAATTCGCGAGACATCACCTATTGGCAGAACATCTTTTTGAAGAACTTGTCACGAGCGAGCATCTCTTTTCATAGTCGACCTTGAATGGATTGAACCCACTCAGGTCTGCAGTTAGGATCTTTTGACAATGACGTTAGTCCATGTGCCAGTTGAACCGGCACAGGAGTGTCAAGATCATGATGTTGAAAGGGAATTATCGGTGAAAAAGAACGGGGAGAGTTTTCCCACGTGTCAGTTGGACCGACACGTTGGTATGAACAGCCCTGTCAGTTGGACCGACACACTGGTACGGACAGCTATGTCAATTGGATCGACATGCTGGTACGGAAAAAACTATTCAGCATTCCTCAATTCTTGCTATGCAGTCTGGAAAATACGGAGAGCAGAAGAATTATTTTATTTACTTACCGCGTTTTTGTTTTCCCGATTTTTCCTTTCTCTTTTGTCGTTTGCGTAACTTCTTTTCGTAACGTTTGAGTCGTTTTTGAATTTTATTTTCTTTTTCGTCACTGTCGTCAGATAAATCCGAAGAACTTGTGCACTTTCGTTTTCTTGAACTCATTATCTTGACACTTTTCTGAAACACGTCTGTAGCTTCCGGCACAGAAAAGAAGAATGGCGAACGAAGAAAATAGGAGACAAGGAGACGAAACAAAATGTTTATTTGCTTGGTTACGAGCTTTAAAAAACTGTGGCAACGCCGGCAGAGGAGAGGGGGACTACAAGTTGATCTTGAGGAAGAGGCGCGAAATACAATTATGAAAAAAACTGCGACAACGAATGTTTTATACAATTCACAATGAAATTTTGAGTAATATATAATTATGTCTATTCATATTTACGTCACGAGATTATTGGCCCATGGTTTACGATGGGCAAGATGAGAATTTTTTTTTCTAAATATTTACAAAGGTTCAGTTTGCGTTAATCCGTTGTTAGAAATGGTTTGTCTTGGTGCTAAATAACAAAAAAAATTACATAACCTTTAGTGTGAAAGTCTTGCCCATCTAACCGCACGTTAAATTACATACATTAAACTATTTTTTATCTCTGGGGTTTGGTGATGAAAAAAGTTTAAAAAATTCGTAAAGACTTAGTATAGTCTAAACAATGACATGTATTTTTTTTAGCAAATTTAACCTTGGATTGTGGCTAACGCTCCACCCTCTTTAAGTGATCATCACAGTGTAACTGGTTGAAAAATAGCGGTTTTTCGATTCCTAAAATACGCTAATCAGTCTGATTTTTTATGTCATGAATTTTTAAATGTTCATTTTTATTTATTTTGCCCCTCTTTAACGATTGAAAATGTCTTCGGAAAAAAGGAGTCCCACGGTGTACGCGGTTGTGGCCGTAAACTTGTCAAAGGCCGTAAACTTGTAAACTTGTAAGGCCGTAAATTCGTAAAAAGATTATTAATCAGTATGACAGCGGCTATCTTGCTATGGAGGTTTTTTTTATAAATCAAAACTGACAAACTGGCGGCGGTTTGTAAAAAAAAGTATCTAATTTAGCAAATTTGTTCGACAGTTTGTCGTTGTGAAAAAAATATGAAGATTAAACAAAAGCTTCCATAGCAAGATGAATAATGGTGTGAAGAATGTTGTGTCAAAATTTGAGACGGATGCCTCAAAAACTTCTATACTATCAGATAGTGCCAAAAAAATCAATTTTTTTTTAAATTTTACACTGTGACGATCCCTTAAAAGCGGAGGCGCACACAGGACCAAAGATGATGCGTGAAAGGTCGCTCTAAAACTAATGCCCATGTGGCCTAGGGGAAATAAAATTTCTCATATCAGCGTCTATACCACGAAATTCGGGACAAGGTTGAAGTGGCTCACAAATCGCGTGAAACGACAAAAGGGCATCATGGGTAACTATAACGTTCAGACACCAACGAAAGGATCTTTCAAAATTCCGCCTGTGTAGCCAAGGATCACACATGAATTATTCAATCCGTGTACGTTACGAAGTACGCTCCTCATTTCTGTATATATACGCGATAGAGTAATCCAGGGCTTAAGATCTCCGCGTAATATTCTCGGAGTTTGCTCTACCTTTGGGATGATAACTTTTTGAAGGGAGGGCCAGTGAGGCAAATATAATTTTGATGTCGAGCCATGATCCCTTGACCGCCTGGGTTTATGCCTGATTTCGTCCGATGAATGAGAAACGCCTGAATCGCGTTTCACGTTGAAGATACTTTGATTACATCGTGTGTAGGTAGTACGAGGGAATCTTTCAACGTTCTTTTATCTCAGGAATAGACACAACACTGCTCGTCGCCGGATGTAGCAATTACGAAAGTAGCAAGTGTCAAGCAACGTGTCCATGATTGATTAGCAGTTTTTCCACCATTCTTTGCGCAATTGACGCCACCGAGATTTCATCCCGTGATATAGTCCAAGCGCCGGGTCTATTGATTAAGCATAAAGTCTAAAACGGATTTTTCAATTGGAATATATTAAGGGGTCAGCCCACAGTAACGGGTATAAAATCATGTGTGAATTTAACAATTTTTTTTCGTATGAAAAAGTGATTCACTCATAAAATTAATTACACATCTATTTAGTATGAATATCAAGCTGTTAGAAAATATGTTTATGTTTTCTTCGATGTGCAAAATGGCCGACTACTGCTCATAAAATGAAAAGTGTTCGATTAATCAGAAATTCCGTACGTACTTCTCTGCGAGATGCAATTAGGAACATAACTTTAAAATCGAGTGAAAATCGTTGAAGTTATCTGTCACGCCAGTTGGAAAAAAGAGGTGGGCTTACGTTATACGCTCAAAGTCGGTGAAAAAAAAGTCTTGCTATAAATCGAATAGTAACTTACTCTTATGATGATAACGCACCGTTTTAGCGAAAAAATCGATTTTTTGAAAATTCTACTGTGACCTTACCCCTTAATGGGAGGCTCCTAAGGGTAAATCCAAGTTTTCGTTACCCGAGGGCGCGAGCGTTACTTCCCATATTGAAAAACGCGTTTTTCTCAATATTTTGTAAACAGTGCGTTAGACGGTCAAAATGGTACAGACCTTTCTTGTAGGAAATTTAATTTTCTATGAATTTCATTTGTAACTTTTTTCTCTACAGTTAATATTTTCCGAGATATCGTCAATTAAAACTTCCAATTATGGTTTTTGCTAAATATCTCATTGACGGTTGGAGATGCAAAAGAAATGGTAGTAATCAATCTTAAAGAGCAAACGTTTTTGTACAAATTTTATTTGAAGCTTTTTTTCGTAAAATGATCAACTAATGAGATATCGTGTAATAAACGTTGTCGTTACGTATGCGAAATCAGCGATAAGTGGAAATGTTGGTTGAAGTATGTGAAAAAAAAATAGAATGGAACATTTTTATTATGCAAGGATAATTATATCTTGTTAATTCATGAGAATTATAAATAGTGCTAACCGCGACATTTGTTATTGATACAAATAATAATTTTTATGTAAAGAAGGAATGGAAGTGATAGGAAATTGAATTTCCTAAAAAAGAGATCCTTATCATTTTTATCGTCTGACGTACCGTTTACGAGATATTGATAAAAACATGTTTTTCAAACGGTGGCTAACGGGATCGCGCCCCCAAGTAACGAAAACTTGCATTTACACTAAGGGGCCACGCACTAACACATTCCAGTTGAAAAATCCATTATTTAGATTTTATGCTTACCGAATATGCCTAACTCTTCAACTATTGAGCGCACTATATCTCATTAACTATTCATTTAACGAAAAAAAGCTTTAGATAACATTCATAGAGAATCTTATGCTCTGCAAATTTGATGGTGACCATTTCTTTTGTATCTCAAACGGTCAATGAGATATTTAACAAAAACCACAATTGGAGGTTTTTAACTAACTATATCTCGGAAAATATTAACTATAAAGAAAAACGTCAAATATAAAAGTTATAGGAAATTAAATTTCCTACAAAAAAGATCTTCATTATTTTTATCGCCCGAAGCACCGTTTACGAGATATTGATGAAAATGCGTTTTTCAACATTGCGGCTAACGCTCGCGCCCCCTGGTGTCGAAAACTTGGATTTACACTTAGGGGCCACTCACCAGGATATTCCAATTGAAAAATTCGTTATCTCGATTTTATGCTCTACGACCCCATTTTTCTGCTCTGGCGCTTGGACGAATACTCTACTCGGCAAAAAAGCTCATTATCTTAATCGTCTGATATCCTAAAAAGTAGCCACCTGACGAGTGTCATCTTGATCGAGAATCCATCATAGTGAATTCACAATCCATTGATAGAGATTAGTCATGTCTTTATTTCAGTGTAGTTCGCATCGTCTGCCAAAATTCGATATTCTGATTCGCATCAATATCACGTTAATGCAATTCAACATCCCCGCGCCGAACCCGTTGAAGCTCAGACCATCCTGAGAGCATTCTCGTTCGTAATTCCTACGAAATCATTTGCGCAACCGTGAGCATCGTGGAAAATTAATTTGCATCATAGATTCCATTGTCTGCATTCTACAGCTCATCAAACTATGCTTAGCATCCATTAAATTTTCACCGAGCAAGGTATGATCCGGTGAAGCTTTGGTCGATATACCTCTGTGGGAAGCGCCTTTGGACCAGACCTTCCTGGCTGAGTGTGCTATAGCTGCTATTAATTAGAATAACCATATCCGCAGTGTATTTACGAATGCCATACCACTGGTAGACTGGCAGACCTGGGGATTTGGTGCAGTCATAATAGCGTCTCGTCTCTATTGAGATCACAGCGTGACTTCGGCGAAGTGTTCTCGGACCGTTTCTACGTTAGCTACGAAAATTCCGAAATGCGCACATGGAGATTTGCAAAGTTAGGACAAGAAACCTATGATTTTGCGAAGTTATGCAAGCGTCTTCCGGTTTACCAGAATATTCAGCCCCCTTCCTACACGTAGTACGATCGTTGCAGATCGTGCTGCTGTTTCTCGCCTCCTTCGCTTTGTACGCGTATGGGTCTATAAGTGTTTGTGCAAACTTCTCGGACGAAGTGCAGATGGACCCCTTGGAATCTCCAAATACAATAAATATCGTCGCATCTCCTTCTGTTCCCAAGAACTCTCGTCCTCTTTCTATTTTCCCTTCGAGCGTTGCACGCTTGTGCAGCCTTGTCTACCGGTATTCCTACGTAAAATGGTTTGATCATTTTATTGTCCATTTGAAAGCTGTTACGGTGTTCGACAGCGGATAAGCAATACCCTCGTGTCGATATTGAGTTGAGAATTTGTCGGTTTCGAAATGATTATAAAGTTGGATCAAAAATATTGACATTCAGCATGACATATCATGTATGCTGTATGCAACTGAATGAAATTGTCGTTATGGGGCCAGTCCACTTTGGAGCCACGAAAAAGGCTATTTTCGCGATTTTTTTTGAGGATTTTATAAAAGATATGAATATAAAAGTTGTTGGGCTTGGTAAATAAAGTATTGAAATATATTTTTTTTTTAATTTAATTCATTCTTATTCATTTTTAAGTAGAAAAACTATAGTTTAACCTAACGCCTCAAAAATAGGTGGGCTAGGTAGCTCCATCACAACTCGGCAACGGCTTGTCTGAAACAAAATCTCAAAGTCCATTAGATTCAGTATGACACCAGCTACAAAATGAACCTCGAATATAAAGTTTTATCAAAAAATGAAATAATGGCAGATGAAAAACGAAAAATGTTTTTTTAAAACGCGTTTTGTCGCAGGTTTTCGCAAAAAAGAGTAAAAATCAAAATTTTAAAACCATCGAGGGTCATCTTGTTGCGAATCATGTTTACAATATGTGGTTCGAATTTCAAGAGAATGGGTTTATTAGTTCGGGAGATACGATGGATCTAGATTTTGAATACGTTGTTTCGAGAAAAACGCGTTTGAAGTTTATACTATAAAAAACTCTTACCTAAACTCAATCGGCAATTCCTGCACCGTACAAAATCCCTCCTGATTGCTCATCATCATCGATTTCTTCAAGTCTTGCTTGCTTTTGATTTTTTGAAATTTTCGAAGTGGACTGGCCTCTTAAGGCCTTAGACCTTAGGCCACAGTGACGGGTATAAAATCATGTGCGAATTTAACAATTTTTTTTCGTATAAAAAAGTGATTCACTCATAAAATTAATTAGGTACACATCTATTTAGTATGGATATCAAGCTGTTGGAAAATATATATTTTAAGGCTAGGCTTTAAAATATATATTTTATAAATATATATTTTTAAGGAAAATATATAAGGCCTTAAGAGGCCTTAGGCCACAGTAACGGTTATAAAATCATGTGCGAATGTAACAATTTTTTTTCGTATGAAAAAGTGATTTACTCATAAAATTAATTGCACATCTATTTAGTATGAATATCAAGCTGTTGGAAAATATATATTTTAAGGCTAGGCTTTAAAATACATATTTTAAAATAAGGCTTTAAAATATATATTTTACAATTATATATTTTTAAGGAAAATATATAAGGCTTTAAGAGGCCTTAGGCCACAGTAACGGGTAGAAAATCATGTGCGAATTTAACAATTTTTTTCGTATGAATACGCGATTCACTCATAAAATTAATTACACATCTATTTAGTATAAATGTCAAGCTGCTGGAAATTTTTTTTTTTTCGACGTTCAAAATGGTCGACTACTAATATTTTCTTTTGTTATCTTTTTTATGCGCTCCGCGGCGTGACATTTGCCATTTACAATTTTTTACCTAGAACAAAAAACAAAAACTCTCGTCAATCTAGATTAGAATACCTAGAGAAGTACGTACGGATTTCAAAAATATTGTCATATTTAAAAGTTGTAGGTATTTGGACTTAAGAAATGAACTTTCAGTGAAAAATTTCGTTATAACTGCTCATAAACTGTTCATAAAATGAAAAGTTTTCGATTAATCAGAAATTCCGGACGTACGTATTTGCGAAATGCAATTAGGAACATAACTTTTAAATTTAAAGTAAATCGAGTGAAAATAGTTGAAGTTATTAGTCACGCCAATTGGAAAAAGCTGTTTCGAGAAGTTTCAAGTAGTCGGTCATTTTGTGCATAAAAAAAATTCCAACAGCTTGACATTCATACTAAACAGACGTGTAATTAATTTGATGAGTGAATCACTTTTTCACATGAAAAAAATTGTTAAATTCGCACATGATTTTGTACCCGTTACTGTGGCCTCAGGCCTTAAACCCAGCTTCGTGATATAATTGCTCGGCGTTTCATTTTTTCCCGTAAGGAATTTTAGGGATTGTAATTTGAACCCTTTTTGTGGCCAGTATGATATCCAAGTCAGGCGAGAAAATTGCTTCGATAGTGGTCATACCATTGTTCCCATGTTTCGGAGATTCCAATTCGGACATCATTGCCCTCAAAGCCTCTCTTTGAGCCTTTGAACGGCGAATCGAATGTTTACGTGGGAAAAAGGATAAAACACGTCGTCAAGCTCACCAGAGGTAAATAGGTGTCACACACAATTATAGCAAACCCAAGGGGAAACGACAAGCGACGGTGAATAAATCCTGAAAGGGAAATATGACCTCATGCTATCTTTACGTTTGGATATGTACCGCACAGCAGCTTTCGCGCATCTGTCCAATCGGATTAAGTTCGGCAATGGCCGCTGTTAGGCTACGTTCCCAAATTTTGTTCGGGCATATAGAAACGAATGAATTTCAGGATATTCATAAGGGAACTCTGGTAATTTGACGACATCTCAACATCCAACCGTTGACGGCAAAGTTTTAACAACACAAGACGCACTCTCCCGTGATCTGAGTTGGCTCTGTGCGTTTTACATTCTGCACGACAATGTAATTGGCACAGTCACGATCGCAATACCAGCAATTTAATTACCAATTTGATACTCGTATCATAATTATAATATCTCTCCTACAACAATCTTGAAACACTTGACTCGGCAAAGCAGCAGTTCCATCCTCTCTTCGCAATCCTGGCGTATCTTCCGCCGCATCGGTGATTCCGAAATCTGCACGATCGCTCGCCAAGTTCACGAGCTTTCACCTAAGAAAACAGGAGAAAAAAATCTCGGTGCATCGAGGTAACCAGGGCAGGAAATTGCCTGCGGAGAATGTTCTAGTTGATGAGATCCGAATACGGTATCACCTATTGGTGCAGGCGTCCCGAAGGAAATTATTTACGCGTATCACACGCCGATAACGATAATATTTACAGCTGAAAGAACTCTTGCCGATAATTCGCGTACGAGATGCCCGAGAGGAAGCGTTGTATCATCATCAATGTCTCTTTCGAACTAACGGAAATTATTGGCAGGCTGATCTACACGTGTACACGAATCGAGTGGGCGGAGATCGTTATCGTGCGGATATATATTATTGCACCTAGAGTTTCAAGATGTCCTCCCGGGCACAATAGCCCCTCGTCTCGATATCTACCCTGTATATCTACATACAACATCCCGTTTTATACATCGTAGGTACGCAGTTATATACCGGACTGAATTAGAAGCAGCACTGGATATACCCACTCTACTTGCCGAGGGAACGGGGTAAACTCGCGAATGGATGAAGCCATTTCTGGAGTTTCGATAAACTTGGACTCTTCGTGATTGCCCTATTATTCATAGAGAGAAATAATGGGAAATATTCCAGTGCAATCTGGAATCGACGGCCAGAGAATTACACTGCGAAAACAAATGTGTTGTATTTACATACTTTAGCTGTAGACATTTTTTACATGTTTTAACGTGTGTGAAAAATAACGGTGGAAAAATAACACGGATAAATGCGTTCAAACAACACACTTGCGTGTGTTATTTTCTTACCCACGTTGAGAGGCTATACCAGGGTTGCAAATAATGCATTACTTTTTGTAATGCATTACCGTTTTCATTACCCATTACTTTACATTTTGTAATGTGAAACATTTTCATTGCCCGTTACTATGTAATGGGTAACGAATTTTTTTTCCATTACAAAATCCAATGTAATGAGTAATGGAATTTTTTACATTACAAAATGTAATGTAATGTGTAATGGAATTCTTTTACATTACAAAATATAAAGTAATGAGTAATGGAATGTTTACATTACTTTTTCGTGTTGACAGGGAGGGAGGGAGGGAGGGAGAGAGAGAGAGAGAGAGAGAGAGAGAGAGAGAGAGAGAGAGAGAGAGAGAGAGAGAGAGAGAGAGAGAATATATGTAGAATGTGAAAAAATTCCATTACTCATTACATTGGATTTTGTAATGTAAAAAAATTCCATTACCCATTACATTGTAATGGGCAATGAAAATGTTTTACATTACAAAATCCAATGTAATGGGTAATGACAATTTTTTACATTACAAAATCCAATGTAACGAGTAATGGAAATTTTTCACATTACAAAATCCAATGTAATGAGAAATGGAAATTTTTTACATTACTAAATGTAATGTAATGGGTAATGAAATATTTTTTCATCACCCATTAAAAAAGTAATGAATAATGCATTACATTTTCATTACAAATTTCGCAACCCTGGGCCATACCAGTGTGAACACTGAAAATTTGGGTGATTTTCGGGAATTTTTTGGAAGAAAAGTACTCAATTAAATGATTCGGAAAATTAAGAATATATTTGGCTATATTTGACCTATATAACATAATTTTTCCATAGAAAAATATTGAGATCCAAGCGACTTATGCGCTGCCTTCGGAGGCGCCAAAAAAAGTTCCTCCACTGCGAACATGATTCCGGCCGATTGTGTAGCTGAAATCGAAAAAGGAAAAATGTCGTTAAACTGGAAGGGATTTCCTGTACAATGACGTAGGATTTTCGGAAAATATAAAAATCTAACAAAATGGCGTAGTTATGAAAAAAAAAGTCTGTTTTCTTGCTTATAAAATGGTAGTTTTTTTCAATGCCAAATCGTCAATTTTCATTCAATCACAAATATCATCCTACGTCATTGTAGAGTAAATACATTCAAGAGAACTCAGTTCAAATTTCAAGTCAATCGGATAATTGCTCTTTGAGTTACAATGTCAGCAAATTTGAAAAATCTCGTTTCGAGAAAAACGCGTTTAAAGATTTAACTATCGATTTTTGCAAGATAAAATGATTAGAGATGCGGCCTTGACATTTGTACAGGATATTCTTGAAAGCATAAACTGTCGGAAAAGGAAAAAAATTGATTTTTTGATAGTGTCACACTGGTATAGCCCCTTAAAACGTGTAAAAAGTGTCTACAGCCGTTGATACACTCATAGTGTGTAAAAACAACTTATTTTTGCAGTACTGTATATACATGGGATGCGTTTGAATAATAAATTGAATAACGAAACCTTTTTTATCATCAAAATATATGCATTTATCGAACTGAACTCAACAGTACTTATATATTACTCTGTAGTATGTATGAGAGGTGGCACTGTTCTTTTGTCTTCGCATAGGCTAGGTTCTAAAAATACGTCGCTAAAGATACAATGCAGCGAGGTTTTGGAAAATAGATTCCAATTTCAGGTTCTTCCACGTGACAAATTCAAACATCATCTATAAATGAAACAAAAAGCTAAGACCAAATGTGGTCTTCAATTAACCGGTTAATCAATCGATGTCAAATCTACTAATGAGTTTCACGTGATGTCGTAAGCAAGGTGATTTTCAAAACACATGATCAATAACCCGCGACTAACACACTTAAACTGTGTTGCTTTTTACCGTGTTATTTTTGCTCTTGTGTTGCTATCAACGTGTGTTGTTTGGTCCAATGTGTGTAAATATGCATCTCGTATGTTGATTCTAAACGCTTCATGTGTGTTCGAATAAGCGTGTTTATTGATGGGGACAGCTACGAAAGTTTGTAATAATGCCAACGCATTACGTGTGTAATTGTAACGCATTACGTGTTACCAAATGCATAAGTGTGTAGAATCAACATTGCAACGCGTATCTAATCTTTATGTTGTGTTACTTCTACATACTTTGAATACACGTTAAACACGCCTAGCTTTTGCGGTGTACTCGAGCTAACAAGGAACGTCACTCGAGTGTCCGCCTTCGGTTTTGTCGAAACTCATATATGTGATAAAGCATTGAAAACTATTAGACACGTATTTTTGTATAAGCGGATAAGTGGTTTTAAGGGGGGGGGGGCATCCATCAAAGAAAGACGTGTCACCCCTTAAGCGAGGTTTCTACTTTGTTGGGCCAAAAAATGATCGATTTTTCACTAATTTTGTATGCAAAGAACGTGGAATATAGAATGTTGAATTTTTGTATGTTTACCGAGTGGTCTTTACAGAACATGATAATATTCTTTAAAGTTTGACAAAACATGGTATTGGAAGTGGGAGAAGTTTCTTCGCTTGCGGAAGTCCTAAGTACTGAACAGGTGATTTGAAGCAAAAAATAAAATATATTTTCACCTTGTACAATATCGTGTATAAGTCAAACTAGAATCAAGAAGAATAATTAATAAAAAGACTTATCAGTTGGAGGAGAAGTTTAGTTACTTACCAAAAATTTGTGCAGTTTTTTGTTCATAAAATAAAAACGTTTCAATATTTTTGGATAATTCTAGTTCAACTAATGAAGACGCTTGTTGTACACGTAGCCTGCCAAATTTCATAACGATTGGTCATTGGGGGGGGGGGGGGGGAGCACTTCCGTACATTTGAAAACCGTACTTTCGAGAAAAACGCGTCTAAAGTGAAACTAAAATTTATGTACGAATGAAATGCAAAGCTTCACAGTTACACCTAATCTGCTATGCCAGGATCCTACACCTTTCTCTTCATTGGATCTTTCCGATATAACAAAATGAACATTTTTTTTGGTCCAACAAACTAGAAACCTCCCTTAATCTATTTTTTTCAATACTTCTATCGTGGCTTCTTTATCGCTTGACATCAGAAGAATTTTGGTTTTTGTTCCATTCAGCTCGGTGGACTGCTTGTAAGTAAAACTGCTCAACCGGCTATTTAAGGGGTGGTTTCCCCCCTTAAAACATTTTTTCCACCGATCAAAAAAATACATGTCTTCAATGCTTTATCACATATATGAGATTCAACCAAATCAAAGGCGGACACTTACGAGATGTTCCTTATAAGATAATTCAACTGCGAGATAAATGTGACGTATTTCGAGGGTTTTGCAATTTATACAAAATAAACCCATATTTTAACGCTTCGAAATCTGCGACTTTGGCAAATGTTGGAATATTTCATTTTGAGGCTCGCCAGCAAGCGTGAATTGATTACGAGTCTACTTGGTTCGTAGTTTACAGTCAATGGAGGTACTCGGTACGAAGGAACACGTGCCTTTTCATGTGTAAAGTCGTTTAGGTTTGAAAAATCGGTCGAAAATTTATGACCGAGCTTTTTTCATACCACCCGTGGAACCTCATCGTTCACGCAAAATACCGTTTGCAAAGTGACAGTGAATTAACGATTAATCGGACGATTAGGCGGCTGGGTGACGGTTCCGGAAATTTCTCGGGCCATTACGCGTTTTCGGGAATACCCCCCGACACGGAGCATTTGACAGGGTGCATTTGATAGATATAGCTAATCCATAATCCGTCCACACTAAGCTCCAACGGATTCCAATGGTCCGCGGTCCGATTACTCAATGCGGAAATTACGTACTCATGCGCATAGGTACTTGCAATAAATACGGTCTTTACGCACCATATACATATATACATATACCTGAGTAGGGTAAACCGACCAGTGAATGCAGATATTCAGATGGACCGCAAAAAGAAAATATCATGAAAGCTAATTTTTTAATTGCTATAGCTAACAAAATATATTATTATGATAGTGGAAAAAAAATATTCGAAGTAATTCAAACAAATAATATTGCAGGAGTTGATAAATATGTAGCGAAATTACTAAATTGTTAATGAATGGACGAAATTACCAGTAAATGAATACTCGACCGCCAATAACATGGAGTGTGTAAAGCGTAACGATTTATTATTTATTTTCATGAATTGCTAGGTTTGGAGAGCACTGTGTTGCACAAAAATGATAATATTCTTACACGGATGAGTATCGTATTTGTGTTATTATGATTTAGTAGAAAATACACAAAGCTTTTTTTGCATCTTAAGGCGACATTCTCGAAAAAGTACCAAAGTTTGTTTCGACAGAGAAATAGAAAAACTAAATTTTGTCGAAATTAACAAATGAATAAAATGACTTTATGACAATATTCAGTGAGATGTACAGTATTTTTGTAGAAAATACCCGAAGCTTTTTTGCATCTTAACGTGACATTCTCAAAAAAAACTATCAAAGTTTGTTTCGCCAGAGAAATAGAAAACTAAATGTAGCCACGATTAACAAAACGCATGAAATGATTTTGTGACAACATTTAATGAAATGTACATTGTCATCTCTAAACAGTAACTAATTTTGCAATTTTTCGCAGATAAGCTAAATTGTTACTCTGCTTTGAGAATTAACAGAATAGAGCCCATATGTTCATTCGCTGGAAAGCGGTTAGAATACGGCACCAGGGAACAAACATGACTGAATATTTTCAAAATTTAGAAAAACATCAACAAATGATTGTATCTTAAGGGAAGGTTCTGCCTTGTTGGGCCAACAAATGTTCGTTTTTTCACCAATTTTTTATGCGAAAAGTATTAAATATAGAATGTTGATATTTGGTATGTTGACTAAGCGGTCTTTATTGAGCATCAAAATATTTTTTTAAGTTTGACAAAACATGGTGGTGGGAGTGGGAGGAGCCACGTATGTCGGTGCGCGGGCGATGACATTCTTCGCTTGCGGAAGTCCTAAGTCCTGGACAGGTGATGTGAAACAAAAAAGTCAAACATATTTTTATTTTGTGCAATATTGTGTATAAGTTGACCTATAATCGAGAAGAAAAATTGAAAAATAAAAAAATAGTGAGCGATCGGAAGAAAGTTTGTTTTTTTTCCCCAAAAAACAGTGGATATTTTCGCGTACAAATTTCACCGAATGTTCTTGAAATGACACTCAACAATGTACAAAAGGTTTCAATAAATTTACTCTTTCCATATAGATGAAAAAAATTCGCAAAAAAGTGTTTTTTTTCCACGCTGAAACCCCTACCCTCCCCTTATGGACACCTGTGATTTTTGTTCTCTAAATTATAGAAATTCGAGTTATCATCGACAATTCATATTCTTCGCTTGTTTCAAATCTAAATCAGCTTTCGTCCATTGACTGGTCGGTTTACCCTATACCGAAAAGAATTCAAATTTACGTTGTTCTCAATTTATTTATACTCCTATACGTTCTGCGGTACGTTATATTCTTCACAATTTTGATGTAAATTATTTTCATAGAAGTATTTTACGCCTCCACGTACAGAGAGCGATAGAGGGAAATACGATTGATTACTCGTGTCCACAAACTCAATGGTTTATTGATTCAACGCGCCTGAGAATCGATGCAAACCGACGTTCCTATATCTGTCGTGTGCACTTGAAGCACGAGGACGGCCTTTATAACTAGCTATACTATGTATATCAGGTGTATATAATACATCGTCTGTAATATTAATATATAATATATACCATGTGACGGAATTCCCGGGTACTCAGAAGTATACAGGCATCCATTTGTAACAGTCGTATATCGCCCAAGCGACCTGTCATCCCATAGTGCTGTACATATATTTATAGACTTGCGCTCTACTGACCTCAGATTGAGTGTTATATTGACCCTCGGCTGAATCGATCTCTCTCTCTCTCTCTCTCTCTCTCTCTCTCTCTCTTCGATTTGTAGCAGGCTGAACTGTCCAAAGCTTAGGAAGGTTCTTATCGGACCTATATAGATCTGAGGTGAATACGAGAGAGGGAGAGAGAGAGGTATAAAAGACCAAGATACCATTAAGTCGCTTATTGGTAGCCCCAAGTCAATAAGCCCTAACTTCATCGAACGGCTCCAAAGTGAAGGAGTTGATGAGAATTCGGATGACTATTTGACTGTTGTATTGATTTTCCACCAACACTCACCCTCATGGACTAATGGAATGCGAGTAGATTAATTTGGGGTCCATTTTCATCAGAATACTCGTACTGCCCGTCGACGGCTATCGGATCCCGAATCTTTTTTTTATACTTTTCCGCGCTCGCACGTTATTTTTTTTTCTACGACAAAGCAATTAGAGGTTGTGGTATTTTTTTTCCGCTGATAATTTGATTGGTTTCGCGAGGGAAAAAATAAAGCAGATTAGCGGAAAATAGATAATTATTTGCGTGTAGGAATGTAAAAGCTTTTGGATCACGGGGTGAGGCTATTATGACGGCACGAAAATGAAGGTTATTTTTTAAAATTCACTTTTCATGTAATAAGTAAGATGATTTCGTGATGATCGTTTGGATATTTATTTGTATTTACATTTAAAAAGTTGTGTAGCAAATTTCATTAAACAATATTACTGGTTGATGAAGTTATAAACAATCTCGTGAAGGACCCTTGAACGTGAGGGGCTGAACGGTGTACTTGATTGTGGCCACCGGTTGATCTGAAACTAAAAAGAACAAGTTTTTTTTCTTAAAATATATAACATTAGCTAAGACTTGACCGAGTTTTTTTTGTTAGCGTGTTTCGATCATCAAATTTTTTTTTTTTAATTTATTTTTCGATTTTTCGAGGAAAAATGATATCATTATTGTTAATAACTAATGAATAAAAAGTCGAGAAGAAAAACGTCTGTCAAGACTAAACTACTATCACATCGAATAAGTGTACCAAATTTCCAGTCAATCCGCTCATTAGACGTCGAGAAATCGTGTACACCGTTTTGAAAAACATAGTTTGGAGAAAAACACATTTAAGGTGTTCCCTTCGCGGAGGGCCGTATTTTTTCGGGGCTTAAGAAAGGCCCTTCTGAATCTTTGGTAAATTACAGTGACGCTTGGTATAAAATAAGTTAGAGTCAATTATTATAACCAACGATAAAATGTAATAAAAAATTCCGCGCCAATTCAGTAGATTTAGACTTTTTAGGTTTTTTCTGAAAGTCACGAGCAGAAAAATTCTTCTGCTAGACACATTTTTGTAAGTTTTATTATTAATATTTTCTTTAAACTTTCGATAACCCTCTGTTTTTATTGTCGTTACGGAATCTTTAGAACTTTTTTACACGCGTTGAGCAGTCTATATCAGGCATCTATAGCATCTATATATTTATACATACTAATATTTAATGTATAAATTATTAGAAATGTGAGCAGCGTGTCATCTCCATAAAGTTGCCGTATAAATGAGACGATTTTTAGAGTCGTAATTTTTCGTTATTAGTTCGATAACTTGGCTTCACATTTTACCAGTATCTTCTATAATTTTTGTTTGATCATAGAAGAAAATCAGCCAATTCTTAAATTTTCGGGTTGGTGAAAGGAACACCTTTAAGTTTTACTAGCAGTCCTATCGTTGTAATCATAAGTTAATTTTTAATCTACGATTCCTCCACCATATGTTGAACCTTCCTCTTCAATTCAAGCCACAGTAATGGGTATAAAATCATGTGCGAATTTAACGATTTTTTTTTTCGCATGAAAAAGTTATTCACTCATTTAATTAATTACACATCTATTTAGTATGAATATCAGGCTGTTAGAAAAAAAATATATATATTTTTTTTCGATGTACAAAATCGCCGACTACTCGAAACTTCTCGAAACAGCTTTTTTCCAATTGGCGTGACAAATAACTTCAACAATTTTCACTCGGTTTACTTTAAATAAAAAATATATGTTCCTAATTGCGTTTCGCAGAGAAGTACGTACGGAATTTCTGATTAATCGAAACTTTTATTTTATGAGCAGTTTATGAGCAGTTATAACGAAATTTTTCACCGAAAATTAATTTCTTACAATACAATATTTTTTAAATTCCGTACGTACTTCTCTAGGTATTCTAATGTAGATTGACGAGAATTTTTGTCTTTTGTTCTAGGTAAAAAATTGTCGATGCTAAATGTCACTCCGCGGAACTCCTAAAAAAAGATAACAAAAGAACATATTAGTAGTCTGCCATTTTGTACATCGAAAAAAGAATATAAATATATTTTCTAACTGCTTGATATTCATACTGAATAGATGTGTAATGAATTTTATGAGTGAACAGCTTTTTCATACGAAAAAAATGTTAATTTCGCACATGATTTTATACCCGTTACTATGGTCTAAGGACTTAACAGAGGATATTAACACTTTTGACTAGAAATTTCGCCGTAGATTCGTGACTGCAAATTTTATGATTCAACTGTCGATATAGAAAGGCTCGTAAAGTTCTTTTTGCGCAACAGTCACTTTGGTGGTCCAACCGATCGATGGCTACGTACACACAAATGACGAGTAGGGAAAACAGATAAACAGACATATCGGCACGTCGTGTATATCGACGGTTATTTATTTTGACAAGTCAATCAAATTTAATTATTTGTTCAGCGATGCACATACGTATGTAGGTAGTACACATTTCCGGCGTCGATTCGCTCTGATAACAGCAGTAGCGTACGTCAATTACACGTGTACCTACATCGAGCGTTCTGTTTGCGAAGAGCTTTCACTCGCGCTATCCGGGGTGTATGTTCCAAACGGTCTTCTTTTTTTTTCGAATACAGTTTGGTGATCCACGCTTTACCGTTTAGCAATGTAAAGTCTTTTATTTTGGATACGCGAGTACGGTATTTTAAGGATAAGTTATGGTCATTAATTTTGTTCATCTCTTACAGCTCAATTCATCATTTGGTGAGCTGATTATGCATTGGTAAAGAGAAAGATTGAATAAATCCATCAAATATTCAACTTGATTGTTTGATTGTTTTTTCTTCGAAGAATTCTCGTCGTTTGAGGGTTGATGCTGAATCGCGAAAAATTCATTTTACCGTAAAATATTTATTGCCGTCAAATGTGAACTGTGCCCTCGAAAGCTAAATTTGTAGAAAGCGGAACAAAAATTGAGGGCACTTACGAGAAACATCACTTTAAGGAGGTTGGAGCGGTCCAGTAAGTCAAATGACGGTTTATTAATGGGTTTTTTTTTAATTGAACCTTAAAAAAATGCATACACGGTATATATGTATTCTGTCATTTTGCATAAAATATATAATTAAAGAGCAAAGTTGTGCATTTTCATATTTTTATCACGTGAATGAGAAAAACTCTTGTGTTATTACCAACTAGAACAAGTATAAAATTGTCGACGATTTTTATTTTAAAAAACTGCGTCAGTGAATGAAACAACTCAGAATGAAATTCGGAGCCATTTATAATTCTGCCTATTTATATTTATGTCTCGAGATTATTTGTTAGGGTGGGGATCCAAATATCGAAGGACCAAATATAGATCGACAAATATTTCGAAACGACAGAATTATGAACTCTCAAAATAACGAAGGTTTAATTATTCGAAATGTTATGTTTCGATTGAAGAAAAAATCGAATGATTATAAAGCAAAGCATCATTTATTCGAGAGCTCATTTATCTGAAAAAGTACATTCAGATCGTCTGTAATTTGAGACATACCAATATAGATTGGAACAATCTATAACATCCATATCTCCGAAACAGAAAAAAGCGAGCATCTAATATTCGTAATACCGCCTATAGCGAAAAGCAATATATCGAGACACAAAATATCGATGGTCCGAAATGGCGAATGCCAAAGTGGCGAAAATGGTATGGATGCCGTCTCGGCCGACCGGTAACGCTATCTGCCTCGATCACAAGTTTTCGCCATCCGGGCCATTCGACATTTTGACCCTTCGCTATTTTAACCACTCGACTTTTTGGCCGTTCGATTTAATGCTTTCTGTTTTTTGACCCGTCGCTATATTTACAATTCGAAGATTCGTCTTCTCGAATTATTTGATGTTATTTATACAAGCAATTCGATATTATGTCTCTCAATATTTTTTAAATCGGTTTTTGTTTTTCGCTATGTTTCAACTTCGAGATATTCGTATTCGGAATTTTTATTTACGACTATATAAACCCTCCGAACATTGATCTATCTATATTCAAACTTTCGACATTTTTTAATTCGATATTTCAGTCCATCCAAATATTGATCCATCGACATTTCGACTCCCACCCGCTCTTGATTCGCTAGCCAAGATTCGTGATCTTTTTATCAAACCTTGATGGTTCAATATTGAATATACAGGGTGTCCCAGAACTGAATGCGTTCCCTGAAACCAAGGGTTGGTGGTGAAATTCTGAGTTGATTGATATAAGCTTGTGTGGGTCTCAGATCAACCCCTGAATTATTATTGATTTTTAAAGGCGGGCCAATCAGGTGCGTATCGCTCACCGACGTACGCCAGCTCATCGAGCGCACCTGATTGGCCCGCCTTTAAAAATAAGTAATAATTCAGGGATTGATCTGAGACCCGCACATGCTTATATCAATCGACTCAGAATTTCACCCCCAACTCCCCATTTCAGTGAACGCATTCAGTTCTGGGGTACCCTGTATATGGTTTACGATGGGCAAAACGCGTTTTTCCTTTTCTAAACGTTTACAAAGGTTCAGTTTGCGTCAATTCGTTGTAAGAAATGGTTTATCTTAGTGTTGAATAGCAAAAAATGACATCACTTGTAGTCTTGCCCTGCACGTGAAATTACATGCACTGAACGATTTTTAATCCCTGGTGTTTTGTGGTGAACACATTTTAAAAACTCGTAAATACTCTGTATAGTCTAGACAATAACATATATTTTGTCTTTTTTTTTATCCTGGATTGTGGTTAATCCTTCAACCTCCTTAGTCCGCCTTCGATTTTATTCGATTAGACACGTATTTTTTTTTATCTGCGGAGAAACGGTTCTAAGGGGAAACACCCCTGAAGGAATGGCGTATCGGGGGGTAATTTTTCTGTTCCGCCCATAAGCAGCCCACCGATCCGAATAAAATAAGTCCCAAAATTCTTCTACTGTAAAGCAATGAACAATCAACTATGGAAGTATTGAACAAAAATTAAATTAAGGGGTGAAACGCCTTTCTTTTACGGGTGGCGTCCGCCCTTGAAGCCGTTTTTCCGCAAATAAAAAAAAAACACGTGTCTAATAGTTTTCAATGCTTCATCACATACATAAGTTTCGACGAAATCGAAGGCGAACACTTAAGTGATGTTCTTTGTTAGTCGTGCTCTGAAATAGCTGGGACAAAGGTTGGAAAGCCGATTAAAATTGGTTGGAAGTTATTACGTGGCAGGAAATTCTAGAAAGCTCGAAATTCACAGGCGAGACACTCGAGTATCGCAAAATCACGGGATTGCACAATTTCATCGAAATTGCACGAGCACACACTATTTTCGAACGAAAATAGAGAGAGCATACGTAACCTCGCTCTCGAGAGCTCCACTGGGAAAAATGATCGAAATTATCCCGCCCTCGCACCTCTGCATGGTCGGTCGTAAGTGAATCGTGTGCACCAACCCTACCTCGCATCAATACTCCGTGCACATTTGTGCGTTCAGCATTTTACCTTCGATTCTTGTCTCCGTTTTTTTAATCGCGTTTCTCAGTATATTGTAAAAACGTATACTTTTTCGTCGGATTCAGTTAATAATTCGCCATACGAGGTGTACTTTTATGACTACTGCCAAACGCGGCGGAATCGGGATTAAAATGTTAGCGCACTTTTGAACGATTTTCGAATCTTTTGACTATTTTTTTTAGTAGAGTTATTGTTTTTTTTCGCGTTTCTTGTATTCACTTCGAATTATAAATTAGGGCAAAGAATAATCAAATTGGCGTAAATGCAGACCTTTTGAACTTTTATGCAGAAATCCTGCCTAATTGCACCGCTTAATTTCGATGCTATGTATGAAGGGTGTCTCAAAATGACCTGACATTTAAATTTTTTGAACGTATTATTTATCGTGTTCCGTACATAACCTCCATGTCAGTACCTTATATAAAAATAAAAATATTCGTTCTTTCCAAATAAATAAAACGTTTTATTAATAAATTAAGATGCAAGGTCATTTTGAGACACCCTATATTTATATATACTAAACAGATCCAGGATTTATTTGCGTCTGGCAATTTCGTCGCATCATTCGCAGATTCTCACGATTTATTTTCGTATGTTTCGAAGCTTAAAAAATGAATGAATCCCTCAATAATTTCAATTAGTTCAATTAAGATGCAACGATAACCGGAAAACAGAGGATATTTGCTCAACGTTACAATAATTGTTGAACGAACTGTGATGAATGGCGCAGCCCTGGATGATTGTTTCGAGGCTTGCGATACGAGCATGCATGGGGAAAATGCTTGGCTGACGGATGCGTCAGCATCAGATGGATTTTGCGAGATTGCAACTCTGTTTGAAATATGTCGAGTATGCTGGTTCCTATATAATGCTCAATATATTAATAGCGTCATTAATTCGCAATCAGTTGCACTCAACGAGGCCGTTAATATTCCTTCCTTTGTTCATAGTTTCTGAACTGCAGAATTAAATGCTTCGTGTACATACGTCCGTTGCTTCATAAAAGTTTCATTTTCTACTCCACCCAGCACACGTTTCGGAAATAATTATCTCCGGCTGTGCAAGAAACACATTTCGAGCTGTAACTGTGGAGTGATAGAAAAAAAATACGATTTTAGGAAAGTATTTCGAGTTGCCATATTCCAGCCGCAGCTTGATATTTTTCCTATCGAAATATCGCGACAAGTTTATTTTTGAATTTTTAAGGGGCCAGACCACTTTGGAGCCACGAAAAAGGCTATTTTCGCGATTTTTTTGAGGATTTTATAAAAGATATGAATTTAAAAGTTATTGGGCTTGATAAATAAAGTCTTGAAATACATTAAAAAAAAATTTCTATCCATTTCTATTCATTTTTAAGTACAAAAACTATAGTTTAACGTAACGCCTCAAAAATAGGTGGACTAGGTAGCTCCATCACAACTCGGCAACGGCTTGTCTGAAACAAAAAAATCAAAGTCCATTAGATTCAGTATGAGACCAGCTACAAAATGACGTTCGGATATAAAGTTTTATCAAAAATTAAAAAATCGCAGATGACAAGCGAAAAAAGTTTTTAAAAAACGCGTCTTTTTCGCAGTTTTTCGCAAAAAAAGAGTAAAAATCAAAATTTTAAAACCATCGAGGGTCATCTTGTTGCTAATCATGTTTACAATATGTGGTTCAAATTTCGAGAGAATCGGTTCATTAGTTTTAGAGATACGATGTTGAAGACGTTGTTTCGAGAAAAACGCGTTTGAAGTTTATAGTATGAAAAACTCTTACCTAAACTCAATCGGCAATTCCTGCACCATACAAAATCCCTTCTGATTGCTCATAATCGTCGATGCTTTCGATTTTTTTAACTTTTCAAAGTGGACTGGCCCCTTAATACAGAGAATTGTGTTACCCTCATTTTAATGAGGATAATAAAATCGTCAAGCCCAAATACTCCGAATTTTAACTAATGAATAATTCATTTTAACCAACGAATTTTCATAATTTTCAATATTATTATTTACTTTGCACAATTTTTATTATTATTCAATTATTTATTATGAATTATTATGTCGATGTTAATGAATAATAATACTTCGAAAATTAAAAAACGTCGAATTTTGACAGTTCTATATTAATAAAAAGATGGTCGAAGAGAAATGAAGAACGTAAACCAAAACAGGATACTTTGCAACGTCCTGTGTTCAATTTCTTTCGACCTCCATACAGATAAGTCCGGATGTTAGTTCGCAATGACACGAAGTCCTCCATATATGTTATTTCTATCTGGCGTTTTTCATCGCGTATCCATTTTGATCGGATGCGTTCACGCTAGTGCGTTTCGCTGGGCGCGTATAGCTGAGGATCAAATGGAAGGATAGTGCGCGCAGAAAAACGCTAATATCTCGAGGAGTTACCGCAACTTCTCGGTATCGGTGCATCAGCTCCCGCGAGAACTGCCAATTATGTGATTACCGCCGCGCATAGTAATTGCACAGAAACATCGGAGGTTGGCCTACCAAGGTAGCTCATTCCAAGGGCTGATTTTCTCTCATCCATCATCGATCCATATACAAGTGTTCGTGCATGTGTGCGACTGTTTACGTGTAATGTTTTGAGAGCAGCCAACAAAAAAAAACTATACGGAAAAACTACCAAACGAGCTCCCCATCAAAGTTTCTCACGGAACATTTGCAGTTTTGACAAATGGTCCACGCGAAACTCAATTCGCAGGAAATGTCGTTCTTCAAACTTAGCCATGCCTTTTTTCTAGGGCAAGCCTTTGAGCGAATGATGCTGGATTACAAGCTCGCTCGACGATGACATTTGATTAATTCGATGTTCCAGTGACGTGGCTGTATCTTCGTGTGTACGAGAATGGCTACGTTCGCCAGCTTTCGACGCTCGACAATGGGAAGACGAGGAACTTTTGCTGATGCTACAAACTATGTTCGTTGAGCTCGAATTGTTACAAAAATTTTCCATACCCATGTCAACACTGAGGCATTTTCTCTACGAGGTGTACAACAATTACAACGAGGTGCCGTTCCACAACTTCAGGCATTGCTTCTGCGTCGCCCAGATGGTGAGCCTACATGACATATAACGCGTGCTGAATTGGGACACCGAGCGCCATCGATCGCATCATACTTGTCTTTTTTCTCGCCCGACGTTTAAAGAGTGTTCACACATTTTTTGCCACGTTTTCATTAACTCGCTTTCTTTGTTGTCTGTTTGTCTGTTCGGTACAAATATCGCAATCGATTTTGAACTAACCTCCGGATGAACTTCAAACATAGCTGAGAACTGGATGCCAATGCAATATTAACTCACTTTTTTGTCTCTCTGTTTGTTTGTTTGTCTGTATGTTACAAATTTTGCAATCGATGTTCTTTTGTTTTTAAACGTCGACATCTGATAAACATGTCTCTCGCCTCGCTAGTCATGCACTTCGTCGTCCTCAAATAAGAGCGATTGAGACTACCGTTTGCTTGTCTGTTCGGCACAAATTTTGCAATCGATTTTAAACTTCCGGATGAGCTAGAGATCTGGATGATAGACGAATAAAAAGACAGGCAAGTCTGTCACAGAGAGAGAGAAAAAGAGAAAAAAATGAAGAAAGAAATAAAAAATATTGTTTAGTGAAGGAGAAAAAATTAAAATAAATAATATCAATAGTGAATAGTGGTTTAGTGACAATTTCTACGATGGTCAAGGAGACAGTCCCCCAACGCAAGTGACGCCTAGAGAAGGAGAAGCAAAATTTCACACACACAAGACTAAAAAGGAGAAAATAAAATTATTTAAATAAAAGAAGAATTTTTAAACCACGTTTTTAAAATGGACTAAAAAGTATAAAATAATTTCTCCTAGCCCCATACAGATTCCCAGCCTCATACAGATTGTCCAGAAAATTTGTGATTGTGCATTTTTAATAGCTATGAAAATACTTGTAACATTTAAAACGAAAAACGTGGAGCGCACGCAATAGATAATTGATGCATGAATAGTTCACCCAAGTCGCTAACATTTTTATTGCACTGCAAATGATATCAACTGTTGTGTGAGTTTTCTCAACGACAGCTACTCCCTACACTCCATCTATTGCATGCGCTCCTTGTTTTTCGTTGTAAATGTTACAAGTATTTTCATAGCTATTAAAAATTCACAATCACAAATTTTCAGGACAATCTGTATGGGGTTATAAATCTGTATGGGGCTAGGAGAAATTATTTCATACTCTTTAGTCCGTTTCAAAAACGTGGTTACAAAACTCTTGTTTTATTTAAATAGTTTTCCGCTCAGTTCGTAGGAATAACGGGAAGAACAATCGCGAATAGACTTGCCGGAGATTTTGGAAAGGCTAGAGCTTTATTTTTCTCTGGAAATCCTCGGCCTCCAATGAGATTGAATATTCAAGGGGGAATTTGAATTGTCGATAGAAATGTGTATCTCCGCTCATGATCAGTATTCTACTTAGCCCATTAAGGGAGACTTCGTTCTTGGAGTGCCATATTTCAGGTGTTTACATTTTATTTTTTTTAAAGGAAACGAGTAAAGCTTTTTGAGTGCGGTTTTTTTCTTGTTTTTATTCATGATATACAGAACGTTAAAAAAAAAAAATTTGAAAAAAAAAAACCAAAATGCGGCCGTTGCAGTTCCGCGAACACAGGTCCTCAAATCGCGGGAGGTAAACGGCTGACATCACTGCCCCCTCTTTGTTGATCTGAAACACAAATTCAAAGCATATTATCAATCTGTGACCCTTTGGTCATGGAATGACGGATGGGTTTTTCGTTTAGTACAAATTTCGGAAAATGGCGGCAATTAAAAAAAAATCGAATTTCCGCGTTTTTTTTCGCATAAAAAGATGAATAATAAATGCAAAAATGTATCTATCGAAAAAATGATCCGTCATTCCGTGAAGACATATTTTCTGAGTATGCTCTCCAAATTTCAGATCGATATGTTAATTACAGCGGTCAGGAGAATGTCAGCCATTTTTAAAAACGTGTTTTCGAGAAAAGCCGCGTTTAAAGTTTTGTAATGTGTTTACACAAATGTGTTTGTAATTACCGCTAATCGGCAATGCCTGGTCCATAGAGGCATCCCTCCTCTTATTCTAACTGCTCATGTTGAGCCGCTAACATCTCCCGCTAAATTTCAAGGACAAAGTCTCCGTTAAATACTAGAGTTAAATAACATTCCGGAGGCAATATCCATCAACGTTTACCGACAAAATATCCATATGCAAATTGAGCATCGGAGTTTTGTGATTTTCTTTAGTTGACTAATACATTACGCTATAATTACGATCGGTGTCGACGCGGAGAATGCAATTATATTAGCGAACAAGTTGCGGTTGATGTTGAAAGGAAAAAAGTCGCGATTGCAATCGACGACAAGATCATCAACCATAAGTGATCAATTTCGTCAGCGGCCAACATGGAGAAAATAAAAAGATTGTAGCCGATTCGTTCGATCGCTTGTGCAGATGTACGCGATCGCTTGGGCCGTGGATCTGCCCTCAAAAATCGGACACCTCGAGGTCTTCGTGCTCATTGTCTCTTGCATATGCCACGATCTCGATCATCCCGGTTACAACAATATATATCAGATAAACGCGCGAACGGAGCTGGCTCTGCGTTACAACGACATATCACCGTTGGAGAATCATCATTGCTCGATCGCTTTTCGGGTCCTCGAGGCACCCGAGTGCAACATTCTCGCGTCCCTCGATGCCGCGACTTTCAGGACCGTTCGCGAGGGAATCATCAGATGCATACTCGCGACCGACATGGCCAGGCACAACGAGATTCTTAGTCAGTTCACTGACACAGTCCCGGAATTCGATTACGAAAATAAGACTCACATCAATCTGGTGAGTCACAAACACGTCTGTAGTGAGTTTTAATCGGATACATGGTTGCATGCAGTCGGATTTTTTGGAAAAAATCTCATGATAGTGAGAAGATCGAACCCGTGCAGAAATTTTGGCAGGGATACAGCTGGATTCTGACTTGTATCCCGGGCTCCCAGTCGGGATCTAGTCCGATATCGGATCAGATTCGAAGACTAAATGTAAGATCCGTAAACTGGATTCCATTAGGGATCCAGAACCGGATCCTTTAATGACTCTAAATAGATTCCCCATGGAATCATTGAGGAATCTGGGAAGGATCACGGGTGAATACAGGCTGAAATAAAATGTCAAAAATGGAATTATGACATGTTAAATTTATTATAAAAATAAATAACATTTATCAAGTTTTGGTGCATTAAACTATCAGTACAAAAAAAATTTGTCCAAAGATTCAAATGGCAGATCGCGCTCATCGCGAGATTTTGATGTGAATTAAAAAAAATTCACATCAAAATCTGTGAATGCAAATGTATTGACAAGAAATTATAAATACAAAAAAATTCACAAAATTAGTTGTGAATTTTTTCGTATTTAAGACAAATTAAAATCAAATTCAAAATGATTAGATTAAAATTTGCGCCAAAAGTGAGTTCGTACGTATTTTGAAAGAAAACATTGCTTCGAGGCAAAGAAATTTTTGCACATAACTTTTTGTGCGAACATTTCTTTGCCTCAACACAATGTTTTCTCTCAAAATACGTTTACACTTGTGGTGTAAATTTTAATATAACTGTCGTGAATTCGATTTTTATTTTCTTCAACTTGAGGAAATTCACAACTCATTTTGCGATTTTTTTCATATTTATAATGTAATATTTGAAACTCACAACTTTTTTTGCAAAAATTTCTTTGCCTCGACGAAATGTTTTCTCTCGAAATACGTAAGAACTCACGGTTGGTGTAAATTTTAATCTAATCATTGTGAATTTGATTTTAATTTGTCTTAAATACATGTTTATACCCACCGACATGTCGGTGGGTATAAACAGAGACTTATTCCCCAAAACCGGTATCCCGGTTAGAATCCAACTTGCATCAGTATCGGAATATGTACGACGACGATGGCATAATTTTGAAAATTTTGGCATCACGTGTATTTTCGATATTACTATGTAATTCCTATCTATAGATAGGAATTTTATAGATAGGAATCTATAGACGAAAATTCCTATCTATAGATAGGAATTCCATAGTAATACAGAAAATACACGTGACGCCAAAATTTTCAAAATGATGCCATCGTCGTCGTACATATGCCGATACTGATGCAAGTTGGATTCTAACCGGGATACCGGTTTTGGGGAATCCATGACAAATCCTGATCGGGATTTGATCAGACCTAGGGTATCCCGGTTAAAATTTCTGCATGGGAAGTTACGTGAAAACGTAAATGGGAAAAAAGAAAGCGAAGGGAGGATTACCATGTCTCTGGCGCTTTAATTTGACCGTGGATTATTCATATTTGGCCCAAAAGAAACACTTTTTTAAGAATAAAGAAATCGCAATTTTGGATACCTTTAGAAGATACAGGACATTTTACGAATTATTGGTTATTGAGCGATTTCACTGGTTTACGTTAAGGCCTTAGACCACAGTAACGGGTATAAAATCATGTGCGGATTTAACCACTTTTTTCGTATGAAAAAGTGAATTACTCATCAAATTAATTACACATCTATTTAGTATGAATATCAAGCTGTTAGAAAATATATGTATTTTTTTTTCGATGTACAAAACGGTCGACTAGTAATATTTTTTAAATCTTTTTTTAGGCGCTCCGCGGCGTGACATTTAGCATTCACATTTTTTACCTAGAACAAAAAACTAAAATTCTCGTCAATCTACATTACACAGAGAAAAATACGGCCTCAAATTATAACACTGGCTGCCAGCATTCTAATATTCAGTGCTAGAAAAGTATAGCAGTTTACTGCCAGTTTGGAATTCTAAGACTTGTTGTTATAGAAGTGTAACTGATTCTCACACCGTATAGTAAAAATGATGAGTTCATATTACATTTGAAAGTATTCTCGCATAGGCGCGAGTTATATTTTCATATGGATTTTACTATACGTATAGCATGAATCTTTGTGTATGTATAGATTTCACTATACGCATAACATAAATCTTCGACGTATAGCGAAAAATATGACGAAGTTATTAGTAAAATGTGACTCTTTATTCCAATCACGTGGGCAAAATATTTTTTGAACACTACAAAAAGCACAATAGGCCGAATAAAATGTATTATTTGTATCAGTATAAGAGCCATATCGTAGGTTAAAATTCAAATTACTTCAGTATTACTATACCATAATTACAATTTTTATCTTCCATTCAATACTTTTTTATATTTTTTTTGGAAGCATAGTATTAATTCTAAACTTCGAGGCCCCGGTTTTCTTCGTGTAGAATACCTAGAGAAGTACGTAGGGAATTAAAAAAATATTGTTCAATTCAAAAGTTGTAGGTATTTAAACTTCAGAAATGAATTTTCAGGGAAAAATTTCGTTATAGCTTATTTGTCACGCCAATTGAAAAAAAGCTTTTTCGAGAAGTTTCGAGTAGTCGGCAATTTGTACATTGAAAAAAAATATATATTTTTTTTAACAGCTTGATATTCATACTATATAGATGTGTAATTAATTTTATGAGTGAATCACTTTTTCATACGAAAAAAATGGTTACATTCGCACATGATTTTGTAACCGTTACTGTGGCCTAAGACCTTAATTTAGCTTTCTTCGGAATGCGCTATGTCGAGAAAAAAAAATAAGAACAAACCCAAATAAACAGACAAACAACCCAAACAAACACAAACAAACAAACCCCAACAAAGTACGACGAAACAATGTAAAACACGCGGAAAATTCGATTTACATCGAAAATCGGAAAAATACATTTTTTTTCTCTTCGAAGCGCTGTAAATCCAATACTAAGGCTCAAAACGAAAAAAGTTATTCGTGTTTTTCGTATTTTTTTTCGGCCATATTTCATAATCCAATGGTGAAATTGAGGCGCCATGATATCGTAATCTCCCCGAAGCAAAACTAACCCATTGCACGATCCCAATTAAGGACAGACATCACTGATTTTCATGATTTTTTTTTTACTCGGAAAGACTTCACCATTTTTTTACACTTGGGGTAAGTTTTATCACTACTTTTGGCTGTTACATGGTATTTTTTATATTTATTCATCTTTAAAAATGGCGGAGGTATGGCACGAACATCTAAACGGGTCCCGTCGGATCTTGTCAGGCGGCGTGACACGTAGCGTCCGATGGATTAATCTGAAAAAAACCCAACGAAGATTTTGTTTTCTCTAACACTCATGCGCAGAATATGAACCAAGAAAAAGTGAGAAATGTTGAAAATCGATGGAATGGTACGCTTTGAAGCAAAAAATATTGAATTTCCCGGAAAAATGGCTACATTGCTTTTGGAATAAAAGACATATTTTTTTTTCTGTTCACGAACATTTAGGGTCATGTTTTAGCCATAAAGGTTAGAAAGATTCATACCAAAGGCCATAGCCGGGTAAGTAGGGAAAAATTGCCCCCGCATTTTTTCCAGCGAAATTTGGAGTATATTCTGAGGTATAAAAAAAACAAATTTTCTGAAAATTTCATGCCCGTCAACGCAATGGTTTTAGAAAAATGAATTTCTTTTAAATACCAAAAAAAAAAAATTCCGGAAACGCTTCAGTGGATCGATTCGATTTTTTTTGGTACTTGTTACGATCAAACGTGTTACGAAATAAAATTATAGAACATCTTGCGAACTATTAAGGTTTAAAAAAAATAATGGTCCTTGTTTTATTTTTTTTACTATAATCCACTTGGGGTACAATAACGAAATTTTTTTCATATAATCTTTGGGCACCTTATTAGATTATATAATTTTTTCAAAATGATCGCTTTGGTAAGCCACAGTGAAAAAAAAAGAAACAGACTTTATTGATATATTTTAGTTATATATCTATATAACTAAAATATATCAATAAAGTGTGTTTCTTTTTTTTCACTGTGGCGTACCAAACCGATCATTTTTCAAAAATTGTATAATCTAATAAGGTGCCCAAAGATTATATGAAAAATGTTTCGCTATTGTACCCCAAGTGGATTATAGTAAAAAATAATAAAACAAGGAACATTATTTTTTTTCAAACCTTAATCTTTCGCAAGATGTTCTATAATTTTATTTCGTAACACGTTTGATCGGGACAAGCACCAAAAAAAATCAATTCGATCCACTGTACCGTCTCCGGAAAAAAATATTTTCTTTGATATTTAAAAAAAAAAAATTCTTTTTTCTAAAACCATTACGTTGACGGGCATGAAATTTTCAGAAAATTTGTTTTTTTTTATACCTTAGAATATACTCCAAATTTCGCTGGAAAAAATGCGGGGGAAATTTTTCCCTATTTACCCGGCTATGGCCTTTCATCAGAATTGGTCGATTAGTTTGTTTTAGTTATACGCCACGCCAGTTTTGAAAATGCAGTTTAGAAGACCGTGCCGTACCTCCGCCATTGAAAAAGATTAATGATTTTGAAAAATACCATATAAAACAGCCAAAAGTAGCACTAAAACATACCCGGAGTCTAAAAAAAGGTGAATCTCTCCTTTTAAAAGAAAGATCATGAAACTCAGCAAATCTTTTCCTCACCTTAAGTCACCCCCCCCCCTTAAGTGATTTAAGCCGCCGCCACAATATGTCAAATTCAATCTTAGCTCTCGATGGTCCTGATCAAAGTCGCTGACATAAGCAACGAGGCAAGACCCATGGATGTCGCTGAACCCTGGCTGGATAGACTTCTCCAGGAGTTCTTCAAGCAGAGCGACGCGGAAAAACTCGAAGGACTTCCGGTTACTCCTTTTATGGATCGTGATAAGGTCACGAAGCCGTCTTCGCAATGTAGCTTCATCGGCCTCGTGCTGTTACCCCTCTTCGAATCTCTGGGAGAACTCTTTCCGGAGCTGCAGGTTCGTTTCCGATTTCTGATCGCGATCACTACGATAATCTCGCCACCCTCGTCGCTCTGAATTTATGAATAAAATAAAGCAGGCTTTCCAACTACTCGGTATTGATCGATATTGAACTTATTATCGTTGCTATGAATTGGTTAGCTGGCAATGACACGAATGTCCTTAAAATGGTCAGGCCAAAATCAGTGATGACACCTATATGCGCAAATGGAGTAGTTCCGGTAACTTTCAATGGGTCTGGGTACATCTTGTCACCGTGGAGTTTGTTTGGGTTGCTGGTTCGGATTTTGAGCTCAGGGACTGGAAATTTATCAGCTGTCAGTTAAGGTAGTCATATCGTTAGGCTTCAATCCATAGGATTTTCATAATTTTTTTTTGAGCTTCACAAAATATATTAATGATCGTCTCTGTAAAATTTCAGGGTCGTTTATCGACCTAATTACAGAGAAAAGAAATATTAAAATGGCGAATTTTTGTGAAGGAATTCCGAGACGACAAAAACCCAATTTCCGGTCGCTACAAAAGTGTATATAATAGTGGGAATCCGTCAGATTCTTAAAAATAATCAGATTTACATACTCAACACTTGTAGCAATCCAGTGCTTTCAGAAAAAATTACGCTTATTGACCTAATTTTTATGTAATATCAAGTTTAATTTGAACTTCCGGTATTGGATTTATTACCACTTGCTGCGATAAAGAGACGTGGCAGCAAGGCAACAGCTGACTGTAGTCCTAACCTCATCTCACTCATTCGAATTTCCACACGTATTTCATTTTTAATCGACATATTTCGCCGACACAAATTTTCCACGCTTTTTACCAGTCGTGGCCCGAATACAATGCTTTATATTTCCCGCACCTGACATTGTTTTGACAGATCGACGTTGAAAAGCATGGAGGTTAAACTCGCCTGGTTGAGTAAAAAGAGACGGAGATATAACGAATATTGCCAAATATCAAACATAGAAATATAGCGCGAATCGTTGGAATAACTATTTTTTCATTTTTCTTATTAAATGTGAACATTCATTAAACCGTTTACACACGGAAAATTTAATTATTACAATTTTTTTTGCGTATGTTGGAAATATAAATTGTACAAGTCTGAGGCCCCCCACGGGCGGACTCGGTGGAGACGCGCATGAGCACCGAGGACAAAGAATAATTTTTTTTCGTAATCTACATGAGTTTCGCTAGCGATGTACACAAGATTATTACAAAATATTTATTTTCGCAAATTTGGCACCATTTAAAAGAAAAAGTGGCATTTTTTAAACTAAAAACAGCCTCCATTTTTTAACGAACCCGTAATTGTTAATCGATCGTAAAAAAGAAGCTACATTTATCATGTGAAGTCAATCGGTTGAAAATTGTAGCACCTACGAGTCTGCCCGATTTTGAAAATATCGTTTTAAGAAAAACGCGTTCAACGTTTTAAAACCATTTTCCTACGGACCGTATCATTGTTGGGATGTTTATATATCATTGAAGCCAATAAAAAAACGATATTTTTTTTAACAAGGCTACATAAGGGCTTAGGTGCGTGCCTTCGATTTTATTAAAACTCATATATGTGATAAAGCGTTGAAAACTATTAGACATGTTTTTTTTTATCGCCGTGAAAACGGTTTCAAGGGGAGTCGAGAGGTGACTTTGCAGTTCCAACCACAAGCAGTCCGCCGATATAAATGAAACAAAAACGAAAATCCTTCTAATGTGAAACAATAAATATCCACTATACCAGTATTGATAAAAAACTAAAATTAGAGGGTGACACACCTTTCTTCGAGGGGTGGTTTTCCCCCTCAAAAGCGTTTTTCCGCCGGAAAAAAATACGTGTCTACTAATTTTCAATGCTTTATCACATATATGAGATTCAACAAAATCGAAGGCGAACCTTTAAGGAGGTTGGAGCGATTCAGTTGATCCAAATGACGGTTTATTCATTTTTTTTTTTCAATGAACCTCAAAATAGTGCATACGAGGTACAGATTTATTCTATATGTGCTAATTTTTTTCAATATATAATTAAAGGGCAAAATTTTGCATTTTAACATTTTCATTACGTAAAGTAGAAAAACTGTTGTGTTACTAACAACTTGAAAAAGCATAACATTATCGATGATTATTATGAAAAAAACTACGACAACGAATGTTTTATACAATTCACAATGAAATTTTGAGTAACTCATAATTATGCCTATTCATATTTACGTCACGAGATTATTGGCCCATGGTTTACGATGGGCAAGATGAGGATTTTTTTTTCTAAATGTTCAGAAAGGTTCAGTTTGCATTAATCCGTTGTGAGAAATGATTTATCTTGGTGCTAAATAACAATAAAAATTACATAACCTTTAGTGTGAAAGTCTTGCCCATCTAACCGCACGTTAAATTGCATACATTAAACTATTTTTTATCTCTGGTGTTTGGTGATGGAAAAAGTTTAAAAAATGCATAGACTCAGTATAGTGTGAACAATAACATGTATTTTTTTAATTACATTTAACCTTGGATTGTGGCTAACGCTTCAACCTCCTTAAGTGAAGTTCCTTGTCAGAAAGTTGGGACTCGATCAAAATTGACTTACACGAATCGTCAAATTAAACTGACGATGTTTTGTGTCTGCACGGGTCTACCCGGACTTGTGTGGATACAAAACGTTCAATATCCTTCCAACATGCTTGTACACACACAAAACTTCCGTATCCTGACAAATGTTACGATAAATTGATTCTCTTCGAACGTATGGCTTCAGAGATGGGTCTCGTCAAAATGAGGGCTATGTGGATTGGAAACCAGCAGCTCTAAAACAGTTATACCGATTTTTCCGAGTAGAGCTTGAGGGATATTTTTTTCAATCATTTCCAAGTCAGCGGCCTAGCGCAGTGGTCAAGCGCATTGCCTGCTACCCCGATGGCTTGGGTTCGATTCTCGCTGCTACCGTTAGAAAAAATATATATCATTTCTCGCAATGTTCAACTATTCATTGTTCAACTAGTCAATTTAACTATATTCATATCCTAATTTATATAATTAGGAGAAGTTTTTAATGGAAATAAAAATCCCGAAAGTTCTTGCAATTATGTACGCTGGTTTTTATCAATTACCAGAAATAATTTTACAATCTTTAGGGTGATATTCATCGTAGAAATATTGAAACATACATATTTTCACACCAGGCATATTTTATAAAAGCATTGTTTGGGCAGTTACATTTTTCGGGAACATTCTTCATTGTAAAGCATTTGTCATGCAAGTTTTGAAACGACGATTTTTCCTCTGTCAATTTGGATTTGGCTATGGAAGTTTTAAAAGTTTCAAATCTTCCATAGCCGAATTATTTGGCGGGCCAGGTTGAAATTCCGAACTTTGAATGCGCCGACGGTTTAAAATTTCGAATTTTAATGTTCCGAAATTCAAGATTGGACCGGGTTGAAATTCCGAACTTTGAATGGTCAGAACGCTCAAAACTCCGAAAGAATAGTACCTCGAAGGATCAAAACTCCGAAAGAATTTTACACGAAAGACCAAAACTCCGAAAATCTTAACACCGTCAACATAATTCGGCTATGAAAGTTTTAAAAGTTTCAAAATTTTCAATGAATCGACGAATTATTTCAAGAATTTTTTTGAATTAAGAAGTGATTTTGCGTCAATTTTGAAATTTGTCTAGACAATGTTATACGTTCTACATCATTTATAGTCAACTGTGTGGTCTTTCGCTGGCATGATCTTGACATGAGGGCCGGGTTGAAATTCCGAACTTTGAATGCGCCGACGGTTTAAAATTCCTAATTTTAATGTTCCAAAACTACAAGATTCGTCAAGATTATACCAGCGAAAGTCTACACAGTTGACTGTAAATGATGTAAAACGTATAACATTGTCTAGACAAATTTCAAAATTGACGTAAAATCACTTCTTAATAAATAAAAAAATCTTAAACTAATTCGCAAATTTATTGCAAATTTTGAAACTTTTAAAACATCCATAGCCGAATTATTTTGCCGGTGTTGAGATTTCCGGAGTTTTGGTCTTTCATATAAAATTCTTTCGGACTTTTGATCTTTCGGGGTAGTATATTTTCGGAGTTTTGAGTGTTCTGATCATTCAAAGTTCGGAATTTTACCCCAGCTCGCTCAAAGCAGCCAAAAGAAACATGCGAACAAAAATTCCACAACATTCCACCCATGCAAACGTCACCGTCATCATTACTTCCTCCAAATAACCATGTTGTCCCAATCCCAAGTGCCAACTACCCTGGCGACCGCGATTAAAGCGTCGAAAAACCCATGTTTTCAGGATTTCATAGTCCGGCCGGTGCGTTTCGCCCTGGAGTATTACAGGCGGCTGAACGAGGCAGCGAAGGACGAGCGTCATCATCGAAAGAGCATCGTGGATGTCGGGGAGTCAGCCTTGTCGTCAACGACAGCGGGTATGGGGACGTCGTCGTCGGTGACGAAGTCAACATCGTCGCACAGTATGCGATCGAAGCGTTCGGCCGGTACGATACGTTCGCACTCGCGTTCCACCGACGAGGATCCCGAGAGCGCCACGATAGCGGAAGCGGAGAATCCCGAAAGTTCGGATCCGGAGACTGCGACGGAGGTCGAGATAAGCGAGAAAACGTTGAAATTCAAAATATCGACGGAAGGTAGCGGCACAATGAGTTCGTGCGGGGGTAGAAAGAGTTATCCGGGCAGTCGCAAGGGCAGCCGAGAAAAGTCCTCCTTGGACTATCACAATCACGATCTCGCCAAGGCGATAAGGGAGCACGATCGTGAGAGGCGGCGTAGCAGAGGCGACAATTGGAGCAGCGACGTGAGTTCACCGGTGAGCGCGCGATCTATCGACGACGGTAGAATCATCGAGGAACTCGAGAAAGACGAGACGAGCTCCTCGAGAGGTAAAATCCGGCCCGACAGACCCGAGGGTAACGGAAAAATCGTCGCGACGGAAAAACCATCAGTCGGTAAAGAAGATATCGATGTTGAGAACGAGCCAGTGGCGGCCACCGATAACGACAACGACGACGACGACGACGATGACGAGGAAGACGACGAATTTCACACAGGTCGCAAAAATTCCGTAGTCCGTAACGACCCGATGATGCACTGTTGCTGCGACGACAAGACCGCAACCTCCAACAATCACAAATCGTTGCTATCGAGATTGCGAAATTTCACGGATCGCTTGAGCATAAGTTTCGACTCGAGAGACCCGACACCGGCGTGTCCAAAGTCGTCAAAGCCTCACGGGGCCTCGAGACACCTGGTGAAGAGCGAATCGGTAACGAGCCCCATCGCGACTCCCACCGCGACCAAGACACGGCAGAACAATTCGCTTCTCTTATGCAAGAGATGCAATCTCGCGAAGATCGCCAAGAGCGAGGTTAAGGAGACGTCGGTAAAAACGGGAACGACATCCACAGGGGCAGCGATTACGAGCGTCATTGGTATAGACGCTATGGAGAAACGCGCGACGACCCTGCCAAAGGTGAAAAAATCCCAGGACGGTAAGAACAAAAGTTGGCGTATAGTATTCGTGAAGGAGAAGAGACCGTCGATATCGTTGGAAACGTTACCGGCTGTCGGTCACGACGACGACACCAGCGCCGTCAAACACAAGCGCAATTTATCCAATCCCGAGGGTAAATTAGACACGGTCAAGAGTCACAGCCTCAAGGGTACAAGGAGAAACGACAAATCGTCGAATTACAACGATTTCAAAGAGTACGACGTGAGAAAGACGAACAAGGACAAACCCGAGATCATCGTGAATCCGGGCAGCTCAAACGTCGTTGATGCGCACAAGCGCGACGACGACGACGACGATATCGGGAAAATCGAGATAAGACGAAGCTCCGCCAGCATGGAAGACATATCCAATATCACGAAGCAAAATGATAATATCATAATGGGCGGTGGGCTCGAGGAGAAGAAGGAGGAGCATCAGCAGCACACCGGCAGTCTCGACTCTATGCTCTACAATGAAACCTCGAAAGGGACGAAAAAAACTTTTCACACGTCCTCGTCACCCTACAGCGTGAAGAAATCATCGCCCGGATTGTTTTCTCGCTTCAAATCGGGCATGAGCATCGACGGTACGAGGAGCGCGAGCAACAGCAGCTCACTCAACGATCAAACGTCCCAGCAACCGCAAACCGGTTGGATATCCTCGTTAACGGCGAGTTTTCGACCCAAACGTCAGCCCACCGATTTGCAGAGCGCACTGACCCACGGTCTTCATTCACCCGGTCACGAGGGGGTCAAGTGATACGTCGTGGTCTCCGTTAAAACGAAAACCGGTAGATTCGCCGATCTCGGCGACTGGTGGGCCCAAAGATCCTTTTGCTGCGCTCGATTGCCGAGCGAGACTTAGGAATAATGCGGAGAATATTCTACGCCGTTGGCTCTGAAAATCAGCCGTTTGATATTGGAATGTTGAATAAATTCTCGCTGCTTTTTTTTTCGGGAAAATTAATGATTCATTTGAATAAATCATTCCTAATGCTTTTGAAATCGATACGTTTCGAAACTGTTGTGTGGGCAACTCCTAATGATTCGGCAAGTTTAGCTAGCGTCTGGCATGAGTATTCGTGAAGTGATGCCTCCAATTCGACACATCAAAATTGTTATTTTCGAAGCGTCTGAGACGATCTCTTCGTGTTGTTTCCAACTCTTAACAAGAATTCCGCGTGCTTCAGCTGCACATTTTTTTTCCAAACAAAGCAGTGCAGCTGTATTCCCCGCTGATACTCTTTTTCGGCACGATATTTGACATGTAGTTCAGTCGCGCTGTATATTGGGATTGGACAAAATTCGAAGGCCTGTTTTTTGACAGGTGATTATGTTGGTGCCGCGGGTGCTAAATTCAAGTTTGCCAAAAATCGGGATGTAGGGTTTTTTAAGGGATGAAGGGGGTCGGGGGTTGGGGTGGTTTCTCACATGTGTTTTCATGTGTACGATAACTCTTCAGTACTAAAAAAAAATATTGGGCACCGATAAATCGGCAAGGAATGAGAGATGAAAGTGCTCGACTGTTACGAGGTACGGTTTCCATTTGAAAAATCATTACATAGTTCGGAATCCTCTGGCTACTTCTCACGAATGATTTTATGTATTCAAGAGCTCTCCAGTACTTCAAAAAAATATTACCCAACAATAAGTCAGCAGGGAATAAGAGATGACACTGCTGGATGGTTCTATGGTTTAGTGTCCATAAAACGAGTATTTTTTATTTATTTTTGGGTCTTTATTTTTGTCTACATCGCCGAAATCGTGGTAGTTCATTTTGGGGGTGAAAAAGTGGGGTGAATGTTTGAAGAATCAGTTGTAATTCGATAACTCTTCAGGAAAAATTCATACAATTTTTGTTCAAATGGGAACGAGTATTTGATCATGCCTCTCCGATAATATCTTCACCGCCAAAAAAATTGTTGAAATATGAAGAAAAAAAATTGTTTATGGAATAACTAAAAAACAATCGATTTTTCGGGGATGGTTTTAATGTATGAAACGTAGAAAATAATTTTCTCTCTATTTTCGGTCCTATGGACCACACTTGAATTTTGCTTTTTCCAACCCCTCCCAGGGGTTGAAAATTCAGAATGAAATTCTGGGAAAACTATTGACTGAAAATAAAGAGACACGAGTTTGGCGCTGTGGACAAAGATGTAGCTGATGGTTGAAGCTAAAAATTGTTCCACGGCGACGAATTCGCGCGGTCAACAGTTTTCCCAGAATTTCATTTTTTGTTTTCAACCCGCGAGAGGGGTTGAAAAAAGAAAAATTGAAGGGTCGTCCATGGAAACGAAAATATAGAGAAAATTATTCTCTACATTTCGTACATTTAAACCATACCCGAAAAATCGATTGTTTTTGGATTATTGAATAAACCATTTTTTTTACTATTTCAACAATTTTTTTGGGGGTGACGACATTGTTAAAGAGTAATGATCACGTACTCGGTCGACGCCGCTTTTCAAGGGCTACAACGTTCCCATTTGAATAAAAATCGTACGAATTTATCCTACGAAGTTATTGACTTAAAACTGATTTTTCAAAATTTCACTCGATTTTTTCACCCCCAAAATGAACTACCACGACTTCGGCGCTGTGGACAAAACTAAAGCCCGGATTTTTCTGAACATTTTGTCTCACGGCGCCGACCTCGCAGAAGTTGTAGTTTGGCATCAATCCATCCCCGTCCCCCTTGATCCCCTAAAAAAGGACCCCGTACCCCGATTTTTAGGTAAACTTGGATTTAGCACCCGCGGCATGTACATAATCACCTGTCAAAAAAGTGACCTTCTAATTTTCTCCAATTACGAGGTTTTTCAGCGACAGCACGACTGTACTAATGCTTAACGCTATGAGAAAAAAAAGTTGTTTACACTTCGGCGACATGACATCATACACTGAATTTAAAGCTTGCTTATAGGACTTCTTTATAGACAACTATAAGCAAGCTTGACATGATACTTCTTTATATCTATAAAGAAGTAATATAAGCAAGCTTCGGTGAATGTCATTTCGCTAAACTGTAAATAACCTTTTTTTCACAGTGTTAAATCTGTAAAATTTCGTGCCAAGAAAAGAGTATTTGCGACGAACTTTAATGCACTGCTTTGTTAAAAAAAATATCTGCAGCCGAAGCACATAAAATTCTTGTTGACACTTACGGCGACCATGCTCTGTTACAGTCTCAAACTACGTGTGTAAATTACGCGTACTGCCATCTTAAGGGGTTAGGCCACTCCAGAGGCCGAAAAAATAGGCTTTTTGGGGATTTTTTTCTCAGAAAAACTACAAAATAAATCGAGATTACAAAAAAGGGCGTTTATCACACATATCAGTGACTGTATAAAAACATTCATATGAAGCGATTATTTTCAAAATGGCGGCTGTGCAGCGTTTATCTCAAAACTGCATTTTTTTAAGTTGGCCGGAAACATAACTCGGACAATTTTCAACCGATTCACTTGAAATGTTGAATATATCTTGAAAAGTACATTGTCTATGGAAGTACATAGGATTTTTTTTTCTATATTGCATAGTTCATTTGTTATTAACAATTATCTGACGATTTTGTAGGCAAATTTTTTCACTTTCCAAAAATTTGGCTAAAAAATCGTTAATAAATGAACTATGCAAATATAACAAAAATATAACAAAAAAATCATACGTACTTCCATAGACAATGTATTTTTCAAGATATATTCAACATTTCAAGTGAATCGGTTGAAAATTGTCCGAGTTATGTTTCCGGCCAACTTAAAAAATGCAGTTTTGAGATAAACGTTGCACAGCCGCCATTTTTAAATGAATCACTTCAACAAAATTATTGTATACAGTCACTGATATGTATGATAAACATCCTTTTTTGTAATCTCGATATATTTTTTAGTTTTTCCGAAGAAAAAAAATTCCCAAAAAGCCTATTTTTTCGGCCTCTAGAGTGGCCTAAGGTCACTACAGCTCGAAGTTCTGGCAACGCCATCTCTCGGAAAACAGCGATAACTTATACAAAGTCCTGATATTAAAAAAAAAAAACGACATCCTTCACTATATTTTTCTATTTCGCCTCAATTCGTCGTCAATCTTCAATTGGAATTATCGGCTGTTCCGGAAGCTGAGAAGAGAAAAAGAGAAGCTCTTTCCCTCCAACTCAGTTGGATTTTATTTTCCATTTCCCTCATACGAAAATATCCAATTTGGAAGGAGTTATAATATATTGATAAAAGAAAATATCCATTCCTGCAGAGCCAACAGGCTAAAGATTAAGCATCGTTCGTTCCCAAAGAATGGGCGATTCTTTCGTTTTGTTCCTCTAGTAAATTCTGTTGGACAATCAGCAAAGTAGTCAAGCGGCCTGCCGGGGAGACGCGAATGAGAGGACGTTCGGTTAGATCCGAACGGGTGGAAGGTCTCGATTCTCCCTCTCCATTTTCGTCTCCCTTCCCGAACGCCCCATCGGACACGGAGACCACGACGTAGTTTTTTTTTTTTTTTTAAATACCACGAAATCTAAAAAAGTGGCGATTATGGATTAATCGAGTAATATTCGTTGTCGAATTGTTTTTTTTCTCTTCTTTTCTTTTCCTCTGGACTCTGTCGTAAAAAAATGCAATCGCGACGTATACGAGATAGGATTGATCCACGGGGGATTGAGAGCGACGAGATTTCCACGGACTGACGGAAGAGAAAAAAAGAGAAAAGAATCATTGATCGTGTAGAAATTTGCTAGGTGACGATGTATCTCTTCAAGATGAATTCAGGTGACTCTGTCCAAACGGACAGTCCGTAAGTGTTTAGATGCGTAGGATTATTTTATTTATTGTCCAAGTAATGCATAGTCTTAACAACTAATTGATCAATGTTGTTCTTTATATATGATAGTTTATGTATAAATATACATATATGTGTATATATTAAGCATCGTATTGACATGAATATTCGATTCGCCACAGACGCATGTGCACATTATAGTATGTGCAATCGAAATTTGAAAAAAAAAGAAAAAACAATCTATATACATCGGTAAATATGGTAGACGGGGCAGGCAATTGAATAGATAAGCGCACATCTGTATAAGTGTACATGGATGAATATATACAAGGTATATATATATTTATCGGATCTTAGCGGAATGGTGAAATATCTCTACAACGATAATGAAGATCGAAAAGTTGACGATACGACTATTGTGTTTCCTCCTCGAAGGCTTTCTACGGCGTTCAACGAGAGAACGACACAGCGTCGTTCTGCAGAGTGCAGAGCGTTAGCCGCGATCTGACCGTGCCGGACGAATTTAGTTTCGGAAGCGTGTCGTTCTCTCGTCGAACGCAGTATACAGCGTTGTCTAAAAAACTTGTCGATTGGAAGTACCATTCTTGCGATACTTCACCAATCCACTCAAAATGGGACACTGTAAGTGTATACAAGGTATTCCACGTGAATCCGGTGGACTTTTTTCCTCATCCCCGCCAATTCGATTTTTTTAAATCTGATTCCATTGACTCTAAAAGACATGCTGAATTTTTTTTACGATTTTTCGAAACAACCCTTTGTCAAAAAAAAAATTCGGAGCTAAGCGACCCGATTTAAAAATCGGAAAAAAATCCTAAAAATGCGTGATAACGTGTAAAAAGTTTCAAGCTATCACCCGCGGTGGAAGTATGATTTTTTGTGTGCATTCTGAGCGATTGACGTTAAAAAAATTCGAAACATTGACTGCTAACTGTGCAAGGTCCATGATTGTGATTTAGTTATTCAATAATAGTCAAAAAAAAAAAAAAAAAAAAAAATCACGTGGCTATTAAAATTTTTAAGTATCCTCCCGGAGAAAACGGTTCTTGAATTTTTCGGTTTTTTTTTATAACGTTAATCGCTCAGAAAGCACCGAAAAAATCGTACTTCCACTGGGGGGTGATGGCTTGAACATTTTTACATATAATCACGCATTTTTGGGAATTCTTTCAGATTTTTATATCGGGCCGTTTTTTTCGGAGAAACAATTTTTTTTTACTAAGGGTTGTTTCGCAAAATGTAAAAAAATCAGGGTGTCTTTTAGAGTCAATGGAATCAGATTTAAAAAAAAAATCGAATTGGCGAGGGAAAAAGTCCACCGGACTCACGTGGAATACTTCATATAGATGGTAATTCACTAGAAGTTGGTCACTCGGAATAAAAACGTAAAAATATTGATTTTAGGCGAAAAAGTCAGAGACGAAATTTGAATGGTTTGGCAATGTCTACATTTTGGTAGCCTTAGATTTTTTTCAAGAGGCGCTATCAACCTGATTTTCACGTCACATCCACTTGTTTGAAGTTAAATTTTTAGTTTGAATTTTGAAGTCTTTCATTGGCCACAAATGTAAAGCACAAAAAAACAAAACCAATGACCTACGATATCACGATCTTGGGATGCCCTTGACCGACCAAAAAAAAAATGCAAAACGCTAATTAAAGCAAGACAAGTAAAGAAACGCAGGTGATATTTTGACCGCATGACACGTTAAAAAATTCATGGTTAATGGACACCTTTTTTAACATTTCATGCAATAAAAACATCATTCGCGTCTGAAACCACTGCCTTTTTGCTAGCCTTCCTTTAATTACCCTTCTGCAGTTTTCTTAGTGGGTAATTCAAGGTCATCCCAAGGTCGTCAATGACGTCATAGGCATTTGGTTTTGTTTTTTGTGCTCTACATTTGTGGCAAAAAGGGGGGATGGGGTGGGATTTCCCTTTAAAAAAAGTGGAGGTGACGTGGAAATCAGGCTGATACACTCGCTTGAAAAAAAATATGAGGCTACCAAAATTAATGTTTATAGGTGCTTTCGAGTAACTAACGTCTAGCAAATCACCCTATATATATACGAGCAGGTAATACTTATGCAGATGAACCGATATGTATAACGTATATGACATATCTGCCATACGGTATGAAATTTCAAAGAAGAAAAAGGAACCCAACTGTTTGAATGTTGTAAAAGAAGAGAAATCATTTACTGGAATATGTCAATAGTGCGATACAAGTAATCACATCCGCTCTAGCTATTGGTATTAGATGTCCGAGATTAAATTTCAACGGTGAACATGTGGATTTACATACACGTATGCACGCACGTATATATACACATGGGTGAGTGCGTGATTGAATCCTCAACCCTTCCTTGACACACTTATATTTGGCCATGGCTTTGACACACCGGGTCAATTTGACCCCGATTGTGGTTTATCAACTTGCCCTTCACAACCTTTCGGTCGGTTTTTATCGAAAAAAATCCGGGATATACTTTAAACATTGATTAATATGTCTGCATAATTAAAATTCGGAAAGTATGAAATTGAATTGTAATAAAATAATTGAAAACTTTGAATTTTAGGAAAGTGAGTTTGTTTAAAATTTGTCCGGGTTAAAATGACCTAGTGTGTCAAGGAAGGTTTAAATCGGGGTGGTTTGTGGGGTTAGGCTAGAGGCCGAAAAAATAGGCTTTTTGGGGATTTTTTTTTCATAAAAATTACAAAATACATTGTCTATGGAAGTACGTAGAATTTTTTTATATTACATAGTTCATGTGTTATCGACAATTATCTGACGATTTTTTAGGCAAATTTTTGGAAAGTGAAAAATTTGCCTAAAAAATCGTCAGATAATTGTTAATATCAAATGAATTATGCAAAATAAACAAAAAATCGTACGTACTTCCATAGACAATGTATTTTTCAATATATATTCAACATTTCAAGTGAATCGGTTGAAAATTGTCTGAGTTATGTTTCCGGCCAACTTAAAAAATGCAGTTTTGAGATAAACGCTGCACAGCCGCCATTTTGAGATTAATCGCTTCAAAAAAATTATTGTATACAGTCACTGATATGTATGATAAACACCCTTTTTTGTAATCTCGATTTATTTTTTAGTTTTTCTGAAGAAAAAAAATCCCCAAATAGCTTATTTTTTCGCCCTCTAGAGTGGCCTAAGGGCTTAATATGCCGTTTATTTGTTCCGAAAGACACATTTTTTTTCTTGTAAATACCAAGGCTTTCTAGTATCTATTCTTTTGCTGCCTCTAATTGATTAGAAAATTCATATCGGGATGATCGAGCCGTTTCTTTTAGGGATATCCTCGTGAAATTATAGTGGAGTCGACAGATTGCTGAATAATACCAATTTGCAGTTACCTTGGAGTGTCGGAAATTTTGAGACATCCCAGTGTGCTCGTGGCGTTGAGAAACCTCGCATATCGTGGCCATTTGACGTTATCCAAATAATATCCTGGACGTATGTGAAGTGCACTGTTGAATAAATTGATGCGCCCTGACAGACAGATACACTCGCGGATATATCTATGTACATATATACAGAGTGAGGCAACGACTATTAGCAGTAGAAATCTTATCCGACTTATCAGACTTAGATGAAAAATACACCGACAAAAGTTGCTAAGTTCGAAGGGAATCATCGAGTGGTCGCTACCAGGCTCATCCAGGTAGAGGTGCCTCGGAAATTTCAAGGTCACCTCCGTCTTCTAAAAGAGGACCACTATATTTTTTTCCCCAAAGTTTTATCAAGAAACCAAAAATAAGTTCACACGCTACATTAATAATTTATTGATCAAAATTTAGCATGAAAAATCGATAAAAAATAATTTTCAATGTTTTTAGCCTAAAATCGATTAAGGGATCAGGCTACTGTGACGACCCGAAAATTAGGGTTTAGAAAAAAATCATTTTGAAGGAACAAGTGAAATGTTCGAAAAATCTTTTGGGCATTGATATGTTTGTACGTTAACAAAATTGTGTACGAAATTTCATTAAAAATATCAATAATTAAAAACGTCAGGAAGAATCTCGTGAAGGACTTTTGAAAATCGGGAGCTCAACGGTGTACTACATTTTGGCCACCCAGTTGATCCGACACAAACAACGAGTTGTTTCTTAAGGGGGGATTGTCTTTTTTTTTCGCAAAATTTACCGCTTTTTGGGAATTTTTTTGTGAAGAAAGTATACAACGGAAAACTTGTGAAACTTGGCATATAGTTTTATTGATCTGTTTACTACATACAAAAAAAATTTTAAACAATTTCATCAAAAAATCCGCCTCCCACTCCCCTCGACGCGCGATGGTCCTTTTTTGATGGTGTGCACGATTACAGCCTTCACGTTCATCCTGCAACAAAAACCCAAAAAGCATTTTACTTTAGACACATATAGCTAACGTTCGATGAAGGGAAAAAAAATTGACGATTTGGTGACGTTTTGAACTTGAAGTATCGATTTTTCGAAAAAAATTGATCGATTTTTTGTTATAAATAAAAAACTATTAAACGTATTGCTTTTTTGCTTCATCAAACGATAAAAGGATGTCAGCTGAGCATTCTGTCCAAATTTGAAGGCAATCGGTTGATTAGTTTTTGAGAAATCGTGCACACCATCAAAAAAGGACCATCGCGCGTCGAGGGGGGTGGGAGGCGGATTTTTTGATGAAATTGTTTAAAATTTTTTTTTTATGTAGTAAACAGATCAATAAAACTATATGCCAAGTTTTCCGTTCTATACTTTCTTCACAAAAAAATTCCCAAAAAGCGGTAAATTTTGCGAAAAAAAAGACAATCCCCCCTTAAAATAGATAATATTGGCTACGACTTGACTATATTAGTTGAGTCTTGACCGTGGCTTTTCTTCTTGATATTTGTTTTCATTAGTTTTCAACACCACTGTCATTTTTCCTCGAAATACCGAAGAAGAATCAACTTTTATTTTTCCGTCGATCGAAACATGATAACAGAAAAAGGCTAGTTTCTGTTATCATGTTTCGATCGACAGAAAAATAAAAGTTGATTTTTCTTCGGTATTTCGAGGAAAAATGACGTTGGCGTTGAAAACTAATGAAAACAAATATCAAGAAGAAAAGCCACGGTCAAGACTCAACTAATATACTCAAACTAATATACAAGTGTACGAAATTTCAAGTCAGTCCGTTCATTGAATGTCGCGACATCTTGTACACCGTTTAAAAAAGCATACTTTCGCAAAAAAACACGTTTGAAGTTTTACCAGGAGTTCTGTCGTTGTAATCATAAATTTACCTACAATCGGCAATTCCTGCACCGTATGTTGGACCTTCCTCTTCAATCTGAGTTGTCAGAAGCGACGAACGATATTGTGAAATTTTCACAGTAGCCTAACCCCTTAAAAACGGTGCAACTCCTATAAAAGGTGGTCAAAGTGATGACCACCACTGTCAATGCACGTTGCAATCTGATTCGCAGTGATTCTGTCTTATCAATAACGTCAGTATGTATTAAGGTAGACCTATCGCCAGGCTTCCAATCATAGGATTTTCATAATTTTTTTTTGAGCTTCACTAAATATATTAATAATCGTCTTTGGAAAGTTTCAGGGTCGTTTATCGACCTGATTAGAGATCAAGGAAATATTAAAATTGCGTATTTTTTTGATGGAATTCCGAGACGACATACAAAAACCCAATTTCCGGTCGCTACAAAAGTGTATATAATGGTGGGAAACCATCAGATTTTTTAAAAATAATCAGATTTACATACTCAACACTTGTAGTAATCCAGTGCTGTCAGAACAAATTACGCTTATTGACCTAATTTTTATGTAATATCAAGTTTACTTTGAACTTCCGGTATTGTATTTATTACCACTTGCTACGATAAAGAGACGTGAAGCAAGGCAACAACTGACTGTAGTCCTAACCTCATCTCACTCATTCGAATCTGCACACATATTTCATTTTCAACTGACATATTTCGCCGACACAAAATTTCCACGCTTTTTACCAGTCGTGGCCCGAATACAATGCTTTATATTTCCCTCACCTGACATTGTTTTGACAGATCGACGTTGAAAAGCATGGAGGTTAAACTCGCCTGGTTGAGTAAAAAAGAGGGGGAGATAGAACCAATATTGCCAAATATCAAACCTAGAAATACTGCGTGAATCGTTGGAATAACTATTTTTTTTCATTTTTCAAATTAAATGTGAACATTAATTAAACAGTTTACACATGGAAATTGAGTTATTACAATTTTTTTTGCATATGTTACAAATATAAAGTAGCACTTATGTTACAAATATAAAGTATGATCAGTGGTATGACTGGTGTGAAGCGATAGAACTGCCTTAAGGAGTGAGGTCTAGTTGGAACGTTAAAAAAGGCCTTTTTCCGATTTTTTTTCGGCCAAACGATAAAATAATTTGCAACAAAAGTTCTTCCGTTTAAAAGATATATATTTAATGTAAACAGTATAATGTTTTTTAAAAAATATGTTTCAAAATAAGCCGATACGTATCAATGCCCGAGGACGCTGCAAAAAAAACAGGTTTTGCGGTGATCACTCTCACGCTGTGACGGATTATCTGAAACCAACAAAACAGGGGGGAATCTTTAGTTAATGATATAATGCTCCGGTTGAACGAAGGGTTTTGAAAAATTTCCATTTTTCACAGAATGGCGGACGTTGAAAGTCAAAAGTGTTGTTTTGACCAAAATTTCACTTACAAAAATTGACTATAAAAAAAAAAAATTATCCAAAAAAAAATCCTTCGTTCATCCGGAGGAAAACTACGTATAGAAGAAGTGATATAAATTTAAATCCGATCGGTAAAGCCGTTCTCGAGTTACATTGATCACCGACTTCGAAAACATGGTTTTGAGAAAAAACGAGGTTAAAGTTTTGAGTACGATTTGCATGCAGCGTCCACGGCGTCCTTCAAAGATATGTATTTCGGCGAATAATGGTCTTATTTACATTCAATTAGTTGGAAAATACTCGTAAGATATTATACTTTAAGAAAATGAAAAAAAATCGATTTTTTGAAAATTCTAACTAGACCTCCCTCCTTAACTAATAAGCTCCTCCCTTGTTTTTATTTTTCCTTGCATATCTTGCGCAGTAGTTGGCACTTCTATTCGTTAATACCAGACAAGCGTGATTGATAAGACAACACAATCAATGTGAATCAGATTGCCAGCGTGTATTGAAAGTACGCTGCGGCTAGTCGTCCGGTTATCGGATGAATAAGCGTATGTTATTCGTTCGGATAGCGGCTCAGTTCACGCTGTACAACGCCCCAAACAATGAAACCCACACATACAAACCTTACCAAACACACCCAAACAAAATCAAACAAACAAAACCAAACAAACAAACTCAAACAAATTCAAACAAAACAAACAAACAAACCTATACAAACAAACCCAAACAAACTCAACCAACCCAAACCAAACAAAATTATAGAGATTTTATTCGGACGAATACATGCAAATTATTCGTCTGGATAGTTTGTTTAACAATTTAACACATTCTATCCGTACGATTATAGAAATACGGGGTGAACTGAGCCGCTATCCGGCATAATATACGCTTATTCGTCCGATATCCGGACGGGAGACACTCCGTTGAAAGTAATGGCCATCACTTTGAGCACCTTTTATAGGAGTAAGTGTTTGTACCGTTTTTTAGATTGATTCTAAGCTAAAAACATCGACATTTTTTTTTAATGAATTTTTTAAATAGAAAATCTTGATCGATCATCTTGAAATTTGTTGTGCATACTTATTTTTAGTTCCTTGATAAAATTCTTTAAAAAATAGTGATTTCATTTTTAAAAAATGGAAGCCACGGCGAAATCTCTGAAGCACTTCCACCTGTATGAATGTCGTAGGTTCATCGTTCATCGACAGGTTAGGAAATATTTCTACTGCTAAGTTGTCACCTCACCCGGTGTATGTGAGTGTGTATGTATGTATCAGTACACACAATTGTAGCCTCCTTCTCCGATCATGATACCAGCGATCGTTTGACAATCGCAAAATCGACTCTCACAATTAGTTTCTTGCGATATTACGCTTTCATTTTTTAGATGTTTATATTTTTATACTTCATCGGTGTGTCTATATATACAGCGATGGGAAACCGCATGTATTGTTGAACTCTAGTCGTACGTTATTTACTTTTACCCCAACGCGTATTGGGCATTTCCTTTCTTTTTTTTTTTTCGTTGCTCTTTGTCGGCGATTGAGCTCGATCTGTCGTTTCGATTACGACAGAACGATCGGTAACCGTTTCTTTCTCCTCTCATTGATTAACCTCGTCGAATACCGAAAGAGATGAATGCCAAACAAATTGTGACATCTTTGAAGAATCGTTAGTTCAATATCACACTTCCGCTTCATTCTATATAGCTCCTTTCCGTTCGAGATCCTTGCGGATCTCGTGACCAATTAGCGTCGGTCTTCGAAGTGTATAGAAAAAAATGATAAAGTGCCGATGACCGGGAAAGTGGTGAACATATATGCATTCTGTCACCTACGTATCATACCAAAACTCAGAATTCGCGATATATATATATCGATTACCCAAAAAAAAAATCCATGTTTCGTTCTCTCGAACGATCATATACGGGAGACGCTACAATTTTTAAACACTACCTGTGCCTGATCTTTGTCATTATTTATTTGATCTCTTCCGCGTAATCCAAACGCAAATACAATATCAAAAATTACGTTTGCAAAATTCGACGATAAAATCCAGAAAAATGGGCGTTAGTTGACGAAAATCGTCAAGATCGGAGAATGCACTACTTGCTTGAGTAGTAAGATGTGTCTACAGACTTGTAATAACGAAAGGTCTTTTCAGCCACAAATATTCAGTCCGAACTGCGAATCGTTCGCGCAAATACTCTTGATGACTTTTAAGGATGCCCGTACATTCCCTACCAAAAGTGAGGGGATCCAAAAGTTCCAAGTTTCCGTGAGTTCTTTTCCGTGAGAATTTTGAGTACTTTGCGATAACGTTAAAATCTGAAAAATTGAGTTTCCGTGAGAATTTTGAGTACTTTGCGATAACGTTAAAATCTGAAAAATTAACTTAATTCTAAAAAGTAAATTTACATATCAATTGTTTAAACAAATATTTGTTGAAAAAATCTTCGGTAAACTTGATTTTTTGTGACCTTAAATGAATTATGATATTTTTTTGAATACGTATGATTTTTTAAAGAATTTTCTCTCCATTTCGAAAATCCCGTTTTTGGGATTTTTCATAGGCTGTACCTATGACACTATTCGTTCAATACCCCGGACACTTCGTGGATTTAATATTCAATATTTCTCTGAAAACATATTAAAAATTTGTGACTCAATCCATTTTTTTTAATTGAAAAAATTAGAACGAAAATCGAAAGAAAATTCTAAAAAATTCATACCTATTCAGAAAAATCTACGAATTCATTTTTTAATATAAAAAAAATAGTTCACCCGATATTTGTTGAACAATTTTTTTTCAATAATTTACTTATAACTTTTTTGCATTATTATTACCAGAAATTAATGTTCGCATCTTCAATGTGGTTGATTTCTTTTTATTTTAATCTCGTCGCAGAGTGCTCAAAATTCTCGCCGGAACTCACTTTTGGTAGGGGATGTATGTTTAAGTCATACATCCTTAATGTGCCGTTTGACTCAAAATTTGCGACTTCTGAAGACATTTCCTTGCTTCTTTATGGAGAGCTTTTTTTGAGAAAATATTGGGATCAATTTTACGTCCCATAAATCATTTCGGGCCGCTCATTTCTCCTCGTAACGATAGAAAATTGGCTCGCAGAAGAGTGCGGTTGAAATTCTTTTGAGTGCTCATAACTGAATCTACATAATACTTGGATATCGTTCTCCTGGGAATCGCTTGGCTCGAATTCAAAGAATACTGCGAAAACCCTCGATTACATTGGATTTTATTGTCAAATTTTGGAAAACGATTATTCGCAGCAAAAAATGGCCTAATGCGGGTCGTCATGCTCGAGAAATCTGAAGGAACCAATTTCTAATGGTCCTCCAATCATAAGCTGTTAGTACCGTGAATTCTTTATCGAATAGCTGGAGGTATAACGTCATTTTTGTTCCATGTCAGTCAATTAACGAGACAACTCCGCGACTAAATATACTTCCCCCAAGTATGCGAGCAACTTCGTGATAACTGTATGATAAAATAATTTGCAGTGGCAAGACAAGAGAAATAAATAAGCGTAACAATAAAAGGAAAAGAAATTTAAAAAAAAATCATGAAGTATAAAAACAGGATAGACCGAAGAGCTAAGGCGAGAAGAAAAACATGCACGATGTCGATGAATCTTCATTGTCTTTCCTCTCTCTTAGTGCCTGTTCCCTTCCACTCTCGCACACTAAGCTTTAGTCATTGGTACGTACGTTTAGTCGCGATAAGACGAATAATTACGCGCTCTGCAGTCACATTCGTCCGATGAACGACTAATTGCAAAAAACAAAAGGAACGTAATTCACAAATTATCCTTAAAGCTGAAAGTAAAGTATCATTCAATCGAGGGAGGGATAAAGGGTGACCGTGGCGAATATCACTGCGGAGATTTCCATAATTTTAGGCGTCAAACAATTCTGTGTGGATGTACATAATTTAAGGTCGTCTCGAAATTCGTGTGCACCCATTAACCATCGTGATACCGTCTCGTTTGCGACGAAACGATTTTCATAAAATATAAAATAAAAGAAATCCAAACTATACATAAAGCAGATTTAAAGTATAAAACATAAACTTTTACCTGATATTAAATAAATTGGCAATGACAGCGCTCGCTGGCGAGCGATGATCTATTCATGATCGTATATATTATATAATCAATATATATATGTACACATATATATTGACTTCTTGAAATTATGTACCTACGCACAGTGTAGATGTGCATGTGTGAGGGTACATCGTATTGAGAAGTCTGTGAGGAAATCAACGCCGAAGGGAAGATACCGAATTATTCGGCGTTCAGTGGATGGAAACGGTCGCCAATGAAAAAAAGTGATATATAAAAAAAAAATCGAACGATTTAGATTGGAGAACCAGTGTGGAAAGGATGTATACAGTAATGCACAACTGATACATATTGATTGCATTGGTTATTTGTAGACGAGATATATTAGAACAACGATATATGCCAGATGGATCCAAAATGTATTGAACCCTCTCGCTCTGGGAAATCCATATATGCGTTTGGCCTAAAACAACGTAATCAGGCGATTACCTTGTGAATTGCAAAAAAATATGATGCCAAGGTGGGATATACATTTATAACCATTTCTCAAAACTGCATTATCGAAATTGGCGTGCAGGAGTACTCAACAACTATTAAGCCGATTGAGTTGAAACTTGGTAGAAATATTAATAATATTGGTACTTTCTACTTGATGAGAATTGCTTTTGAAAAATTAGACAAAAACTACCTTTTTAATCCACATTTTACAGAAATGTTGCGTGAAATGTTGATATTTTTTTGGTAAATGCGTGGTATTTTCTTAAATTTGCATTTTCTTCATTTTAATTATCGTCACATAGAAACTATACATGTTCTAACTGAAAAAATGTTTGAACTTTTTTGCAAATCAAAGTCTTTGGGAAGCTAGACTGCACGCCGATTCGAAACTCCTGCAGCGACCTTGCTGTAACACTCTGCCACAGCTTCGCTATTTTGATGATGAATTGATTAAAAAAAATTGTTTCGTATACTTAAATATACTATTAAAGTATACCTAAAGTTTGATAATTGTAGAATGATTATATCTTAGTTTGAAAAGTCCCTCAATATTGCTTATTTTTTACCTGTCTAAATGTATATCCCGCCTAAAATACCGTCTGACAGGCCTGAAACAATAATTGTGTTGCCTGAAATTCTTTGTACAATTCTTTAGAAATACTTTTCCCTTGACTCCGGACAAATCATATGAGTGTAAAAAATGCCACGTCGGACTTTGCGTATCCCTGCTTTCGGGAATATCGCACCCAATAATATTTTGTTTGTTCAAATGACATTAAATTATGCTCAGAATTAAAGTCGATAAAAGTTAAAATCGCATATAAAAAAAATCCAGGTGCGAAAGGGTTGACGTACATAAAATTTCCATGGAAGACATCATAGTTTTTTCTTCGATCGAAAACTCTTCTATGTTTAGTACCGTGTTAGATTTCGAAGGCTCTTGAAAATTGGCAACGTCAGAAAATGGTATAGTTGTAAATGTGACATCGTCGAAAAATGCGTGCGGCCACTGAACGCCCGCTTGTACGTGCATATTAATTGCTACTACGTGCAAACGAAAGGGGGTGCGTTTGGAGCCACGAATGGCTTTGGTATCCAAGCATTCCGTTCGATTCCAAGGTGTCGTACTATTATAACCGTAGAAAACCTACATGTAATTATAAGCAAATAACGCATAGTCAAAGTGTATCTCGGAGAGAAAACGAGTGAAGAAAAATAATTAAACAACAAGAAACAAAACGACAAGAAGCCATGATCGAATATTAGATTTTTTGTAAATGAAAGTAAGCGATTAAAATAAACGTATACATGAACGTGAAAAATGTATATACGGACTTTTATATGATATGTGCATACGTACGTACATATGTATGTATATATGGTGTGGCTTTATTATAAACCCTACCATCCTGATTTGAGGAACAGGAAAAAAAAAAACAAACGAAAAACATTATCATCGAAACAAACAAGTCGAAAGTGGTTACGAGAGGGAGTGATGCTTTATCACACCTGATTTTTTATTCATTTCTTTTATAATAATTAAATGCTACATTAAAATCATGTTTCGATTTCCGGATTTATCTTTCGCATGTTTAGGAACATTTCACCATCTGCAGTGACGAACAACGCCATTGGATTGAGTCTCATCGGGATTATAGTTTCCTTGCACGGTGTCAATTCGTATTGCGATATAATTCGAGTGAGACCCAACTTCATCTGCAAATATGCTAAACGCATCCCTGCATAGAAAGAATAATAAAAATTGGATTATCGTATTCTCCATACGATACGTAGAAAATGGCAATGAATAAATTCTGCAATTGAATAACAATTGCGATTGTAAAATTTCCGCTCGTCTCGCAATCTAATATTAATTTGATTTGCAATTATCAAGGTCTTGCATATATAGCGAGGCTTTATGTATGAAGGATGTACACATAAAGTACAACTGCATTGAAGATGAGCCTTAATCACGTTTTTTCTTTGTTGAAATTAAATAGAAGAACACTTTTTGCGTAGATTTGTTACGTGTTAATAGATAAAAAATTACAAACTCAGCTCGTTAGTTGTGCAAAATAATTTTTGGTCTGCGTTTAGAGATTTAAAAAAAATCGTTTTCAACACCTCACTCATTGGGCTGTTTGACAAAAATAATTCGTTAATAATATATTATCGGGTCTCTGGATGAAAATTTTCATTTGTGAAGCATTCTTATCAATTCGACCATACATTTTTCAACATTTTTGGTTACATGTGATACTTAAAAAAAATTGCAATGTAAAAATATACCGATGCAGGTGTGAGGTCCCTCCCCAAAAGGTATGAAGACGCATGGTGGTCGGTTCTTCTTATTTTCCTCGGAAAATCTTTCGGGATCAAACGTTTCGGGATCCGGGAAATATTCCGGATCGTAATGAAATCCAAGCACCGGGATATACACAGGCGTGCCTTTTTCTATTACGACATCAGAGTTCGGTACTTTGTAATCGGCATTTGCGACTCGATCCAGAAAAGGCAGGATCGGATATTTCCTCAGCGTCTCGGAGATAACCATATCGAGATAGGGAAGAGACATAATCTGTGGATGAGCATGACAAGGTAACGAATTTCCAAATTTTCGAAAACCAAGACATTTTCGGCAAAAATCTTATATCTGAATCTAGAGAAAATCAATCACCGACTACCGTCCCCGAGATACTGGAATACTTCGGAAACGCATATTAAGAATAAAAATGAAACCTTCACAGTTAAATTGCCATGGTTTTCGTTTACATACATGGCGATTTAACTGTGGAGGTTTCATTTTTCTCATGAAAACTTTGAGAAGTTAGAGTCGACAACAAATTCTTATATGGACAAATGGTCATATAAATACACTAGATAAACTCATTAAAGATAAACGAATGACTGTTCACCATTTCGTATGATATGTTACCACCACCCCTCGCGATCGCGTCGATGATCTCCACCCGTAGTCTCGTTTGTATATTGGGCGAAAGTGCCAATTCGTACATTGCAAAACTCAAGGTTGATGAGGAGGTTTCGAAGCCGCCAATAAAGAAAATAGCCGCCTGCGCAACCAAATTATCGCCGTCGAATTCTGCAGACAAAATGACTATAAATATTTGGGCATCCGATTTGGCATTCCTTTTTTTAATCTGCGGAACGATTCTGTTTTTTTTATCGATTTCTTCGTTAAACGCAATTTGCGTTTAATCGAAAATCAAGTTATTTTGAAGTATCAATTTTCATTTAGATTAATCGATATCAAAAACGAGATTGCTCCGCTCGAGATCCACTTGTCATCCTTATTCTAAAAGACTGAAACCATCTTTTTGTCAGCAAGGGAGATATTTCGGTATGCCTAAAAAAATCATTAAAAACTGTTCATTACAAAGAAATGATAAAATTCTTGTAGAAAAAAAAAAAACATTCAATATGCTACTACTATCAGCGCTTGGCGAGTCGAGTATACAGCGTTCAACGAAAGAACGACCAGCGCCGCGCGGCTTCAAAACGGGATATACAACGATAAAAAAATCGATTTCTTTTTTTTCTCTCTTTAAACGATAGAACTATATACAGGGTGAGGCACATAAAGTGTTACAGAGCAATAGCACTCAAACTATTGATTATATCCAAAAATGTTTCAGACAAAAGTTTCAGTGTTCGATGAGGCCGTAATACTGGACCACCCAATTTTTTTTATCGGTGGAGGCGCTGAAGCTGCATCAAGGTCAACTCTACTCTTTTTTAAATGGATTGATACATTATTTCTTCAACCATCTTGTGGAGCATCTCAAACCGCATAAAAAAGATTCGGGGGTCAAAGTCGTTCAAGGTCATTCAAGGTCGCCTATTAAAATGAAATACAAAACTAAATATCTCGGATCACTACCAAATATTTGGTAGTTACCTGAGATATTTAGATTTGTATCACCGATACTGACCTTGAATGACCTTGAACGACTTTGACCCGCTAATGTTTTTATGCGGCTTGAGGTGCTCCACAAGATGGTTGAAGAAAAAATGTATCATTCCATTTTAAAAGTGGAGTTGACCTTGACGTAGCTTCAGCGCCTCCATCGATAAAAAATTGGGTGGTCCAGTATGACGGCCTTCTTGAACACTAGAACTTTTTCTTTACCTCATCGTGTATGTAGAATATTTTCCTCAAGTTTCAAAGCGAAATTCGAAAAACTTCAAACGCTACAGCACGTCAATGCTCTGCCTCACCACTCGGATTCGGAGCGGGCGTGAATTTCAAACGTGTTTTTTTCTCAAAACTTCATTATCGAAATTGGGGTAGAGGATTAGTCAAAAACTATTAAGCCGATTGAGTTGAAACTTGGTAGAAATATTGATAATATTGGTATCTTCTACTTGACGAGAATTGTTTTTGAAAAATTGGAAAAAACTACCTTTTTCATCCACATTTTACAGAAATGTTCCATGAAATGTTGATTTTTGTTGTTGTAAATTCGTGGCTTTTTCTTAAACTTGCATTTTCTTCATTTTAATTACCGTTACATAGAAGCCATACATGTTCTGACTGAAAAAATGTTTGAACTTTTGCAAATCAAAATCTACGGGACTGCATGCCGATTTCGAACTCCCGCCGCGACCTTGCTATAACACTCTACCACAGCTACGTCATTTTGATGATTAATTAATTCAAAAAAATTGTTTCGTATACTTAAATATATCATTAAAGTATACCTAAAGTTTGATCATTATAGATGAATAATTTCTTATTTTAAAAAATCCCTCAATATTGCTTGTTTTTTCCTGTCTAAATGTATATCCCGCGTTAAGCGGCCTGTGGGTTGGGTGGAGGTGGTGGGGCTTGGTTGAGACCGTGACATTAGCGCAGAGCCCGTTTTGGCAACGTGGAAAGGGTAAAGTGGGCGGTGCATGAGGGGAGATCTGACCGTACCGGAGGAATTTAGATTCGCAAGCGTGTCGTTCTCTCATTGAACGTAGCATAGTAACTGAGTTTACGGCGGTATTATTTTTCTGTACTGTATTTTTCTGATTTTTACCGACAATCTTTGTATCCTCGGGATTGGCATGGCAGTTTTTGAGGTCGATGAGCAAATCGATCAAATCATTTCTCTTCAATCCTGAGCGCTCGCGCTCCCTCATTGTATCCCAAAACACATTTCGTAGGAATTTCGTGCTTTCCTTAGTGAAGAACTGGAATCCCATGGGCTTTACAACTTGAGGTGCGAAGAATATCATGGTCCACTCCATGCTCCGCCATAAGTTGTAGTGGAATATTACACGTCCGCGCTTTCGGAATTCGGCATCAGGATTGTTCAACGAGTTCACCTTGAGGCCGTAAGCGGTGGTGCCGATGAGATCGGTGGTATATTTTGCGCACAGTTCCTTTATCTCCACGGTACGACCCTGGCCTCCGATTTGTAAAAATAAATGTTAAACGCTGAAGCGTCATTCATTGATAAGATACGCCGACGTTTTGTACATGTTTGGTTCATTTATCTAATTATACATATGAGGTGGTTGGGCCAGTAATCGTCACCTCAAGCGGAACGCTCGACTTTGCAATTTTATATAACTCAGCTTGGAAAGTGAGTGCAAGTTATTTTACGCAATTCTTAATCAGTTTTTTTTATTACGAAGCAAAACGTCGTTGTGAGATTCTCGTGCCTGGAACATTTTTCGAGACGATATATCGTAAAGGTTATAAGACGTTATTGTACGGGTCATCGCCATGCCGCCATGACGGTTGGTATAGTAATCGCATGTGATTACTATACCAACATGTGAACGTCCCACTAATCGTCACATGCGATCGAACTGCTTTAAGGGACAACACCACTCTAGCGGCATAAAATGAGGCCTAACTTTGACAATTTATTTTGGGAGTATGAAAAAAGGAATAGGATTTCTTTTGAGAGGGCTTATTCAACACATATTAAAGTATAAAAAAAATTATTATAATTTTCATACAAAATGGCGGCGACAGAGCCCATCTTGAAAAACATGTTTTTTACAAATAGCTTCACGGGAGGACAGTTTTCTCGTAAAGGTATAAGACCTGGATCAAAAACAAAAAAAAATATAATCGATATATTATTAGCTATGAGACTACGTAGGGATTTTTTCAACCAAGTTTTGTAAAAATGGCGCGCTTTTAAAGAAATAAATCGATTTTTTGCCAAAAAAATAAGCAGTAAATTGTTTATAAAGAAAGTTTACACTTAATCAAAAAACGACTACGTACTCCCATAGAGAATGTAATTGTGAAGCTACTATCAAAATTTCAAATCGATCCATGCAAAGGTGTTCGAGAAATCCGTCCTCCCAGATAAAAAAAATGGTTTCGAGAAAAACACCTTTAAAGCCGTACGATGCGCTACTGGATCAATTGCATATTGTTTCATGACCCCAAAGTATTTTTTAAGCAAAAAAAAAACGATTTTTCCAAAATCCTAGGGTGCTGTTATCCCTTAACTAATTATGCAAAGGTCCGTAGGCCCTTGTTGACTCCATCGTGTCTGCATATAGGACTGCAGAATTATTTTTAGACACTCAGGCATAAACTCTTTCCTTTGTATTAAAACATTTCACAAACAGTTTGAGACATAAATTTCTCTAACACACAACTTTATTAATTTAAAAAAAACGCAACTATTTATGGCTATTACATCAGAAAGATCATCTTTTACTTATTTTCAATAATTATAAATAAAGAGATTATTGTAAAATAATTTTTTTTATTTTTTTGATTCTGTGGTGTTCACCTGTGTTCGGAACGTACCCAGTTATCGTTATGGTCACGACTACGGTTACCATTTCGAAATTTGAAAAGTCCTCACAAAAACCGGACATTTCAGAAAAAGATTTCCTTTCTATAATTCAGATAAAGATTTCTACAATTTTGTTGGAGGGATCATCAAAGAGTAACGGGTCACAAAATAGCTGATTTTCGCCATTTTTTTTTCGATTGTGAAAATACGCTGATCAGTCTGATTTTTTATGTCGAATCAAAGCACTCATGAAGAACAGAAAATACATTTTTAAACATTTATTATTATTTTTCTACATTTTTTTCAACGGTTGAAAATGTATTCGAAAAAGAAGGAGTCCTCACGGCGTACACGGTTGTGGCCGTAAATATTATCTGACAAAAAAAATGCAATAAGATTATCAATCAGTATGAAAGCTGCTATCTTGCTATGAAGGTTGTTTTAAAAATTAATATTGACAAAAAGGGGACGGTTGAAAAAAAAACGTATCCATTTTAGCCTCCTTTTCGAAGCTATTTCATTAAAAAAACAATCTGAAGATTAAAAAAGCTTCCATAACAAGATAAAGAATGGCGTGAAGAATGTTGAGTCAAAATTTGAGACGGATACCTTGAAAACTCTTTCTTTGAGAGTGTACAGTGTTCTGATTTTCTATAAATTAATATTCGATTCATAAGCTTTTTTTCGCCAACCTTGTTTGATTTATCAACAGCCGCGGCGATTAATCGGCACAGTGGTTACATCTCTGAACCGGTAATCGTCATATGTGAAAACTTATTCAAATTAGCAAGAAACTGAAATTTTCCATGCTGAACGCAAAACTAAGATTCTTATTTTAAACTCGAAGACAAACTTACCTCACGCAAGTGCCCAGGCATTCTCAAATCACCCGAAATGTGAACGATTTATTTTAATGGGTCTTCTCACTTTAGACGCTAAAAAGGCTATTTTCATGTGTCTTTAAAATAGGTTTATATGATAGATATTGATATAAAAGGTGTTACACCTAATAAGTACACTTTCGAAATACATCAAACAATTTTTTTTTATGTATTTACGTAACCCAAACAAACTTTAAACGCGTTTTTCTCGAAACAACGTTTTTCGACGGCTTGTTGATAAAATCTTCGAAACTACTGAACCGATCCTTATGAAATTTCAACCACCTATTCTTTACAACTATAGCTATAGCGCATATCAAGGGTTTTTTTAAATTCTGATATTTACTATTTTTTTGGCCAAAAACGGTGAAAAAAATGTTTTTTGTTGTTTTCTCAAAAAATGTCCGTTCTTTTGTTATTTTTGCATACATGAAAAATCGTATGATATACGCTTAGTCATCAACATACTGAATCTAAAATCGTTTGATTTTTCTGTTTTGGACGATCCATCTCCGAGATTTCATCAACAGCACAAACCTACAATTTTTTTAACTACCATTTTCGTCTACAAATAGTGACAAAAAAGAATTAAAAAACATGTGTTTCGAAAGTGTAGTTATTAAGTGTAATAACTTTTATATAAATATCGGTAATATTAACCTATCAAAAAATGCCGAAACATCTCTATTCGTAAAAATCACAATGCCACAATAATTCAGTTCTGAAATACTACTGCTCTTAAATATCTCCAATCCACAATCTTCCGTATGCGAAATGTTTCTATTCGTAAATATCCGTATTGTTGAAAATCCCATGTGACATCCAAAGCATCTGTATTCCGACAATTTCATCTCACAATATCTCTCTTCCAAAACTCTCTATTCCACTCGTAATATTGCATTTACTATATTGGCCATGAATAAAACAAGTGCAACGCAGAGGCTCTTGGAATAGAGATGTTTCAGAAGAGAGATATTGTGAGACAGTGGCGTAGCTTGGGGGGGGGGGGGGCAGAGGGGGCCACGGCCCCGGGCGGCGCAGGTGTGGAACGGCGGCGGGGGGCGGCACTTAGTTGCGAAGATAGGGGGGGGGGGGGGGGCGGCAAATTTAGGGTTAGCCCCGGGCGGCAAAAAACCATGCTACGCTACTGTTGTGAGATGAAATTGTTGGAATACAGATGTTTTGGATGTCACATATGAGATTTTGAGGAATACAGATATTTAAGAATAGAAAGGTTTCGGACGCGAAATATTGTGGAATGGAAATATTTAAGGATAGGTACCTGAGTAAACGGTGAGAAAAACAGGTAAGCTTCGGGAAATATTATCTCAAAAATTAATGTTTCGATTGGATACGGGTTTTTTTTTATTGGGAAATAGGTACATTGAGGTATGTTTAGTGATTTTTAAAAATAAATTCGTTGACTGAAAGCGATTCAAACGCGATTATCTCGGAACGTAGTTTTCAAAGTCGATGTCAAATGTATCTCGAAAACGGCTTGTCCGATTTTGTCCAAATTTGGATACAATATTCTTCGATAGTTTTTCTCGTTCGCCACGTACGGCTTTTTCATTTGATCGAAACATTGCTTTTTTATGCAATGTGTATGCAATCCAAAATCGTCGGAAATTGCGAACGAAAAACGAATGTTAAATTGAAACGGTCGCAATTCCGTCAAAAATGAAAATTTCAAAAAAATCCTACGTGACGAACGGGCAAAATTATCGACGAATATTGTATCCAAATTTGGATAAAATCGGACAAGCCGTTTTCGAGATACATCTGGACCCGACATTGAAAACTATGTTTCGAGATAATCGCATTTGATTCGCTTCGAGTCAACGAATTTATTTTTAAAAATTCCTAAACATACCTCAATGTACATGTTTTTCAATAAAAAAAAACCGGATCCAATCGAAACATTAGTTTTTGAGATAAAAATTCCCAAAGTTTACCTGTTTTTCTCACCCTTTACTCAGGTACCTCTCCTTAAGTAATATTTCAGAACTGAATTATTGTGGCATTGGGATCCTTACGAATAAAGATGTTTCGGTAGAGAAATGTTTTAGACACGAGATATTTTTGAATAGAGATGTTTCTGATTAAACCTGCTCCAGAATAGATATATTTAAGGCGAGATATGTCTGAGAATAGAGAAATAAAGAATGGAGTTGTTGTTCTACCATATTCTTTTATAAACCTTCAAGGTCCGTCTACCTTTTAAATCGAGCGAATCCAGATGTGCATCGAGATCCGCGCCAACGTCGACCATCAATTTAAACATTTTTTTGAGTTTGCCGGATGTGAAAATTGGCGTTAATTTCGTCCGGATAATTTTCCACGCTGGATTCTTGACGACAAACAAGTTTGCACTACCAAGCGTATCGTTGGGACTCGCTGACGCGAATCTGTCCGAGAAGTAATTAAAGTCGCGCACTAATATGTTTTTCACGAGTTGGATATCGCGCACGAGTAAGAAAGGTCGATCGAAGATGTAGAAGCCTACGTAAGGGTGTTCCGCAGCCTGATCGTACATTTCCTTGATAAATTGACCGGGGGACTTTCTCATCAGTAGGCAGTCGCCGAAGTTACCGATAAATGGCGTTGGGGTTATTTCCATTATGCCTCGATTTTTCCAATAGAGAAATCTTCTTGTCATGTAGATGTAAGCACAAATGATCGAGACGGTCGTCAGTATGATACCGTCGAGACCCCAATAACTCGTAAAAAAAGCCATGTTCGAAACCGAAACGAACAACTTTTATTCTATAAAGCTAAAGCGCCGTAACCATCCACTGAGTGTTTTCGCGATGCTCGATTAGCGGACACGATGTGACTTGATTTTGGCGTTCGATCCACCGCTATTTATAATGTTTGATAAATTGATTCGCCGATCCCTACTTCTTCCGTGATACGGAGAGTGACTGGACTCCCCACCCGCGTCAGTTGGACGCCACATACTTAAGGCGGGATATACATTTAGACAGGAAAAAATAAGCAGTATAATATTGAGGGATTTTTTAAACTAAGAAATAATTATTCTACAATTATCAAACTTTAGGTATAATTTAATAGTATATTTAAGTATACAAAATCATTTTTTCAAATTAATTCATCATCGAAATGGCGCAGCTGTGGCAGAGTGTTACAGCAAGGTCGCCGCGGGTGTTGCGAATCGGCGTGCAGTCTAGCTTCCCGTAGACTTTGATTGGCAAAAAAGTTCAAACTTTTTTTCAGTTAGAACATGTATAAGTTCTATTTAGCCGGTAATCAAACATCAATAGAACATGTATAAGTTCTATTAAGCCGGTAATCAAAATGAAGGAACTGCAAATTTAAGAAAATGGCACGCGTTTACAAAAAATAATCAACATTCCACGCAACATTTCCGTAAAATGTAGATAAAAAAAGTCGTTTTTTTTCCCAAATTTTTAGAAACAATTCTCTTCAAGTAGAAGGTACTAATATTATCAATATTTCTGCCAAGTTTCAACTCAATCGGCTTAAGGGCGGGGTAAAGTATTAAATTTTTTTTTCATTTAAAAATTTTTTTAAAAAATGAATGCATAATATATCAAGAATATTGGGTTAAAATTTCAAGTCGATCGGAGTAAAATTGACGAAGTTATGAGTATTTGAGCGTCTATTGCTCCATGCCGGGTTTTATACCTGGGCGGCAGCTGCGCGGCGCGCTATTGTATTTTTCGACCCCGAATACATTTCTTGATAAACGGGCCTGTTCCGGTCTCGTTATGTATATTCGAGGCATGGTGTATATTAGTATACACATTAGTCTGTACAGAGGAGCAAGCGGCGCACGACAGTAAAGAAGAAAGAGTTTTGCGTAGACAAACGCAAAAAGATGCTCTTGATCATGTTGATGGAAGCCTTTTGCTCTACGGACCTGGCATCGACGACTTTGAGTGAGTATAAGAAAATTATCGAGTTTTATTTTGAATTTCTGAAAATTCAAAGATAATTGAAAAATCTGAAAAAAATCATACGTATTCAGAAAAATGAACTTATCACGAAAAAAAATTGGGTTGCGGGGAAATTTGTTGACTAATTTTTTTTTTCATCATTTTGTTAATAACATTTTGGAATTATTATTATGCAAAATTAATCTTTTGAGTACCTTTAATATGCATGAATTTTCTCAGATTTTTATGCAATCGAGAAGTGTTCTCAAAGTTATGTGCAATGAGCGCTAAGCGACCAAACTCTTCTGCGTTTTTCAAACCGTTTTTCTGAGACTTGTCATATTTGAAGTTCGTGTGCACGATAACTCAAAATCTACTGGACCAATCGCTTTGAAATTTTGCACAGTACTTCTTCACGTAATTCACCAGGTTTTGTCGAGAGCTTTTTTGTTTTTTTAAATAATTACTAAGTTTTCAACAACAAATTAGCCGATTTTTTTAGCGAAAATCGAGTTTTTGGCTCCCAAGTGTTACGAAAAATCGAAAAATCGAAAAAACAATCCTCCCGTCATTACCTCGAGAAACATCTCTATTAACAAATGCATTTTGATTTTTTTGTTTTAGATGATTCTGTTGCGAGTTATGGTGCACACCGCAAACCAACTTTTTTTCGAGGCGCCTCCGGGATTTAATTTTCACTCGCTCAATTTTGAATATTTTGCAATGCAAATTTAGGAGAATGTTGTTCAAATGTTACTTTATTATATGTAAATTTTTCAATAAACGAACACTATTCGTTACGCCAAAAAAATCTTAAAAACATGGCTTTTTCCGCCGAATTAACTTTACCCCGCCCTTAAGACCTTAGGCCACTCTAGAAGCCGAAGAAATAGGCTTTTTGGAGATTTTTTTTCAGAAAAACTATAAAATAAATCGAGATTACAAAAAAGGGTGTTTATCATACATATCAGTGACTGTATACAATCATTTTTTTGAAGCGATTAATTTCAAAATGGCGGCTGTGCAGCGTTTATATGTCAAAACTGGATTTTTTAAGTTGGCCGGAAATATAACTCAGACAACTTTCAACCGATTCACTTGAAATCTTGGATATATGTTAAAAAATATGTTGTCTATGGAAGTATGTAGATTTTTTTTATATTGCATAGTTCATTTGTTATTAACAATTATCTGACGATTTTCTAGGCAAATTTTTCACTTTCCACTTTTGAAGTGCCCCACTTGGCCAAAAATCAATATATCGAAAAAATCCTTCGTACTTCTATAGCAGTTATTATTGGTTTTTTCCTTAGGTACACGCTTTTCGCGTTTGTTACCTATTCTTCCCCACATTATGACCGTTCTTTCCTCTACTGTTTTACTCCTTTTTTCTCCATCTTTCTCTCTGTTCCCCCCTTGCGGCCGCAGCCGATTTCCCCCTCCGTATTATATTCATCATGACATTTTCTATCATGGGTATAGGGAAACTGCGGAAAACCTATACCAATACAGCTGGTCATCGAATTCGCCCCCCGGTCGTGGAACTAGTCTTATTTTCCATGTAGGTTTCGCCAATCGAACCGTAACGGCCAATACTTGGACCAATGTTGGCGGGACGATGATCGATTTACCAATTGAACGCCAATGCTCGGCTGGGTATTGATTAGCCAACATTGGTTTGCTGATACGAGGCCAATGTTCGGCCAAATATAGACTCGCTAATCATTGGCTTGTCGATACGAGGCCGATGTTTGGCGAAGTATAGACTCGCCAATCATTGGTTTACCAATACGAGGCTAATGTTCGGCCAAGTATAGACTTGTTCATTATTGGTTTATCGATATGAGGCCGATGTTTGGCGAAGTATAGACTCGCCAATCATTGGTTTGCCGATACGAGGACAATGTTCGGCCACATATAGGCTCTCTAATCATTGGCTTATCGATACGAGGTCGATGTTTGGCGAAGTATAGACTTGCCAATCATGTTTTTGCCGATACGAGGCCAATGTTCGGCCGGGTAACGCATGATCGAACCGCAATTCGTATATTGACGATTCATTGTTTCGCGTTGAAGTCATTGAGAGACGAGATAAATACTCTTCACGAGTCCATTGGACATTATTCTTAACAAATATACTACCAAATCAATGCACTCATTGTTGGCCGATTCTCGAACGAGCTCATACGCGATATTCTGCCGATTTTTATGAACCATCCTACACTGACAGAAAAATTCTATTAATATTAACTAGCCGCGTCTATTTCTTTATTTTTTATTTTAATTAACTAAATTTTTCGTGAAATCAAATTTTTCCTATTGAATTCCATTATTGGAATTATTCATTTTAAATATATTTATTTATTCAAATTAAACTTGAAATAATGAACTAATGGTCTGTCTTCATTGCAACACACATATTAACGGGTTGTGGGGGTAGAGAAGGTGGAGAGAGAGAGGAATTATATATATAGGTTAGGTTTGAAAATTCTATAATATATCATTCGATAACACTCTCTAATTATCACAATGATATTAACTAATTGATATAGTTTATGTGATACAAATAATGATGAGAATCCATTTAGTATCTTATGCCATATCTGCGATTGAAATGTCACAAGCTCTCGGTAGCATAGGGGCAGCGTGTTTGGCTATGAGTAAGGAAGTTCAAGGTTCGAGCCCCATATGGGTGAAATGTTTTCTTCGAACTAATGATTTCGAAAGACCAGGTAATGACGAATTACAATGCAAAAAGTAATTAATTTTTGTTTGGCAGTGCAGGACCAATTTTGGTGATCTATATTGGGTCATAATTATCCGCCAAGACTCGGTCGATAATCGGGCCAAGCTCGAGTGCCAATGATGGCAATCTTGAGGGGGCTTATTGTTGGCCGATTCTCGAATGAACTCCTACGCGATGCTCGGCCGATTCTCATAAGCCATTCTAGGGCCAATATTGATTGCGAATATCGGGCCGCTCTTATCATCCAAGGCTCGGTCGATGATCGGGCCAAGCTCGAGTGCCAATGTTGGCAAGCTTGGCGTCGAGCATCGGCCAATCATTGGCCACTACCGATCACCCTACATGGGATCGCCGCGAAATGCCGAAGAAAAACATTTCACGACGAAATTTACGCGACCGGGATTCGAACTCGGGACTTCCCGGTCCGCTGGATTAGTGGCGAGCACGCTAACCACTAGACCATCGCACCGTTTTATAGCAGTTATTATATATAATCGAAAAAAAATTCATTGGCTCATTATAATTCAAAAAATTACAGGAGCTGTTTGTCCGGCCGTGGACCCTGGAAAAACTGTGACGTCAGCGCAAAAACGCTGCACAGCCGCCATTTTGAAATTAATCGGTTTGAAATTAATCGTTTAAAAATTATTGTATATAGTCACTGGTATGTATGATAAACACCCTTTTTTGTAATCTCGATTTATTTTGTAGTTTTTCAGAAAAAAAATCCGCAAAAAACATATTTTTTCGGCCTCTAGAGTGGCCTAACCCCTCAATAGTTTTCGACTAATCCTGCACGCCAATTTCGATAATGGAGTTTTGAGAAAAACGCGTTTGAAGATCCCGCCCGCTCCGAATCCAAGCGGTGTGAGGAACAGCGGGTGGGAGTCGAAATATCGATGGATCAATATACGGATGGGCTGAAATATCGAATTAAAAAATGTCGAATGTTTGAATATAGATAGATCAATGTTCGGAGGGTTTATATAGTCGTACGTAAAATTCCGAATACGAATATCTCGAAGTTGAAATATAGCGAAAAACAAAAACCGATTTAAAAAATATTGAGAAACATAATATTGAATTGCTTATATAAATAACACCAAATAATTCGAGAAGACGAATCTTCGAATTGTAAATATAGCGACGGGTCAAAAAACAGAAAGCATTAAATCGAACGGCCAAAAAGTCGTGTGGTTAAGATAGCGAAGGGTCAAAATGTCGAATGGCCCGGATGGCGAAAACTTGTGATCGAGGCAGATAGCGTTAGCGGTCGGCCGGAACGGCATCCATACCATGTTAGCCACTTTGGCATTCGCCATTTCGGACCATCGATATTTTGCGTCTCGATATATTGCTTTTCGCTATAGGCGGTATTACGAATATTAGATACTCGCTTTTTTCTGTTTCGGAGATATGGATGTTATAGATTGTTCCAATCTATATTTGTATGTCTCAAATTGCAGACGATCTGAATATACGTTTTCAGATAAATGAACTCTCGAATAAATGATGCTTTGCTTTATAGTCATTCGATTTTTTCTTCGATCGAAACATAACATTTCGAATAATTAAACCTTCGTTATTTTGAGAGTTCATAATTCTGTCGTTTCGAAATATTTGTCGATCTATATTTGGTCCTTCGATATTTGGATCCCCACCCGGAACAGCGTTGACGGGCTGTAACGTTTAAACTTTTTCGAATTTCGCTTTGAAACTTTAGGAAAATATTCTACATATATAGTTCTATCGTTTAAAGAAAAAAAAAAGAAATCGATTTTTTGATCGTTGTAAATGTATATCCCGCCTTAACATTGGGTTACCTTCAATACCACAAACCACCATATAGTCGTTAATATTGCAAAACATTCTACGCCTCACATCAGATCAACCATCACATAGAACGAATTACAATATCAACGATATAAGTGTCTTATCAACGTAGTGTACTGAAATTTGGCAGAAATCATTTACGTTTTCGGACGTCGAATAAAAAGCAGTAGTTCCTATCAATTTACGTAATTGTAGTCACATTCGTGTACCTTGGAAACAACGATTTCAGGGTACTATTTTCCATATACTTACTCATTTCTTGTTTTCCATTAAGGCTTATATATGCGAAAAAATTCAAAACTTTTCATTTTTTAATTATTTTTGATTCCATTAGCTTGAACGGTTAGGAATATTTTAAGCTTTACAGAATTGAAAAATTCCAAAAATTGTTAAAGTTACAGCATTTAGAGCTGGATAATAGATACCGCGCGGCGCGCCCGACCGCCAACTTCAAAGCCGTTTTTTCACGATTCACCTTTTTGAACCTTGTGAAAGTTCTAACTCTTGAGCGAAGATTCAGACCGCTTTGAACTTTTTACAACATATTCTTAGTACCATCACCTATCGTGTGAACCACAGAAATAAAAAATTCAATGACACAAAAAATATAAAAAATAACATGCCGACAGAAAATTGAGTATAAAAATTTTAAGTTTTGTATTTTTATTATAATAATTTTTTAATAATATTGTTGGTTTACACTGAAGATACATTCATTATGCAATTATAAATATGTTCATTTTTTTTTCAGACATCCACATCGATGCCGAGAACTTTCACCATCAACGCGCGCGCAAAAAAATACATTGCTTTATTATGTTATGTCTTGTTCATATTTCTGATTTTTTTTATATAAACTTAAGTATGTGCATAAATGATCTGTAAAAAAATGTTGTCAATATATGCGTCATTTTCTTTTAACCGCGTCTAGAAAAGTACCTTCGAAAATCGGCGAAATCACGTATAAGGCCCTAATCCTTCACGTTCGCGAGAAACGACAATTCGCCCCTGCATTTTAATTCGGAAACCGAGGACATTCCTGATTTGTGATACGGTGGTAATTTGCTCCTCCTCAGTCTTATCGGAGATGAAGCTATACAAGTTTTTTTGTATGTCCAACCACTTACATTACAGAGTGCCAGACGGCCTTCATGTCACGAGGGGGTCAGCCACACGTCGTTATCTTCGCAAAAACAAAAACCCGCAGATTCGCTGAGTGGGTCACTGGCACGTACGCATATCGTCTTAGTGAGCCAGTTTGCTTGCTCCTTGTCAAAATCGGAACATTGTTCAATATTTATTGCATGTTAAACATTGTGAAAATCTAATAACGGTAAGTTCAATGTTTCAATAACCGGAGACGTCCCAATTTTCGATCACTTATACGAATATTATATTTAAGGGGGGCACTCCATATAGAACGCCAAATTTTTCCGTCGATTTCAAGGTTCTGTACTATAGGGTGTCTCAAAATCACCTGACATTTAAAATTATCAATAAAACGAATTATTTATTTGAATAGTACAAATATTTTTATTTTAATATAAGGTACAAACGTGCAAGTTATGTGTGGAACCGATCCGATAAATGGCCGCCTCGTCCCCGTTTGCAAACGTTTACTTTTCTTACGAAATTTTCAATAACATTTTGGCACAAGTGCGGACTTATTTCGTTAATGGTGCGTCCAATTCCTTCCTTGAGCTCCAAAATGGTCTGTGGATCATTGGCATCCAATGCAAGTCTAATGGCGTCAAATCGCACGATCTTGGTGGCCAATTCACATCACCGCGGCGCAAGATGACACGACCACGAAACTTCGTCTGCAATAACTATGCAGTAACAATGCAGCAATTAATAATTTCTATGCCTTGCTCGAACGTGTGGTTCGCCATGACTAAACTTCAAAAATTCCTGATGCCACTTGTCAAAGATTAGTACTCTATATTCGCCACAAAAAAATGGCGCGCAATTTAAAATGTCAAGTTATTTTGAGACACCCTTTATTATAACCATAAAACATCTGCATGTAATTCAAAGCAAATAACATGTAGGCAAAATTCTAAAAAAAAACCAACGTAAGAATGAACTTAAACAAAACAATAACAAGATGTATTTACATATTCGATTTTTTGTGAATGAAAGTAAGCGATTAAACATGAACGTGACAATATATATACGGACACTCATATAAGGCATATACGCGTAAGTACATATACGAGTAAATCTATATATATTATGTACCTTATTATAATCCCCATTGCCATTATTTGAAAGTTAAGAAAATAAACGTGATATAAACCCTGGCTATATAAACGAACACGTCGCAAATTCATAATCGAAAGAGTGATAAATTATCACACGTAATTTTAGTTATTCTTTTCCTTACACTTGTTTTCAAGGCAAATAACTTTTGGATTGTATGGAAAGTACATGTAGTGTGTCAATATTTTCTTTATACTCTATTTTTTTTTCAATTACCTCTGTTTGCTTATGCTGCCATCCTTCAATTGGTTACTTTGCTTATTTTTCGCAAGTTTAGATATAAACCACCGTCAACACTGGTGAACAGTGCTATTGGGTTCAGTCTCATTGGGATTGATGTTTCCTTGCAAGGCGCCAGTTCGTATTACGATAGAATTTGAACGAGACCCAGTTTTATCTGCAAATGTGCTAAACGCACCGCTGAATGGAAAGAATAAAATAATTACATGATCAAATTTTCATTATTGTTTGTAATAAATCGCAATAAATAGCTTCTGCAGTTGCATAACGATTGCAGAGTTAATTTTAACTAGATCGCGGTGTTCAATTGGAGTTGCCGTTGGTTTAATAAGAACTCTGATTCTGTATATCAAGGGCGTACATGCGAAGTATAACTGCATCCAAGAACAGCTCCGATCACGTTCTTTGGTGTTTGAAACGAAATGAAAATCGAAAGAAGCGCACTGACAGAAATGTATGGTGTTTTTAACCATATGTTGAGTATATTTTCTATTTCCCTGAGGGGACAGTAATATTTTACAGCCATAGTTACTGAAAAAGTTTAGTAATTCTTATTGTTATTTTAGCAATTGTATAAATTATGCACATAAGTTAACCGCAAACACCAATCTTGAAACATGGTTGTTACGCATTATTGACTCAGAAATTCATTGACTTTTGCAGGTTTTCCAAACAAGTTTGGCAAATATTCCAGAGAATTTGCAGTCAAATAAAAAAACCATATATTTCTTTTAAGGGCGGGGTAAAGTTAATTCGGCGAAAAAAAGGCATGTTTTTAAGATTTTTTTTGGCGTAACGAATAGTGTTCGTTTATTGAAAAATTTACATATAATAAAGTAACATTTGAACAACATTCTCCTAAATTTGCATTGCAAAATATTCAAAATTGAGCGAGTGAAAATTAAACCCCGGAGGCGCCTCGAAAAAAAGTTGGTTTGCGGTGTGCACCATAACTCGCAACAGAATCATCTGAAACAAAAAATCAAAATGCATTTGTTAAAGGAGATGTTTCTCGAGGTAATGACGGGAGGATTTTTTTTTTTTCGATTTTTCGATTTTTCGTAGCACTTGGGAGCCAAAAACCCGATTTTCGCTAAAAAAATCGGCTAATTTTTTGTTGAAAAATTAGTAATTATAAAAAAAAACAAAAAAGCTCTCGACAATACCTGGTGAATTATGTGAAGAAGTACTGTGCAAAATTTTAAAGCGATTTGTCCAGTAGATTTTGAGTTATCGTGCACACGGACTTCAAATATGACAAGTCTCAGAAAAACGGTTTGAAAAACGCAGAAGAGTTTGGTCGCTTAGCGCTCATTGCACATAAGTTTGAGAACACTTCTCGATTGCATAAAAATCTGAGAAAATTCATGTATATTAAAGGTACTCAAAAGATTAATTTTGCATAATAATAATTCCAAAATGTTATTAACAAAATGATGAAAAAAAAATTAGTCAACAAATTTCCCCGCAACCCAATTTTTTTTCGTGATTCGTTCATTTTTCTGAATACGTATGAATTTTTTTCAGATTTTTCAATTATCTTTGAATTTTTAGAAATTCAAAATAAAACTCGATAATTTTCTTATTCTCACTCAAAGTCGTCGATGCCAGGTCCGTAGAGCAAAAGGCTTCCATCAAGATGATCGAGAGCATCTTTTTGCGTTTGTCTACGCAAAACTCTTTCTTCTTTACTGTCGTGCGCCGCTTGCTCCTCTGCTCTACTAATTCGCAAATCGTCAACTTGTCGGGCCCATTCGTGAGAACTTGGCCCTTGGTCGAAAAATACAATAGCGCGCCGCGCAGCTGCCGCCCAGGTATAAAACCCGGCATGGAGCAATAGACGCTCAAATACTCATAACTTCGTCAATTTTACTCCGATCGACTTGAAATTTTAACACAATATTCTTGATATATTATGCATTCATTTAAAAATTTAAAAAAAATGATGTTACGTCCCCGTGAACTTATCGAATCTTAGAGAGGACGCAACACGGTGTTGACTTCACTTTCGGGTCAAGACAATTAAGTCCTTTACCCAGGGACGGAAGTCACGTCTTTGATATGGGAAGAATGACGGTTGGATAATGCGTTGGTCTTGAGGAAGATCGAATAATACGAGAGCTTTGCATAAATGTTTTGCTAACTCTATTTATTTTTAGATAATTCGCCGTTTGTTCCATTCGTTGCAATGGTCGTCTAATAACCGTGGTTATAATTTATTTTATCAGTGTTATCGTTTTGAGATTCGGATTGTGGTTGTTACATTTTCTTCATGGTTATAATGTTCACACCGTGATTATATGGAGATTAAATAGTTATAATATTAACACGTATGTCGAGCGATTTATAATATTCGCACAATGGTTACACGAGATTAAATAGTTACAACATTTACACACGATTAAATAGTTGAAATGTTTGCAATGTTCAAGATAAGAATATAGTTCTTTGAGGGTAGTTGATTACAGCGGTTGTGGTTTTTAGATTTAGGCTGTATTCGATAATTGAGACGGATGTTGCAGAGTCTTGAGGTTGAAAGATACGGTGGTGATGCAAGGGTTTAGATTTGGTAATTTGATTACTTCGTGATGGCTGAGACTTCTTTTGAGGAGAGTCTTTGACCGATATTGGAAGTCGAATTGCGACTGGACAATACGTACAGTGAACCTTGCTGAATTTCAACTGGTAGACTTCGGTGACGGTACCTTTAGCCGTGAGGTTGAGACTGAGAGAGCGACTGCTGGACTGGTGCCATTTCGATGACTGCTGCGACTGACTGCTTGTTCACGACGATTTAGTCTTCGAACTTGATGTTGAGATTGAGACTGACTGGCGTCGCTTTAGCCGCGTGGTTTAAAAATCGAGACTGCACACGTTGACATTTTGACTGAGACTGCTTAATTGAGACTAAGACTAAGACCTCGACCATGAGGTCCAGATGGAGACTGAGATTTTGACCGTGACTGACTAGTACGTAGCTCCGTTCACGGGGTTGAAGTCGAGACTGAACTGCCCGATTGAGACTGGAGATTGACCGCGACCGACTAATACGTAGCTCCGGCCACGGGGTTGAAGTCAAGACTGAACGCTGCTGTGTTCGGATCCTTCCTTTATATACCCTTTTTTCGGGGGTGGTCTTCTCTCTCAAATCCTTGGTAATTTCACTAAGAGGCTCTCTTCGTGTCGGTACTCGTGATATTCCTTCGATTCCTGGCATAGTCGGTTTTACGATCCTCCGGATATTAATGATCGTGGGTCAAAGGTGCCTCCTTTTATATTTCAGTCGGTGGCTGTGATATCATCGGGTTTTGTATCGGCTAAGCGTTTTTTTCTTTTCCAACCTGTGCGAGGGGTGATTTGGCCGGTTCCGATGTTCGAGGTACCCTTGGATTTTTATAACAAAGCTCGCCTTTTTGGCGCCGATAGCTTTCATGAAGATTATTCAGATGTTTCTTGTAGGTATGAGCTGGGTACCAATATCAGATATAACTTCGTTTAGCTGATTTCCGTTTACGAGGCGCTTTTAGTTTTACGACAAGCGTGCCTTTTTGGTGTTGCTTGTTCTTAACTAGAATATTCGCGTGCCTCTTGTAGGCATGGGCATGTGCTGTACGAGACAATGTTTCGCGGGGTGGTTCGGTCAATCGATGGGGTGTCTGCAGTTAGTTTCCCAGTAGCGTGGTGGTCCAGGACTAATTTGTAGTGGGGTTGGGGTGGCGCGTATCGCAAGTAGGCTTTGCGCCGGTGGTAAAACCGTGGTGGCCTAGTAATTCTGGGAGTGCAGATTTTTATAGCTACGAGAAGGGGTTTCCTTTCCCTCTCCGATATTCCTGTATCGTATTGATTCGCGCTTCCACGTATAACCCGTCCAAGGGGTGGTCTGACTCAGAGGTGGCTCTTTCGTTGTGGTACATGTGGCGGATATTGTTCGAATTCCTGGTCTTGAGCGCTGGTCCTAGTGAGCCGGTGGAGGCCTTGCTTTTTAACGACAAAACCCGCCTTTGCGGCGCCGATAGGTTGTATATAGAATACCCTCGGATGCCTTTTATAAGCTGGGGCTCGCGCGGAGAGCGTCAGTAGTCCGCGAGGTGGTTCGGTCGGACGATGGGGTTAACGCAGTTGATTTTCTGGTGGTGTGGTAGTCAGGTTTGGTGGAGTTGTATAGTAAGTGCGATGAAGCGGGGCATAACGTAACACCTTCCCCCTTGAGATAGGGCATTGCGGGTATGATAGCAATGACCGTTCACACGCCCTCGTGTGCTTTGAGGTTCCTGGACTCACATGTCGAATATTTTCTCTCATCTGGTTGATCATTTTACCCAGGCGTGTCCCGTAGTTCACCGGGTCGGCTTGTATAATGAGTTGGTACGGCTCCACTACGGTGTCGCATTACGATGTAACCCTGGTCCTGATGCCCTGAAGAACAAGCTCTAGGGTTGTTAAGACGACAAGTTTCCTCTTCTCTTCTGGTCTGGTCTCTTGATTTCTCCGCTTCTGGTGTGGGTCTCGAGATCTGCATCCTTTGATTCCTTCATTGTTTTATGAAAATGTCTCCTATAATTTAAAAGTTTTGTAAATATTCGTTTCTTGTTATTTTTGAGATCCCTTTTGTTTCTTGGGAGGTTACTGAGGATTCTGGTGGGAGTTGGATTGAGGGTTTTGTGGAAGTAGGATTGAAGTTATTACTCTGGTACTATAGTAGTCGTTTCAGTAGTGATTGTTGTATTTGTCACGCTAATCAATTTCTTCAGTTTGATGGACTCCAAATCGTCTTCCATTCCCTGTCGATATTTGTCCCACCATTCTTGATCACATCGTTGGGGACTTCCGTTTAAAACAGTATTTAAAAATGTCGGATGGTTTCGATGTGAGCGTACACCCAACGAGTGGTGTATGGGTGATGCCTTTTCTTTGAGGTTCCTAATGGCTTCCTTCCGGTGGTTGATCCTGTTCCGGTAGTTGGTCCGGTTCGGGACTGTTGGGTCTTGGTTCTGGAGTTGGGGGGAATGGGGTTTGAGGGGGTGGTGCGGTCATTATGACATAGTGAGGGTTGATTTTCTGCGGCTCCATGAATGTTGCCGGAACGGGATCTAGTCCGAATGGACAAGGGCTCCCGAGGACGCGAATGACACGGAATCTGTCTAGGTCGTTCCATGATGATAAAAATTGTAGGATGCAAGTCCTACAGCTATCAGCGTAGGTAGCTGAAAATGGTGTTTCGCCGCACTTTATGCAGTCCAACTTGCACGGCGCAACCGGGTAGAATAAAGTGTGGTCGTGTAGGTATTCAAACTCGTTAGGTGCAGTGAAGTATTGGTAATGACACGTGTCACACAGGAATAGATGCGCAGAGGTTAAAAGCCAGTCTCTGCCGCTGACGCACCACGATCTATAGAGGATGTCTAGTCGGCTTGGTAGAGTCGGCCCTCGCTCTGGGTGATGATGCGGCCTGAGGAACCGGCGCGATCCTTCAGGTGGCCCGTTCATGTGTAGGAGGGTGTGTTGTTTTCCTGCAATGTAGGTATTCGTGTGTTGTGTTATTGGTATATCTTATTTAGATGTCTTAATATTTTCCGCCCCTTCCTTTTGCAGGGTGGGTTGGATTTCGGTCTTTCCGAGAGTTAAAGGGTTATAAGGGTGATCGTCGAGCTTCCTTCAATTTGGTTGCGGATATATTTGTTGTATCCCTGATATAGAAGGTTGTTCAAATGCTAGTGATTTTTTTGATTCTGAGTCTCTCTCGTCTTCCTCCGTTGAGTTCTTTATAAAGGGCATTTCTTGTAGGGGAATTAACTCGTTGGCCCACATGGGGTTGAAAGTTATGTTCTTCTTTAGAGGCATTGGTGATGATTCTGGGCAACTTTCTGTCTTCTTTTTGTGTTTCGATAATCCTAAACATTGCCTGATGGCTGTGGTAACTCGATGCAGTGGGGATGTTCGCTTGGGCCTTGCTGTTTCCGTGGTTGATGCTTCTTCTGAGCTTGACCAGGTCATAACTGCCGGTGTGACCGTGTCAGGCCATTCTCGCATTACTGCGCTGATGGCCATTTCTTCGTTCGACGGGTGTAGCTGGGGTACATCGTAGAGGGTCTCTTCCCTTGATCCTGCGATATCTGGCTCTGCCATTGGGAGCGACCAAGGAAGTATGATAAAATATCCAATTGGCCCTTCTTTTGCAATCTTTTGGGCTGATCGTAACCCCCTGAGGAAAGCCAGTATTTCAGTTGCGTTGTTTCGTAGATATTCCGGGGTAATACTGCTGCTTGGTATTATGTATTGCCATTGGGTCATTTTTGATGAGTTTGCCTTTTTCTCCTACCACTTTTCTGTTTCTGTAAAAAGAGTTAGTTGGTATAGGGTTATACGGTTGCCTTAGTGTGGTTGTGCTAAGGTGTAAGCGACAGTAAATTTTTCGGGTTCTTTCTGTCCATTAATTAGTTCCCCGAATTTGTGAGTAGGATAAAGGGGTACTTTGATTTCTTTGGGGGTCTGTTCCTTCGGTGTTGATGGTGTTTCTTTTCCTTGAGTTTCATTAGCTCCCCTTGTTTTTAAGTGTAGGAATAAATGGGTGATTGAACTCCATATCGCTCCTATTAGGTGGATTGACCAACCATATACATCATGTAGCGCGTAGCCATGAATCATCGTATCTGCTATGAGTTTTATTAGTCGGAACACCATCAGTATTCCAATTATACCAGCACTGGCGGTACTGAATGTCATGAATGATTTCCAAATCCTTTCCCATGTACTATTGGTCAGTTCTTTTAGCGCCTCTTCGTCTATCAATTTCATGATTGACATGCCTTGCCGTGTAGTTGGTTCTCCGGTAAGGCTTCTTGCTACGACGTTAAGGATTGCTGGTTTCTCCACAGGGAACATAATATAGTTTTTTAGTTTATCGATTTCTTCTTGTGAATATATCCCGCTGGTAGCGAGGTATTTTGGACTGGCGTATCTCCATGTGGGTTTGGTTCCAGGTTTGATTTTCGGTGGTGGTACGCCTTCGTCGGGTCCTGGTAAGAATTTGTACCATGCGTCGTCGAGTCGGTACATGGTTGGTATTAAAACGTTGCAACTTATTTGTGTTCCTGACTGTCGGAGGAGGTGTGTTCTTGGGGCTAAGAAGAGGCTTTGGTTAGTTCTGCTGACGGGTAATTCCAGGTAGCAATCTTCCGTCTTTCTGACGATTACGTTAACAGGTACACACTTAATTATGTGTATAACCTCTCCGGCTATAACTGCCATATATCCTGGTCCTTTCATGAATTGGTAGGCGAATTCGTCTGGTGCTTGTGTAGCCGTAGAGAGAGCGTTCATCAACACTTGTTTTTCTAAGTCACAATTTTGCTGTAGTACCTTCCTGTAAAGGAGGTTCATTTGGTCACGAATATGTCTTTCCACGTATACGAATTTCGTATTCATATATGCAAATATGTCGAAGTTTTCCATCGTGGTTCGTCTTGCTAAATTAAAATCTTCAGCTGCTTCTAGAATGAACAGTTTGGGATGTTCAGTTTGGTGTAGGGTACGCCCGCACTTCACCCGTGTTTCCCTCTTGGTAAGAGCGAATGTAGCGCCCGGCGTATTTACCGTATACAGGGTGATTCATAATAGGTGACGCACCCGGCACTGGCGTGTTCAGGGAGGTACCCCGAGTGTAATTGTCAAGGCTTTTTTGTTTCCTTCAAATAGTTTTTGAATGGGAAGCAATATGATTTGGGCGTTCGAAGGATTGTTGTAGGGCTGCAGTCCGCCATGATCGACGACGCCACTCGGCCCGCGAATCCGAGCGTGGGGCACGTAGCAGACGACAAGCAAGGCAGATAGGCATTTGTCTCGCTTGCGCGGCCGATATGACGTTTCGCGTATCGTCTGCTAATGCTTTCCGTCACTCTTGGGTGCGCAAGTTCAGAGCGTGTTTGAAGCCGCGCAAAACACAAGCGAATGAGCGTGAATTGCCTTTTCGGGTATCCTCACCTGACATGCGTCGCTCTTTCATCCTTCGTTTATTATCTTACTGCGTCATTCAATATCATTCTTTCGTTCCTCATTTCTCCTCGATTATACTTATCATCTCTCTCATCCTTCGTACTTTTGCGAATTCTTTCGCTTGTCCGTCCATCCTCTCTCATCGACTTTTACCAGGAAAATGACTTCAAGATTCCGCCTTCGATTTTGTTGAAACTTGTTTGCATGGTAGAGCATTTGAAACTATCAGATCCGTATTTTTTATTGTATCGACGGAAAAACGGTTTTATGGGGTGAACCCACCCATCAGAGTGAAGCATGCCGAGGACGGATTTGTTTTTTGAATAACTAAAAATTAATAAAATCATCAAGTACACAATAGTCCTCAAATCTCTAAAGACCGAGCGATTTTTTTGCGCAATGAAAAAGCAAAAAAGCAAAAACAAAAGGTGTAATTTTATTGCGAAACTATCAATAATTTGTTGCTGAATTTTCGAAGAATGGATGCTTTCCGGATTCCATTTCTCATTCGATCACTCCGTCTAGTATAACACTCGCATTTTTCTCCTAAAATAAATAACGACGAAAGACGAAACCAGTCCGTTAAAAACAGAGAGATCGTGATCTCGCGCGTGAAGGATGATTTTTCCCTTTTCGATACAGATGGATTCCGGAAATCCAAACGGGTGGCGGTTTTTTGTGGTACCTGTTAAGAATATGAGAATACCTGCGTCGTCTAAAACGTCGAAATTTGCGCGACTTTTCAAAAGAACTTTTTCATTTTATTTGTGGTCATAGGGAGCGGACAATTCGGGCAGTACTACGAGCTGCGAGTGCGAGGCATTATTTACGAGATAAATTTAATATAATTGTTGCGTTCGATGTTCCCGCGCGAGTATCAACGTCGTTTGACCGTCCTTGGCAACGCAGGCGTTGCTTCCATCATCGAAAGAGCAAACGATTCCCGAGAAGCGACAACCGGCTCGCACCAAGCGATCAAAGATGAAAGCGATGGTCGAAATGGTGTCTGGAGCTTCAATAGGGCAACCCTGAAACCTTTTACTCCAGATCGTTCTCGATATCTTCTTATTTCGATCCGAGGGAGTGGACAAGTCGTGCGGTGTTGCAAGTCTCAACTACGACAACAGGAACGTTAGTTACGTGGAAAAGTTGCAATCAACGTTGCCCTGGCCATTTTCTCGCGACTTTGAATGTTGTTCGACCATACTCGTCATACCAGTCGCCGATTTCATCTTCGATAAAGCAAAGGATTGCGAATAAGGGGAAGGTGCGTCGTTTGAACGCGGCTCGAGCGACCACCGGCTCGCACAAAACGCCAAAGATGAAATCGACATTGCCCTCGACGTTACCGCACAACTTTGAACATCGTTCGACGATCCCCGTCATAGCAGACATCGATCATATCTTCGATAAAGCAAAGCATTGCTCATCAGGGCATGGTGCGTCGTCGAAACGCTGCTCCGAATGGTTTTTGGGTGCTCATTTGGAAATTCTTGAATTAATTGACTCAAATTCGTTCTCGAGAAGCAGCCAGAAGATATAGGCACATGCTATTTTTTTTTTTTTTTTTGTAGAAGGTGTCCAAAACAACAATTCAGTGTTGTTCTATCTCACTCTCTGTTGGTGTATTGAGTCTGATAATTTGGTTTAACTAGAAGAGACTTAGTAGACATGAAAACGCGTGTGAGAAGGAGCCAGAAGCTCCGTAGGCACGAAATAATTTTCGTGATCGAAAATGTACCATACAACGATAGAGCAGTCTCACCTCTCACCCCTCGACAAGTTATTGTTGTCAAATATTGTTTTTTGAAGCCCTGAAGAGTTCTTCTCTACATAGAGACGCAGGTGAGAAGTATCCAAAAGCTTCAGACACACGAAACAAATTTTCTTATTCAAGCCCCACCACATAACAATCGAGCAGTGGTACCTTTCCTCCCTTGACGACGCCTCCTTGTCCAGCACTTCTCTGCAGTATTCGAGAGTTGCAGTGCACATAAATATAAGACAAAGAAGTAGCCATGAGCTTGAGTGACGCGAAATCATTTTTGTCATTGAAGTTGTACCGTACAACAATCGAGCAGTCTCACCTGTCACCGCTTCATGAGATATTGTTGTCTAATATTTTTGTTACGGTACGAGAAAGTCCTCGTACATACGAAAACATATGCGAGAAGTAACTAGAAGCTTCAGGAACGGGGAATCATATTTCTCAAATTAAACCTGTACCATGCAACAATCGAGAAATCTCACCTCTCATGCCTGGACAATTTATTGTTGTCCAGTATTTTTTCTGAACGCCGGCAGTGTTCTAGTACGCATACAAAAAGATGTACAAAGTGGCCAGAATATTCAGGCACACGCAATTTTTGTTTGCTACGAGGTTTACATTCCACCATTTGATTTTCGACTCATCTCCTTCTCTGGCGATTTAATGAGACATATATTTTTTTTCTTCTACTCGAGACTTTTAGAACACGAAAGAACAGACGTCGGAAGGAGCCAGAAACTTGGGACGCACGAAATAATTATTTTGATCCCAAGTGTATCACACGAAGGTTCAGCAGTCTGACCTCTCATCCCTTGTACACTGATTGTTGTCTAATGATTTATTCAGCATACTGGGGAGTTTTAGGACACATGGAGACAAATGGAAGAATTGGCCAGAAGCGTCAGAAATACGGAATGATTTTTTTCTGAAAAGTATTCCATACGACAGTCGAGCAGTTTGATTTCTCGAACCTTGCCGATTCATTGTTGTCCAATATATGTTTTTGAAATACTAGCGAGTTCTTCTACACATAAAGACGTACGTGAGAAGTAGCCGAAAGCTTCAGACAAACGGAACAATTTTTTTATTCAAGCCCCACCACACAAAAGCGAGCAGTAGTACCTTTCCTCCCATGATGAATTCTCGTTATGAAGCACTTCTATACAGTACTAGATAATTATAGTACACACCAAAAGATGACGGAGGAGTAGCCATAAGCTTGGGAATTGCGAAATAACATTTTTTCATTGAAGTTGTGAGGTGGAACAATCGAGCAGTGTCACCTAGTATCCCTTGACGACCAATTGATGTTCAATATTTTTTTACGGTACCCCAAAGTTCTCGTACATATAAAAACGTATGTGAGTAGAAACTAGAAACTTCCGACACGGAAAATCGATTTTTGTTATTAAACCTGTAGTGTACAACATTCGATTCTTGTTCCATCTCCTTCTCTGCCGAATTAATGAGACTAATAATTTTTTTCAACTGCTAGAGACTTTTAGAACACGGGAGGACACATGTCAGACGGGGCCGGAAACTTCGGACGCACGAAATAATTTGTTTGATCGGAAGTGTATCACACGACGGAACAGCAGTCTGACCTCTCGTCGCTGGTTAACTGATTGTTGTCTAATGATTTATTCAGCATACTAGAGGGTTTCAGTACACATGAACGTACATGGAAGAAGTAGCCAGAAACTTCAGAAATCGGGAAAGATTTTTTTTTTTTTTTAAATATTTCATACAACAAGCGAGCAGTGTGTTTTCGCATCGCTTGCCGATTTATGGTTGTCGAATATATTTTTTTTTAATACTGGAGAGTTCTCCTAAACATAAAGACGGATGTGAGAAGTAGCCAAAAGCTTCAGACACGCGATTTTTTTTTCTCTTTCAAGCCCCACCTCACGACAATCAAGCAGTGGTACCTACCCTCTCTTGATGGCTGTTCGTTCTCTGGCACTTCTTCAGAGTACTAGACATTTATAGTACACACAAAAAGATGACAGAGAAGTAGGCATAAGCTTGAGAGGCGCGAAATAATTTTTAATATAAACGTTGAACGATACAACAATCGAGCAGTGTCACTTGTGATCCCTTGACGACCTATTGGTCTCCAATATTTTTTTTTACGTTACCGCAAAGTTCTCGAACATATAAAAACATATGTGAGACGTAACTAGAAGCTTCAGACACGGGAAATCATTTTTTTTTTTATTAAGCTTGTACCATGCAACAATCGAGAAGTCTCGCCTCTCATGCCTGGACAAATTACTGTTGTCCAGTATTTCTTCTGAATTTCCGGAGAGTTCCAGTACGCATACAAATAGATGTATAAAGACGGCAAAATATTCAGGAACATGCCATTTTTTTACTACGGGTTGTACAATACAACATTTGATTTGCGATCTATCTCCTTCTCTGCCGATTAATTGAGACTAATATTTTTTCCAACTACTAGCGAATAGTACACGAAATAACTAATGTCAGACGGAGCCAGAAACATCGGACGCAGCGAATGATATTTTTGATGGAAAGTGCACCATACGACGTTACAGCAGCCTGACCTCTCATCCATTGATGACTGGTTTTGTACTAATCATTTATTCAGAATACTAGAGAGTTTCAGTACACATGAGGAGTCCTCTCATCCCTAGTTGACTGATTGCTGTCTAATCATTTATTTAGCGTACTACGGAGTTTCAATAAACATGGAGACATGTGGAAGAAGGAGCCGGAAGCTTCAGAAATCGAGAATGATTTTTTTTCTGGAAAGTATTCCATACAACAGTCGACCAGTGTGATTTCCTATCCCTTGCGGATTCGATGTTGTCCAATATTTGTTATTGAAATACTTGTATGTGAGGTATTTGAAATATTTGCATGTGAGAAAAGTAGACTAAAGCTTCAGACACAGAAAACATTTTATTTTATTCAAGCCCCACCACACAACAATCGAGCAGTGGTACCTTTTCTCCCATGATTGCTTCTCATTGTCTAGCACGTCTGTACAGTACTAGAGAGTTACAGTACACACAGAAATATGGCTGAGAAGTAGCCATAAGCTTGAGAGGCGCGAAATATTTTTTTTCTCGGCAGTTGTACGGAAGAACAGTCGAGCAGTGTTCTATGGAGCATTTTCCAGAAAAGAATCATTCTCCGCGTCTGAAGCTTCTGGCTACTTCTTCCATGTATCTGTATGTGCAGTAAAACTCTCGAGTATGCTAAATAAATCATTAGAAAACGACCAGTCATCAAGGGATGAGAGGCCAGAATGCTGCAACGTCGTATGGTACACTTTCGATCGAAGATATCATTTCGTGCGTCCGAAGCTTCTGGCTCTTTATGACATTATTTTCTCGTGTACTATGAGTCGCTGGTAGTTGAAAAAAAAAAATCGTCCCTATAAATCGACAGAGAAGGAGATAGACAAAAAATCAAATGTTCTAATAATGTCCACCTCGTAGCTGAAAAACAATTGCGTGTGCCCCAATATTCTGGCCACTTTTTACATCTGTTTGTATTCGTACTAGAACGCTCGAGGAATGAAAAAATACTGGACAACAACAAATGGCCCAGGCATGAGAGGTGGGACTTCTCGATTGTTGCATGGTAAAAATTTGTTGAACCTTGCGGTTTCCAGGAGCGACTCGCGCTTCACTATGACGCTACTCACACGCGTGTAACGCCCTAGCGATAAAACAGATGAAAGTCTGTTTACCCCGTTATTATTATTCTCCTACGCACAACGATATCATCACGACGCGTTGTATCAAATAGCATTATCTTGAATTACAATATATCTCATTTATTTATCGTGTGAAGCCTTTCTTTTACGGGTCTACGTAAACCTCGCCCCAATAGGTTATGGGCCCAGTACGTTTCGTAAAAGATTTGTAGAAAATCATCTTCCCCTTTTCAATCACGCGACGCGGAATCTCGACGCGGAAAAACAATGAGTGCGACAGGGCTAATGAAAATTGAGTGCCTTAACAAGGACAACCACGACACCTGGAGAATTCAGATGCAAGCTATTTTGACAAAAAATGACGCGTGGGGCTACGTAACGGGCGACAAAGTGAAGCCCGAAACCACGGAAGGAGTCGCGGGATCCGCTGCCGCGGCTGCCGCGTGGACGGAGCGAGACAACAAAGCCCGGTCGGACATTATATTGGCGATGAACCCATCCGAGCTCAAACAGGTAAAGGATTGTGAAACTTCGCGAAGCGTGTGGCTAAAGTTGGAAAGCATATATCAGTCAAAAGGGCCAGCGCGAAAAGCCACACTTCTAAAAAGGTTAGTCCTCGAACGCATGAAAGACGGCGATGACGTCCGGGAACACTTGAAACGTTTTATTGATACAACGGACAAGCTCTCGGATATGGGCGTGGACATCAATCCCGACATGCTCGCAATACTGATCTTGTACAGCTTGCCATCAAATTTTGAGAACTTTCGTTGCGCCATAGAGACCCGCGACGAGTTACCGACACCGGAAGCCTTGCGCATCAAAATCGTGGAGGAAAGCGACGCGCGGAAAAATGACACACGCAACGCGGTGCCAAATGCGATGATCGCTAACCGGAATCCTGGAAGACGGTGGGATGGCAAACGACAAGGCATGAAACCATGGAACGAAAATAATAACAATAATAAAGGAACGAATCATGGCGAATCAAAAATACGATGCCATCGTTGCCGAAAAATTGGACACAAAAGAGCCGATTGTAAGGAACGCATTGACGGGAATAGTCGACAATATGCCAAATGTTCCGACGATTTGAGCATGTACGTTACGAGCGACAACGGAAGAGCACCGAAGGCATTCAGAGCCGAAGATTCGACACGCGACGAAAAGTGGTGTCTGGACAGCGGGTGCACCTCTCATCTATGCCGAAACATAAACGATTTCTCGGAAACCGAACCCACGAAAATCGGAAAATTGAACTTGGCTAACAACGCATCAACGGACATCAACGCAAAAGGTACAGTCTCGATATCAACGTCGGTCGACGGCAAATTCAGCAACATCAATCTGAAGGATACCCTACACGTGCCTGATTTGCGCTCGAACCTGCTATCTGTAAGTAAAATAACGGATAACGGTTACGACGTATTGTTTCGGAGGAACGAGGCGCTGATACTCGACGCAGACGGAAATACGAAACTCAAAGCTGAACGAACCGGCGGGCTATACTACGTATGTTTAAACAAAACGAGTGATTGCAGGAACATCTCTGTGGAAAGCGGAAATTCAAGTGATCGAACAGCTCTGGGTATCTGGCACAGGCGACTGGGACACCTCAACGTCAGGGACATTCTCTTTGCGAAACAGAACGAGGCCGTCCTGGGATTGGACCTTGGAAACATCAAAAATCGAAACGAATTCAAATGCGAAGTGTGCTTGCGAGGAAAAATGTCGAGAACGCCATTTCCCAAGCGTTCGGATCGCAAAACCGAGACACTGGAGCTGATACATTCCGATCTGTGCGGACCGATGCGAACAGAATCGAATGGAAAATCCAGGTACTACATTACGTTTATCGATGATCACTCGAAATGGTGCGTAACGAAATTTCTGAAATCGAAAAACGAAGCTTTGGCGGCCTTCAAAGAATACAAAGCGTACGGGGAAACCTTCACAGGCAAGAAAATAAAACACCTTCAGTCAGATAATGGAACTGAGTATATCAACGCGGAATTTAACGATTTCTTAAAGGCAAACGGAATTCAACGTAGGCTCACGGTGCCAAATAACCCGGAACAAAATGGAATCGCCGAAAGGAAAAATCGAACTCTCGTCGAGATGGCCAGATGTCTCATGATCCAATCGGACTTGCCTGCATCATTTTGGGCGGAGGCAATTCTAAGCGCGAATTATATTCGAAATCGCTGCCCCACTCGTAGTCTCGGAGGAAAGACTCCCTACGAATCATGGACGGGAAGGAAACCGAACGTCGTACACTTCCGAGAATTCGGAGCGAAAGTGTATTGTTTGAACAGGAAACCCAACATTGGAAAGTTCGATCCCCGATCACGCTCCGGCATATTTATCGGATATTCGGAACACTCAAAAGCCTACCGCGTGTGGCTAACCGAGGAACAAAAGGTCATAGTAACAAGGGATGTGACATTTACTGATATCGTTCCGCAGCCTCGAAAAGAAACGGAGGTAGCTGCAAACCCCCTGACGGAAGACAACACGGACGGTGCGACTGATTCAGAAAGGCACGAAGTAATCATCGAGTTGACGCCAATACGAAACGAGGAGAACCCAACCCCGGAAGCTGAAATTGACGACGACGCTGATGATCACAACGAAATCGTGCCAGGAGAAACGCCGAAAAGATGTCCTGGCCGACCCCGGTTGGAAAAGACGGGCCGAAGAGGAAGACCTCGGAAAATCTTTCAAACAGTCACAGCGACATACGCTCAAGAAGAGTTTGCCTTCAATGCGGAAATACCGGCTAAAGTAGCCCTGGAGGGCGACGATGCCGCGGAATGGCACCACGCGATTGCTTCGGAACTACAGTCGATTATCAAGAATGACACGTGGAAGATTGTCGATCGCCCGGAAAATCACGAAGTGATCGGAAGTCGCGTGGTACTTCGTAATAAGTATCGAGCAGATGGAACACTTGAACGGAGGAAGGCCCGAATCGTCGCACGCGGATTTAGCCAACGTCCTGGGATACATTTTCATGAAAGCTTCGCTCCCGTTGCCCGTCTGAGTTCCATCAGACTAATCGCAAGCCTTGCAGCTCGCTGGAAAATGACGATGAGGCAACTGGACGTAACCACGGCATACCTCAACGGATCCATTGAAGAGGAAATTTACATGGAAGTTCCGGACGCTATCGACGAAGCACTGAAAATTATAATCAGGCAAGGTAGAGCGGGCACGCACGTTATCAACGAAGCCAAAAGTATGATCCGGAAACTAAACACAGGCGACAAGGTGTGCCGGTTGAAGAAAGCACTGTACGGACTCAAACAAGCTGGCCGGAATTGGCACAAACGTATCGACACGGAACTAAAACGATTCGGCCTAACTCAATCAAAAAGGGATCCATGCGTATACCTCGTGCACGAAGGAGAGGATCTGATGCTCGTATCCGTCTACGTAGACGACATTCTAATCGCCTCACGGAACGTCGGCGAGATATCCCGTCTGATCGCATACTTGTCTAACCTATTTGATATCAGGGACATTGGAGATGTCAAACATTGTCTCGGAATCGAATTTTCAAGGAAAAACGGGGATGTTCGGATGAACCAAAGAGGATACATTCGGGACATATTAAAGCGATTCGGAATGAGCGACTGTAAGCCTGCTGCCACTCCCATAGACGCCGGATCGAAACTGATGAGGGAGGAACAACCACCGGACGACGAGGAGAAGACACTTCCATACCGGGAGTTGATAGGAAGCCTCATGTATCTCTCGGTGGCCACGAGGCCAGACATCTCGCACGCAGTCAGCTCACTAAGTCAGTACAACACGTGCTTCAAAAGATCACACTGGGCGGCGGCTAAACGTGTACTCCGGTACCTAAAAGGGACAATCGATCACGGATTGATCTTCAGACGCACTGACGCTGCTCTAACAGGATATGTGGACGCGGACTGGGCAAACTGCATCATAGATCGCAGATCGTATACCGGATATATCTTTCTACTGAGCGGAAGCGCAATATCCTGGGACTCGAAAAAACAACGCACGGTCGCGCTATCCTCGACCGAGGCCGAATATATGGGACTGGCCGAAGCGACTAAAGAATCCATCCACCTGCGTGGCTTTCTAGAGGAATTCGGACTCAAAGACCTAGCCAAAGTAACGGTCTTCAATGATAACATTGGAGCGCAACGATTGGTAGACAACCCGATCTTTCATTCACGGACTAAACATGTGGACGTCCGACACCACTTCATTCGTGAAGTTGTGCAGAACGGTCAACTGGCAATTAAGTATATGCCCACGGAGGACCTTATGGCAGACGTCTTGACAAAAGGGTTACCGGGACCAAAACATCGAAAGTGCATCGACGCTATGGGTGTAGCGCATGTACATCCCCAGTCATGAGGAAGCGGCTCATCGAGGGGGACTGTTGAACCTTGCGGTTTCCAGGAGCGACTCGCGCTTCACTATGACGCTACTCACACGCGTGTAACGCCCTAGCGATAAAACAGATGAAAGTCTGTTTACCCCGTTATTATTATTCTCCTACGCACAACGATATCATCACGACGCGTTGTATCAAATAGCATTATCTTGAATTACAATATATCTCATTTATTTATCGTGTGAAGCCTTTCTTTTACGGGTCTACGTAAACCTCGCCCCAATAAAATTTAATAAAAAATCTGATTTTCCGTGTCTGAAGCTTCTAGTTAGTTCTCACATATGTTTGTATATGTACGAGAACTTTCTCGAACTGTAAAGAAAATATTGGACAACAATAAGTCATCGAGAGGTGATAGGTGACACTGGTCGATTGTTTAACCATACGACGTCTATGAAGAAAAAAAATATTTCGCTCCTCTCAAGCTTATGGCAACTTCTCAGTCATCTTTCTGTGTGTACGGTAACTCTCTAGTACTGTAAAGACGTGCTAGACAACGAGAAGTCATTAAAGGAGGAAAGGTACCACTGCTCGATTGTTGTGCTGTGGGGCTTCAATGAAAAAATTGTTTCGTGTGTCCGAAAGTTTTGGCTACTTCTCACATACGTCTTTATGTGTAGGAGAACTAGCCGGTTGTTCAAAAACAAATATTGGACAAAGATGAATAGGCAAGGGATGAGAAATCACACTGCTCGACTGTTCTATGGAAAACTTTGCAGAAAAAAATCGTTCTCGATTTCTGAAGCTTCTGGCTACTTCTTTCATGTGTCTTTATGTGCGCTGAAACTCTCCAGTATGCTGAATAAATCATCAGAACATAGCCGAGAATCAATGGATAAGAGGTCAGGCTGCTGTAACGTCGAATGATACCCTTCCGATCAAAAAAATTATTTCGTGCAACCGAAGCTTTGGCTCCATCTGACATCGGTTCTTTCGTGTTTTGAAAGTCTCTAGTAGTTGAAAAAAAATATTAGTCTCAATAAATCGGCTGAGAGGGAGATAGAACAAGAATGGAATGTTGTATAGTGCAGGTTTAAAAAAAAATGATTTTCCGTGCCTGGAGCTTCTAGTTCATTCTCACATATGTATTTATATGTACAAGATCTTCCTCGTACGGTAAACAAAAAAAATTAGACAACAATAAGTCGTCAAGGGATGACGGGTGACACTGCTCGACTATTCGACCGTACAACTTCCATGAAAAAAAGTGTTTCGCGCCTCTCGGACTAATGGCTACATCTCAGCTATCTTTGTGTGTACACTGTAAAACTCCCGTACTGTAAAGAAGTGCTAGGCAACGAGAAATGATCAAGGGAGGAAAGATACCACTGCTCGATTATCGTGTGGTGGAGCTTGAATTAAAAATAACGTTTCGTGTGTCTGAAGCCTTCGACTACATCTCATATACATCTTCATGTGCAGGAGAACTCGCCAGTATTTTAAAAACCAATATTGGCCAACAATGAAGCGACGAGGGATGAGAAATGACACTGCTCGACTGTTCTATGGAACACTTTACAGAAAAAAATCATTCGTGATTTCTGAAGCTTTTGGCTACTTCGTCCATGTGTCGTTATGTGTACTGAAACTGTCTAGTACGCCGAATAAACCATTACAACAACACCAGTCATCAATGGATGGGAGGTCAGGCTGCTGTAACGTCGTATGGTATACTTTCGATAAAAAATATTATTTCATGCGCCCCAAGATTCTGGCTGCGTCTGACGTTAGTTCTGCCGTGTACTAAAAGTTGCTAGTAGATGAAAAAAAAAAATATTAGTCATCATAAATCGGCAGAGAAGGAGGTAGACAAAAAATCAAATGTTGTAATTTACACTTCGTAGCAAAAAAAATGCCGTGTGCCCGAATATTCTTGACACTTTTTACATCTGTTTGTATGCGTACTAGAACTCTCGAGGAATTCAGAAAAAAAATACTGGACAACAATAAATGGTACCGGCATGAGAGGTGGGACTTCTCGATTGTTGCATGGTAAAGACTTAATTGTTAAAAATATGATTTCCCGTGTCTGAAGCTTCTAGTTACTTCTCACATATGTTTTTATATGTACGAGAACATTCCCGTACTGTAAAAAAAAATATTAGACGACAATCAGTCATCAAGGGGTGACAGGTGACACTGCTCGATTGTTCTACCTTACAACTTCCATGAAAAAAATTCTTTCGCGCCTCTCAAGATCACGGCTACTTCTGAATGATCTTCCTGTGTATACTGTAACTCTGCAGTACGGTAAAGAGGTGCTAGACAACGAGAAGTGATCAAGGGAAGGACGGTACCACTGCTCGATTATTGTGTGGCGGTGATCGAATAAAAAAAATTGTTTCGTGTGTCTGAAGCTTTTGGCTACTTCTCCCATACGTGTTTATATATAGGCGAGCTGGCCAGCATTTCTAAAACAAATATTGGACAACAATGCATCGGCAAGAGATGAGAAATCACACTGCTCAAGTGTTGTATGGGATACTTTGCAAAAAAAAAACATTCTCTATTTCTGAAGCTTCTGCCTACTTCTTCCATATGTCTCCATGTGTACTAAAACTCTCGAGTACGCTAAATAAATGATTAGACAACAATCAGTCAACAAGGGATGAGAGGTCAGACTGGTGCACCGCCGCGTGATATACTTCCGATCAAAGAAATTATTTCGCGCGTCCTAAGTTTTTGGCTCCTTCTGACATCTGGTCTTTTGTGATCTAAAAGTCTCTAGTAGTTTAAAAAAAATATCAGTCTCAATAAATCGGCAGAGAGGGAGATAGAACAAGAATCAAAAGTTTACGGTGCATGTTTAGTAAAAAAAAATCGAATTCCCGTGTCTGAAGCCTCTAGTTGCTCCTCTCATTTGTTTTTATATGCGTGAGACCTTCCTCGTACTGTACAAAAAATATAAGACAACAATAAGTCATCAAGGGATGACAGGTGATACTGCTCGATTGTTCTACCGTACAACTTCCATTAAAAAAATTCTTTCGCGCCTCTCAAGCTCATGGCTACTTCTGAACGACCTTTCTGTGTGTACTGTAACTCTCCAGTACTGCAAAGAGGTGCTAGACAACGAGAAGTGATGAAGGGAAGGAAGGTGCCACTGCTCGATTGTTGTGTGGTGGAGCTTGAATTAAAAAAATTGTTTCGTGTGTCTGAAGCTTTCAGCTACTTCTCCCATACGTCTTTATGTGTAGGAGAACTCGCCAGCACTTCTAAAACAAATATTGGACAACAATGAATCGGCAACAGAGGAGAAATCACACTCCTCGACTGTTGTATGGGATACTTTGCAGAAAAAAATCATTCTCTATTTCTGAGGCTCCTGGCTACTTCTATATTGAGTCTTTATGTGTACTGAATGTCTCCAGTATGCTAAATAAATCATGACAACAAGACCAGTCATCACTGGATGAGAGGTCAGGCTGCTGTAACGTCGTACGGTTTACTTTCGATCAAAAATATTATTTCGTGCGTCCGAAGTTTCTGGCTCCGTCTCACATTAGTTCTGTCGTGTACTAAAAGTTGCTAGCAGATGAAAAAAAAAATATATATATATATATTAGTCTTCATAAATCGGCAGAGAAGGAGGTAGACAAAAAATCAAATGTTGTAATGTACACTTCGTGGCACAAAAATGCCGTGTTCTAGTACGCATACAAACAGATGTTTGTATGCGTACTAGAACTCTCCAGGAATTCAGAAAAAAATACTGGTCAACAATAATTGGTTAAGGCATGAGCGGTGGGACTTCTCGATTGTTGCATGGTACAGATTTAATTTAAAAAAAATGACTTCCCGTGTCCGAAGCTTCTACTTACTTCTCACATATGTTTGTATATGTACGAGAACATTCTCGTACTGTAAAAATAAAGATTAGACGACAATAAGTCATCAAGGGGTGACAGGTGACATTGCTCGATTGTTGGACCGTACAACTTCAATGGAAAAAAAAAATGTCGCTCCTCTCAAGCCCATGGCGACATCTCAGCCATCTTTCTGTGTGTACGATCGTTCTCTAGTACTGTAAGAACGTGCCAGATAACGAGAGGTCGTGAAGGGAGGGAAGGTACCGCTGTTCGATTGTTGTCTGGTAAGGCTTGAATAAAAAAAATGGTTTCGTATGTCTGAAGCGTTTAGCTACTCTTTACATACGTCTTTATGTGTAGGAGAACTCGCCAATATTTCAACAACAAAAAATTCGACGACAATGAATTGGCGAGGGATGAGAAATCACACTGCTCGACTGTTCTATGGAGCAGTTTCCAGAAAAAGATCATTCTCGATTTCTAAAGCTCCTGGCTACTTCTTTCATACGTCTGTATGTGTACTGAAACTCTCCAGTATGCTAAATAAATCATTCGAACAAGACTTTCGAATCAATCAATGGACGAGAGGTCAGGCTGCTGTAACGTCGTGTTGTACACTTGCGATTAAAAATACTATTTCGTGGGTCCAAAGTTTCTGGCTCCGTCGGGCATTAGTTCTTTGGTGTACTAAAAGTGGCTTGTAGTTGAAAAAAAGATTAGTCTCAATAGATCGGCAGAGAAGGAGGTAGATAAAAAATCAAATGGTGTATTGTGCACCGAGTAGCAAAAAAAAGCGCGTGCCCGAATATTTTGCCAACTTTTTACATCTATTTGTATGCTTACTAGAACTCTCCAGGAATGCATAAAAAATTCTGGGAAACAACAAATTGTCCAGGCATAAGACTTCTCGATTGTCCCATGGTACAGGTTTAATAAAAAAATGACTTCCTGCGTCTAAAGCTTCTAGTTAGTTCTCACATATGTTTTTATATGTACGAGAACTTTGTGGTACCGTAAAAAAAATATTAGACAACAATAGGTCATCGAGGGAGGACATGTGACACTGCTCGATTGTTCTACAGTACAACTATAATGAATAAAATTATTTCGCGCCTCTCAAGCTTACGGCTAGTTGTCTGTCATCTTTCTGTGTGTACTGTAACTCTCGAGCACTGTAGACAAGTGCTAGACAACGAGAAGTCATGAAGGGAGGAAAGGTACCACTGGTCGATTGTTGTGTAATGGGGCATGAAAAAAAAAAATCGCGTGTCTGAAGCTTTTGGCGACTTCTCGCATACGTCTTTATGTGTAGGAGAACTCGCCAGCATTTCTTAAACAAATATTGGGCAACAATGCATCGGCAAGAGATGAGAAATCACACTGTTCGACTGTTGGATGGGATACATTGCAAAAAAAAATCCTTCTCTATTTCTGAAGCGTCCGGCTACTGCTTCCATATGTCTCCATGTGTACTGAAACTCTTGAGGACGCTAAATAAATGATTAGACAACAATCAGTCAACAAGGGATGAGAGGTCAGACTGGTGTCCCGCCGTGTGCTACACTTCCGATCGATGAAGTTATTTCGCCCGTCCGAAGTTTTTGGCTCCGTCTGCCATCTGTTCTTCCCTCTTCTAAAATTATCTAGTAGATGAAAAAAAATATCAATCTCAATAAATCGGCAGAGAGGGAGATAGAACAAGAATCAAGTGTTTACGGTACAGGTTTTGTAAAAAAAAATCGATTTCCCGTGTCTGAAGCTTCTAGTTGCTTCTCACGTATGTTTTTATATGTGTGAGACCTTCCTCGTGCTGAACAAAAAGTATCAGACAACAATAGATCATCAAGGGACGACAGGTGAGACTGCTCGATTGTTCTACCGTAAGACTTCCGCGAAAATAATTCTTTCGCGCCTCTCAAGCGCATGGCTACTTCTGACCGATCTTTCTGTGTGTACTGCAATTCACCAGTACTGTAAAGAGGTGCTAGACAACGAGAAGTGATCAAGGGAAGGAAAGTGCCACTGCTCGATTGTCGTGTGGTGGAGCTTGAATTAAAAATATCGGTTCTTGTGTCTGAAGCTTTTGGCTACATCTCATATGCGTCTTCATGTGCAGGAGAACTCGCCAGTATCTCAAAAACAAATATTGGGCAACTATGAAACGGCGAGGGATGAGAAATTACACTGCTCGACTGTTGTATGGGGTACTTTGCAGAAAAAAATTATTCTCTAATTTTGAAGCTCCTGGCTACTTCTTCCATATGTCTCCATGCGTACTGAAACTCTCGAGTACGCTAAATAAATGATTAGACAACAATCAGTCAACAAGGGATGAGAGGACAGACTGGTGTACCGCCGTGTGATACACTTCCGATCAAAAAAATTATTTCGCGCGTCCAAAGTTTTTGGTTTCTTCTGACATCTGTTCTTTCATCTTCTAACATTCTCTAGTAGTTGAAAAAAAATATCAGTCTCAATAAATCGGCAGAGAGGGAGATAGAACAAAAATCGATTTACGGTACAGCTGTAGTAAAAAAAAACGATTTCCCGTGTCTGAAGCTTATAGTTGCTTCTCACAAATGTTTTTATATGTTTAAGACCTTCCTCGTAATGTACAAAAAATATTAGACAACAATAGGTCATCAAGGGGCGACAGGTGATACTGCTCGATTGTTCTACCGTACAACTTCCGTGAAAACAATTCTTTCGCGCCTCTCAAGCTCATGGCTACTTCTGAACGATCTTTCTCTGTGTACTGTGACTCTCCAGTACTGTAAAGAGGTGCTAGACAACGAGAAGTGATCAAGGGAAGGAAGGTACCACTGCTCGATTGTCGTGCGGTGGAGCTTGAATAAAAAAAATTGTTTCGTGTGTCTGAAGCTTTTGGCTACTTCTCCCATACGTCTTCATGTGTAGGAGAACTCGCCAGCATTTCTTAAACAAATATTGGACAACAATGAATCGGCATCAGAGGAGAAATCACACTCCTCGACTGTTGTATGGGATACTTTGCAGAAAAAAATCATTCTCTATTTCTGAAGCTTCTGGCTACTTCCTCCACATGTCTCCATGTTTACTGAAACTCCGTAGTACGCTAAATAAATGATTAGACAATAATCAGTCAACCAGGGATGAGAGGTCCGACTGGTGTCCCGCCCTGTGATACTTTTCCAATCAAAAAAGTTATTTCGTGCGTCCGAAGTTTTTGCCTCCTTCTGACATCTGTTCTTTCCTGTTCTAAATTTCTCTAGTAGTTGAAAAAAAAATAACAGTCTCAATAAATCGGCAGAGAGGGAGATAGAACAAGAATCCAATGTTTACGGTACAGGATTGGTAAAAAAAAATCGATTTCCCGTGTCTGAAGCTTCTAGTTGCTTCTCACATATGTTTTTATACGTGTGAGACCTTCCTCGTACTGTACACAAAATATTAGACAACAATTGGTCATCAAGGGACAACCGGTGATACTGCTCGATTGTTCTACCGTACAACTTCCGTGAAAAATCTCTTTCGCGCCTCTCAAGCACATGGCTACTTCTGAACGATCTTTCTCTGTGTACTGTGACTCTCCAGTACTGTAAAGAGGTGCTAGACAACGAGAAGTGATCAAGGGAAGGAAGGTCCCACTGCTCGATTGTTGTGTGGTGGAGCTTGAATAACAAAATTGTTTCGTGAGTCTGAAGCTTTTGGCTACTTCTCCCATACGTCTTCATGTGTAGGAGAACTCGCCAGCATTTCTTAAACAAATATTGGACAACAGTGAATCGGCAACAGAGGAGAAATCACACGCCTCGACTGTTGCATGGGATACTTTGCAGAAAAAAATCATTCTCTATTTCTGAAGCTTCTGGCTACTTCCTCCACATGTCTTCATGTTTATTGAAACTCCGTAGTACGCTAAATAAATGATTAGACAGCAATCAGTCAACTAGGGATGAGAGGTCCGACTGGTGGCCCGCCCTGTGATACTTTTCCAATCAAAAAATGATTTCGTGCGTCCGAAGTTTTTGCCTCCTTCTGACATCTGTTCTTTCCTGTTGTATATTTCTCTAGTAGTTGAAAAAAAAAATAACAGTCTCAATAAATCGGCAGAGAGGGAGATAGAACAAGAATCGAATGTTCACGGTACAGGTTTGGTAAAAAAAATCGGTTTCCCGTGTCTGAAGCTTCTAGTTGCTTCTCACATATGTTTTTATACGTGTGAGACCATCCTCGTACTGTACAAAAAATATTAGACAACAATAGGTCATCAAGGGACGACAGGTGATACTGCTAGATTGTTCTACCGTACAACTTCCGTGAAAAAAATTCTTTCGCGCCTCTCATGCACATGGCTACTTCTGAACGATCTTTCTCTGTGTACTGTAACTCTCCAGTACTGTAAAGAGGTGCTAGACAACGAAAAGTGATCAAGGGAAGGAAGGTACCACTGCTCGATTGTTGTGTGTTGGAGCTTGAATAAAAAAATTGTTTCGTGTGTCTGAAGCTTTTGGCTACTTCTCCCATACGTCTTTATGTGTATGAGAACTCGCCAGCATTTCTAAAACAAATATTGGGCAACAATGCGTCGGCAGGAGATGAGAAATCACACTGCTCGACTCTTGGATGGGATACTTTGCAGAAAAAAATCATTCTCTATTTCTGACGCTTCTGGCTACTTCTTCCATATGTCTCCATGTGTACTGAAACTCTCGAGTACGCTAAATAAATGATTAGACAACAATCAGCCAACAAGGGATGAGAGGTCAGACTGGTGTCCCGTCGTGTGATACACTTGGGATAAAAAATAATTATTTCGAGCGTCCGAAGTTTGTGGCTCCTTCCGACATCTCGTCTTTTGTGATCTAAAAGTCTCTAGTAGTTAACAAAAAAAATATCCGCCTCAATAAATCGGCAGAGAGGGCGATAGGACAAGAATAAAATGTTTACGGTACATGTTTAGTAAAAAAAAAAAAAATCGAATTCCCGTGTCTGAAGCTTCTAGTTGCTTCTCTCATTTGTTTTCATATGTGCGAGACCTTCCTTGTAATGTACAAAAAATATTAGACAACAATGTCATCATGGGACGACAGGTGATACTGCTCGATTGTTCTACCGTACAACTTCCGTGAAAACAATTCTTTCGCGCCTCTCAAGCTCATGGCTACTTCTGAACGATCTTTCTCTGTGTACTGTGACTCTCCAGTACTGTAAAGAGGTGCTAGACAACGAGAAGTGATCAAGGGAAGGAAGGTACCACTGCTCGATTGTCGTGCGGTGGAGCTTGAATTAAAAAATTTTTTTCGTGTGTCCGAAGCTTTTGGCTACTTCTCCCATACGTCTTCATGTGTAGGAGAACTCGCCAGCATTTCTTAAACAAATATTGGACAACAATGAATCGGCATCAGAGGAGAAATCACACTCCTCGACTGTTGTATGGGATACTTTGCAGAAAAAAATCATTCTCTATTTCTGAAGCTTCTGGCTACTTCCTCCACATGTCTCCATGTTTACTGAAACTCCGTAGTACGCTAAATAAATGATTAGACAATAATCAGTCAACCGGGGATGAGAGGTCCGACTGGTGTCCCGCCCTGTGATACTTTTCCAATCAAAAAAGTTATTTCGTGCTTCCGAAGTTTTTGCCTCTTTCTGACATCTGTTCTTTCCTGTTCTAAACTTCTCTAGTAGTTGAAAAAAAAATAACAGTCTCAATAAATCGGCAGAGAGGGAGATAGAACAAGAATCGAATATTTACGGTACAGGATTGGTAAAAAAAAATCGATTTCCCGTGTCTGAAGCTTCTAGTTGCTTCTCACATATGTTTTTATACGTGTGAGACCTTCCTCGTACTGTACACAAAATATTAGACAACAATTGGTCATCAAGGGACAACCGGTGATACTGCTCGATTGTTCTACCGTACAACTTCCGTGAAAAAATCTCTTTCGCGCCTCTCAAGCACATGGCTACTTCTGAACGATCTTTCTCTGTGTACTGTGACTCTCCAGTACTGTAAAGAGGTGCTAGACAACGAGAAGTGATCAAGGGAAGGAAGGTCCCACTGCTCGATTGTTGTGTGGTGGAGCTTGAATAACAAAATTGTTTCGTGAGTCTGAAGCTTTTGGCTACTTCTCCCATACGTCTTCATGTGTAGGAGAACTCGCCAGCATTTCTTAAACAAATATTGGACAACAGTGAATCGGCAACAGAGGAGAAATCACACGCCTCGACTGTTGCATGGGATACTTTGCAGAAAAAAATCATTCTCTATTTCTGAAGCTTCTGGCTACTTCCTCCACATGTCTCCATGTTTATTGAAACTCCGTAGTACGCTAAATAAATGATTAGACAGCAATCAGTCAACTAGGGATGAGAGGTCCGACTGGTGGCCCGCCCTGTGATACTTTTCCAATCAAAAAATGATTTCGTGCGTCCGAAGTTTTTGCCTCCTTCTGACATCTGTTCGTTCCTGTTGTATATTTCTCTAGTAGTTGAAAAAAAAAATAACAGTCTCAATAAATCGGCAGAGAGGGAGATAGAACAAGAATCGAATGTTCACGGTACAGGTTTGGTAAAAAAAAATCGATTTCCCGTGTCTGAAGCTTCTAGTTGCTTCTCACATATGTTTTTATACGTGTGAGACCATCCTCGTACTGTACAAAAAATATTAGACAACAATAGGTCATCAAGGGACGATAGGTGATACTGCTAGATTGTTCTACCGTACAACTTCCGTGAAAAAAATTCTTTCGCGCCTCTCATGCACATGGCTACTTCTGAACGATCTTTCTCTGTGTACTGTAACTCTCCAGTACTGTAAAGAGGTGCTAGACAACGAAAAGTGATCAAGGGAAGGAAGGTACCACTGCTCGATTGTTGTGTGTTGGAGCTTGAATAAAAAAATTGTTTCGTGTGTCTGAAGCTTTTGGCTACTTCTCCCATACGTCTTTATGTGTATGAGAACTCGCCAGCATTTCTAAAACAAATATTGGGCAACAATGCGTCGGCAGGAGATGAGAAATCACACTGCTCGACTCTTGGATGGGATACTTTGCAGAAAAAAATCATTCTCTATTTCTGACGCTTCTGGCTACTTCTTCCATATGTCTCCATGTGTACTGAAACTCTCGAGTACGCTAAATAAATGATTCGACAACAATCAGCCAACAAGGGATGAGAGGTCAGACTGGTGTCCCGTCGTGTGATACACTTGGGATAAAAAATAATTATTTCGAGCGTCCGAAGTTTGTGGCTCCTTCCGACATCTCGTCTTTTGTGATCTAAAAGTCTCTAGTAGTTAAAAAAAAAATATCCGCCTCAATAAATCGGCAGAGAGGGCGATAGGACAAGAATAAAATGTTTACGGTACATGTTTAGTAAAAAAAAAATCGAATTTCCGTGTCTGAAGCTTCTAGTTGCTTCTCTCATTTGTTTTCATATGTGCGAGACCTTCCTCGTAATGTACAAAAAATATTAGACAACAATAGGTCATCATGGGACGACAGGTGATACTGCTCGATTGTTCTACCGTACAACTTCCGTGAAAACAATTCTTTCGCGCCTCTCAAGCTCATGGCTACTTCTGAACGATCTTTCTCTGTGTACTGTGACTCTCCAGTACTGTAAAGAGGTGCTAGACAACGAGAAGTGATCAAGGGAAGGAAGGTACCACTGCTCGATTGTCGTGCGGTGGAGCTTGAATAAAAAAAATTTTTTCGTGTGTCCGAAGCTTTTGGCTACTTCTCCCATACGTCTTCATGTGTAGGAGAACTCGCCAGCATTTCTTAAACAAATATTGGACAACAATGAATCGGCATCAGAGGAGAAATCACACTCCTCGACTGTTGTATGGGATACTTTGCAGAAAAAAATCATTCTCTATTTCTGAAGCTTCTGGCTACTTCCTCCACATGTCTCCATGTTTACTGAAACTCCGTAGTACGCTAAATAAATGATTAGACAATAATCAGTCAACCAGGGATGAGAGGTCCGACTGGTGTCCCGCCCTGTGATACTTTTCCAATCAAAAAAGTTATTTCGTGCTTCCGAAGTTTTTGCCTCTTTCTGACATCTGTTCTTTCCTGTTCTAAACTTCTCTAGTAGTTGAAAAAAAAATAACAGTCTCAATAAATCGGCAGAGAGGGAGATAGAACAAGAATCGAATATTTACGGTTCAGGATTGGTAAAAAAAAATCGATTTCCCGTGTCTGAAGCTTCTAGTTGCTTCTCACATATGTTTTTATACGTGTGAGACCTTCCTCGTACTGTACACAAAATATTAGACAACAATTGGTCATCAAGGGACAACCGGTGATACTGCTCGATTGTTCTACCGTACAACTTCCGTGAAAAAATCTCTTTCGCGCCTCTCAAGCACATGGCTACTTCTGAACGATCTTTCTCTGTGTACTGTGACTCTCCAGTACTGTAAAGAGGTGCTAGACAACGAGAAGTGATCAAGGGAAGGAAGGTCCCACTGCTCGATTGTTGTGTGGTGGAGCTTGAATAACAAAATTGTTTCGTGAGTCTGAAGCTTTTGGCTACTTCTCCCATACGTCTTCATGTGTAGGAGAACTCGCCAGCATTTCTTAAACAAATATTGGACAACAGTGAATCGGCAACAGAGGAGAAATCACACGCCTCGACTGTTGCATGGGATACTTTGCAGAAAAAAATCATTCTCTATTTCTGAAGCTTCTGGCTACTTCCTCCACATGTCTCCATGTTTATTGAAACTCCGTAGTACGCTAAATAAATGATTAGACAGCAATCAGTCAACTAGGGATGAGAGGTCCGACTGGTGGCCCGCCCTGTGATACTTTTCCAATCAAAAAATGATTTCGTGCGTCCGAAGTTTTTGCCTCCTTCTGACATCTGTTCGTTCCTGTTGTATATTTCTCTAGTAGTTGAAAAAAAAAAATAACAGTCTCAATAAATCGGCAGAGAGGGAGATAGAACAAGAATCGAATGTTCACGGTACAGGTTTGGTAAAAAAAAATCGATTTCCCGTGTCTGAAGCTTCTAGTTGCTTCTCACATATGTTTTTATACGTGTGAGACCATCCTCGTACTGTACAAAAAATATTAGACAACAATAGGTCATCAAGGGACGATAGGTGATACTGCTAGATTGTTCTACCGTACAACTTCCGTGAAAAAAATTCTTTCGCGCCTCTCATGCACATGGCTACTTCTGAACGATCTTTCTCTGTGTACTGTAACTCTCCAGTACTGTAAAGAGGTGCTAGACAACGAAAAGTGATCAAGGGAAGGAAGGTACCACTGCTCGATTGTTGTGTGTTGGAGCTTGAATAAAAAAATTGTTTCGTGTGTCTGAAGCTTTTGGCTACTTCTCCCATACGTCTTTATGTGTATGAGAACTCGCCAGCATTTCTAAAACAAATATTGGGCAACAATGCGTCGGCAGGAGATGAGAAATCACACTGCTCGACTCTTGGATGGGATACTTTGCAGAAAAAAATCATTCTCTATTTCTGACGCTTCTGGCTACTTCTTCCATATGTCTCCATGTGTACTGAAACTCTCGAGTACGCTAAATAAATGATTCGACAACAATCAGCCAACAAGGGATGAGAGGTCAGACTGGTGTCCCGTCGTGTGATACACTTGGGATAAAAAATAATTATTTCGAGCGTCCGAAGTTTGTGGCTCCTTCCGACATCTCGTCTTTTGTGATCTAAAAGTCTCTAGTAGTTAAAAAAAAAATATCCGCCTCAATAAATCGGCAGAGAGGGCGATAGGACAAGAATAAAATGTTTACGGTACATGTTTAGTAAAAAAAAAAAAAATCGAATTTCCGTGTCTGAAGCTTCTAGTTGCTTCTCTCATTTGTTTTCATATGTGTGAGACCTTCCTCGTAATGTACAAAAAATATTAGACAACAATAGGTCATCATGGGACGACAGGTGATACTGCTCGATTGCTCTACCGTACAACTTCCGTGAAAACAATTCTTTCGCGCCTCTCAAGCTCATGGCTACTTCTGAACGATCTTTCTCCGTGTACTGTGACTCTCCAGTACTGTAAAGAGGTGCTAGACAACGAGAAGTGATCAAGGGAAGGAAGGTACCACGGCTCGATTGTCGTGCGGTGGAGCTTGAATAAAAAAAATTGTTTCGTGTGTCTGAAGCTTTTGGCTACTTCTCCCATACGTCTTCATGTGTAGGAGAACTCGCCAGCATTTCTTACACAAATATTGGACAACAATGAATCGGCATCAGAGGAGAAATCACACTCCTCGACTGTTGTATGGGATACTTTGCAGAAAAAAATCATTCTCTATTTCTGAAGCTTCTGGCTACTTCCTCCACATGTCTCCATGTATACTGAAACTCCGTGTACGCTAAATAAATGATTAGACAACAATCAGTCAACCAGGGATGAGAGTTCCGACTGGTGTCCCGCCCTGTGATACTTTTCCAATCAAAAAAGTTATTTCGTGCTTCCGAAGTTTTTGCCTCCTTCTGACATCTGTTCTTTTCTGTTCTAAATTTCTCTAGTAGTTGAAAAAAAAATAACAGTCTCAATAAATCGGCAGAGAGGGAGATAGAACAAGAATCGAATGTTTACGGTACAGGATTGGTAAAAAAAAATCGATTTCCCGTGTCTGAAGCTTCTAGTTGCTTCTCACATATGTTTTTATACGTGTGAGACCTTCCTCGTACTGTACACAAAATATTAGACAACAATAGGTCATCAAGGGACGACCGGTGATACTGCTGGATTGTTCTACCGTACAACTTCCGTGAAAAAATTCTTTCGCGCCTCTCAAGCTCATGGCTACTTCTGAACGATCTTTCTCTGTGTACTGTAACTCTCCAGTACTGTAAAGAGGTGCTAGACAACGAGAAGTGATCAAGGGAAGGAAGGTACCACTGCTCGATTTGTATGTGGCGGAGCTTGAATTAAAAATATCGTTTCGTGTGTCTGAAGCTTCTGGCTACATCTCATATATGTCTTCATGTGCAGGAGAACTCGCCAGTATTTCAAAAACAAATATTGGGCAACAGTGAAGCGGCGAGGGATGAGAAATTACACTGCTCGACTGTTCTATGCCACACTTTCCAGAGAAAATCAATCTCGATTTCTGAAGCTCCTGGCTTCTTCTAATATCGAGTCTTTATGTGTACTGAATCTCTCCAGTATGCCAAATAAATCATTAGAACAAAACCAGTCATCAATGGATGAGAGGTCAGGCTGCTGGAACGTCGTATGGTACACTTTCGATCAAAAATATTATTTCGTGCGTCCGAAGTTTCTGGATCCGTCTGGTATTGGTTCTTTCGTTTACCAAACGTTGCTAGACGTTGAAATAAAAAATATTACTCTCCATAAATTGGCAGAGAAGGAGATAGATCAAAAATCAAATTTTGTAGTGTACACTTCGGAGCAAAAAAAAAATTCCGTGTGCCTAAATATTCATGCCACTTTTTGCGCCTGTTTGTATGCGTACTAGAACTTTCCAGGAATTCTGAAAACATACTGGACAACAATAAATCGTACAGGCATGAGATGTGGGACTTCTCGACTGTTGTTCGGTGCAGATTTAGTTAAATAAAATATAATTTCCCGTATCTGAAGCTTCTATTTACTTCTCACGTATGTTTTTATATATACGAGAACTTTCTCGTACTGTAAAAAAAATATTAGACGACAATGAGTCATCAAGGGGTGACAGGTGACACTACTCGATTGTCCTACCGTAGAACCTTAATGAATAAAATTATTTCGCCCCTCTCAAGCTTATGGCTATTTCACTGCCATCTTTCTGTGTGTACTGCATGTAACTCTCTAGTACTCTAGATATGTGCTAGACAACGAGCAGTCGTCAAGGTAGGAACGGTACCGCTGCTCGGTTGATGTGTGGTACGGCTGGAATTAAAATAAAAATTCATTTGTCTGAAGCGTTTGGCTACTTCTCACATACGTCTTTATGTGTAGGAGACCTCGCCAGTATTTCAAAAACAAATATTGGACAACAATGAATCGGCAAGGGATGAGAAAACACATTTCTCGACTGTTCTATGGGATACTTTTCAGGAAAAAATCGATCTCTATTTCTGAAGCTTCTGGCTACTTCTTCCATATGTCTCCATGTGCACCGAAACTCTCCAGTTCGCTGCATAAATGATTAGACAGCAATCTGTCAACATAGGATGAGACGTCAGACTGGTGTATCGTCGTGTCATACAAGTGCGATCAAAAAAATGATTTCGTGCGTCCAAAGTTTTTGGCTCCTTCTGACGTCGGATCTTTCGTGTTCTAAAAGTCTCTAGTAGTTGAAAAAAAAATATTAGTCTCAATAAATCGACAGAGAGGGAGATAGAACAAGAATCGAATGTTGTATGATACAGTTTTAAGAAAAAAATATCGATTTTCCGTGTCTGAAACTTCTAGTTACTTCTCACATATGTTTTTATATGTACGACACCTTCCTCGTACTGTAAAAAAGATATTAGACAACAATATGACATCAAACGATAACAGGTGACACTGCTCAATCGTTCTACCGTACAATATCCATGAAAAAAAAAAGAAACCGCGTCTCTCAAGTTTTTGGCTACTACTTACCTATCTTTCTGTGTGGTCTGTAACTGTCCAGTACTGTAAAGCGAGAACTGATCATGGGAATGAAGGTACCACTGATCGATTGTTGTGTGGCGGAGCTTGAATGAAAAAAATTGTTTCGTGCGTCTAAAGCTTTTGGCTGCTTCTCATATACGTCTTCATGTGTAGGAGAACTCGCCAGTCTTACAAAAACAAATATTGGACAACAATGAAGCGGCGAGTGATGAGATGTCACACTCCTCGACTGTTCTATTGAACACATTCCAGAAAAAAAATCATCCGCGATTTCTGAAGCCTCTGGCTACTTCTTTCATGTGTCTTTATCTGTACTGAAACTCTCTAGTATGCTGAATAAATCATTAGAACAAAACCAGTCATCAATGGATGAGAGGTCGGGCTGCTGTAACGTCGTATGGTACACTTTCGATGAAAAATATTATTTCGTGCGTCCGACGTTTCTGGGTCCGTCTGACATTAGTACTTTTGTGCACCAAAAGTCGCTAGTAGTTGAATAAAAATATTAGTTTCAATAAATCGGCAGAGAAGGAGATAGATGAACAATCAAATGTTGTATTGTACACCTCGCAGCAAAAAAAAAAAATCGTGTGCCTGAATATTCTTCCGACTCATTAGATCTATTTGAATGCGTACTAGACCTCTCCACAAATTCAGAATGAATACTGGACAGCAATTAATTGTCCAGGCATGAGAGGTGAGACTTCTCGATTGTTGCAAGGTACAGGTCTCATACAAAAAATTATTTCCCGTTTCTGAAGTTTCTAATTACTTCTCACATATGTTTTTATATCTACGAGAACTTTGTGGTACCGCAAAAAAAAACATTAGACAACAATAGATCATCAAGGGATGACAGGTGACACTGCTCGATTGTTCTATAGTACGACTTCCATGAAAAAAAAATTATTTCGCGCCTAGCATGCTCATGGCCACTTCTCACCCATCTTTCTGTGTGTACTGTTACTCTCCAGCACTTTAACGAAATGCTCGACAACGAGAAGTGATCAAGGCAGGCAAGGTACCACTGCTCGATTGGTGTGTTGTGGAGTTTGGATAACAAATATGGTTTCTTGTGTCTGACGCATTTGGCTACTTTTCACATACGTCTTTACATGTAAGAGACCTAGCCGGTATTTCGAAATCGAATATTGGACAACAATGAATCAGCGAGGGATGAGAAATCACACTGCTCGACTGTTGTATGGAACACTTTCCGGAAAAAAATCGTTCTCGATTTCTGAAGCTTCTGGATACTTCTTTCATGTATCTTCATGTGTACTGAAATTCTCTAGTAAGCCAAATAAATCATTACACGATAGCCAGTCATCAGGGAATGAGAGGTCATGCTGCGGTAACGTCGCATGGTACACTATCGATCAAAGATATTATTTCCCGCGTCCGGAGTTTCTGGCTCTTTCTGACATTAGTTTTTTCGTGCACGTCAAGTCTCTAGTAGTTGGAAAAAAAATACTAGTCTCCAATAATCGGCAGAGAAGGAGATTGATAATAAATAAAATGTTGTACACCTGGTAGCAAAAAAAATCGCTTGCGCCCGAATAGTCTGGCCACTTTATACATCTATTTGCATGCGTACCAGTATTCTGGAGGAATTCAGAGAAAATACTGGTCAACAACAAATGGTCCAGACTTGAGAGGTGGGACTCATCGGTTGTTGCATGCTATAGATTTATTAAAAACAATATGATTTCCCGTGTTTGAAGCTTCTAGTTACTTCTCACATATGTTTTTATATGCACGGGAACTTTCTCGTACTGTAAAAAAAAAAAAAAAAACTATTAGACAATAATAAGTCATCGAGGGGTAACAGGTGACGCTGCTCGACTGTTCTACCGTACAATTTTAATGGAAAAAATTATTTCGCACCTCTCAAGCTTATGGCTACTTCTCTATCATCTTTTGGTGTGTACTGTGACTCTCTAGTACTGTAGAGAAGTGCTACGCAACGTGAAGTCATTAAGGGGGAAAAGGTATCCCTGCTCGATTGTTGTGTGGATGGGCTTAAATAATTTTTTTTTTTTTCATGCGCCTGAAGCCTTCGGCTATTTTTCACATACGTCTTTATGTGTAGCAGAATTCGCCAGTATTTCAAAAACAAATATTGGACAAAAATGAATCGGCAAGGGATGAGAAGTCACACTGCTCGCCTGTTGTATGCAATACTTTCCAGAAAAAATCATTCTGTCTTTCTAAATCTTCTGGCTACTCCTTCCATGTGTCTCCATGTGTACTGAAACTCTCTAGTACGCTTTATAATTCATTAGACAACAATCAGTGAACAAGGGATGAGCGGTCAGAATGCTGTACCGTAGTGTGACACACTTGCGATCAAAAAAAATTATTTCGTGCGTCCGAAGTTTTTGGCTCCTTCTGACATCTCTCCTTTCGTGTTCTCAAAGTCCGTAGTAGTTGAAAAAAAACACGAATCGATTGTTGTATGATACAGGTTTAATTTACAAAAGAAAAAACTATTTACCGTGTCTGAAGCTTCTACTTACTTCTCGCATATGTTTTTACATGTACGAGATCTCTCTCGTACTGCAAAAAATTATTAGACAACAATAAGTCATCAAGAGATGACAGGTGACAATGCCCGATTTTTCTTTCGCACAACATCCATGAAAAAAATTATTCCGCCCCTCTCCAGCCTATGGCTCCTTCTCAGCCATCTTTCTGTATGTACTGTAACTGTCCAGTACTGTAAAGAAGTGCTGGACAACGTGATCAAGGGAAGGAAGCTACCACTGCTCAATTTTTGTATGGTGGAGCTTGAATTTGAAAAATTGTTTCTCGTGTCTGAAGCTTTTGGCTACTTCTCATAAACGTCTTTATGTGTTGGAGACAGTGCAGCGCGGTCGTTCCTCGAGTGACGATCGTTGTTGACGTACTAGGCGAAAGGGCCCTGGGTCCTCTCACATACGACTCCACTGAGTAAAACCCATACGACTCTCCCGAGTAAAACACAGGCAACTCGCCTATCACAAGCGGTCGGGTGAGCGGCCATACGGTGCTCGATTCTCCAGCCCTTAAAATACATTCGATAATCACAGCGGTCGGGTGAACGGCCATACGGTCCTTGATTCTCCGAGCATGGGTCAACGGCCGTACGGTCCTCGATTCTCCGATCCTTGATCATATACCTCTTACCAATAAGGGACAGCAACGGCTGACGAATCCTCGGTAAAGGTCATCAGACGTAAATTCGAAAACAATACGACCAATGAAACGAAGATTTAATACGAAATACCGCGCGAGATCGCAATGGCACAAGCCAAACGGGCTTTATGCCTTCTTATATACGCAAATTCACAATCGTCGAATCGTCGTGGATTTTTATGCCGCAAGGCTTTTCCCACAAGAGCCAATAAACGTAGAAAATACGATGGCTGAAACGCGAGTGTTTTTTCATTTTTCACAAATCCTCAACCTCCATCCTTTATTCAAAAAATATATATCCAAAACGACAAGGCAACTTCGCGATGAACGCTGTGCAATCGCTCGAGTCCAATGTCCCGGGGTCTTCGGTCGGCCTGCATGCGGCCCTCGTTATATCTAGACACAAGTTTTGCATACGTTGGGTATAATAAGGTTAGAAAGATCTTACATCGAGAGTAAATGAGATAAATCACAAAAACTTACTGTTTTATTTCTCACAGCAAATGCTCAAAGTGTCCTCCGTTGACCTCGACGCAGCAACGGGCTCGCCGGAGAAGACTCTGCGCACAACGCCCAAGCATTTCCGGTGTAATTGTAATGACTGCCCCCTCGAACCGTTGCTCGAGGTCGGCGCGATCCTGTATGGGCTCCCGATACACCTGTGACTTTATATGGCCCCAGAAAAAAAAGTCGAGGGGATTCAGGTCCGGGGATCGTGCCGGCCAATCGCGCATTCCCCCTCGGCCTAGGTATCGGTTGCCGAATATTGCGGACACCGACTCCTGCGCAATTCGACTCGTATGAGCCGGTGCTCCATCGTGCTGGAAAATAACGCGCCCCATTTCCTCTGCGCCTATCCCTGCACGCCTGCACATACGGCGCAGATGCATGGAAATGAAATTTCCGTACTGCGCGCCCGTCAAATTTCCCGCAAACTCAAACGGTCCAATCTGAAAGGAAACAAACAATCTAACGTTATCCGTAATATCTATTTTTGTTGGGCTTACATTCCATTCGATAGTACGAAAGAAGCAGAGTTTAAAAAATTTCATATCTTCTCAATATTATCGTTTCAACATTCTTGTCGGAAAATGTTGCTTCATATTTTTCGAATTGAATCTACAAAGCCGGGTAACTCTTCAATATTTTAATTTTTCATTTTCTCGATAATCATTCTGGCGTGTCATATACCACGTAAAGGAATAAAAAGCTTACCAGCCGATTTCCGATTATTCCAGCCCACATGTTGAGCGGCGGAAAGCGGTGTTGGTTGCGCGTTGCAATTATGCGGTGCGGATTTTGCTCTTTTGGCGCCCACCAATGGAAGTTTTTTGAATTCCATGCACCGTTTTTCCCGAACGAGCTTTCGTCGGTAAAGAGGATTCCGTTCAGGAAATGTTCGTCCTCCTCTTGGTGGCGAATGAGCCAGCGACAGAAATCGCTCCTCCTTTCGTAATCGCCTGCAATTAATCCTTGCACTCGAGTGTAGTGGTACGGGTGTAACCCTTCCGCCTTTAGCGTCCGCTGCACAGTCGAAGCGCTGACCTCGAGGGATCGAGCAACGGCGCGCGTACTTGTTGTCGGATCTTCCTCGACAGCCCGCAAAATTTGTTCCTCTCGACGGGGGGTCCGCGCCGTCCGTGGCCGTCCCGCGTTGACGTGGCTGGGCATGACATTTCCACTGTCACGCATGCGATTAAACGCCGCCGAAATTATTTTATCGGTCGGGTGCCGTCTCCCAACGTATTGCTCGGCATAGAGCCTCGCCGCTGCACGGGCGCTAAAGTTGCACTGCCCGTAACAGCCGATCATGTCCGCGTACTCTTGCGCCGTGTACTCGGCCATGTCGTTGTGTACGTATTGCACTCTCAATTCGATTGTTTTTTTTTGTTTGTTCACTATTTATTTCACGTAATAAATATTCGGTATAATTCACAATGATTCGCTATAATAAATGTATGCACACACTATTCACCGACTCGCGTGAGCAACCACTGAAAACCGTAACCTTGTTTGTCGACGTTCAATTGTTTTTCACGCGTTCTGCACAGATTAGTCGCACTGGCGAACTGAGGCACGCGCCACACAAAAAGAAAAAGAGACGCTCGAAAAACAAATGAACGGTGCGTCTAATCTGTGCAGAACGCGTGAAAAACAATTGAACGTCGACAAACAAGGTTGCGGTTTTCAGTGGTTGCTCACGCGAGTCGGTGAATAGTGTGTGCATACATTTATTATAGCGAATCATTGTGAATTATACCGAATATTTATTACGTGAAATAAATAGTGAACAAACAAAAAAAACAATCGAATTGAGAGTGCAATACGTACACAACGACATGGCCGAGTACACGGCGCAAGAGTACGCGGACATGATCGGCTGTTACGGGCAGTGCAACTTTAGCGCCCGTGCAGCGGCGAGGCTCTATGCCGAGCAATACGTTGGGAGACGGCACCCGACCGATAAAATAATTTCGGCGGCGTTTAATCGCATGCGTGACAGTGGAAATGTCATGCCCAGCCACGTCAACGCGGGACGGCCACGGACGGCGCGGACCCCCCGTCGAGAGGAACAAATTTTGCGGGCTGTCGAGGAAGATCCGACAACAAGTACGCGCGCCGTTGCTCGATCCCTCGAGGTCAGCGCTTCGACTGTGCAGCGGACGCTAAAGGCGGAAGGGTTACACCCGTACCACTACACTCGAGTGCAAGGATTAATTGCAGGCGATTACGAAAGGAGGAGCGATTTCTGTCGCTGGCTCATTCGCCACCAAGAGGAGGACGAACATTTCCTGAACGGAATCCTCTTTACCGACGAAAGCTCGTTCGGGAAAAACGGTGCATGGAATTCAAAAAACTTCCATTGGTGGGCGCCAAAAGAGCAAAATCCGCACCGCATAATTGCAACGCGCAACCAACACCGCTTTCCGCCGCTCAACATGTGGGCTGGAATAATCGGAAATCGGCTGGTAAGCTTTTTATTCCTTTACGTGGTATATGACACGCCAGAATGATTATCGAGAAAATGAAAAATTAAAATATTGAAGAGTTACCCGGCTTTGTAGATTCAATTCGAAAAATATGAAGCAACATTTTCCGACAAGAATGTTGAAACGATAATATTGAGAAGATATGAAATTTTTTAAACTCTGCTTCTTTCGTACTATCGAATGGAATGTAAGCCCAACAAAAATAGATATTACGGATAACGTTAGATTGTTTGTTTCCTTTCAGATTGGACCGTTTGAGTTTGCGGGAAATTTGACGGGCGCGCAGTACGGAAATTTCATTTCCATGCATCTGCGCCGTATGTGCAGGCGTGCAGGGATAGGCGCAGAGGAAATGGGGCGCGTTATTTTCCAGCACGATGGAGCACCGGCTCATACGAGTCGAATTGCGCAGGAGTCGGTGTCCGCAATATTCGGCAACCGATACCTAGGCCGAGGGGGAATGCGCGATTGGCCGGCACGATCCCCGGACCTGAATCCCCTCGACTTTTTTTTCTGGGGCCATATAAAGTCACAGGTGTATCGGGAGCCCATACAGGATCGCGCCGACCTCGAGCAACGGTTCGAGGGGGCAGTCATTACAATTACACCGGAAATGCTTGGGCGTTGTGCGCAGAGTCTTCTCCGGCGAGCCCGTTGCTGCGTCGAGGTCAACGGAGGACACTTTGAGCATTTGCTGTGAGAAATAAAACAGTAAGTTTTTGTGATTTATCTCATTTACTCTCGATGTAAGATCTTTCTAACCTTATTATACCCAACGTATGCAAAACTTGTGTCTAGATATAACGAGGGCCGCATGCAGGCCGACCGAAGACCCCGGGACATTGGACTCGAGCGATTGCACAGCGTTCATCGCGAAGTTGCCTTGTCGTTTTGGATATATATTTTTTGAATAAAGGATGGAGGTTGAGGATTTGTGAAAAATGAAAAAACACTCGCGTTTCAGCCATCGTATTTTCTACGTTTATTGGCTCTTGTGGGAAAAGCCTTGCGGCATAAAAATCCACGACGATTCGACGATTGTGAATTTGCGTATATAAGAAGGCATAAAGCCCGTTTGGCTTGTGCCATTGCGATCTCGCGCGGTATTTCGTATTAAATCTTCGTTTCATTGGTCGTATTGTTTTCGAATTTACGTCTGATGACCTTTACCGAGGATTCGTCAGCCGTTGCTGTCCCTTATTGGTAAGAGGTATATGATCAAGGATCGGAGAATCGAGGACCGTACGGCCGTTGACCCATGCTCGGAGAATCAAGGACCGTATGGCCGTTCACCCGACCGCTGTGATTATCGAATGTATTTTAAGGGCTGGAGAATCGAGCACCGTATGGCCGCTCACCCGACCGCTTGTGATAGGCGAGTTGCCTGTGTTTTACTCGGGAGAGTCGTATGGGTTTTACTCAGTGGAGTCGTATGTGAGAGGACCCAGGGCCCTTTCGCCTAGTACGTCAACAACGATCGTCACTCGAGGAACGACCGCGCTGCACTGTCTCCAACACATAAAGACGTTTATGAGAAGTAGCCAAAAGCTTCAGACACGAGAAACAATTTTTCAAATTCAAGCTCCACCATACAAAAATTGAGCAGTGGTAGCTTCCTTCCCTTGATCACGTTGTCCAGCACTTCTTTACAGTACTGGACAGTTACAGTACATACAGAAAGATGGCTGAGAAGGAGCCATAGGCTGGAGAGGGGCGGAATAATTTTTTTCATGGATGTTGTGCGAAAGAAAAATCGGGCATTGTCACCTGTCATCTCTTGATGACTTATTGTTGTCTAATAATTTTTTGCAGTACGAGAGAGATCTCGTACATGTAAAAACATATGCGAGAAGTAAGTAGAAGCTTCAGACACGGTAAATAGTTTTTTCTTTTGTAAATTAAACCTGTATCATACAACAATCGATTCGTGTTTTTTTTCAACTACTACGGACTTTGAGAACACGAAAGGAGAGATGTCAGAAGGAGCCAAAAACTTCGGACGCACGAAATAATTTTTTTTGATCGCAAGTGTGTCACACTACGGTACAGCATTCTGACCGCTCATCCCTTGTTCACTGATTGTTGTCTAATGAATTATAAAGCGTACTAGAGAGTTTCAGTACACATGGAGACACATGGAAGGAGTAGCCAGAAGATTTAGAAAGACAGAATGATTTTTTCTGGAAAGTATTGCATACAACAGGCGAGCAGTGTGACTTCTCATCCCTTGCCGATTCATTTTTGTCCAATATTTGTTTTTGAAATACTGGCGAATTCTGCTACACATAAAGACGTATGTGAAAAATAGCCGAAGGCTTCAGGCGCATGAAAAAAAAAAAAATTATTTAAGCCCATCCACACAACAATCGAGCAGGGATACCTTTTCCCCCTTAATGACTTCACGTTGCGTAGCACTTCTCTACAGTACTAGAGAGTCACAGTACACACCAAAAGATGATAGAGAAGTAGCCATAAGCTTGAGAGGTGCGAAATAATTTTTTCCATTAAAATTGTACGGTAGAACAGTCGAGCAGCGTCACCTGTTACCCCTCGATGACTTATTATTGTCTAATAGTTTTTTTTTTTTTTTTTACAGTACGAGAAAGTTCCCGTGCATATAAAAACATATGTGAGAAGTAACTAGAAGCTTCAAACACGGGAAATCATATTGTTTTTAATAAATCTATAGCATGCAACAACCGATGAGTCCCACCTCTCAAGTCTGGACCATTTGTTGTTGACCAGTATTTTCTCTGAATTCCTCCAGAATACTGGTACGCATGCAAATAGATGTATAAAGTGGCCAGACTATTCGGGCGCAAGCGATTTTTTTTGCTACCAGGTGTACAACATTTTATTTATTATCAATCTCCTTCTCTGCCGATTATTGGAGACTAGTATTTTTTTTCCAACTACTAGAGACTTGACGTGCACGAAAAAACTAATGTCAGAAAGAGCCAGAAACTCCGGACGCGGGAAATAATATCTTTGATCGATAGTGTACCATGCGACGTTACCGCAGCATGACCTCTCATTCCCTGATGACTGGCTATCGTGTAATGATTTATTTGGCTTACTAGAGAATTTCAGTACACATGAAGATACATGAAAGAAGTATCCAGAAGCTTCAGAAATCGAGAACGATTTTTTTCCGGAAAGTGTTCCATACAACAGTCGAGCAGTGTGATTTCTCATCCCTCGCTGATTCATTGTTGTCCAATATTCGATTTCGAAATACCGGCTAGGTCTCTTACATGTAAAGACGTATGTGAAAAGTAGCCAAATGCGTCAGACACAAGAAACCATATTTGTTATCCAAACTCCACAACACACCAATCGAGCAGTGGTACCTTGCCTGCCTTGATCACTTCTCGTTGTCGAGCATTTCGTTAAAGTGCTGGAGAGTAACAGTACACACAGAAAGATGGGTGAGAAGTGGCCATGAGCATGCTAGGCGCGAAATAATTTTTTTTTCATGGAAGTCGTACTATAGAACAATCGAGCAGTGTCACCTGTCATCCCTTGATGATCTATTGTTGTCTAATGTTTTTTTTTGCGGTACCACAAAGTTCTCGTAGATATAAAAACATATGTGAGAAGTAATTAGAAACTTCAGAAACGGGAAATAATTTTTTGTATGAGACCTGTACCTTGCAACAATCGAGAAGTCTCACCTCTCATGCCTGGACAATTAATTGCTGTCCAGTATTCATTCTGAATTTGTGGAGAGGTCTAGTACGCATTCAAATAGATCTAATGAGTCGGAAGAATATTCAGGCACACGATTTTTTTTTTTTGCTGCGAGGTGTACAATACAACATTTGATTGTTCATCTATCTCCTTCTCTGCCGATTTATTGAAACTAATATTTTTATTCAACTACTAGCGACTTTTGGTGCACAAAAGTACTAATGTCAGACGGACCCAGAAACGTCGGACGCACGAAATAATATTTTTCATCGAAAGTGTACCATACGACGTTACAGCAGCCCGACCTCTCATCCATTGATGACTGGTTTTGTTCTAATGATTTATTCAGCATACTAGAGAGTTTCAGTACAGATAAAGACACATGAAAGAAGTAGCCAGAGGCTTCAGAAATCGCGGATGATTTTTTTTCTGGAATGTGTTCAATAGAACAGTCGAGGAGTGTGACATCTCATCACTCGCCGCTTCATTGTTGTCCAATATTTGTTTTTGTAAGACTGGCGAGTTCTCCTACACATGAAGACGTATATGAGAAGCAGCCAAAAGCTTTAGACGCACGAAACAATTTTTTTCATTCAAGCTCCGCCACACAACAATCGATCAGTGGTACCTTCATTCCCATGATCAGTTCTCGCTTTACAGTACTGGACAGTTACAGACCACACAGAAAGATAGGTAAGTAGTAGCCAAAAACTTGAGAGACGCGGTTTCTTTTTTTTTTCATGGATATTGTACGGTAGAACGATTGAGCAGTGTCACCTGTTATCGTTTGATGTCATATTGTTGTCTAATATCTTTTTTACAGTACGAGGAAGGTGTCGTACATATAAAAACATATGTGAGAAGTAACTAGAAGTTTCAGACACGGAAAATCGATATTTTTTTCTTAAAACTGTATCATACAACATTCGATTCTTGTTCTATCTCCCTCTCTGTCGATTTATTGAGACTAATATTTTTTTTTCAACTACTAGAGACTTTTAGAACACGAAAGATCCGACGTCAGAAGGAGCCAAAAACTTTGGACGCACGAAATCATTTTTTTGATCGCACTTGTATGACACGACGATACACCAGTCTGACGTCTCATCCTATGTTGACAGATTGCTGTCTAATCATTTATGCAGCGAACTGGAGAGTTTCGGTGCACATGGAGACATATGGAAGAAGTAGCCAGAAGCTTCAGAAATAGAGATCGATTTTTTCCTGAAAAGTATCCCATAGAACAGTCGAGAAATGTGTTTTCTCATCCCTTGCCGATTCATTGTTGTCCAATATTTGTTTTTGAAATACTGGCGAGGTCTCCTACACATAAAGACGTATGTGAGAAGTAGCCAAACGCTTCAGACAAATGAATTTTTATTTTAATTCCAGCCGTACCACACATCAACCGAGCAGCGGTACCGTTCCTACCTTGACGACTGCTCGTTGTCTAGCACATATCTAGAGTACTAGAGAGTTACATGCAGTACACACAGAAAGATGGCAGTGAAATAGCCATAAGCTTGAGAGGGGCGAAATAATTTTATTCATTAAGGTTCTACGGTAGGACAATCGAGTAGTGTCACCTGTCACCCCTTGATGACTCATTGTCGTCTAATATTTTTTTTACAGTACGAGAAAGTTCTCGTATATATAAAAACATACGTGAGAAGTAAATAGAAGCTTCAGATACGGGAAATTATATTTTATTTAACTAAATCTGCACCGAACAACAGTCGAGAAGTCCCACATCTCATGCCTGTACGATTTATTGTTGTCCAGTATGTTTTCAGAATTCCTGGAAAGTTCTAGTACGCATACAAACAGGCGCAAAAAGTGGCATGAATATTTAGGCACACGGAATTTTTTTTTTGCTCCGAAGTGTACACTACAAAATTTGATTTTTGATCTATCTCCTTCTCTGCCAATTTATGGAGAGTAATATTTTTTATTTCAACGTCTAGCAACGTTTGGTAAACGAAAGAACCAATACCAGACGGATCCAGAAACTTCGGACGCACGAAATAATATTTTTGATCGAAAGTGTACCATACGACGTTCCAGCAGCCTGACCTCTCATCCATTGATGACTGGTTTTGTTCTAATGATTTATTTGGCATACTGGAGAGATTCAGTACACATAAAGACTCGATATTAGAAGAAGCCAGGAGCTTCAGAAATCGAGATTGATTTTCTCTGGAAAGTGTGGCATAGAACAGTCGAGCAGTGTAATTTCTCATCCCTCGCCGCTTCACTGTTGCCCAATATTTGTTTTTGAAATACTGGCGAGTTCTCCTGCACATGAAGACATATATGAGATGTAGCCAGAAGCTTCAGACACACGAAACGATATTTTTAATTCAAGCTCCGCCACATACAAATCGAGCAGTGGTACCTTCCTTCCCTTGATCACTTCTCGTTGTCTAGCACCTCTTTACAGTACTGGAGAGTTACAGTACACAGAGAAAGATCGTTCAGAAGTAGCCATGAGCTTGAGAGGCGCGAAAGAATTTTTTCACGGAAGTTGTACGGTAGAACAATCCAGCAGTATCACCGGTCGTCCCTTGATGACCTATTGTTGTCTAATATTTTGTGTACAGTACGAGGAAGGTCTCACACGTATAAAAACATATGTGAGAAGCAACTAGAAGCTTCAGACACGGGAAATCGATTTTTTTTTACCAATCCTGTACCGTAAACATTCGATTCTTGTTCTATCTCCCTCTCTGCCGATTTATTGAGACTGTTATTTTTTTTTCAACTACTAGAGAAATTTAGAACAGAAAAGAACAGATGTCAGAAGGAGGCAAAAACTTCGGAAGCACGAAATAACTTTTTTGATTGGAAAAGTATCACAGGGCGGGACACCAGTCGGAACTCTCATCCCTGGTTGACTGATTGTTGTCTAATCATTTATTTAGCGTACACGGAGTTTCAGTATACATGGAGACATGTGGAGGAAGTAGCCAGAAGCTTCAGAAATAGAGAATGATTTTTTTCTGCAAAGTATCCCATACAACAGTCGAGGAGTGTGATTTCTCCTCTGATGCCGATTCATTGTTGTCCAATATTTGTGTAAGAAATGCTGGCGAGTTCTCCTACACATGAAGACGTATGGGAGAAGTAGCCAAAAGCTTCAGACACACGAAACAATTTTTTTTATTCAAGCTCCACCGCACGACAATCGAGCCGTGGTACCTTCCTTCCCTTGATCACTTCTCGTTGTCTAGCACCTCTTTACAGTACTGGAGAGTCACAGTACACGGAGAAAGATCGTTCAGAAGTAGCCATGAGCTTGAGAGGCGCGAAAGAATTGTTTTCACGGAAGTTGTACGGTAGAGCAATCGAGCAGTATCACCTGTCGTCCCATGATGACCTATTGTTGTCTAATATTTTTTGTACATTACGAGGAAGGTCTCACACATATGAAAACAAATGAGAGAAGCAACTAGAAGCTTCAGACACGGAAATTCGATTTTTTTTTTTTTTACTAAACATGTACCGTAAACATTTTATTCTTGTCCTATCGCCCTCTCTGCCGATTTATTGAGGCGGATATTTTTTTTTTAACTACTAGAGACTTTTAGATCACAAAAGACGAGATGTCGGAAGGAGCCACAAACTTCGGACGCTCGAAATAATTATTTTTTATCCCAAGTGTATCACACGACGGGACACCAGTCTGACCTCTCATCCCTTGTTGGCTGATTGTTGTCGAATCATTTATTTAGCGTACTCGAGAGTTTCAGTACACATGGAGACATATGGAAGAAGTAGCCAGAAGCGTCAGAAATAGAGAATGATTTTTTTCTGCAAAGTATCCCATCCAAGAGTCGAGCAGTGTGATTTCTCATCTCCTGCCGACGCATTGTTGCCCAATATTTGTTTTAGAAATGCTGGCGAGTTCTCATACACATAAAGACGTATGGGAGAAGTAGCCAAAAGCTTCAGACACACGAAACAATTTTTTTATTCAAGCTCCAACACACAACAATCGAGCAGTGGTACCTTCCTTCCCTTGATCACTTTTCGTTGTCTAGCACCTCTTTACAGTACTGGAGAGTTACAGTACACAGAGAAAGATCGTTCAGAAGTAGCCATGTGCATGAGAGGCGCGAAAGAATTTTTTTCACGGAAGTTGTACGGTAGAACAATCTAGCAGTATCACCTATCGTCCCTTGATGACCTATTGTTGTCTAATATTTTTTGTACAGTACGAGGATGGTCTCACACGTATAAAAACATATGTGAGAAGCAACTAGAAGCTTCAGACACGGGAAATCGATTTTTTTTTACCAAACCTGTACCGTGAACATTCGATTCTTGTTCTATCTCCCTCTCTGCCGATTTATTGAGACTGTTATTTTTTTTTTTCAACTACTAGAGAAATATACAACAGGAACGAACAGATGTCAGAAGGAGGCAAAAACTTCGGACGCACGAAATCATTTTTTGATTGGAAAAGTATCACAGGGCGGGCCACCAGTCGGACCTCTCATCCCTAGTTGACTGATTGCTGTCTAATCATTTATTTAGCGTACTACGGAGTTTCAATAAACATGGAGACATGTGGAGGAAGTAGCCAGAAGCTTCAGAAATAGAGAATGATTTTTTTCTGCAAAGTATCCCATGCAACAGTCGAGGCGTGTGATTTCTCCTCTGTTGCCGATTCACTGTTGTCCAATATTTGTTTAAGAAATGCTGGCGAGTTCTCCTACACATGAAGACGTATGGGAGAAGTAGCCAAAAGCTTCAGACTCACGAAACAATTTTGTTATTCAAGCTCCACCACACAACAATCGAGCAGTGGGACCTTCCTTCCCTTGATCACTTCTCGTTGTCTAGCACCTCTTTACAGTACTGGAGAGTCACAGTACACAGAGAAAGATCGTTCAGAAGTAGCCATGTGCTTGAGAGGCGCGAAAGAGATTTTTTCACGGAAGTTGTACGGTAGAACAATCGAGCAGTATCACCGGTTGTCCCTTGATGACCAATTGTTGTCTAATATTTTGTGTACAGTACGAGGAAGGTCTCACACGTATAAAAACATATGTGAGAAGCAACTAGAAGCTTCAGACACGGGAAATCGATTTTTTTTTACCAATCCTGAACCGTAAATATTCGATTCTTGTTCTATCTCCCTCTCTGCCGATTTATTGAGACTGTTATTTTTTTTTCAACTACTAGAGAAGTTTAGAACAGGAAAGAACAGATGTCAGAAAGAGGCAAAAACTTCGGAAGCACGAAATAACTTTTTTGATTGGAAAAGTATCACAGGGCGGGACACCAGTCGGACCTCTCATCCCTGGTTGACTGATTATTGTCTAATCATTTATTTAGCGTACTACGGAGTTTCAGTAAACATGGAGACATGTGGAGGAAGTAGCCAGAAGCTTCAGAAATAGAGAATGATTTTTTTCTGCAAAGTATCCCATACAACAGTCGAGGAGTGTGATTTCTCCTCTGATGCCGATTCATTGTTGTCCAATATTTGTTTAAGAAATGCTGGCGAGTTCTCCTACACATGAAGACGTATGGGAGAAGTAGCCAAAAGCTTCGGACACACGAAAAAATTTTTTTTATTCAAGCTCCACCGCACGACAATCGAGCAGTGGTACCTTCCTTCCCTTGATCACTTCTCGTTGTCTAGCACCTCTTTACAGTACTGGAGAGTCACAGTACACAGAGAAAGATCGTTCAGAAGTAGCCATGAGCTTGAGAGGCGCGAAAGAATTGTTTTCACGGAAGTTGTACGGTAGAACAATCGAGCAGTATCACCTGTCGTCCCATGATGACCTATTGTTGTCTAATATTTTTTGTACATTACGAGGAAGGTCTCGCACATATGAAAACAAATGAGAGAAGCAACTAGAAGCTTCAGACACGGAAATTCGATTTTTTTTTTACTAAACATGTACCGTAAACATTTTATTCTTGTCCTATCGCCCTCTCTGCCGATTTATTGAGGCGGATATTTTTTTTTTAACTACTAGAGACTTTTAGATCACAAAAGACGAGATGTCGGAAGGAGCCACAAACTTCGGACGCTCGAAATAATTATTTTTTATCCCAAGTGTATCACACGACGGGACACCAGTCTGACCTCTCATCCCTTGTTGGCTGATTGTTGTCGAATCATTTATTTAGCGTACTCGAGAGTTTCAGTACACATGGAGACATATGGAAGAAGTAGCCAGAAGCGTCAGAAATAGAGAATGATTTTTTTCTGCAAAGTATCCCATCCAAGAGTCGAGCAGTGTGATTTCTCATCTCCTGCCGACGCATTGTTGCCCAATATTTGTTTTAGAAATGCTGGCGAGTTCTCATACACATAAAGACGTATGGGAGAAGTAGCCAAAAGCTTCAGACACACGAAACAATTTTTTTATTCAAGCTCCAACACACAACAATCGAGCAGTGGTACCTTCCTTCCCTTGATCACTTTTCGTTGTCTAGCACCTCTTTACAGTACTGGAGAGTTACAGTACACAGAGAAAGATCGTTCAGAAGTAGCCATGTGCATGAGAGGCGCGAAAGAATTTTTTTCACGGAAGTTGTACGGTAGAACAATCTAGCAGTATCACCTATCGTCCCTTGATGACCTATTGTTGTCTAATATTTTTTGTACAGTACGAGGATGGTCTCACACGTATAAAAACATATGTGAGAAGCAACTAGAAGCTTCAGACACGGGAAATCGATTTTTTTTTACCAAACCTGTACCGTGAACATTCGATTCTTGTTCTATCTCCCTCTCTGCCGATTTATTGAGACTGTTATTTTTTTTTTCAACTACTAGAGAAATATACAACAGGAACGAACAGATGTCAGAAGGAGGCAAAAACTTCGGACGCACGAAATCATTTTTTGATTGGAAAAGTATCACAGGGCGGGCCACCAGTCGGACCTCTCATCCCTAGTTGACTGATTGCTGTCTAATCATTTATTTAGCGTACTACGGAGTTTCAATAAACATGGAGACATGTGGAGGAAGTAGCCAGAAGCTTCAGAAATAGAGAATGATTTTTTTCTGCAAAGTATCCCATGCAACAGTCGAGGCGTGTGATTTCTCCTCTGTTGCCGATTCACTGTTGTCCAATATTTGTTTAAGAAATGCTGGCGAGTTCTCCTACACATGAAGACGTATGGGAGAAGTAGCCAAAAGCTTCAGACTCACGAAACAATTTTGTTATTCAAGCTCCACCACACAACAATCGAGCAGTGGGACCTTCCTTCCCTTGATCACTTCTCGTTGTCTAGCACCTCTTTACAGTACTGGAGAGTCACAGTACACAGAGAAAGATCGTTCAGAAGTAGCCATGTGCTTGAGAGGCGCGAAAGAGATTTTTTCACGGAAGTTGTACGGTAGAACAATCGAGCAGTATCACCGGTTGTCCCTTGATGACCAATTGTTGTCTAATATTTTGTGTACAGTACGAGGAAGGTCTCACACGTATAAAAACATATGTGAGAAGCAACTAGAAGCTTCAGACACGGGAAATCGATTTTTTTTTACCAATCCTGTACCGTAAATATTCGATTCTTGTTCTATCTCCCTCTCTGCCGATTTATTGAGACTGTTATTTTTTTTTCAACTACTAGAGAAGTTTAGAACAGGAAAGAACAGATGTCAGAAAGAGGCAAAAACTTCGGAAGCACGAAATAACTTTTTTGATTGGAAAAGTATCACAGGGCGGGACACCAGTCGGACCTCTCATCCCCGGTTGACTGATTATTGTCTAATCATTTATTTAGCGTACTACGGAGTTTCAGTAAACATGGAGACATGTGGAGGAAGTAGCCAGAAGCTTCAGAAATAGAGAATGATTTTTTTCTGCAAAGTATCCCATACAACAGTCGAGGAGTGTGATTTCTCCTCTGATGCCGATTCATTGTTGTCCAATATTTGTTTAAGAAATGCTGGCGAGTTCTCCTACACATGAAGACGTATGGGAGAAGTAGCCAAAAGCTTCGGACACACGAAAAAAATTTTTTAATTCAAGCTCCACCGCACGACAATCGAGCAGTGGTACCTTCCTTCCCTTGATCACTTCTCGTTGTCTAGCACCTCTTTACAGTACTGGAGAGTCACAGTACACAGAGAAAGATCGTTCAGAAGTAGCCATGAGCTTGAGAGGCGCGAAAGAATTGTTTTCACGGAAGTTGTACGGTAGAACAATCGAGCAGTATCACCTGTCGTCCCATGATGACATTGTTGTCTAATATTTTTTGTACATTACAAGGAAGGTCTCGCACATATGAAAACAAATGAGAGAAGCAACTAGAAGCTTCAGACACGGGAATTCGATTTTTTTTTTTTTTACTAAACATGTACCGTAAACATTTTATTCTTGTCCTATCGCCCTCTCTGCCGATTTATTGAGGCGGATATTTTTTTTGTTAACTACTAGAGACTTTTAGATCACAAAAGACGAGATGTCGGAAGGAGCCACAAACTTCGGACGCTCGAAATAATTATTTTTTATCCCAAGTGTATCACACGACGGGACACCAGTCTGACCTCTCATCCCTTGTTGGCTGATTGTTGTCTAATCATTTATTTAGCGTACTCGAGAGTTTCAGTACACATGGAGACATATGGAAGAAGTAGCCAGAAGCGTCAGAAATAGAGAATGATTTTTTTCTGCAAAGTATCCCATCCAAGAGTCGAGCAGTGTGATTTCTCATCTCCTGCCGACGCATTGTTGCCCAATATTTGTTTTAGAAATGCTGGCGAGTTCTCATACACATAAAGACGTATGGGAGAAGTAGCCAAAAGCTTCAGACACACGAAACAATTTTTTTATTCAAGCTCCAACACACAACAATCGAGCAGTGGTACCTTCCTTCCCTTGATCACTTTTCGTTGTCTAGCACCTCTTTACAGTACTGGAGAGTTACAGTACACAGAGAAAGATCGTTCAGAAGTAGCCATGTGCATGAGAGGCGCGAAAGAATTTTTTTCACGGAAGTTGTACGGTAGAACAATCTAGCAGTATCACCTGTCGTCCCTTGATGACCTATTGTTGTCTAATATTTTTTGTACAGTACGAGGATGGTCTCACACGTATAAAAACATATGTGAGAAGCAACTAGAAGCTTCAGACACGGGAAACCGATTTTTTTTACCAAACCTGTACCGTGAACATTCGATTCTTGTTCTATCTCCCTCTCTGCCGATTTATTGAGACTGTTATTTTTTTTTTCAACTACTAGAGAAATATACAACAGGAAAGAACAGATGTCAGAAGGAGGCAAAAACTTCGGACGCACGAAATCATTTTTTGATTGGAAAAGTATCACAGGGCGGGCCACCAGTCGGACCTCTCATCCCTAGTTGACTGATTGCTGTCTAATCATTTATTTAGCGTACTACGGAGTTTCAATAAACATGAAGACATGTGGAGGAAGTAGCCAGAAGCTTCAGAAATAGAGAATGATTTTTTTCTGCAAAGTATCCCATGCAACAGTCGAGGCGTGTGATTTCTCCTCTGTTGCCGATTCACTGTTGTCCAATATTTGTTTAAGAAATGCTGGCGAGTTCTCCTACACATGAAGACGTATGGGAGAAGTAGCCAAAAGCTTCAGACTCACGAAACAATTTTGTTATTCAAGCTCCACCACACAACAATCGAGCAGTGGGACCTTCCTTCCCTTGATCACTTCTCGTTGTCTAGCACCTCTTTACAGTACTGGAGAGTCACAGTACACAGAGAAAGATCGTTCAGAAGTAGCCATGTGCTTGAGAGGCGCGAAAGAGATTTTTCACGGAAGTTGTACGGTAGAACAATCGAGCAGTATCACCGGTTGTCCCTTGATGACCAATTGTTGTCTAATATTTTGTGTACAGTACGAGGAAGGTCTCACACGTATAAAAACATATGTGAGAAGCAACTAGAAGCTTCAGACACGGGAAATCGATTTTTTTTTACCAATCCTGTACCGTAAACATTGGATTCTTGTTCTATCTCCCTCTCTGCCGATTTATTGAGACTGTTATTTTTTTTTCAACTACTAGAGAAATTTAGAACAGGAAAGAACAGATGTCAGAAGGAGGCAAAAACTTCGGACGCACGAAATAACTTTTTTGATTGGAAAAGTATCACAGGGCGGGACACCAGTCGGACCTCTCATCCCTGGTTGACTGATTATTGTCTAATCATTTATTTAGCGTACTACGGAGTTTCAGTAAACATGGAGACATGTGGAGGAAGTAGCCAGAAGCTTCAGAAATAGAGAATGATTTTTTTCTGCAAAGTATCCCATACAACAGTCGAGGAGTGTGATTTCTCCTCTGATGCCGATTCATTGTTGTCCAATATTTGTTTAAGAAATGCTGGCGAGTTCTCCTACACATGAAGACGTATGGGAGAAGTAGCCAAAAGCTTCAGACACACGAAACAATTTTTTTTATTCAAGCTCCACCGCACGACAATCGAGCAGTGGTACCTTCCTTCCCTTGATCACTTCTCGTTGTCTAGCACCTCTTTACAGTACTGGAGAGTCACAGTACACAGAGAAAGATCGTTCAGAAGTAGCCATGAGCTTGAGAGGCGCGAAAGAATTGTTTTCACGGAAGTTGTACGGTAGAACAATCGAGCAGTATCACCTGTCGCCCCTTGATGACCTATTGTTGTCTAATATTTTTTGTACATTACGAGGAAGGTCTTAAACATATAAAAACATTTGTGAGAAGCAACTATAAGCTTCAGACACGGGAAATCGTTTTTTTTTACTACAGCTGTACCGTAAATCGATTTTTGTTCTATCTCCCTCTCTGCCGATTTATTGAGACTGATATTTTTTTTCAACTACTAGAGAATGTTAGAAGATGAAAGAACAGATGTCAGAAGAAACCAAAAACTTTGGACGCGCGAAATAATTTTTTTGATCGGAAGTGTATCACACGGCGGTACACCAGTCTGTCCTCTCATCCCTTGTTGACTGATTGTTGTCTAATCATTTATTTAGCGTACTCGAGAGTTTCAGTACGCATGGAGACATATGGAAGAAGTAGCCAGGAGCTTCAAAATTAGAGAATAATTTTTTTCTGCAAAGTACCCCATACAACAGTCGAGCAGTGTAATTTCTCATCCCTCGCCGTTTCATAGTTGCCCAATATTTGTTTTTGAGATACTGGCGAGTTCTCCTGCACATGAAGACGCATATGAGATGTAGCCAAAAGCTTCAGACACAAGAACCGATATTTTTAATTCAAGCTCCACCACACGACAATCGAGCAGTGGCACTTTCCTTCCCTTGATCACTTCTCGTTGTCTAGCACCTCTTTACAGTACTGGTGAATTGCAGTACACACAGAAAGATCGGTCAGAAGTAGCCATGCGCTTGAGAGGCGCGAAAGAATTATTTTCGCGGAAGTCTTACGGTAGAACAATCGAGCAGTCTCACCTGTCGTCCCTTGATGATCTATTGTTGTCTGATACTTTTTGTTCAGCACGAGGAAGGTCTCACACATATAAAAACATACGTGAGAAGCAACTAGAAGCTTCAGACACGGGAAATCGATTTTTTTTTACAAAACCTGTACCGTAAACACTTGATTCTTGTTCTATCTCCCTCTCTGCCGATTTATTGAGATTGATATTTTTTTTCATCTACTAGATAATTTTAGAAGAGGGAAGAACAGATGGCAGACGGAGCCAAAAACTTCGGACGGGCGAAATAACTTCATCGATCGGAAGTGTAGCACACGGCGGGACACCAGTCTGACCTCTCATCCCTTGTTGACTGATTGTTGTCTAATCATTTATTTAGCGTCCTCAAGAGTTTCAGTACACATGGAGACATATGGAAGCAGTAGCCGGACGCTTCAGAAATAGAGAAGGATTTTTTTTTGCAATGTATCCCATCCAACAGTCGAACAGTGTGATTTCTCATCTCTTGCCGATGCATTGTTGCCCAATATTTGTTTAAGAAATGCTGGCGAGTTCTCCTACACATAAAGACGTATGCGAGAAGTCGCCAAAAGCTTCAGACACGCGATTTTTTTTTTTCATGCCCCATTACACAACAATCGACCAGTGGTACCTTTCCTCCCTTCATGACTTCTCGTTGTCTAGCACTTGTCTACAGTGCTCGAGAGTTACAGTACACACAGAAAGATGACAGACAACTAGCCGTAAGCTTGAGAGGCGCGAAATAATTTTATTCATTATAGTTGTACTGTAGAACAATCGAGCAGTGTCACATGTCCTCCCTCGATGACCTATTGTTGTCTAATATTTTTTTTACGGTACCACAAAGTTCTCGTACATATAAAAACATATGTGAGAACTAACTAGAAGCTTTAGACGCAGGAAGTCATTTTTTTATTAAACCTGTACCATGGGACAATCGAGAAGTCTTATGCCTGGACAATTTGTTGTTTCCCAGAATTTTTTATGCATTCCTGGAGAGTTCTAGTAAGCATACAAATAGATGTAAAAAGTTGGCAAAATATTCGGGCACGCGCTTTTTTTTGCTACTCGGTGCACAATACACCATTTGATTTTTTATCTACCTCCTTCTCTGCCGATCTATTGAGACTAATCTTTTTTTCAACTACAAGCCACTTTTAGTACACCAAAGAACTAATGCCCGACGGAGCCAGAAACTTTGGACCCACGAAATAGTATTTTTAATCGCAAGTGTACAACACGACGTTACAGCAGCCTGACCTCTCGTCCATTGATTGATTCGAAAGTCTTGTTCGAATGATTTATTTAGCATACTGGAGAGTTTCAGTACACATACAGACGTATGAAAGAAGTAGCCAGGAGCTTTAGAAATCGAGAATGATCTTTTTCTGGAAACTGCTCCATAGAACAGTCGAGCAGTGTGATTTCTCATCCCTCGCCAATTCATTGTCGTCGAATTTTTTGTTGTTGAAATATTGGCGAGTTCTCCTACACATAAAGACGTATGTAAAGAGTAGCTAAACGCTTCAGACATACGAAACCATTTTTTTTATTCAAGCCTTACCAGACAACAATCGAACAGCGGTACCTTCCCTCCCTTCACGACCTCTCGTTATCTGGCACGTTCTTACAGTACTAGAGAACGATCGTACACACAGAAAGATGGCTGAGATGTCGCCATGGGCTTGAGAGGAGCGACATTTTTTTTTTCCATTGAAGTTGTACGGTCCAACAATCGAGCAATGTCACCTGTCACCCCTTGATGACTTATTGTCGTCTAATCTTTATTTTTACAGTACGAGAATGTTCTCGTACATATACAAACATATGTGAGAAGTAAGTAGAAGCTTCGGACACGGGAAGTCATTTTTTTTAAATTAAATCTGTACCATGCAACAATCGAGAAGTCCCACCGCTCATGCCTTAACCAATTATTGTTGACCAGTATTTTTTTCTGAATTCCTGGAGAGTTCTAGTACGCATACAAACATCTGTTTGTATGCGTACTAGAACACGGCATTTTTGTGCCACGAAGTGTACATTACAACATTTGATTTTTTGTCTACCTCCTTCTCTGCCGATTTATGAAGACTAATATATATATATATATTTTTTTTTTCATCTGCTAGCAACTTTTAGTACACGACAGAACTAATGTGAGACGGAGCCAGAAACTTCGGACGCACGAAATAATATTTTTGATCGAAAGTAAACCGTACGACGTTACAGCAGCCTGACCTCTCATCCAGTGATGACTGGTCTTGTTGTCATGATTTATTTAGCATACTGGAGACATTCAGTACACATAAAGACTCAATATAGAAGTAGCCAGGAGCCTCAGAAATAGAGAATGATTTTTTTCTGCAAAGTATCCCATACAACAGTCGAGGAGTGTGATTTCTCCTCTGTTGCCGATTCATTGTTGTCCAATATTTGTTTTAGAAGTGCTGGCGAGTTCTCCTACACATAAAGACGTATGGGAGAAGTAGCTGAAAGCTTCAGACACACGAAACAATTTTTTTAATTCAAGCTCCACCACACAACAATCGAGCAGTGGCACCTTCCTTCCCTTCATCACTTCTCGTTGTCTAGCACCTCTTTGCAGTACTGGAGAGTTACAGTACACACAGAAAGGTCGTTCAGAAGTAGCCATGAGCTTGAGAGGCGCGAAAGAATTTTTTTAATGGAAGTTGTACGGTAGAACAATCGAGCAGTATCACCTGTCATCCCTTGATGACTTATTGTTGTCTTATATTTTTTGTACAGTACGAGGAAGGTCTCACGCATATAAAAACAAATGAGAGGAGCAACTAGAGGCTTCAGACACGGGAATTCGATTTTTTTTTACTAAACATGCACCGTAAACTTTTGATTCTTGTTCTATCTCCCTCTCTGCCGATTTATTGAGACTGATATTTTTTTTAAACTACTAGAGACTTTTAGATCACAAAAGACCAGATGTCAGAAGGAGCCAAAAACTTAGGACGCGCGAAATAATTTCTTTGATCGGAAGTATATCACGCGGCGGTGCACCAGTCTGACCTCTCATCCCTTGTTGACTGATTGTTGTCTAATCATTTATTTAGCGTACTCGAGAGTTTTAGTACACATGGAGACATATGGAAGAAGTAGGCAGAAGCTTCAGAAATAGAGAATGTTTTTTTTTTGCAAAGTATCCCATACAACACTTGAGCAGTGTGATTTCTCATCTCTTGCCGATGCATTGTTGTCCAATATTTGTTTTAGAAATGCTGGCCAGCTCGCCTATATATAAACACGTATGGGAGAAGTAGCCAAAAGCTTCAGACACACGAAACAATTTTTTTTATTCGATCACCGCCACACAATAATCGAGCAGTGGTACCGTCCTTCCCTTGATCACTTCTCGTTGTCTAGCACCTCTTTACCGTACTGCAGAGTTACAGTATACACAGGAAGATCATTCAGAAGTAGCCGTGATCTTGAGAGGCGCGAAAGAATTTTTTTCATGGAAGTTGTAAGGTAGAACAATCGAGCAGTGTCACCTGTCACCCCTTGATGACTGATTGTCGTCTAATATTTTTTTTTACAGTACGGGAATGTTCTCGTACATATAAAAACATATGTGAGAAGTAACTAGAAGCTTCAGACACGGGAAATCATATTTTTAACAATTAAGTCTTTACCATGCAACAATCGAGAAGTCCCACCTCTCATGCCGGTACCATTTATTGTTGTCCAGTATTTTTTTTCTGAATTCCTCGAGAGTTCTAGTACGCATACAAACAGATGTAAAAAGTGTCAAGAATATTCGGGCACACGGCATTTTTTTTGCTACGAAGTGTAAATTACAACATTTGATTTTTTGTCTACCTCCTTCTCTGCCGATTTATGATGACTAATATTTTTTTTTTTCATCTACTAGCAACTTTTAGTACACGGCAGAACTAACGTCAGACGCAGCCAGAATCTTGGGGCGCATGAAATAATATTTTTTATCGAAAGTATACCATACGACGTTACAGCAGCCTGACCTCCCATCCATTGATGACTGGTGTTGTTGTAATGGTTTATTCGGCGTACTAGACAGTTTCAGTACACATAACGACACATGGACGAAGTAGCCAAAAGCTTCAGAAATCACGAATGATTTTTTTCTGTAAAGTGTTCCATAGAACAGTCGAGCAGTGTCATTTCTCATCCCTCGTCGCTTCATTGTTGGCCAATATTGGTTTTTAAAATACTGGCGAGTTCTCCTGCACATGAAGATGTATATGAGATGTAGTCGAAGGCTTCAGACACACGAAACGTTATTTTTAATTCAAGCTCCACCACACGATAATCGAGCAGTGGTATCTTTCCTCCCTTGATCATTTCTCGTTGCCTAGCACTTCTTTACAGTACGGGAGTTTTACAGTGTACACACAAAGATAGCTGAGATGTAGCCATTAGTCCGAGAGGCGCGAAACACTTTTTTTCATGGAAGTTGTACGGTCGAATAGTCGAGCAGTGTCACCCGTCATCCCTTGACGACTTATTGTTGTCTAATTTTTTTTGTTTACCGTACGAGGAAGATCTTGTACATATAAATACATATGTGAGAATGAACTAGAAGCTCCAGGCACGGAAAATCATTTTTTTTTAAACCTGCACTATACAACATTCCATTCTTGTTCTATCTCCCTCTCAGCCGATTTATTGAGACTAATATTTTTTTTCAACTACTAGAGACTTTCAAAACACGAAAGAACCGATGTCAGATGGAGCCAAAGCTTCGGTTGCACGAAATAATTTTTTTGATCGGAAGGGTATCATTCGACGTTACAGCAGCCTGACCTCTTATCCATTGATTCTCGGCTATGTTCTGATGATTTATTCAGCATACTGGAGAGTTTCAGCGCACATAAAGACACATGAAAGAAGTAGCCAGAAGCTTCAGAAATCGAGAACGATTTTTTTCTGCAAAGTTTTCCATAGAACAGTCGAGCAGTGTGATTTCTCATCCCTTGCCTATTCATCTTTGTCCAATATTTGTTTTTGAACAACCGGCTAGTTCTCCTACACATAAAGACGTATGTGAGAAGTAGCCAAAACTTTCGGACACACGAAACAATTTTTTCATTGAAGCCCCACAGCACAACAATCGAGCAGTGGTACCTTTCCTCCTTTAATGACTTCTCGTTGTCTAGCACGTCTTTACAGTACTAGAGAGTTACCGTACACACAGAAAGATGACTGAGAAGTTGCCATAAGCTTGAGAGGAGCGAAATATTTTTTTTCTTCATAGACGTCGTATGGTTAAACAATCGACCAGTGTCACCTATCACCTCTCGATGACTTATTGTTGTCCAATATTTTCTTTACAGTTCGAGAAAGTTCTCGTACATATACAAACATATGTGAGAACTAACTAGAAGCTTCAGACACGGAAAATCAGATTTTTTATTAAATTTTATTGGGGCGAGGTTTACGTAGACCCGTAAAAGAAAGGCTTCACACGATAAATAAATGAGATATATTGTAATTCAAGATAATGCTATTTGATACAACGCGTCGTGATGATATCGTTGTGCGTAGGAGAATAATAATAACGGGGTAAACAGACTTTCATCTGTTTTATCGCTAGGGCGTTACACGCGTGTGAGTAGCGTCATAGTGAAGCGCGAGTCGCTCCTGGAAACCGCAAGGTTCAACAGTCCCCCTCGATGAGCCGCTTCCTCATGACTGGGGATGTACATGCGCTACACCCATAGCGTCGATGCACTTTCGATGTTTTGGTCCCGGTAACCCTTTTGTCAAGACGTCTGCCATAAGGTCCTCCGTGGGCATATACTTAATTGCCAGTTGACCGTTCTGCACAACTTCACGAATGAAGTGGTGTCGGACGTCCACATGTTTAGTCCGTGAATGAAAGATCGGGTTGTCTACCAATCGTTGCGCTCCAATGTTATCATTGAAGACCGTTACTTTGGCTAGGTCTTTGAGTCCGAATTCCTCTAGAAAGCCACGCAGGTGGATGGATTCTTTAGTCGCTTCGGCCAGTCCCATATATTCGGCCTCGGTCGAGGATAGCGCGACCGTGCGTTGTTTTTTCGAGTCCCAGGATATTGCGCTTCCGCTCAGTAGAAAGATATATCCGGTATACGATCTGCGATCTATGATGCAGTTTGCCCAGTCCGCGTCCACATATCCTGTTAGAGCAGCGTCAGTGCGTCTGAAGATCAATCCGTGATCGATTGTCCCTTTTAGGTACCGGAGTACACGTTTAGCCGCCGCCCAGTGTGATCTTTTGAAGCACGTGTTGTACTGACTTAGTGAGCTGACTGCGTGCGAGATGTCTGGCCTCGTGGCCACCGAGAGATACATGAGGCTTCCTATCAACTCCCGGTATGGAAGTGTCTTCTCCTCGTCGTCCGGTGGTTGTTCCTCCCTCATCAGTTTCGATCCGGCGTCTATGGGAGTGGCAGCAGGCTTACAGTCGCTCATTCCGAATCGCTTTAATATGTCCCGAATGTATCCTCTTTGGTTCATCCGAACATCCCCGTTTTTCCTTGAAAATTCGATTCCGAGACAATGTTTGACATCTCCAATGTCCCTGATATCAAATAGGTTAGACAAGTATGCGATCAGACGGGATATCTCGCCGACGTTCCGTGAGGCGATTAGAATGTCGTCTACGTAGACGGATACGAGCATCAGATCCTCTCCTTCGTGCACGAGGTATACGCATGGATCCCTTTTTGATTGAGTTAGGCCGAATCGTTTTAGTTCCGTGTCGATACGTTTGTGCCAATTCCGGCCAGCTTGTTTGAGTCCGTACAGTGCTTTCTTCAACCGGCACACCTTGTCGCCTGTGTTTAGTTTCCGGATCATACTTTTGGCTTCGTTGATAACGTGCGTGCCCGCTCTACCTTGCCTGATTATAATTTTCAGTGCTTCGTCGATAGCGTCCGGAACTTCCATGTAAATTTCCTCTTCAATGGATCCGTTGAGGTATGCCGTGGTTACGTCCAGTTGCCTCATCGTCATTTTCCAGCGAGCTGCAAGGCTTGCGATTAGTCTGATGGAACTCAGACGGGCAACGGGAGCGAAGCTTTCATGAAAATGTATCCCAGGACGTTGGCTAAATCCGCGTGCGACGATTCGGGCCTTCCTCCGTTCAAGTGTTCCATCTGCTCGATACTTATTACGAAGTACCACGCGACTTCCGATCACTTCGTGATTTTCCGGGCGATCGACAATCTTCCACGTGTCATTCTTGATAATCGACTGTAGTTCCGAAGCAATCGCGTGGTGCCATTCCGCGGCATCGTCGCCCTCCAGGGCTACTTTAGCCGGTATTTCCGCATTGAAGGCAAACTCTTCTTGAGCGTATGTCGCTGTGACTGTTTGAAAGATTTTCCGAGGTCTTCCTCTTCGGCCCGTCTTTTCCAACCGGGGTCGGCCAGGACATCTTTTCGGCGTTTCTCCTGGCACGATTTCGTTGTGATCATCAGCGTCGTCGTCAATTTCAGCTTCCGGGGTTGGGTTCTCCTCGTTTCGTATTGGCGTCAACTCGATGATTACTTCGTGCCTTTCTGAATCAGTCGCACCGTCCGTGTTGTCTTCCGTCAGGGGGTTTGCAGCTACCTCCGTTTCTTTTCGAGGCTGCGGAACGATATCAGTAAATGTCACATCCCTTGTTACTATGACCTTTTGTTCCTCGGTTAGCCACACGCGGTAGGCTTTTGAGTGTTCCGAATATCCGATAAATATGCCGGAGCGTGATCGGGGATCGAACTTTCCAATGTTGGGTTTCCTGTTCAAACAATACACTTTCGCTCCGAATTCTCGGAAGTGTACGACGTTCGGTTTCCTTCCCGTCCATGATTCGTAGGGAGTCTTTCCTCCGAGACTACGAGTGGGGCAGCGATTTCGAATATAATTCGCGCTTAGAATTGCCTCCGCCCAAAATGATGCAGGCAAGTCCGATTGGATCATGAGACATCTGGCCATCTCGACGAGAGTTCGATTTTTCCTTTCGGCGATTCCATTTTGTTCCGGGTTATTTGGCACCGTGAGCCTACGTTGAATTCCGTTTGCCTTTAAGAAATCGTTAAATTCCGCGTTGATATACTCAGTTCCATTATCTGACTGAAGGTGTTTTATTTTCTTGCCTGTGAAGGTTTCCCCGTACGCTTTGTATTCTTTGAAGGCCGCCAAAGCTTCGTTTTTCGATTTCAGAAATTTCGTTACGCACCATTTCGAGTGATCATCGATAAACGTAATGTAGTACCTGGATTTTCCATTCGATTCTGTTCGCATCGGTCCGCACAGATCGGAATGTATCAGCTCCAGTGTCTCGGTTTTGCGATCCGAACGCTTGGGAAATGGCGTTCTCGACATTTTTCCTCGCAAGCACACTTCGCATTTGAATTCGTTTCGATTTTTGATGTTTCCAAGGTCCAATCCCAGGACGGCCTCGTTCTGTTTCGCAAAGAGAATGTCCCTGACGTTGAGGTGTCCCAGTCGCCTGTGCCAGATACCCAGAGCTGTTCGATCACTTGAATTTCCGCTTTCCACAGAGATGTTCCTGCAATCACTCGTTTTGTTTAAACATACGTAGTATAGCCCGCCGGTTCGTTCAGCTTTGAGTTTCGTATTTCCGTCTGCGTCGAGTATCAGCGCCTCGTTCCTCCGAAACAATACGTCGTAACCGTTATCCGTTATTTTACTTACAGATAGCAGGTTCGAGCGCAAATCAGGCACGTGTAGGGTATCCTTCAGATTGATGTTGCTGAATTTGCCGTCGACCGACGTTGATATCGAGACTGTACCTTTTGCGTTGATGTCCGTTGATGCGTTGTTAGCCAAGTTCAATTTTCCGATTTTCGTGGGTTCGGTTTCCGAGAAATCGTTTATGTTTCGGCATAGATGAGAGGTGCACCCGCTGTCCAGACACCACTTTTCGTCGCGTGTCGAATCTTCGGCTCTGAATGCCTTCGGTGCTCTTCCGTTGTCGCTCGTAACGTACATGCTCAAATCGTCGGAACATTTGGCATATTGTCGACTATTCCCGTCAATGCGTTCCTTACAATCGGCTCTTTTGTGTCCAATTTTTCGGCAACGATGGCATCGTATTTTTGATTCGCCATGATTCGTTCCTTTATTATTGTTATTATTTTCGTTCCATGGTTTCATGCCTTGTCGTTTGCCATCCCACCGTCTTCCAGGATTCCGGTTAGCGATCATCGCATTTGGCACCGCGTTGCGTGTGTCATTTTTCCGCGCGTCGCTTTCCTCCACGATTTTGATGCGCAAGGCTTCCGGTGTCGGTAACTCGTCGCGGGTCTCTATGGCGCAACGAAAGTTCTCAAAATTTGATGGCAAGCTGTACAAGATCAGTATTGCGAGCATGTCGGGATTGATGTCCACGCCCATATCCGAGAGCTTGTCCGTTGTATCAATAAAACGTTTCAAGTGTTCCCGGACGTCATCGCCGTCTTTCATGCGTTCGAGGACTAACCTTTTTAGAAGTGTGGCTTTTCGCGCTGGCCCTTTTGACTGATATATGCTTTCCAACTTTAGCCACACGCTTCGCGAAGTTTCACAATCCTTTACCTGTTTGAGCTCGGATGGGTTCATCGCCAATATAATGTCCGACCGGGCTTTGTTGTCTCGCTCCGTCCACGCGGCAGCCGCGGCAGCGGATCCCGCGACTCCTTCCGTGGTTTCGGGCTTCACTTTGTCGCCCGTTACGTAGCCCCACGCGTCATTTTTTGTCAAAATAGCTTGCATCTGAATTCTCCAGGTGTCGTGGTTGTCCTTGTTAAGGCACTCAATTTTCATTAGCCCTGTCGCACTCATTGTTTTTCCGCGTCGAGATTCCGCGTCGCGTGATTGAAAAGGGGAAGATGATTTTCTACAAATCTTTTACGAAACGTACTGGGCCCATAACCTATTGGGGCGAGGTTTACGTAGACCCGTAAAAGAAAGGCTTCACACGATAAATAAATGAGATATATTGTAATTCAAGATAATGCTATTTGATACAACGCGTCGTGATGATATCGTTGTGCGTAGGAGAATAATAATAACGGGGTAAACAGACTTTCATCTGTTTTATCGCTAGGGCGTTACACGCGTGTGAGTAGCGTCATAGTGAAGCGCGAGTCGCTCCTGGAAACCGCAAGGTTCAACAAATTTTTACCATGCAACAATCGAGAAGTCCCACCTCTCATGCCTGGGCCATTTGTTGTTGTCCAGTATTTTTTCATTCCTCGAGCGTTCTAGTACGAATACAAACAGATGTAAAAAGTGGCCAGAATATTGGGGCACACGCAATTGTTTTTCAGCTACGAGGTGGACATTATTAGAACATTTGATTTTTTGTCTATCTCCTTCTCTGTCGATTTATAGGGACGATTTTTTTTTTTCAACTACCAGCGACTCATAGTACACGAGAAAATAATGTCATAAAGAGCCAGAAGCTTCGGACGCACGAAATGATATCTTCGATCGAAAGTGTACCATACGACGTTGCAGCATTCTGGCCTCTCATCCCTTGATGACTGGTCGTTTTCTAATGATTTATTTAGCATACTCGAGAGTTTTACTGCACATACAGATACATGGAAGAAGTAGCCAGAAGCTTCAGACGCGGAGAATGATTCTTTTCTGGAAAATGCTCCATAGAACACTGCTCGACTGTTCTTCCGTACAACTGCCGAGAAAAAAAATATTTCGCGCCTCTCAAGCTTATGGCTACTTCTCAGCCATATTTCTGTGTGTACTGTAACTCTCTAGTACTGTACAGACGTGCTAGACAATGAGAAGCAATCATGGGAGAAAAGGTACCACTGCTCGATTGTTGTGTGGTGGGGCTTGAATAAAATAAAATGTTTTCTGTGTCTGAAGCTTTAGTCTACTTTTCTCACATGCAAATATTTCAAATACCTCACATACAAGTATTTCAATAACAAATATTGGACAACATCGAATCCGCAAGGGATAGGAAATCACACTGGTCGACTGTTGTATGGAATACTTTCCAGAAAAAAAATCATTCTCGATTTCTGAAGCTTCCGGCTCCTTCTTCCACATGTCTCCATGTTTATTGAAACTCCGTAGTACGCTAAATAAATGATTAGACAGCAATCAGTCAACTAGGGATGAGAGGACTCCTCATGTGTACTGAAACTCTCTAGTATTCTGAATAAATGATTAGTACAAAACCAGTCATCAATGGATGAGAGGTCAGGCTGCTGTAACGTCGTATGGTGCACTTTCCATCAAAAATATCATTCGCTGCGTCCGATGTTTCTGGCTCCGTCTGACATTAGTTATTTCGTGTACTATTCGCTAGTAGTTGGAAAAAATATTAGTCTCAATTAATCGGCAGAGAAGGAGATAGATCGCAAATCAAATGTTGTATTGTACAACCCGTAGTAAAAAAATGGCATGTTCCTGAATATTTTGCCGTCTTTATACATCTATTTGTATGCGTACTGGAACTCTCCGGAAATTCAGAAGAAATACTGGACAACAGTAATTTGTCCAGGCATGAGAGGCGAGACTTCTCGATTGTTGCATGGTACAAGCTTAATAAAAAAAAAAATGATTTCCCGTGTCTGAAGCTTCTAGTTACGTCTCACATATGTTTTTATATGTTCGAGAACTTTGCGGTAACGTAAAAAAAAATATTGGAGACCAATAGGTCGTCAAGGGATCACAAGTGACACTGCTCGATTGTTGTATCGTTCAACGTTTATATTAAAAATTATTTCGCGCCTCTCAAGCTTATGCCTACTTCTCTGTCATCTTTTTGTGTGTACTATAAATGTCTAGTACTCTGAAGAAGTGCCAGAGAACGAACAGCCATCAAGAGAGGGTAGGTACCACTGCTTGATTGTCGTGAGGTGGGGCTTGAAAGAGAAAAAAAAATCGCGTGTCTGAAGCTTTTGGCTACTTCTCACATCCGTCTTTATGTTTAGGAGAACTCTCCAGTATTAAAAAAAAATATATTCGACAACCATAAATCGGCAAGCGATGCGAAAACACACTGCTCGCTTGTTGTATGAAATATTTAAAAAAAAAAAAAAATCTTTCCCGATTTCTGAAGTTTCTGGCTACTTCTTCCATGTACGTTCATGTGTACTGAAACCCTCTAGTATGCTGAATAAATCATTAGACAACAATCAGTTAACCAGCGACGAGAGGTCAGACTGCTGTTCCGTCGTGTGATACACTTCCGATCAAACAAATTATTTCGTGCGTCCGAAGTTTCCGGCCCCGTCTGACATGTGTCCTCCCGTGTTCTAAAAGTCTCTAGCAGTTGAAAAAAATTATTAGTCTCATTAATTCGGCAGAGAAGGAGATGGAACAAGAATCGAATGTTGTACACTACAGGTTTAATAACAAAAATCGATTTTCCGTGTCGGAAGTTTCTAGTTTCTACTCACATACGTTTTTATATGTACGAGAACTTTGGGGTACCGTAAAAAAATATTGAACATCAATTGGTCGTCAAGGGATACTAGGTGACACTGCTCGATTGTTCCACCTCACAACTTCAATGAAAAAATGTTATTTCGCAATTCCCAAGCTTATGGCTACTCCTCCGTCATCTTTTGGTGTGTACTATAATTATCTAGTACTGTATAGAAGTGCTTCATAACGAGAATTCATCATGGGAGGAAAGGTACTACTGCTCGCTTTTGTGTGGTGGGGCTTGAATAAAAAAATTGTTCCGTTTGTCTGAAGCTTTCGGCTACTTCTCACGTACGTCTTTATGTGTAGAAGAACTCGCTAGTATTTCAAAAACATATATTGGACAACAATGAATCGGCAAGGTTCGAGAAATCAAACTGCTCGACTGTCGTATGGAATACTTTTCAGAAAAAAATCATTCCGTATTTCTGACGCTTCTGGCCAATTCTTCCATTTGTCTCCATGTGTCCTAAAACTCCCCAGTATGCTGAATAAATCATTAGACAACAATCAGTGTACAAGGGATGAGAGGTCAGACTGCTGAACCTTCGTGTGATACACTTGGGATCAAAATAATTATTTCGTGCGTCCCAAGTTTCTGGCTCCTTCCGACGTCTGTTCTTTCGTGTTCTAAAAGTCTCGAGTAGAAGAAAAAAAATATATGTCTCATTAAATCGCCAGAGAAGGAGATGAGTCGAAAATCAAATGGTGGAATGTAAACCTCGTAGCAAACAAAAATTGCGTGTGCCTGAATATTCTGGCCACTTTGTACATCTTTTTGTATGCGTACTAGAACACTGCCGGCGTTCAGAAAAAATACTGGACAACAATAAATTGTCCAGGCATGAGAGGTGAGATTTCTCGATTGTTGCATGGTACAGGTTTAATTTGAGAAATATGATTCCCCGTTCCTGAAGCTTCTAGTTACTTCTCGCATATGTTTTCGTATGTACGAGGACTTTCTCGTACCGTAACAAAAATATTAGACAACAATATCTCATGAAGCGGTGACAGGTGAGACTGCTCGATTGTTGTACGGTACAACTTCAATGACAAAAATGATTTCGCGTCACTCAAGCTCATGGCTACTTCTTTGTCTTATATTTATGTGCACTGCAACTCTCGAATACTGCAGAGAAGTGCTGGACAAGGAGGCGTCGTCAAGGGAGGAAAGGTACCACTGCTCGATTGTTATGTGGTGGGGCTTGAATAAGAAAATTTGTTTCGTGTGTCTGAAGCTTTTGGATACTTCTCACCTGCGTCTCTATGTAGAGAAGAACTCTTCAGGGCTTCAAAAAACAATATTTGACAACAATAACTTGTCGAGGGGTGAGAGGTGAGACTGCTCTATCGTTGTATGGTACATTTTCGATCACGAAAATTATTTCGTGCCTACGGAGCTTCTGGCTCCTTCTCACACGCGTTTTCATGTCTACTAAGTCTCTTCTAGTTAAACCAAATTATCAGACTCAATACACCAACAGAGAGTGAGATAGAACAACACTGAATTGTTGTTTTGGACACCTTCTACAAAAAAAAAAAAAAAAATAGCATGTGCCTATATCTTCTGGCTGCTTCTCGAGAACGAATTTGAGTCAATTAATTCAAGAATTTCCAAATGAGCACCCAAAAACCATTCGGAGCAGCGTTTCGACGACGCACCATGCCCTGATGAGCAATGCTTTGCTTTATCGAAGATATGATCGATGTCTGCTATGACGGGGATCGTCGAACGATGTTCAAAGTTGTGCGGTAACGTCGAGGGCAATGTCGATTTCATCTTTGGCGTTTTGTGCGAGCCGGTGGTCGCTCGAGCCGCGTTCAAACGACGCACCTTCCCCTTATTCGCAATCCTTTGCTTTATCGAAGATGAAATCGGCGACTGGTATGACGAGTATGGTCGAACAACATTCAAAGTCGCGAGAAAATGGCCAGGGCAACGTTGATTGCAACTTTTCCACGTAACTAACGTTCCTGTTGTCGTAGTTGAGACTTGCAACACCGCACGACTTGTCCACTCCCTCGGATCGAAATAAGAAGATATCGAGAACGATCTGGAGTAAAAGGTTTCAGGGTTGCCCTATTGAAGCTCCAGACACCATTTCGACCATCGCTTTCATCTTTGATCGCTTGGTGCGAGCCGGTTGTCGCTTCTCGGGAATCGTTTGCTCTTTCGATGATGGAAGCAACGCCTGCGTTGCCAAGGACGGTCAAACGACGTTGATACTCGCGCGGGAACATCGAACGCAACAATTATATTAAATTTATCTCGTAAATAATGCCTCGCACTCGCAGCTCGTAGTACTGCCCGAATTGTCCGCTCCCTATGACCACAAATAAAATGAAAAAGTTCTTTTGAAAAGTCGCGCAAATTTCGACGTTTTAGACGACGCAGGTATTCTCATATTCTTAACAGGTACCACAAAAAACCGCCACCCGTTTGGATTTCCGGAATCCATCTGTATCGAAAAGGGAAAAATCATCCTTCACGCGCGAGATCACGATCTCTCTGTTTTTAACGGACTGGTTTCGTCTTTCGTCGTTATTTATTTTAGGAGAAAAATGCGAGTGTTATACTAGACGGAGTGATCGAATGAGAAATGGAATCCGGAAAGCATCCATTCTTCGAAAATTCAGCAACAAATTATTGATAGTTTCGCAATAAAATTACACCTTTTGTTTTTGCTTTTTTGCTTTTTCATTGCGCAAAAAAATCGCTCGGTCTTTAGAGATTTGAGGACTATTGTGTACTTGATGATTTTATTAATTTTTAGTTATTCAAAAAACAAATCCGTCCTCGGCATGCTTCACTCTGATGGGTGGGTTCACCCCATAAAACCGTTTTTCCGTCGATACAATAAAAAATACGGATCTGATAGTTTCAAATGCTCTACCATGCAAACAAGTTTCAACAAAATCGAAGGCGGAATCTTGAAGTCATTTTCCTGGTAAAAGTCGATGAGAGAGGATGGACGGACAAGCGAAAGAATTCGCAAAAGTACGAAGGATGAGAGAGATGATAAGTATAATCGAGGAGAAATGAGGAACGAAAGAATGATATTGAATGACGCAGTAAGATAATAAACGAAGGATGAAAGAGCGACGCATGTCAGGTGAGGATACCCGAAAAGGCAATTCACGCTCATTCGCTTGTGTTTTGCGCGGCTTCAAACACGCTCTGAACTTGCGCACCCAAGAGTGACGGAAAGCATTAGCAGACGATACGCGAAACGTCATATCGGCCGCGCAAGCGAGACAAATGCCTATCTGCCTTGCTTGTCGTCTGCTACGTGCCCCACGCTCGGATTCGCGGGCCGAGTGGCGTCGTCGATCATGGCGGACTGCAGCCCTACAACAATCCTTCGAACGCCCAAATCATATTGCTTCCCATTCAAAAACTATTTGAAGGAAACAAAAAAGCCTTGACAATTACACTCGGGGTACCTCCCTGAACACGCCAGTGCCGGGTGCGTCACCTATTATGAATCACCCTGTATAGTACTTCAAATTTGTGTGTTTCGTCTCTTATTTTCTTTGATGGTCCACTGTAGAGGACGTCGTATCGGTTAAAGCTGCAATCATCCGCTTCTGGTATCGGACTCCAAAAGGTGTAACCTCCGTCAACGTCCATGCAAGTTCCCCCTGTTAGTTCGCATGATATTCCTGAGTGCAATTTTATTTTGTTGTCGTTTATATTGACCACGGCGTAGTAGTCTACTAAGGCGATTCGAAGGATTCCTTGAACAACAACGTCGTTCCAGGTTCCGTAAGGGTCCGAGTATTGAGTTCCCTTACATGTTCCATCCATTGTTAGTTGTCCTGCTAATACCACGCTGCGATGATAGGTGGAGTTTCATTTAATTCCGAAGATGACGACATTGGGCGTGTATTGGTAAATTCCAGTTTGGTGTATCTTGTTGCAAGCTTCATGACTGATTTCATCTAAGTATTCCATCTCTCCATATGCTACTACAGAAATGTGTGAGTGCATCCCACAGTAGAACACCGTCCGTTCGATCGAAATTTTGCATTGTAAGATCCGAGTTTTTGTAAATTCATTCAGTTGGAGCAGCTGTATATGCGCTTCGTGAACCTTTAGTCTAGTAGGTGGTATTTCGCACTCTTCGACATCCAACAGAGACAAGGTGGTGATGTTAAGTCGGTTCGACCCACAGTCGTACCCGACTAGGCTAAACGCTGGGTTAAATAAACACACCAGTATGGCCAGTGTCATGATTGCTAGCGCGCCCCCAGGTAAGGGTTGCGCCCTTTTTGGTATGTTCTCGTACGTATTTGAGCGATTGAGCTCTGTCCGTTTCGGGGGTCGATTGATGGCCTGTGGGCCGGACATTTCCATATAAACTTCCTCTTGTGATACCGAGGGGTTGTTGCTAGGTAACAGTGGTGTCGTCATGGTAAGGAGCATGTCTTCATTAGCTTGTTGTTCACGGATGACCTGTTGCCAATTTTGTCAGAGGTGCCTTTTAATTCTTACGGCGTTGTTTACTGCGCAACTAAATTTTTCTTTTAACTGTACTCCATGGTGGATGCAGAAACATCTGGTCGAAGGGAGTTGGTCGACTGTTAGTGTATCCGTTTGGATATCCACAATAGGACATCCTACGAGGGATTTTAGAAATTTGTCCTGTCCTTTACCAAAAACATAGATTTTTTGGGCAGGTAGGATTAGGTTTTTTAATTTATCGATCCCCCAACCGTACGGTATGTATCCTTCGCCCCAAAGTAGACCATGGCCCTCTCTGGTGAAGTGACGATTAAATAATTTAACACGCTCCGTCAGCTTAGAGTACTCCCCTGGAGGTCCAAGTGTCCAACAATCCATATAGTTCCCCGATAGCGATACAACGGCTATTTCTTTTAGTACCACATTATTTTCTCCAGCCAGGAAGAGCTCAACGTCGATGACGTATTGTTGTCCGCCCATCATTTCCCTTTCTCCTCCCCTCTCCTTTTGTCTATTAAAAAAAAAGAAAGGAAATGTTTCATTGATTTTGTCTACTCGTCACTACTGCTTTCTCTTAAGCTTAGAGGTGATAAGCGGAGTCGATTTGGATGGACTACTCGGTTTTCAGACCCCATTTTAATTTTCACATTTCCGTCCCTCTTGATTTCGCAAATTTCATGTGGGCCAGTGTAGTGGTCCCCGAATTTCCCCTGTTTCTGACCCTTTTATAGGAACACTCTATCTCTTAGGTTAAATTCCTGTGGCTTTATTTTCTTATCATAGTATTTTTTTGATCTTTCCTTTGCTGTGATTAGATTCCCTTTTGCAATTTTTTTGAACGTCGTGTAATTTGGTGGCTAGTTCCGTTAAATAATCCCCAAAGGTTCGTTGCTCTTCTTCAGGTTCTCGTTCAAATGATGGTTGCCGGGCTAGTTTTCCAAATACTAGCTCGTATGGGGTGTGTTTGGTTCCCTCGTGAATACTGGTGTTATAGGAGAACGTAGTTAATTCCAACAATTCATCCCATTCATTGTCCCTGTCGATGAACTGTTTTAAGTACTCTATCAGCGAATGGTGCGATCGTTCCAATGATCCATTTGACTGCGGGTGGTATGCTGTCGTTCGGCATTGCTTGATTTTGAATCTTTTTGCCACACCTTTCATCAGGTTACTTAGAAAATTAGCTCCTTGGTCGGTTAGTATTATTTTAGGTGCTCCAAATATGCATATAAAATTCTTGATGAGCGCATCTGTGATGTTTGCTGACGTAGCTCTTCTTAGTGGAATTGCCAAGCAGTATTTGGTCAGTAGATCCTGAATAGTAAGTATATACTCGTTGCCTTTCCTTGTTATGGGTAACGGTCCGACTATATCCATAGCTATTTTGTCAAACGCGGAATCCAGCGTATCTGTGATTACCATTGGTTGTTTGGTTTTCACACGTACTAACTTTTTCAGATGGCATTTTAAACAGTGGCCAATGAATTGTTGTATTTCTTCCTTCATATTTTCCCAGTAGTAACGTTGACGTATTCGATTATATGTTTTGGTTACTCCCTTATGTCCTCCTAGTGCTGAGTTATGTGCTTCTTCCATTATATCCTCGCGTTTATCTTTTGTTGCATATTGGATTTGCCCAAGACAAATTATCAGCTGCGTTGATGTATCCCTGATGCTCTTACGTATAGGTTCGATAACGTTTTCCCAGCTGATTCCATTAATTTCCTTGGTTTTGGCTATACTGATAGTAGTGAGTCTATGTCTTCGCAAGATTCTTCCAAGATCACTGCAAGTTGTCAATAGCTCTTGCCGTCCCAATAGTTTTTCTTTTGTATCCTTTACTATTATTGCGACGTGGAATTTGGAATTGCTTTTCACGGCCTGAATTTCACCGATTTTTGCATTTAAAAATTTTGGTAATGCTCGTCTTTCGAACAAAGCCTTCGATCCTTCATCACAGGGTTCTCCCGTCTCGGAAATAAAATACAGATAATTGTCTTTCCTCATAAATAGTTGCTCCCTTACCTCGATAGGCAAGACATTTTCTTTTGATACAAAGGAATCCTTTTCTTTCCTTATTTGAAATTCTTCGTCCTCTGAGTCATCATCGATGCTGAATTTTGAAGCTCCGTCGACTTGATCAAAGTAATTTTCGTCAGACTCGTCACTTGATGTATAGAGGCTTTCATCGCATATCAGTTTGATCACTGGTTCTTCGTCTTCTTCTTCTTGTGGCTGCGTTGCGTCTGTTGATTCTGCCTCGTCCTGTTGATCTTGCACATTGTCATGCTGATTCCTTAATCTTCTCAGTATGCGCCTTGCAGTTCTTTTGATTGGTTCGGGAACTGTTGCTCCAATGCTTTTCCCGGCACTTCGTAGTCGACCAATTCGTACCAATCTCGCCTTTTCGGCGTCAATAGGTTGTATATAGAATACCCTCGGATGCCTTTTATAAGCTGGGGCTCGCGCGGAGAGCGTCAGTAGTCCGCGAGGTGGTTCGGTCGGACGATGGGGTTAACGCAGTTGATTTTCTGGTGGTGTGGTAGTCAGGTTTGGTGGAGTTGTATAGTGAGTGCGATGAAGCGGGGAATAACGTAACAATGAAAAAAAAATTTAGATACTTTACCCCGCCCTTAAGATAAAATATATGTACATGTTAAATATTAAAATATATTTTGTTAACCGGAAATTCGAAAAATAATTAAAATACTGTAAAGTAAAAAAATATATTTCAAGCAAATACAAAACCTGTTCTTTATTATAAAAAGAGATTTTTATGTCGGTGTCAACAAATAAAAACTTAACATAAACACTTATCTACAATAACAATTGTGTAGCTGTATATCGACACACCGAATGCAAATGTATAGAGCTTTAGAGTAAATTAGTTTTCAGTTTTTGAAATTTTCAATGTTTGGTACTGATAACTTTTTTTGTGTATAATGAAGAATAATACAAATATCAGAAATTTACAAAAAATATTTATGTTTATATTTTTCTGTTTTTTTTGTCAAGTCAGTTTCATTTTTCCTAATTCTTGCCAAAAGAAAATTCTGAAAAAAAATCAGAGTATTTTTAAAATATCCTGACTTTTCTCTGATTATTCCAGGAGGAAAGAAATTCGCTGAGTTTTCCCGGTTTTCCATATGCGTAACAGCCATGTACAAGCATACGTTGATTATTCAACCCTATATCATATAGTAGGTTTTCATAAAATGCATATTCCCCGACACTATAAAAAATGTACTCCCCCAAGACCCTAATAGTAAACATAACTGAAGTATATATATACATTGATTTAAAATGTTGCTTGTGATTTGCGACGTTGTTTATTTGTACCGTATTACAAGATATGACCTGCTATATGCGTAGTTGGTGTGTTATTTAAGTGTTGGCTCGTGGAATCAATGCCATTCTGCTGAATGCGTAAAATATATGATAAATCCAAAATAAAATAAAATACGTAACTGAGAGTTTTACCGCGATGATTTTTCATGATAATACGTCATTCCCTGAGGTCCTGTAATGATTTATTTCGACGAAAATGTTTCGCCTACACCTGGAATCGAACCTATAACCTGCCTATCTGCCTGCACTGCCCACTGTGCTATTGAGCGCTCGTGGCATCTTGATCGCAGATCTACAGTTATCAGATTACAGATATGGAATAACAGACGAATGCAATTCCGGCTGCACTTCCGAATAAATTGCCTCCGAATAGTTGCCTCCGATTTAGGTGAAATTCGGGACAGATTTTTTTAAAAATAATTTGTCACTTCTTAAATGGATTTTTGGCGCATCGCAACAGTTTTGTACCATATAATAGCGACCTGCGAAACGGTGTTTCAAAATGACCTGACGTTTTAATTTGTTAATAAAACGTATTATTTGTTTAAAAAGTGCGAATATTTTGATTTTTATAAACGGTATAAACCTGGAGGTTATGTGTGGAATGCAATATCCGATAAATGACTGTACCGTACGTATACAACATCGGTATTTGAGGGCCGATTTTGTGATAGCACTGGATGAACCATCTCTATATTGCCAAGCCTTTTACAATAGTTCATCATTATTTCGGAAATTATATAAAATCAAACACGCCACCCAAATCGCATGCCTAGATATACTTTTCGCTTATAGTTGTGTTCACCATATTATGAGTGCGGTGTCAAGAAAATATAGGTAATTTCACCACCCCCTCTTTTATCATGAGCGTTTTTTGTAAATACTGTGAACTTTTCTCTCAGTGCAGTCTTCTAGTATATTTGGTACATGTTAATTGAGAAAAATAAAAAAACCCTGTGTTCGAGCACCGAACTTCTCGGGTATCATTTTTCCGTGAGCGCCTCTCGCGGGAAACGCACAAATGACTACACCGATATACACGAAAAAACAAGCTGATATGGCGATCGAGCTCATCATCGCGCGATTCTTTCTTGTCACGATGTTCTTATTAAAGTAAATATGATTATTATAAAGTGTACGAAGCTACTCAATATCCTTCTCGAATCGACCTATCAACATTCCCTAACATAATTTGGTCCTTCGAAGTTCAGTGAGAGTCAGTGCTGGAATGAAAACTGTCGCAAAAAATTTCGAGAAGGTGCGAGGCCCGGCCATGTAAAAGGACGCTTCACGGCGAGCACGTTTTCACGAAGAACGAACGTATTTGCAGTGCGTGCAATTATCATCCCACAACAAAAAAGTGCGAGATGAGAGATTTCGAGGGTGAGCACAGTGAAATTTTAGAATTTTAAACGCAAATCATTATATACGAGTCTGGCGTCATCCGACGCAGGCCAACCTTCGTTCGGTCCGCCCGGCAACCGCCGCGGGCATGCGCGCTTGGCTTCGCACGGCGTGCTGAGCAGTCAACGAAAAACATCGAGGATTTTGAGGTTACGCACACTGTCGTAAGCCTCTCGCCATCAACTCGATCGAGAATTTGGAGGTTACGCACACTGTCGTAAGCCTCTCGCCATCAACTCGATCGAGAATTTGGAGGTTACGCACACTGTCGTAAGCCTCTCGCAATCAACTCGATCGAGAATTTGGAGGTTACGCACACTGTCGTAAGCCTCTCGCAATCAACTCGATCGAGAATTTGGAGGTTACGCACACTGTCGTAAGCCTCTCATCAGTCAACGCAGAACGTCGAGAATTTCGAGGTTAATGACACACGGTCGGACAGCCTCAACCCTGAATAACGCAGTCAATTTCGGTGAAAGCTGCCAGTGTGAGCTAGCACTGACAACCACAGTCACCAAGCCGGATATTTCGCAGCTCAGGAGAGCAGCTGATTTAACGACACGACAGCAAGCAGCGATACATCGTAGTCAACGATCAGCAACGACGACGAGCTTTCTCAAATGATTCCGAGGTCACCACACGACAAGGAGAAAAATAATTCTACGAGCTCTTTGTTCGCGGGTTCTGCGGATGATCAGGCGAGATCTAACGAGAATATGGCTTCATTACCTCAATTAAAAAAAGATAGAGCGACCGTTAAAGGTCAGCTAACGCGCACTCAGACTACTCTTTCGGCTTTCAGGTTAGGTGAAGCAGACCCGACGGAGGTGGAAGCGAGACTTCAGAAAGTCTACGATCTGTGGACGACGTTCAATATCACGCAGTCAAGGATCGAAGAAATCGATGATTCAGAGGCTCAAATCGAGGAGCGCGAGCAATTTGAGAACGCGTATTACAGGGTGGTCGCAACGGCCAAAAGGATTCTCGCTCCGCCTCCGACGGCGAGCAATAGCAGGCAACGTACACCGTCAGTCGAACAAGACGAAGATGAGCTCGGTACTGTATCAAATATAAAGCTTCCGACACTCAGTCTTCTCAAATTCGATGGAGCGTACGCTCAGTGGCTTCCATTCCGTGACACTTTCGACGCATTAATTGACAAAAACAGAAATCTAACGGATATTCAGAAATTTTATTATTTGCGGTCTTCTCTGCACGGAAGTGCGGGTCAAGTCATTCAGTCGTTAGAGATTAGCGCGGAAAATTACAGAGAAGCGTGGGCTTTACTCAAAGACAGATTCGAAAACAAACGTTTATTAATTCACTAACACGTCCAGGCATTGTTCGGTCTCGAGTCAATTCAAAAAGAATCGGCAACTCAATTGCGCACGCTTTTGGACGACGCGTTAAAGCATCTCCGTGCTCTCAAGACCCTCGGTCAGCCGGTTGATAGTTGGGACAGCTTAGTTATTTACATGATTACCACGAAGCTCGATCCTGCCACGCGTCGGAAATGGGAAGCGGGTATCAATAACGAGACAATTCCAACGCGAAAGTCGCTGACTGATTTCTTAACGCAGCATTGTTCAATGTTAGAGACTCTTCACCCGGCAAAATCGACGTCCGGTAAACCGGTAAAACCCTCGAACGCGTCAAAGAAGGCCGAAGAGTTAGTCACATGTATTAGCAGTAAAGGCGAACAAGGTTCGAACGAAACAAAAACGTGTCCGAGCTGCGGAGGTGAACACTCGATTTATCACTGTACGAAGTTCAAGGGACTCAATACACAAGGAAAGTGGAGCTAAGTAAAACGTATAAAGGTTTGCTTTAACTGTTTACGCGGAAATCATACGGCAGATTCATGTAGATCGAGTAACTGCAAACGTTGTGGAAAAAGGCACAACACGACTCTTCACATTGAGGAGTTCCGTCCTAAGAACGACTCGAACAGTGATCAAGCGACCACCGGGTCAGTAGGACCGTCGACCAGCGGCGAGCCCTCGAATAACGTTACATTGTCAAGCGTGCGGACGAACAAGAGAAATGTAATGTTATCAACAGCATTAATAATTGTAAACGACAAATTTGGCGAGCCCCATGTATGCAGAGCGGTGTTGGACTGCGGCTCGCAATCAAATTTTCTCACTAGGGCGCTGCATCGCCGATTGCAATTGCCAGAGCGTTCCGAAAACGTGTCAATGTCAGGCGTAAATTTGAGTCAGTCTCGCACGAAGCAAGCGGTCAACGCAACGATTAAATCTCGAGTAAACGCGTTCAAAATAAAATTACCGTTTCTCGTCATTGATAATATTACGCAACCGTTGCCCACGACAAAGATGCGCACTCAAGAATTTCGAATTCCGAATAACATAACGCTCGCTGACCTGTCATTCAATATTCCAGGTGAAATTGACGTGCTGCTGGGTGCCGAAGTGTTTTGGAATCTCTTGTGCGTAGGTCAACAGATCATCAGTCGAGATCAGCCACTTCTACACAAAACGAAACTAGGATGGATCGTCGGAGGCTCCATGGCGGCTCCAAACACGCAGTCGGAAAAAGCGCGATCGGCGATTTGCTGCTTCGCAACCGAAACGACACTGCACAAGCAAATCGAGCGCTTTTGGAGCATTGAAGAATACCAGCCAACGAGACATTTTTCTGAAGAAGAATTACATTGCGAGGAAGATTTCGTAGCATCGCACCACAGAGACGAAGACGGGCGTTTCACAGTCGCACTCTCGTTCCGCAAGAGTCCAGAGCAACTCGGTGAGTCAAAGGATATCGCGATCAAACGCCTTCGTGCTCTGAATCGCAAACTCGAGAAACAGCCTGATTTGAAGAAACAATATCAAGCTTTTTTGGACGAATACATTGCTCTTGGACACATGACGGAGCTCTCAGACACGGAAAGGACGATAGAGAAACCTCACTGCTACATCCCTCATCATTGTGTATTGAAGGAATCGAGCACAACGACTAAATTGCGGGTGGTTTTCGATGCATCATGTAAGACTGCGTCCGGGAAATCACTCAATGACATTCTGAGAGTCGGACCCACGATCCAGCAAGATCTGTTCGCAATTCTCGCACGGTTTAGACAGCACCAGTACGTGTTGACTGCAGATATTCAAAAGATGTATCGCCAAATAAAAATTCGTGAGGATCATCGAGATTTCCAACGGATTGTTTGGCGTGCCGACTCCCAACAAACGATGAAAGAGTACAAACTCAACACTGTGACGTACGGCACAGCTACAGCTCCATTTCTCGCCATACGCAGTCTACACCAGCTGGCCTACGATTCAAAAGAAGATTATCCCGAAATCAGCGAAATCATTTTGCGGGATTTTTATGTGGACGATCTGCTGACAGGCTGCGACGACATAACTAATCTCAAGATGACGAAGCAAGAGCTTGATCGGGTTCTGCCGTCCGGCCGGTTTCCACTGTGTAAATGGGCTTCGAACGCGCCATCAATCGTGGACACATCACCCGAGGACTCTGGGAACGACGAGCGCCCTATCGGCGACGAAGTGACGACTCTCGGACTTATTTGGAATCCCCGAGATGACACGTTTCGATATCGTGTAAACCTTGCAGACATCAGCTCACGACCCACGAAAAGGAATATTCTTTCAACGATTTCTCAAATCTATGATCCACTGGGTTTGATCGGTCCAGCCTACATCAAAGCAAAGATTATTTTGCAGCAACTTTGGAGACTGAAAATAGGATGGGATGAATCGCTGCCAAATGAATTACACGAAGCATGGAAAGAGTATCACACGCATTTAACGACTATTCACGAAATCTCGATTCCTCGCACAGTCGTGTGCCAAGATGGGCTCTTGGTGGACCGGCCCATCGTGGTTGCTGGGACCCATCGAAGATTATCTAGATTCAAGTACGGGAACCCAGAACGAAGACGTCATTGATACTACATTGCTCGAAGCAAAACAAGGTCTTTCGTCTCTCGCTACAACCATCAACGACTTTGATTTACTGGACAGATTTTCCTCGTTACGTAAATTAAAACGTGTTGTCGCCTACTATCAGCGTTTCGCGTAGAACTTACGACACCCGACAGAACGCAGAAATGGTCCTCTCGCGGTCGACGAACTTGCATCAGCTGAGAAGACTGTTATAGCGATCAGCCAAGCGGAACAATTTTCACGAGAAATCCACAACCTACGTAAGGAACTCCCGGCACCCACAGACAGCAAACTCGCATCTTTACTCCCATTCATCGACGTCGACGGACTCATAAGAGTTGGAGGAAGACTACAAGAAGCGGAATTACCCTACGCACAGAGATTTCCCATCGTTCTTGCGCCTGGCAGCGCGTTGACGTGGCTTATAATTCGCAATGCTCATCTTAGAAATTTACACGCGGGTTTGCAAGCTCTCTTGAGCACCCTTAACGAAACCTTTTGGATATTATCGGCGAGGTCCACAGTCAAACAAGTTCTGAGTAAATGCATTACGTGTTTCAGATTTCAACCCAAAGTATTGCAGCAAATCATGGGTAACCTTCCTTCCGTACGGGTCAACCCGTCTCGAGCATTTTTGAATGTAGGCGTCGACTACGGCTGTCCATTCCGAATCAAAATCTCGAGAAATAAGACAGAGAAGGCATACTTGTGTCTCTTTGTTTGTCTCGCAACCCGCGCGATTCACTTGGAATTAGTTTCCGACTTGTCAACTGTCGGGTTCCTTAATTCTCTTAAGCGTTTCATCGCACGACGTGGTAAATGCGCTCACGTGTATTCCGATAACGGAACTAATTTTACAGGAGCTAACAATGAGCTTAAAGAATTAGCGAAATTACTCCAAACCGAAGCTCATAAGAGAAACGTTATCGACTTCACCGCTGACAACTCAATTCAATGGCATTTCATTCCACCGTATTCTCCACACATGGGTGGAATATGGGAGGCCGGAATTAAATCTGCGAAAACCCACTTGAAGAGAGTTCTTGGCGAGGCTTTACTGACGTTTGAAGAGTTGTATACGTTGCTTACGGAAATCGAAGCGATTCTAAATTCGCGACCGCTAGTGCTGATGTCGAGTGATCCTTCCGATCTATCAGCACTCACGCCCGGGCATTTCTTAATTGGTGCTCCTTTAACCGCGATACCACACGTTGATCTACAAGAAATGTCTTCCAATCGGCTTACGCGATACCAACTTTTGATTAAGTTGCAGCAACATTTTTGGGCATGTTGGAGCCGCGAATACTTGACTCAACTTCAAGCACGATCGAAGTGGAGAGAACCTAATGCGAATAGCGAGCTACAAATCGATAGTCTCGTCCTGTTAAAGGACGACAAACTGCCCCCGCTTCAGTGGAAGATAGGTCGCGTCATTGATTGTCATCCAGGTCGAGACGGGCGCGTCCGTGTAGTCAGTGTAAAAACCTCTAACGGAATCACCCAACGTAGTCTGCCTAAAATATGTGTGCTCCCTACCACCGATTAGACATAAGATTTAAGATGTATTATTCGTAATCACAATTATTCTATGTTTTGTTTTCTTTTCTGTTTTTAACGTGTTGACAATCACATATTGTCAAGGCCGGCGGGATGTTCGAGCACCGAACTTCTCGGGTATCATTTTCCCGTGAGCGCCTCTCACGGGAAACGCACAAATGACTACACCGATATACACGAAAAAACAAGCCGATATGGCGATCGAGCTCATCATCGCGCGATCCTTTCTTGTCACGATGTTCTTATTAAAGTAAATATGATTATTATAAAGTGTACGAAGCTACTCAATATCCTTCTCGAATCGACCTATCAACATTCCCTAACACCCTGTCTGACAATTACCCAAAATAGTTCTTCCTTGGGAGTCTGAAACTTTTATTTGTGAAAAGCCATTCAATGACCTTTTAACCCTTTGCTCATTACACTGCCTCATATAAATAAGTCGTGAATAAAATATTGTCGAGATTCTTCATGAGAATTTTCACTTCTCAAGCATTTTGATCATTTTTAGTTTACATCCTGGAAAAATTGTAATTACAGTTGTTACTTAAAAAACATAAAAAATGTGAAAACATACCGATGCACATGTGAGGTCCCTCTCCAAAAAGCAAGTAGACACATGGTGGTCGGCTCGCCTTATTTTCTTCGGAAAATCTTTCGGGATCGAAAGTTTCAGGACTTGGGAAATATGCCGGATCAAAGTAAAATCCAATCACCGGAATGTACACTGGCGTACCTTTTTCTATTACGACATCAGAGTTTGATACTTTATAGTCGGCATTTGCAACTCGATCCAGAAAAGGCAGGCCCGGATATTTTCTCATGGTTTCAGAAAGAACTATATCAAGATAGGGTAGCGATGTAATCTGTGAGTGATCATTACAAGATGACTAATTTTCCTATTTGCTGAAAATCGACACGAATTTGATAAGAAATAACGTTAATTTCAAATTACGGTATAATTTAATATCGTTCTTTTTTAATAATCAATTTAATATCAATAAAATAATATCGTTTTCAAGATATTGGTGAGAAACTGTGTCTTTGAAGAAACGCATGACCAAATGGCCGTGTATGATGTGAGAACAATTGCAACGAAAATATGGGAGAAGAATAACACACTGAGGGAAATGTATGGTGTTTTCAACCATACTTTAACTATATTCTATATTTCCCTCAGGGGATAATAATATTTTATTATCTCCCTAATATAATAATATATTATAATATTTTATTATTGATATTGTAGCAGTTGCACGAATTACGCATATGTTAAATTTACTTCCCCAAGATTTTAATAGTGAACTGAATAATATACACATTGATTAAAATCAATATTCACATATCATAAGATCCGGCCTTCTATATGCGTATTTGGTGTGTTATTCAAGTGTTGGTACAGGCCATCAATGACCGTCTACCAGCTAAATGCATAAAATATTTCGTAAATCCAAAATAAAATAAAATGGGCAACTGAGAGTTCTACCTCGATGATTTTTTAAAATAAATCGCCATTCCAAAAGCTCCTTTAATGATTTATCTCGAAGAAAATATTTCACCTAATCGTAATCGAAGCTAGAACCTAACTGTCTACTTTCTGCCTATTCTACGTACGCTGCCACTACGCTACCGAATACTTTTGGCATCTTAGCACAGATATGGCATAAGCGACAAAAGTAAATAAACCGTATCTATATTGTGAAGCCTATTGCAATAGTAAATAATCATTTCGGGGAAAATCGATAGTGAAACACGCCACCCAAATTGCATGTTTAGGTATACTTTTCTTGTGGTTGCAGTGTCGATAAAATATAACGAATTTTACTATCCCGTCTTTTATCATGGGCGTTTGCTGTAAATACTTTTATCATGGGCGTTTGCTGTAAATACTTTTCGCTGAGTGCAGCAAATGAAGTTGAAAACAAAGTCGCGGCACCGAATGAAAACATCGAATGGATACGGTGCGGCCTGAGACGTTTTCCGTTTAGATATATTATTCTATAAATACTCCCGTAAACGGATCGCAGACGAACGAGTCATTGTTTACCATTTCGTATGATATTTTTCCACCGCCGCTCGCGATAGCGTCGACGATCTCCTGCCTCAATCTCGTTTCTATGCCGGGGGAAAGTGCGAGTTCGTACATGGTAAAACTTAAGGTTGTAGCCGATGTTTCAAAGCCGGCGGTAAAGAAGACTGCCGCTTGCGCAACCAAATTATCGCCATCCCATTCTGCAGGCATAATGATTTTACGTGTTTGGGCGTCCGCTATTCGCAATGCAATTAAAACAGTAGCGTATTTTTCATTATTTGGGTTTTACTGGACCTGCAGACCGAATTATCTTCATCCAGCGTAGGGGTCGTTCACAAATCATGTATCGAAAAATTTCCCAATTTTAACCCCCCCCCCCCCCCTCCCACGTAACGGGACCGTAACGCCCCCCCCCCCCCCCGTATTCCGTTACGTAACGGGTGCTTTGTCGTCAATAGTTGCGATTTTTTTTCATCGACATAACTAATTATGAAAGGTTTGGGTTTATACTAATTTTATGAAGTATATATTCATCTAGTTTTATACCAATTTTTATGACAAAATTTTGAAAATTAACCGAGATTAATGCCTTGATTTGACGACAAAAAAGAATTTATCTTCATTGTTCCATCGATATCTTTATGAAAGGTTATCAGTAAATTAAAAGTCAACAATTTATCGATAACTATACAATTTATACAATCTATTTTCGTTTTTTTTTATACAATGCCGACGGATTGGACATTTTTTTTTCTATTTGCAAGGCCCTTTTTCTGTACTCAAGCAGTCTTTAAAAATAGTAATCATCAAATCGTAAAAACGCGGATACGTACAACCTTAGTCACGTCGATTACAAAAATGTTTTTGAAAAATTGAAAACCGATTGATAAGTTTTTAAGTATTCGCTCGGACAAGGTCGAAAAAACTAGTTTCGAGAGAAACGCATTCAAAGGTTTCGTTCTATGTTTTTTTATATAAATTTATGTTTATTTTCTAGAATATTGATACTTACATTGAAGTATCTAGTCGCGGGCGATATGACGGTTCTTCATTTTCATGATAGTTCACAAAATAATAAGAGCCTGTACTTTATCTATTGTAAATGATGCCACACCGATAGGGACTGAGGGCACCAACCGGTCGCGCTACCTATTCTCACCAAAGTGACTATAACTCCGTCAATTTCCGGACTTGTGAATAAAAATGTTGCCAACACATTTTTCAATACCTACAATACTTTCAAGAATTATAAAAAAAATGTCCCTTCAAATTTTGCTTGGGGGATGTGGGAAAGCTGATGTGTAAGGCCTTGCACAGTTGCAAGTTAACTGACATTGCGTATAGAAAGCTGTGAGCTGTCCATGGTAAAATTGCACGTGAGGTTTAAATTAAAAAGTGGAACATGCAGAAATTTTGCTATTTCTGGCAGTTTTAACCTCGTGACGTTACGCAAACCTTGAACCCCCCCCCCCCCCCCCCCCCCAATTGCGTTACGTAATTTGCGTACGGCCCCTTATTGGCGAACTCAGATTGTTTTGATTAAAACCAAATTACCATGATGAATGTATTTCAACTTTCGATAACTTATATTTTATCCAGGATTCATCATCTTGAGATCAATGTTTCATGCTTGTTCTTAAGGAAGAATATTTCCTTTATTCTTGGTGCTTACGACAATTCGGTATGGCTAAAAGTTTAATTAAAACAAATTCATTATAAAAAGTAATCGGTCTCTGGTCGAAAAAAGATCACTGAATTGGCTATCACGATCAATCTTCGGCAAGTTCAGTCATGTCAGTTTGTTGCAACATTTATTTTTGTCACGGCAATATCTCTCTGAACCATGTTCGATTCTTACCAACAATCTTTGACTCCTCTGTATTGCCCTGGGCATTTTTGAGCTCGATGAGCAAGTCAATGAAATCATGCATTTTCAATCCTGACCTCTCGCGCTCTTTTATCGTGTCCCAAAACACATCTCGTAGGAATTTCTCGTTTCTGTCCGTGAAGAACTTGACTCTCAAGATTCGCACCAACTGAGGTACGAAGTACATCGCGCTTATCTGCATGCTCCGCCAAAAGGGGCCCGCATATATTTCACGGCCGCTTTTTCGAAATTCGGCATCGGGATTGTTCAACGAATTGACCTGAAGACCAAAGGCCGTGATGCCGATGATATCGGTGGTATATTTTGCGCAAAGTTCCTTAACTTCCACTTTGCTACCCTGCCCTGCAATGTTGAGCCAATAAATGTTAAGCATTCAAATTCGTTTTGTGAAATACGCCGACATATTGTACAAGTTTTGCCCATTCATTGATTTTAACGAAAAAACAAATACTGAAACTTTCTTAAGTAATCATCGCAGTGTAAAATTTATCGATTTTTCTTAAATTTTTCTTAAATTATCCAATAGTTTACACGGTTATAAACGTTCTGTTCAATTTTTAGATCGAAATTCGAAATATTTCGGCCACTATAACCTTTCTTAGAAAAAGTTAAGCCTTTCACAGAACGTTAAACGCGTTTTTCTCGGAATGATGTTATTCAAAATGGTGGCCAATCTCAAAGAAAGAGTTTTCAAGCTATACGTTAAAAATTTTAACAGAACTTTCTTCACGTCATTCCTTATGTTGCTATGGAAGCTTTTTTTTTATATCTTCCTACTTTTTTATACGAAAAACTGTCGAAAAAAGGCTGAAATTGATACTTTTTGTTCAAACCGCCGCCATTTTTTCAAATGTCACTAAAAAAACCTTCATAGGAACATAGCGGTTTTCCTACAGCTTAATGATCATTTTGAGATTTTCGTTTCAGATAAAATTTGCGGCCGCAATCCTCGCCACCATGAGACATAACTTTTTCCACGCAATCTATCGCAAATAAAAACAATGTTAAACAATAAATAAATAAATAAAGAATAATAATTTTGTGTTCTTTATCGGTGCTTCAATTTGTAAAAAAATTAGACCGATTAGCTTATCCTATACACCTAAAAAAACAATCGCCAAAATCGTCTACATTTCAGGCGGTCGCACTGTGATGATTCCTTAAATTTACTTTTATTCGCGATTGCGAAAATGAGTGTTGCTAGAGACGCTCCTGCATAAACATTTAAATATCCACCTACCGCGCAGATCGAGTGAATTCAGCTGTGTGTCGAGATCCGTGCAGACGTTGAGCATCAATTGAAACATGTTTCTAAGTTTACTTGATGTGGAAATGGGCGTTAATTTGGTTTGGATAATCTTCCACGCTGGATTCTTGACGAGAAACAAGTTCGCACTGCCAAGAACATCGTCGGAACTCGTTGATGTGTATCTGTCCGAAAAATAATTGAAGTCACGCACTAATATGTTTTTCACGAGTTCGGGATCGCGCACCAGTATAAAAACGGTCGGTCCAAGATGTAGAAGCCTACGTAACGGTGATTCGCTGACTGCTCGTAGAATTCCTTAATTAATTTGACGGGTGATTTTTTCATCAGTATATAGTCGCCGAAATTTCCGACAAATGGCGTCGGAGTTATTTCCATTATACCGCGCTTTTTCCAGTACAGAAATTTTCTCGTCATGTACACGTAAGGACAAATGAAGACGATGGTCGTGAGAACTATACCAACGAGACCCCAATAAGTTGTGAAAAAAGCCATGTTTGAAACTGAAACGAATAACTTTTAATCGTAATCCTAAAGGGCCGTAACTGCACGCTTGATGTTTCGGCGGTGCTCGATTAGCGGACACGATGACTTGGTGAACTTGATTTTGGTATTCGATGCACTGGTATTTGGAGTATTCGAGAAATTGCGTCGCCGATCCGTACTAATCCCGTGATACAAAGAGTGACTGAACTCCTCACGCGCGTCAGTTGCCCATCACGTACGCAACATTGTGTTGTCAAGGCTGCAATCCAAATTGCACTTACAGCCTTCATATCTGATTAGTCCGATTGCAGTGGGTATTCCGCGGAATTCGGATCACGCCACAAGGACGCGGTAGCGTCTCAAAGCCAAATAGTATTTAAAAATCGACGCAACTGAACACCGCTGACGCTGATAAGCACTACTGATACTGACGACCGTCGCGACTCTTTATACAGCCAGAAGAGCTTTTACGGGAAATTTTCAAATTTCGAATCGACATTATGGGGATATTACGATATCTGTGGCCCCAAGTTTTGGCCATGCAGTCTTTATATTTGGCCCAAAATAAGACTTTTTTCAAGAATACAAAAAATCGAAATTCGGCTTTTAAGGGGGTGAAGCAGAGGTTTTAAATTTTTAATGAGGCGGAGTATTTTTTGGGTAGATTTCTTTAGAATTCGGCGTAAACATTCTAGAAAACAAGTAATTTTCAAAGAGTTAGGTAGTTCATTGAAACACGATTTGTAACGGGATAAACGGGAGCTTGGAACGTTGTTAAACATTATATTTTTTCGTCAAATCCTCTGAAATTCAGCTTCCCAGAAGGGTGATTGCATCATTGTTCTTTGTCAATAATACAACAAAAGTAGGTTGTATTATTTTGGTTGGGTGGGCATCGTAATCGTGCCCACCCAACGATTCCACACACACACACACATCGAAGGTGCTCCAGACCCACCCAACGATTCCACACACACATCGAAGGTGCTCCAAACCCACCCAACGATTCCACACACACATCGAAGGTGCTCCAGACCCACCCAACGATTCCACACACACATCGAAGGTGCTCCAAACCCACCCAACGATTCCACACACACATCGAAGGTGCTCCAGACCCACCCAACGATTCCACACACACATCGAAGGTGCTCCAGAACCACCCAACGATTCCACACACACATCGAAGGTGCTCCAGACCCACCCAACGATTCCACACACACAAAAGTCGCATTTTTTATCGAATATGGCCGCTGCATGGTCAAAATTGGGAACCACAAACATAATAATGCTTCAACTTTCAACCCCCTGTTTCACCCCCTTAAAAGCCGAATTTCGATTTTTTGCATTCTTGAAAAAAGTCTTATTTTGGGCCAAATATGAAGACTGCATGACCAAAACTTGGGGCCACAGATATCGTAATACTGCCGACATTATGTCAAAACGCGGCGACGTATCTAAAAACGAACAACATTTTACCAATGTTGTTTGGGTCATTTTCGATGTTGTGTGGGTTATTTTCCGAGCCAACTACTCAATCATAAGATCTCATAATATTCACTGAATTTCCGAGCGAACTCACGAGACGTGGGGTCGTTGTGACGAGTCGTGCGACACGACTATAAACTATTCCACACTCGGTGGCCGATTCAGCCTATTGCACCTTGCTTACTATATACAGTTACGTACAAAAGTCTTGGCCCATCCTATTTTTTAGGCGTATTGCATTGGAATACAACGTGGGGAAAAAATTAACGAGTTATGACAACATGTATTCACTTATATTTTAAAACAATCAATTATATACATCGATATTGTTCTTAATTATTTTATTGTCCATCACTTTTTATTTAACGAGTGTACAAAAGTATTGGGCCAATTCATGTGAAAATTGGGCCAATTCGCCAATGAATCATGGCTCAATTCGTGTGAAAATGATAACAACATTTTTTTAAAATGAACAAAACGAAATTCGACCTTATTCACGTGACTCTGTAATTTGTTGCTATGCCCTTAGCAGCGACAACCGCGGCACATCGACGAGGCACGGACGTTATCAATTGTAAGATCCGTTCTTGTGGCAAGTATTAACACTCATGTCGCAAATGGTTCCACAATTCCACCTTGTTAGACTGATTTTTTGTTCCAACACGATCTTTCCGGTCTTGTCACAAATGCTCAATCGCATTTAAGTCCGGTGATTGCGATGGCCAGTCGAGAAGGCGTGCTTTTCGTCTTCAAACAAAGACTTTTACAAGACGTGAAGCATGTTTGGGGTCATTATCGTGTTGAAAAACCCCACCACGCGGTATTTTCTTCATTGCAAATGGAAGCATATGGTCTTGCAATGTACAGCGTGAGGCACATAAAGTGTTACAGAGCAATAGCACTCAAACTGTACATCATATCCAATAATGTTTCAGACAAAAGTTTCAGTGTTCGAGAAGGCCGTCATACTGGACCACCCTATTTTTTTTTATCAGTGAGGCGCTGAAGCTACGTCAAGGTCAACTCCACTTTTTAAAATCGAATGCTACATTTTTTCTTCAACCATCGCGTAGAGCACCTTAAGCCGCATAAAAAACATTAGGTGGTCAAAGTCGTTCAAGGTCATTCAAGGCCACCTATTAAAATGAAATACAAACCTAAATATCTCGGATCACTACCAATTTAACCCCGCTAGATGGGTCAACTGAGCCACCCTATGGGGCTAGTTGAGCCCGTGGGATAACAAAGGTTTTTTTCACAAAAGAAACATTAAAAAGATGAATAAAGCGTGGTTCTGTGTAATTTGTTATCTTTTGCCGCTTTTCTGATACTTTTGCCGTTGATTACTTGTTCTGCGACACGTATCATCAGATCTTTGGATAAGTCGTTCAGTTTTTCTCTTGTACTTTCGCATCCTGAAAAAAAAAGAAATAGTTTTTGTAGAAAGATTCATACTTACTTACGGTGGTGTTTAAACACCTGATTTTTAACGAAAATTGATTGCAATTCAATTATAAAATAAGTTAGCACAACAAAAACAATACAACCAAACATCAACCTGCAACCGTCGGGTCTAACGAGCCATGCTCAAGAGACCCCGCTTTTTTTGGCTTAAATGACCCCTCCCCTAGTTTTTCACTAATTGGATCGAGTCACCTTAACATTATAAATATTAATTTATTTTTTATTCTGTCAGTGTATAAATACACTATTGTGAAATCAAAATACACTTACTTGATTGCCGTAACACCACAAGCATGGGCTGGAGACCAAAAGATACCACCAACTGCTTTTTTTTACCGTTGACCCGTAAATAGTAGCAACGTACGTGACACTCAAACCGAACGCCGGCCACCAGCCGACTGCAGCTCATAAGACCCCGCTCTGGACTACACAAATAATACCATACAAAAAAATATCATTGCCAATAATTTCAAAATTTTAAGAGAGCTATGACATGAATCATAATTCTTATCATAGGTCTCTTAAAATTTTTTAACGGTTAATGAATTCAGGAATTAAATATTTTATCACTTTGCTTAAAAAAATCCGGTGACCCGAAATTTTGCACGCCACTGTGCAAATTCGATCCTCGAAAAATTCATTGAAATTGTGAATAGGCAAGCAGTTCGTCTACATAATATTGTGCACTGGAATACAGGTTAGCAAATATGCATATTTTCACGCACTGAAATCAATAATACTTTGCATTGGAGGGAATGAAATTACAAAAACATGGAATTCTCTAGCATCGAACGGACGTAAGGAAAAACGTAAATTTTCATGTACTGAGAAGTCAGAGATATGAATTTTCCATCGCTGTATGAAAATAAAAAATGTATATCTGTATGTATAGTGAGGAGCTGAAAATATGAACTAGCCTGCTCGATCCCAGGTAATGAAAAAATTATGTTAGGCTACAAAATATGAATTTGTCTTGCATCGAAACTTGGCAAAAAAATGTATCCGCGCTTCGGCTATCGAAAACCCAAACATGTATATGACAAACCCAAACTCGTAAGTTAACTAGATATAAAAGATAGACCTTCGGTTACTGCTATTCATTTGAAGACCATCGAATAATACTTTACGCTTAAGGGGAGATATATACCAAGGAGCCGGAAAAAGGTAATTTTTGTGAATTGTTTCAAGGAAAAGTATTTAAAGTTTCGGATTGGAGTTTTAATTATCTAAAAGTATATACATTCAAAAATATGTTTAATTTTATTTATTTAAAAATATCAAAAATATACAAGGATATTGTATGATCCTTGGAGCATCGTAAAAAAATCTGCGTATACGGTACCCACTGGCGTTTCTTAAAAAATCATCTGAAAAAAAACCAATAAGATTATTAAATTAGATACTCTAATCTAGTACTTGTCACAGCCGATTTTGAAAATATCGTTTTATGACAAAATGGCGGACGTTTGAACATAAATAGTGATTTTTGGGCCAAAAATTAGTTATTATTTTGCCTATAAAACAAAAACTAAGTAACAAAAAAATCCTATAACAAGTACTAGATAATGGTGTTAAGAATAACCACAAAAAACATCAATGCAATCGGTTCATTGGTTTTCGAGAAATGTTGGGTACCGATTTGAAAAAAGTGGTTTTGAGAAAAACGCGTTTGAAACTTTGGGAATGTATAAATCATGAAATTTGTCAACTTACATGGAATCATCGATACCAGGCCCATAGTTTAGATTTTCTACGGTCGACAGAATGTTCATAGCTTCTAAATCCTCGACCTCGACCATCTAGGTGTATATCTCTCCTTAACAGACCAGAAACCCAAACATGAAGAATACTCTTGCATTGAACCCAGGTGACGAAAAATATATATTTTCCGATTCTAAAAATGCAGAAATATAAGCTTTTTATTTCTTGAAGACAAGGAAAAATGTCTACCAATACGTATCGGGAAGCTGAAAATGTGGATTTGTCTCGAATCGAGTGCAATTAATTCAAAATATCTTAAGGCGTCACAAAGCTAAATCTATAGATTTATTATTAGACCAAGCAATAGAGATTTTTTGCCACAAATACTACCAGAATACCGCCTGTGCCGTCACACGAAAGACAGTCCGTGTCATGGCACGACGAAAACATAACATAATTCTGTTATGTTTTCGACTCGCAACTATATAATTTATAAATTTTGCATATACATGTAGAAGCAAAAACAATTGTTTTTTTTCGAGTTTCGGTTGTAAAATGAAAACTAATTAAGCAATCTTGATGTACAACATTGCGTACATTTCTTATACACTTACATAATACTCACTTACATTTTTTTGTAGAATTGATTAATGGAAAAAGCTCAATAAAAGCACTGTTTGAATTCAAACAAATAATGATGATTGGTAAGGTAATCCATAACTTTTTATAAAGCGTATAACAATGTTTTCGAGGGGACTTTTTTTTATTACTTCGTGAACTTGTTAAACTTTTTGAAAGTTTTGAATAGTTTTCAATATCGCAAACGTACGTGTCTTATCAACGTAATTTACTGAACATTACGATTGCACCTGATATTATTTCTTATTTCTTGTGTTCTTTTATCAATCTTTCAAATCCGCAGTAATCGGGCAATAATTTGCCTCTAGTTAGCGCAGTCTTATCTCAAAACAAGCTGTGAGTGTGTTTTTTCTTCATATTTCGAACAATTAACAGAGTGCCGGGTGGTCTTCATTCCCCTGATCCCGAGCAGATCAATTACCAATCCTCGCAAAAACAAATGCCCGCCGATTCGCATGTTTGGGTCACTGGTAGGCGCGCAGATCGTCTTAGTGCGCCAATTGCCTTCCGGAGCTTTGGAAAAAAAGGAGATAAGTTTTCGCCTTGCTGGTTGTAAAAATCAGTATGTCGTTAAATATTTACTTTATGTTAAAAAAAAATGTCGAAATCTCACAACGGTGAGTCAAATGTTTTAATAACCGGAGACGGCCCAATTTTCGATCACATTCACGAATATTTTATTCAATTAAGATGTTTTTCGACAACACAAATGAATCGATGGTTCCGTATCTATGATTCATAATCAATGAACATGGAATTGTTCAACCACTTGTTTGAAAATTGTCGTGTAACGTTAATTCTTGAATGGACGACGTGTTGCCGTTCTGTGGAGGGAATCAGAGTATCTTCTCGAACCGAAAGCCCTTCAATGGAAGGCTCTAAAAAATGTGCAATATCGAGAAAATATTTTTTGTTTACTCGTAATCACATCGTCGGAAAATGGATGCAGTCACTGAAGTCTGCACGTGCCTATATGTTGATTCCTGCTACATGCGATCGAAAAGAAATATGTTTGGAGCCCTGAGACTTTGGTATCTTCGATTTGGAGGTTCTGTACCATTATAACCGTAAAATATATACATGTAATTCGAAGCAAATAACGCGTAGGCAAAATGCAGACCTAAAAAAATTACGAAAACAAAACAATAACAGCTTGTATTTAAATATTCGATCTTTTTTTACAGCAAAGTGAATGATCAAACCTGAACATGAAAAAGATATATCTACGGACACTCATATTGTGCATGCATACATAAATACATATGAGAGTAAATGTACATGTTATGTACCTTATTATAATCTGGGTGGGAGTCGAAGTATCGATGGATCAATATTCGGATGGGCTGAAATATCGAATTAAAAAATGTCGAATGTTTGAATATAGATAGATCAATGTTCGGAGGGTTTATATAGTCCTAAATAAAAATTCCGAATACGAATATCTCGAAGGTGAAATATAGCGAAAAACAAAAGCTTTTTTCTGTTTCGGAGATATGGATGTTATAAATTGTTCCAATCTATATTTGTATGTCTCAAATTGCAGACGATCTGAATATACGTTTTCAGATAAATGAGCTCTCGAATAAATGATGCTTTGCTTTATATTCATTTGATTTTTCCTTCGATCGAAACATAACATTTCGAATAATTAAACCTTCGTTATTTTGAGAGTTCATAATTCTGTCGTTTCGAAATATTTGTCGATCTATATTTTGTACTTCGATATTTGGATCTCCACCCTATAATCTCTACTATCGTGATTTGAAAGTTACGAAAAATTCGTAATCGAAAGGGTGATAAGTTATCACCCATAATTTTTATTTTTATTTTTCCTTACACATGTTCTCAAGACAATAAACTTTCGCATTGCATGGAAAATACATGTCGTGTGAAAATATTTCCATTTTTTTAAATCCCCATTCTTTGATCATGCTGTCGTCCTTCAATTGGTAGCTTTGCTTATTTTCCGCACGTTCAGGAATATACCACCGTCAGCATTAGTGAATAGTGCTTTTGGATCAATTCTAATCGGAATAATAGTTTCCTCACAAGGTGCCAGTTCATATTGCGATAGAATTTGAATGAGACCCAGTTTCATCTGCAAGTATGCTAAACGGATCCCTGTATAGAAAGAATCCAAAAAAGTACATGTTAGCATTCTCATCATTATTCGTTATAAATTACAATAAATAACTTCTACAGCTGCATAATAATTGCAGAGTCGGCTTGAACTAGAGATATTACGATGTTTAATTAGAATCGGCATCGGCTTTATAAAAACTCTGATTCTGTGTATCAAGGATGTAAATACGAGGTGTAACTGCGTTCAAGATGAGCTTCAATTACGTTTTTTGGTATTCGAAACGGTATGAAAAATGAAGAAAAAAAACAATCTTCTAGTATATTTGATACATGTTAACTGAAACTTTTATGTATGAAACACTATTCAATAACCCTTAAACACTTTGCTTATTCCGCTGCCTGACAAAAATAAATCGTGAATAAAATATTCTCAAGCCTCTTCATGAGAATTTTCATTTTTAAACCAGTTTTATCATTTTTGCTATGCATCCTTGAAAAATTGTTATTCCACCTGATACTTAAAAAACATAAGAAATGTGAAACATACCAATGCAAATGTGAGGTCCCTCTCCAAAAGGCAAGTAGACGCATGGTGGTCGGCTCGTCTTATTTTCTTCGGAAAATCTTTCGGGATCGAAAGTTTCAGGATTTGGGAAGTATTCCGGATCATAGTGAAATCCAAGGACCGGAATATGCACAGGCGTACCTTTTTCTATTACGAGACTAGAGTTTGGTACTTTGTAATCGGCATTTGCCTCTCGGTCCAGAAAAGACAGAATCGGATATTTTCTCATTGTCTCGGCAAGAACCATATCGAGATAAGGCAGAGACATAACCTATAAATGATCATTAGAAGATGACTATTTGCCAAAAATCAACGTGCATTTGCCAAGAAACAACTTTATATCCAAATTACGGGAAATTCAATCGAATAATGTTGTTTCCCAGATATTGGTGAGAGACTGCGTATTTTTAAAGACTTACATACCGACATTGACGTATGCAATGCGAAAACAAGACCAATATTAATCGAATTTAAAGGAGAGAAATGACAGGAAATTAAGTTAAGGCGTTACCCCCACTTGCGATTTTGAAAAAAAACGATTTTTTTAATGCATTTTTTTGAAGTATAAGTAACTGAGAATATGTCCTGAAAATTTCAAGTCGATCCGAACAATATTCACTGAGATATGAGCGTTGAAAGAGAAGAATCCGTCGTGTAAACGACCGGAAATTGAAACTTTAAATGCGTTTTTCTCAAAATGGCATTTCTGAAGTCGGTGACCAAGATTACTCGAACACTAATGAACCGATCTTCTTGAAATTTTGCAGGCTTATTTAATACATAAAAATGTAGTCTTTAATCGTTCGATTTTTTTTTTTCGAAAAAATGGCCGTTTTATAGCCAAAAAACTAAATCCATCCGACTAAATCCATCCGCATTTTTTTTTCAGATGATCCACTTCGCCGCAATGTTGGTCACCGCAAACCGTGTATATAAAAACATTATTTCATTGACGGCCATTTGCCACTAAACAATGTAATATTTTTCAATAAAAAAATTACTGAAAGTTCTTCAAGATGTGTTCTTTAAGATGGTATATTGACCGATTAAATTTTTTTTGTAGTTTTCTTTAAAAAAAATCATGAAAAAGGCCTTTTTTGCGCTACAAGTGGGGGTAACACCTTAAAAACGAAGACGCAGGGATTAAAGCCAATGGAAACATCGAACGGATACATTATGGCCTGAGTTGTTTTCCATTTAGGTAGATACGGATACCCCGATGACCTAATCGCAGATAAACAAATCATTATTTACCATATCGTATGATGTTTTGCCACCGACGCTTGCGATTGCGTTGGTAATTTCCTCCCGAAGTCTCGTTTGAATATGGGGAGCAAGTGCGAGTTCGTACATGGCGAAACTTAAGGTTGTGGATGACGTTTCGAAGCCCCCAGTGAAGAAGATTGCCGCTTGCGCAACCAAATTGTCACCTTCGAATTCTGCAATCAGATTGATTTTAAATGTTTGGCGATCCGCAGTTTTACAATGCAATTGAAGGATTTCGTATTTATCGGTTATTTGGTTTCACCGAACCTGTGGAACAAATCATATTCTTTATCCAGCTTTTTGGTGAACTCAGATTATTTTTATCAAAACCAAATTACTATGATGAATACATTTCAACTTTATGGCCTTAGGCCACTCTAGAGGCCGAAAAAATAGGCTTTTTGGGGATTTTTTTTAGAAAAACTACAAAATAAATCGGGATTACAAAAAGGGTGTTTATCATACATATCAGTGACAGTATACAATATTTTTTTTGAAGCGATTAATTTCTAAATGGCGGCTGTGCAGCGTTTATCTCAAAACTGCATTTTTTAAGTTGGCCGGAAACATAACTCAGACAATTTTCAACCGATTCACTTGATATGTTGAATATAATTTGAAAAATACATTGTCCATGGAAGTATCTCGGATTCTTTTTATATTGAATAGTTCATTTGTGATTAACAATTATCTGACTTTAGATTATCTGATTTTTTATGCAAATTTTTCACTTTCCACTTTAGAAGTGCGCCATTTGGCCAAAAATTAATATATCAAAAAAATCCTACGTACTTCTATAGCAGTTATTATATATAATAAAAAAAAATCGTTGGCTCATTATAATTAAAAAATTACAGGAACTGTTTGTCCGGCCGTGGACCCTGGAAAAACAGAAACGTCGTCGCAAAAACGCTGCACGACCGCCATTTTGAAATGAATCGCTTCAAAAAAATTATTGTATACAATCACTGATATGTATGATAAACACCCTTTTTTGTAATCTCGATTTATTTTGTAGTTTTTCTGAAAAAAATCCCCAAAAAGCCTATTTTTTCGGCGTCTAGAGTCGCCTAACTCCTAAAGTAACATATATTTTGAAAAGAATTGATCTTCTTGAGATCAACATTGCACGCTTCTTTTAAAAAATTAGATTTCCTTTATTGTTCGCGTTTGCGATGATTCGAAACGTGTAGAAGTTTAAGCGCAAGGGTAGGGGTTTCAGCGTGAAAAAATACTTTTTTGCGATTTTCTTTTTCTATATGGATAGAGTAAATTCATTGAAACCTCTTGTACATTGTTAGGTTTCATTTCAAGAACATTCCATGAAATTTGTACGCGAAAATATCCACAAACAGGCCGGTGCCGCGTTTTTCTCGAAACCACTTTTTCAAAGTCCGTGTTAATTGCCATTTGAAAACTACATGACCGATTTATTTCAAACTTGGTACACACTTTCAACATATGAAATACCTCCCCCCAACGGTTAGTTTGAGTTTTTTTTTACATTGAGGGGTTTTCAAACACCAAAATAGCGGAATTTTTCGTGAAAAATAGCACTTTTCACTTTACATGACCACCAAAAATTTAGAAATGAAAAAAAAAAAATTATCAAAGACCGTTTCGGGGAGGATTTGATGATAGTTTTACTAAATTATAATGGTACTTGATTTCAGATAATTTCTAGCTGAGATACAGTGAACAGCGCAAAAGGTTTCAATAAATTCACTCTATCCATATAGATAGAAAAAAGGTTCGCAAAAAAGAGTTTTTTTTTCACGCTAAAATCCCTACTCTTCCCTTCATTCAAGCTTGATAATTACTAAAAATAGTCGATATCTGATCGGAAAGGGTCACTAAATTAGGGGTGGGAGTCGAAATATCGATGGATCAATATTTGGATGGACTGAAATATCGAATTAAAAAATGTCGAATGTTTGAATATAGATAGATCGATGTTCGGAGGGTTTATATAGTCGTAAATAAAAATTCCGAATACGAATATCTCGAAGTTGAAATATAGCGAAAAACAAAAACCGATTTAAAAAATATTGAGAGACACAATATCGAATTGCTTATATAAATAACACCAAATTATTCGAGAAGACGAATCTTCGAATTGTAAATATAGCGACGGGTCAAAAAACAGAAAGCATTAAATCAAACGGTCAAAAAGTCGAGTGGTTAAAATAGCGAAGGGTCAAAATGTCGAATGGCCCGGATGGCGAAAACTTGTGATCGAGGCAGATAGCGTTAGCGGTCGGCCAGGGCGGCATCCATACCATTTTCGCCATTTTGGCATTCGCCATTTCGGACCATCGATATTTTGCGTCTCGATATATTGCTTTTCGCTATAGGCAGTATAACGAATATTAGATACTCGCTTTTTTCTGTTTCGGAGATATGGATGTTATAGATTGTTCCAATCTATATTTGTATGTCTCTAATTGCAGACGATCTGAATATACGTTTTCAGATAAATGAGCTCTCGAATAAATGATGCTTTGCTTTATAGTCATTCGATTTTTTCTTCGATCGAAACATAACATTTCGAATAATTAAACCTTCGTTATTTTGAGAGTTCATAATTCTGTTGTGTCGAAATATTTGTCGATCTATATTTGGTCCTGTGATATTTGGATCCCCAACCTAAATTAGCTATCACGATCAACGCTCGGCAAGTTCGCTCGTGACAGTTTATTTCTGTTTTGGCAATATCTCTTTGAACTGTGTCATTCATTACCGACAATCTTTGACTCCTTGGTATTGCCCTGGGAGTTTTTGACCTCGATGAGCAAATCAATCAAGTCATTCCTTTTCAACCCTGACCGCTCGCGCTCTCTTATCGTGTCCCAAAACACATCTCGTAGAAACTTCTCGTGTTTTTTCGTGAAGAACTTGAATCCCATGAGTTGCGCGAACTGAGGTGCCAAAAATATCGCCGTTAACTCTATGCTCCGCCATAAGTTGTACGTAAACATTTCACGACCGCGCTTTCGGAATTCGGCATCGGGATTGTTCAACGAATTGACCTGAAGACCGAAGGCGGTGGTGCCGATGAGATCGGTGGTAAATTTTGCGCAAAGTTCCTTAACCTCCACGATCCTACCCTGTCCTGCAATGTTTAGCCAACAAACGTTGAGCATTCAATTGTCGTTTCATCAATTACACCGACATTTTGTACAAGTTCAGCCCATTCACTTATTTGTTTGAATAATCAAATACTGGAACTTTCATGAATTTAATTTAATCCGAAATTGCGAAAATGTTTATTGCCAGAGACGCACCTGTATAAACGTCTCAATATCTATGTACCTTGCAGATCGAGCGAATTCAGATGCGTATCGAGATCCGCGCCGACGTCGAGCATCAATTGAAACATTTTTTTGAGTTTACCGGATGTGAAAATGGGCGTTAATTTCGTTCTGATAATTTTCCACGCTGGATTCTTGACGAGCAACAAGCTTGGATTACCAAGACTGTCATTGGAACTCGTTGACGCGTATCTGTCCGAAAAATAATTAAAATCACGCACTAATATGTTTTTCACGAGTTCGGGATCGCGCACCAGCAAGAAGGGTTGGTCGAAGATGTAGAAGCCAGCGTAACGGTGATTAGCTGACTGATCGTACAATTCCTTAGCTACCGCACCGGGTGATTTTTTCATTAGTAGGCAGTCGCCGAAGTTTCCCATAAATGGTGTCGGAGTTATCTCCATTATGCCGCGTTTTTTCCAGTACAGAAATTTTCTCGTCATATACACGTAAGCACAAATGGACGCGATGGTCGTGAGAATTATACCATCGAGACCCCAATAACTTGTAAACAAAGCCATTTTTTAAACCGAATCGAACAACTTTAATTCATAAAGCTAAAGCACCGTAACTGTACGCTGTTTCGGCGGTGTTCGATTAGCGGATACGATGTAACTTGATTTTGGTGTTCGATGCACTGGTATTTGTAGTTCGAGGAATTGCGTTGCCGATCCGTACTCCTTCCATGATACTGAGAGTGACTGGATTCCTCATACGTGCAGAGTGACTACGTATGCAGCATTGTGGTATCAAGACCGTGGTCCGAGTTGAACTTGGAGCGTGCATTGCGTGCTTACTGTTGATCTCATTGGTCCGATTGCAGTGGATATTGCGCGCAATTCGCATCGCGGTCCAAGGACGCGGCAGCATCTCGAAGCCAACTAACAAAAAAAGTCGTTAACACGATCGACACTGACGAATCGCCGCGACTCTTTATATAGACCACTCGGGTTAGACTTTTTCTTACAAAAATTCCCGGCAGAAATTGGATTGCTCTAATCTTTAGGAGGGGTCATTAGTAGTGTAAATCCAAAATGGTGACCAAATCCGCCCGGTGCGTTAGCCGCCGGTTTGATTCTAACGTAGTTTGGTTTTTGGTCAATATCTCTTTTATTTTCAATTTTTCAACAAAAATGTTAAGGATTAAAGTTAATGAAAATTTGATTCTCTGGAACTTTAACACTTACAATTTTTATCCTACGATGGAAATTTTTCGAGATAATAGGGAAAAACTTGCCAAAGTAGAATTATTGAATTGTCTCGATTGTTATTAACTTTAGCACATAAATTCACATAAACAAAGTTGTAGATCATCAAATTTCCTACAATTTTGGTCTCTATGATTTTTTTTTGTACAGTCGATATTTGAGCTCCTTTTCGTACTACGACCGGCGTAGAACTCCAGGTGCGTTTTTTTAACGTGGTATGCCCAGTAGGCCTAATCCACATTTCATGGCTTGCAAGCCCGTTGCGAATTTTGCAGGTTTCTTCGTTATAAGTTTTTGAAGCTGGAATTTCTATTTGTACTTGCAAGCATTAAGGGGTTAAGTTACTTTTTAGTAATTTTTAATGGGTGTAAAATCATGTGCAAGTTTAACAATTTTTTTCGTATGAAAAAGTGATTCGCTCATAAAATGAATTACATATCTATTTAGTACGAAAATCAAAATAGTTGCTTTCCGGAGCCACCATTTTGTCAAAAATTAAAATTTCGACTATTCCTTCGATCAATACCTGGATTCAGCTATCCCCTAAAAGAATATTTCTGGTTTTTTTCATTTTAGATAATCCAAACCGGAGATACTTTGCTCACCGCCGGACACTTTTTTTTCGGGGACCTCCAGGAGACTTCCTACAGGAGCAATGTTAATGAATATTTTTGAGAATAAAAAATGCCAATCTATAACTAAAAGATGCCACTACACTGCCTAATACTTTTCGTTTTGCCCAAATGAAATCCTTTTTCAGAAAAAAAATCGTGAAAAAAAACGACTTTTTTGGCCTTGCAACTGCGTATAACGCCTTAAGGATCCAGGCAAAGTTTTTCTTTCTTTTTTCCCCTTATAAACGTCAAACTGCCAGACTTTATCTTTCCCGATGTCATGGTAGGAACTACTGATTCTTTTTCCTTTCGACGATGATCCTGCCAAATCAACATCGACGATTTTTTCTTCGCAATCATCGTGAAATTCAATGTTGGTGTTCGATGTTGTTTCGGCAGGATCCTCGATGATAGCATCATCCTCGTTGTCATCGAATAGCTCCTGAAGGTCTACAACATTGTCGCATGTCTTCCTTGCTTAGGATCGGATTGCTTTGCCCCATACCAGCCTTGCGAGACAACTTTGTAACCAGTGTTACGAAAACACTTTACCATCTCTGATTTTGGTGCGTCAAGCATTAGAATTTCTTCACTGTACTTCTCTTGTAAACGTCTTTTGATTGTCCTTCGACCCGGTATATTGTCTCCTTCGATCTGTTCCTGTAGCTCTTTCAAGTTAAATTGACATTCGTCAGCGTGATTCTGAATATAATCGAAAACGTACTCTATAGCACGGTCTATTTAGCAGGAACCCGGTCTTCCTCATCCCTCACCCGACGCGTAATAAAGTCAATTTTTCGAGCAAGTGCGATGATACCCTACTTCAACAGCCGTTAGATCAACGTTCTCGATGCGTGTCAATTCGTCGTTGCACTTATCCAAATGCTTCAAACAAGTATCTCGAAATTTACGGTTTCGAACGACAGAAATGTGACGCCACATATTGATGTTACGATTTTTTTCCTTCTCTGGATCGGCGTTTTCTTTACACATAAAACACAAGTTTTTGAAGTCAAACATTGATAATACCTGCATAGACTGATGGTGGTGTTGTTGACGATGATGATGATGATGATGATGGTAATCGAGATGCACCGCTGTTTCGATTACATGCTTCAGCTAGCTTTTTGTTTGGGTAACACTTTTGGCACGCGGGTGCATGACAACGCTATCAACATTTTCCAGCATACACCTGTGTTCGTCATCACCGCGAATAATACTGGCTGATAAAAGTGACTGAACACCACGTTTTTTAACAATCACAATATTATCTTCGCTTGTCGTTTTTTCACATACAAATAATTCTCCATTTGGCTCATAGTACGTCTGCTCCGTAGAGTGTCAATCTGAAAACTGAGCCTGCTTACGTAGAAAGGAACGCTGCAGGCTCGAACTTGTTCGTAGTACAACTGCCGGCCAATCGGCAAAATGACCTTTTCCAGGTCAAAAGGGACGCAACAAGCTTATATTTGTTTGGAGCGCACCTGCCGGTGACGTCAGCGCCTCGGCTACGCTGGTCAGTCCCGTTAGGCTTGCCATAGGCGCAGGAGCTTAAATATTAACTGTAAACAAAAATCATAGAGATCAAAATTGTAGGAAATTTGACTCTCTACAACTTTGTTTATGTGAATTTGTGCGCTGAAATTAATAATAATCGAGATAATTCAATAGTTCTACTTCGGCAAGTTTTTCCCTATTATCTCGAAAAATATAAATGGTAGGATAAAAATTGTAAGTGCTAAAGTTGTAGAGAACTAAATTTTCAACAACTTTAGTTCTTAGCATTTTTGTTGAAAAATAAAAAATAATGGAGATATTGAGCAAAAACCAAACTGTCTTGGAATCAAAAGGGCGGATAACGCACCGGTTAGATTTGGTCGCCATTTTGGATTTACACTACTAATGACCCCCCCTAAAGATTAGAGCAATAACATTTTTGCCGGGAATTTTTGTCTAGGTGACCCCTTTTTTTGACTAACCCGACAGCAAGGCGGGCTTGCACAGGCAATTTTTTAACTTCGAATCAACATTACGCCAAAACATAGAGTCGAATGGAAAACCTAATCACATTTTACCAATGTAATATGATTTTTTTCCTATCCAATCCTGAGATCTTATAATATTCACCGAATTTCCTAGGAAACTCATGAGTCGTGAGCGACGACTAGAAATTATTCCACACTCGGTGGATTTGCTGAATCGAATAACGTCATTTGGCGATATCATGAACATGAAACGTACGCCCTTCTTAGGCTTGATTAACACTTTTTCTTAACAGGCGCGGTAGACACGTGTGAGACCCTCTGCGCAGCCTCGAGATGTATCCCGGGCATACGCTGCGATTGCACCTTGCGTGCTATATATGAGGGAGTGGTGTGATGCTGGCTTCTACCACGATTAAAAGAATGTATCTTTATCTACACAGGCGATCAACAAGAAAAATAATTTAGACCAGCATATGCAGCCACACGTTTAGAAACGGCGTGGCAACGAGCACCGGAAGTAGTAAGTGAAGAGTGAGCGAGAGAGACTATTATATCTAGAGGAGGTAAACTATAGGACTGCCGCAGTCTTACCGCATGCGCAATGGCAACATGCTGCGCGCTGACGACGCAACGTTATCTGATCTATTAGTTTGTTTACGTGCATGCAAATTTCTCGGTGCTCATAATCTTTGGTATTTAAAATATCAAATAAAAAAAAGTACGATGAATATATGCATTCAATGTAAGAAGGAATCGACTTTTTTAAATCAAGGTCGTAGCTTTCACAAGTAAGTGGATAAAATCATTGTGTACGTCTAATTTCTTAAACCATCGATAATATTACAGTAGAACCTCGATTGTCCGAACCTCGATCATCCGAACCCTCAATTATCCGAACGATGACTTAGTTTACCGAACTCTCAATTATCCGAACGTTGGCGCGAAAGATACATTGTTTCTCGCTGTCATCGTGAGCAACAATGCGCAACCCAACGCAACTTCTCCTTTTCAAACGGCTGTGAGACTTAGTTGCTCAAAAACGCGTTACAGCCGTTCGTCAATTAAAAATGGACGATTTTAGTTTTAAAAATATTAAAAAAGCATTCAACGTTTTTCCGGTGTTTCAAATACATACATACATACATACATGCATACACACACACACACACACACACACACACACACACACACACACACACACACACACACACACGTACGCACGCACACACGCACGCACGCACGCACGCACGCACGCACGCACACACGCACGCACGCACGCACGCACGCACGCACGCACGCACACACACACACGCGCGCACACACACACACACACACACACACACACACACACACACACACACACACACACACACACACACACACACACATATATACTTCAACGTTAACATGTATGTGAATTTTTAATATATATGTATGTACTGTTTTTATATACAAAGGTGTTGTTTATAATCTCGTCTCAAAAAACCCACGTTTCGATTATCCAAACTTTTGATTATCCGAACTAGTCTCGGTCCCAATTGGTTCGGATAATCGAGGTTCTACTGTATTTCTATATGTTGATCGTGATATATTAATCTTACTTGAAAACATAGATTTCCAAAGAATGAAAAGTTGAAATCCGATTGGATGCATGCTACTGGCTTACCACTGGTCACTTTGAACGAAATTCATTTCACGACACTGGTGGATATACTAAAATTAAATGTTGACTCTCAAATGTGGTCCCGCAAAAAATTGTTATCATCAATTAACCGACAATTGGCCGCGAAGTGAATTGGCTGATGTCTAATTGTAACAAGACAATAACAAGCACAAAAATTACGTCAGTAGAGTTAACGAATGAAACAACAAAACATACCCAAAATCTACCGGCACAATCGACGAATGCCTAACGCAACAGCACTCGACGCGCTACAAATATGACAGCAGGGTCATCGAATACCGAATCTGATAATAGTCTTGCCTCAAAGAGCTGTGAATATTCTGACGATGGTGAAACCGCTGTAACAGCCAGTAATTCTGTGAAAAAGTCAGTACAAAATGTATGATGATATTTATACTGTTACATACATTATCTTTAATGAAAGAAACTAGTCATTATTAAATATCTGCATGAATTTTTTAATCAGATATAAGAATGTCGTCAAAATCCATCCTGTATGAACCCGAATCACTCAACTAATAATAACATTTTCAGAAAACGCTCAGTCGTCGATGTTCGTCGAGCGAAAAAAGTTCGCTTTGTAATCGGATTCGAGACAGAATATGTCTTACGAAAAGATTTAATTTTTGATGAAGCATGGAAACGCTTCATGAGCTTTAATGCATATAAGAGCTTAACATAACGAGCTTAGCATCCACGACAACCCCCGTCTACGAAAAAAATGTGAGGTGTCGTGGGACACCCGACAGAAGCGAGGCTTCTTACGCATTGTATGTACCGAATTTATCAAACCTATAAAAATATGAGTAATTAAAAAGGAAATTCCAAAATAGGAATCAATTTTTTTTTATTACTATAACTTAATATCGATTTAGTGATAAATAATTATTTACACATTTGTACAAATACAATAATGATAATATTAATTTTTTTAAATGAAAATAATATTTACGTTCCGTATACAAAAGAATAGTCTAGTAGCCCAGTAAAATTCGGCTATTTCAGGGATTTGACTGGATACTGATGGGAATTTTCTTTTTCCCGAAAGACCGATACCCAATCGGCTAATATCAGATACCAGTGAGAACTGTCGGGCTCCCTTGATTTGATTGTCAATAACCGATAAATAGAAAAATCCGATTAAAAAAATGTACACATGATGAGTTTAAAATCCTTTGTAATCGTACAGTCGTATTTGAAATTAAGTTAGTTCTCACCATTTGTATTAGTTTCACACCATATCCTAGCACAGCAGCGACGGTACAGCGGTAAGGTACGTGCTCGCTGTCGTAAGAATGGAGGGATCTCAGTTCGATTCCGAAGATTTTTTTTTTGTTACAGTGTTAGTTTATATTTGATAAAAATGAAGATACTGAATAAGACTTTTGTTTTCAGATAACACGTTCATTAAATGTAATACACACTATCGGAAAAGGAGGGTCTGTTCAGTAAATTAGTTTTTTGAACATTTTAAACAGTGTAGTCTACAAGAAACCACGAAAGTGGTTTGGAAATGGAAATGTAGTTGAAATGTTCAGCTTTGTTCTAAAGTGTGTATGTGCGATTTCGGTCGGATTATACTGCACGAATGAGTTAATCGAAATTTGCACGTTCATCGTAGGTATTATATTTGCCTTAACGTAAGTTAAAACGATGCGCTGCCTCGTTTTATAGCCTGATAGACATACGAGAGAGAGAGAGAGAGAGAGAGAGAGAGAGAGAGAGAGAGAGAGAGAGAACCTCTGTCATTGTGTTTGTGCCAAATATTTACACGGTACCTGTGCTTCCATGTAATATATATTTTTTATCGCGAGTCACCCCCATTATTGAAATTCTATCCAGTTGCACGGTCTTACATTCAGGTCGTGAAACGAAGGCGAATTTTCGTGGTGGAGGTAGGCATGCTTAGTGTCCAAGCCGCTGCTGTCGCGGGGTGTCCTTCCCCCGGCCCCTCAACTTGCCGCGTCGATGATTGATCAATGGCACCTATACCTTAACATAATAAAAACTTTATCGTAAAAAACGTGTTCGGGCTCGTATTTAGTCCGAGAGTATATTCAGCTTACGAGATGCCTAAGGCGTGCGCCGTCCCCAAGTGCAAAACGGGGTATGGAGGCGTGAAAGAAAAGTCTTCCGTTTTCAGAGTGCCAAAAAACGTCAAACAATATAAAAAATATGGCTAGCGGTGATTCCGTTAGTGCACTGAAGCAGTCCCAGTATGCTTGCCAGAAATACTTTGAGGAAAAACATACCCTAAGGCAGTGGCAAAAATGCGATGCGAATGCTCGAACTATTGCTCAAGTAACTTTCCGACGATGAAGTTTTGGTTATGTTAAGTTATACGTTTAGCAATCATGGACGCGGCAGGTTGAAGGACTAGGGGAACGACACTCCGGGATAGCGTTGAAGTTTGCATCATTGGAATGCAACGATTTTTGTTGGTCCCTTTTTCATTTTTTTTCATGCTTTCCCCAAGCCTTCTTTTTCGCAAACTGAGGTCGTAAATGCGTAAAAACGTTTCAGTGATTTTTACCGCCAAAAAATCGAACAATTGAAAATAATTGATTTCCGTTGCGTTCCAACGATTCAAACTTCATATGTTTGCGTGACAACTGCAAACGGGCAAATTTTTCAGGCCTAGGTCCTAAAAGACCTTCTTTACGTCCTGTTTACACGCACGAAAAAGCGAGGCAAATATGGTTGTGGCATATAAATGAATTACACCGAGTGTGTTGGTCAAATGGTTAGCGTGCTGGCCAGCGGATCGGGAGGTAGCGGGTTCGAGTCCCAGTCGCGTACTTTCGTCGTGAAATTTTTTTCTTCAACATTTTTCGGCGAAAGACGACTAGTGCCGTGATTGGGAAGCAAACTTGTGACCGGCTGTATCGGTATAGGTTTTCCGCAGTTTCCCTATGCCCATAGCAGATATGTCATGGTGAATACGATACAGAGGGGGAAGTCGGCTGCGGCCGCAAGGTGGGGGGGGGGGGTGGAATGGGAGGTAAGAACGAAGTTGAGGCGGATTGGGGCCTGTAAAAAGGGAAAGATCCTGTACGGCTGGAACGCACCAATAAAAATAAATATATAAATGAATTAACGGTTCCGTATCTATGATTCATAATCGCTAAACATGAAACTGTTTAACTTGTTTGAAAATCGTGGAGTAATGTTCATTCTTGAATGGACATCTATTTTGCCGTTCGCTAAAGGGAATAAGAGTATTGTCTCTGACAGAAAGCCCTTCAATGGAAGGCTCTAAAAAATTTGCAATAGCGAGAAAATATTTTTTATACGGACAACCATATGCGTGTGTACATCAATACATATGCGAGTAAATGTATATATTATGTACCTTATTATAATCTCTATTACCGTGATTTGAAATATAAGAAAATAAACGGCATATGAACCCTCACCATGTAAATGAACATGTCGCAAATTCATAATCGAAGGAGTGATAAATTATCGCACATCATTTTTATTGTTATTTTCCCTTACACATGTTCAAAGGACAATAATCTTTATCATTGTATGAAAAATACATGTCTTGTGTGAATATTTTCATTATACTGTAGTTTTTTTTTAATCACCATTATTTGATCATGCTGACGTCCTTCAATTAGTTACTTTGTTTATTTTTTGGACGTTCAGGTATATACCGGAGTTCATGTATATACCACCGTCAGCTTCACTTAGCAGCGCGTATGGATTTAGTCTCATCGGGGTCATAGTTTCCTTGCAGGGTGCCAGTTCATAGCGCGATAGAAAATGAACGAGACCCACTAAGCGCATGCCTGCATAGAACGCATTTGAAAAAGTACATGATGGCATTGGCATCATTGTTTGCAATAAGTCGCAATAAATAACTTCTGCTGCTGCCTAATAGTTGCAGAATCGGTTTGAACTAGATATATCACGATATTCAATTGGAATTGGCGTTGGTTTTATGAAAACTCTGATTCTGTGTATCAAGGATGTATATACGACGTATAACTGCGTTCGAGATGCGGTTCAATTTCGTTTTCTGGTATTTGAAACTTTTATTTGTGAAAAACCATTCAATAACCTTTCAACACTCTGCTGATTACACTGCCTGATAAATCCTAAAAAAAAAATTGTCGCGTTTCTTCATCGGAATTTTTATAATTTTTAGTTTATATCCTGGAAAAATTGTTGTAATAGCTGTCACTTAAAAAAAATGGAATCCATACCGATGCACGTGTGAGGTCTCCCTTCAAAAGGCAAGTAGTTGTATGGGGGTCGGCTCGACTTATATTCTTCGGAGAATCTTTTGGGATCGAACGTTTCAGGATTTATTGCGGATCAAAGTGAAATCCAATCGCCTCATTCATATCAGTCCCGATCGTATATTTTCTCATTGTCTTGGAAAGCACCATATCGAGATAAGGAAGTGACATAACCTGTGGATGATCATTACAAGATGTCTATTTGCCAAATATCAACGTGCATTTGGTAAGAAACAACGTTATATCCAAATTACAAGTAATTTAATCGAATAATATTGTTGCCGAGCTATTGGACGTATGTAATGCGAAAACAAAACCAATTTCACTCGAATGTGTAGGTGAAAAATTAAAGGAAATTAAGTTAGAAACGACGATGCGGGAATCAAAGTCCGGAAAAACGTCGAACGGGTACGGTATGCCCTGAGTTATTTTCCATTTAGATAGATTATTCTATAAATGCCCCCGATGAACACATTGCAGATACCCGAATCATTGCTTACTATTTCGTCTGATATTGTACCACCGTTGCACGCGATTGCGTTGACAATTTCGTCCCAAAGTTTCGTTTGAATATTGGGAGAAAGAGCGAGTTCGTACATGGCGAAACTTAAGGTTGTGATGTCGGTTCAAAGCCCGCAATGAATAAGGATGCTGCTTGCGCAACCAACACGTCGCCATCGAATTGGACAAAAAGAATGACTTCAAATGTTTGGGCATCCGCAGTTTTTCAATACAAATGAAGGAGATTCGTATTACTCAGTATATTTGGTTTACTGGACCTGCGAAACAAATCATTCTTTTTCCAGCTTTCTGGCTGGATTGTTTTTATCAAAACCATATTACTATGATGAATATACTTCAACTTTAAGTAACGTATATTTTTAACCGAATTGATCGTCTCGAGATCAACATTTAATGCTTGTTTAAAAAAATGTTTCCATTATTTCTTGCGGTTTTGATAATTCGGAACGCTTAGAAATTTAATTCGAACGATGTCATTATCAAAAATAGTTTATCTCTGATCGAAAAAAGATCACTAAATTAACCATCACGATCAACGCTCGAAAAGTTTGGTGGTGACAGTTTATTTCTGTTCTGGCAATATCTCTTAGAAGTTTGTTTCATATTTTTACCGACAATCTTTGACTCCTCGGTATTGTCCTTGGAGTTTTTGAGCCCGATGAGCAAGTCGATCAAATCATTCCTTTTCAATCCTGACCGTTCGCGCTCTTTTATCCTGTTCCAACACACATCTCGGAGAAACTGTCCCTGTTTTTTCGGAATCAACTTGAATCCCATGGCATCCGCGAGTCGAGGTATCAAAAATATCGAGGTGAACTCTAAGCCCCGCCATGCGGTGAATTTGAATATTTCACGACCGTGCTTTCGGAATTCGGCATCGGGATTGTTCAACGAATTGATCCGCATACCGAAGGCCGTGGTGCCGATGACATCGGTGGTATATTTTGCACAAACTTCTTTAGCTTCAGAGTTGCAATTCTGCTCTTCAATTTTGAGCCAATAAATTTTGAGCATTCAAGTATCGTTTCATAAAATATGCCGAAGAATTGTACAAGTCTACCTCATTCATGTATTTATTTGGAAAATCAAATGCTGAAACTTCCAACAATTTCATTTAATCGGAAATTGCGAAAAATGGGTATTGCTAGAGACGCTTCCGTATAAACGTCTCAATATCTATGTACCTCGCAGATCGAGCAAATTCATATATGTATTGAGATCCGCACAGACGTCAACCATCATTGGAACCATTTCTTTGAGTTTAGCGAATGTAACAGCGGGCGTTAATTTCATTCTGATAAGTTTCCACGCTGCATTCTTGACGAAGACCAAGCTTGTAGTACGAAGTGTATCATTGGAACTCGTTGCCGCGTATTTGTCCAAAAAATAATGGCAGTCACGCGCTAACATGTTTTTTTATGAGTTCGGGATCGCGCACCAGTAATCCGGGTTGGCCCAAGATGTAGAGATCTACGTAAGGGTAATTTGCTGTCTTATCGTAGAATTCCTTAACGCGGTCCTCTAGTTTCTCGGCTGTTTTTTTACGGCTTTTTCAATAATTTGTTATGGGCAAAGCATCGAAATAATCAATCTCATTATTTTTGCATAACCTTTATTAACATTTAAATAAGCTTTACAATTTTTTTGCAGTCAAAATATATAATAGAATAAACGTTATAGTGGCCGACAGGAAGACATCAAGTAAAAGAGGTGCATGACGGTGACCATGATTGCGGCTGTTCTGCTTATCTGAAATCAAAAAACCAAACGGCATTTTAATCTTCATATTTAAGACTAGCGATTGAACTAGAGTGAATTCTAAATTACAAAAATTGACTTTTTTATACACTTTTGAAAATTACATTCTATTTTTTACTCATTTTTTCTTAAGTTTTTCGATCGTACAAAAAAACTATCGAAGCAATAATGATAATCCTAGTTCAATCGCTAGCTTATAACATATTAAAGATGCTGTATAAATTTGAACAAGATCGGTGTAGTAGTTTCTGAAATATCGTGGTCACCGTTTCGAAAAATGGTGTTTCGAGAAAAACGCGTTTGAAAGTTCGCGCATGTGATTTATACTAAAAATGTCATCTCGCCGTCAATCTGCTATGCCTGGACCATACAATAGGCCTTCCTCTTCTTGGAAGTCACGCAGAGCTGCTCCGTCTTCCCTTTTCGCGATTCGGGCCTGTTTTACATCACTCGTGCGCCTTTCTGAACGGTCGATCCGAGAGCTATCACGCTGTTGAACATATCCTTTAGCTTGTGGGCCGATTTTCACTCCCATGGTTTCCAAGGTCTTCAGGATAGATTTGAATCCTTCGTTGAAGATTATGACAGCGAGAAACGTGGCGATTTCAACCACTTTTGGCCCAGAATGGAGGTGCTTCGGAGCAAAAGTCCAGATTAACAAATTGAGCGACTCGTTATTATTTTGAGTTTCCGCTCCCAGGCATCTGCTTAACAATTCTTCTTTGGATAAATCCTCATAAATTGGCTTTATAAGTTTTTGAACTGCTTCAGAGAGAGGCGGTTTATTGTGTTTGAATTGCTCAGCCTCTCCGAGAAACTCAGCTCTGCGCCATTTGCACCAACTAGATTCGCCTGCAGGACAATTTTAATGCTGAGGATTGCTGTCTGTGGAAATCTTGTGAAAGAATGTTGCCCAAATTTTCTTTCTCATTTCCTCGATAGAATCTGGATGTCTCCGAATAGCTAATCCATAATACGTTGTCATCTCACCAATCAATTTAACAGTGAGTTTTCCTGCACCGTTCCCACCAACACCTTTATTAGATTTTTTTGCATTTCGGAGCCGAGTCTCCATTCTCTGTTTAACGTGTCCAACACACTCTTTTTTTACAACAACAACATCTTCTCCATATGGTTCTGCCTTCAAAATACCGTTGAATGTCTTGCTGCCGCCGCTCGGCTTTCGGAGTAGCCCGGCGCGCGCTCCGTATACCTGCTCCATTCCAGGGCCGTAACTTGTGAACCACTTCGAATATCGAAAAATCCTTTGGCACACATTTTCTACACATGTTGTAGATGTGATTTATGAAGAAAAAAAAATCGATTTTTTCGAACCGAGAAACTAGAGGACCGCCTTAAATAGTTGACCGACTTACTTTTTCAGCAGTAGGCAGCCTCCGAAGTTTCCGACGAATGCTGTCGGAGTTAGTTCCGTTACCCCGCGTTTTTTCCAGTACAGAAATTTGTCATGTACACGTAAGCCCAAATGAACACGATGGTCGTGAGGATTACACCATCGAGACCTCAATAGGCCGTAAGAAACGCTATGTTCGTAATTAAAACCGATAGCTTTTGTGTGAAAAGTTAAAGCGGCTGCATTGTACGCCGAGCGTTGCAAGGATGCTCGACTTGACTTGACGTTCGATGCATGTGCGTTTAAAACGTTCTATGCATTGCTTCGTCGATCCTCGCACTTTGCATGATCCAGAAGCTGACCGGACTTTCAACTCGCGTGAGTTGCGCATTAAGATGCGTAATTGAGTCAATGTCAATATCCTGAATAAACATATACGTGTTATCAACAGCGCTAACGATATGTTGGCAAAAATTGTTTACGCTAAAGGACGCAGAAACGAAGCAGTGTTTCCCATCAACTCACCCAGTTATATTCCTATTCGTGTACGTGGGCATCAACGTATTATCGATATGCCACGTCATTTCTGAGCTCTTATTATTTCTTCTTATCCGCGGAAGATAACCATGCGTCGATAATGAGTAATGCATATTTAACCTATGTCCGAAGTCGTCTTCGATCAATGATCATGCGGCAATTTCTGGTTCCTCATCGTGTTTTGTAGAGCTGTCACTTTATTTTGTATGCTCAACAATTTGCGGAGTGCTCCAACCGATGGTCACCGCTCTCCCGATTGCGAGTGGTAACGTCGTGGTCTCCTTCACCCTAGGATGACACCTCACATTTTTCGCAACTTATGTTAGCTATACACACTGGATTCGGAAGACTCGGCCAAAATACGAATGCTTTAGTTTCCTTGAAATGACATCTGTTCAGATGACTTTATTTTCAATGAAAGAGCTAACTATTGGGAAACCGCCGTTAAAGAGAAATTCTAGGTTCGGCCCATATGTTGTCGAAAAAAGCTGTTTAAACACATGAAAAAGTTTTGCGAAAGAGAAGAAACGCGAGTTTTCCACGTTTTTAAATATCATAACTCAGGAACTAATCGGCAGAATTTCTTAGCGAATTATGAAAGGGCAGATGTGAAATTTAAAGACTAAAAAATGGTGATATAATTTTTCATCGTTATCGACAAAACCTGCAGGGGTCAAGTAGGTTGATTTTCGCATTGCCATTTTTCGGTACAATCGATGTATCGTTTATTTTTATGAATTATTATTGTAAAAATCCAATATTTCCGAATGAATTTGTTTATGCATACATACAAAGATTAACACGACAAGATTTTATTGAATAAAACGTATAAAATCATCAATTTGACAAAAATGATTCAATATTTGCTTTACTCGTCATGAGGTGACTTTACATGTGCCTGCCAGCGAATATACGTATCCTGTAAGACATTCATAGCAAAATCTCACTTAGAAATTTTTATTAGAAGGTTAATTTTGAAAGACCATAATAAAACCGTGTATATTTATTCATCATGACTCATATGAAGTTGAATTTGTGAAAAAAGAAAGGATGTACTTACTTTGTAATTTCGACCGATTCGTGCACACGGTCGAATCGGTCAAAATAAGCACGTATGAGAAATGCGTGCTTATTTTTCGATCTTCACAGTTGAGAAGCTAAACGGCACCGAAAGTTCTGCCACGCGGCAAATGACAGGGGAGGAACAAAAGTAAATTTACGTCACACAGCTGTACCCGTAATGTCAAGGCCTCGCGACGCCGGACACTTCTAAATTTGGTCGGGTCTTCGAGACCCATGAGTGTCATCCTAGGGTTGAACGAAACGTAGCAGGTTCGCTGAGTTGAGCGTCTGATGGGCGCGAATATCGTCACGAAGCATCGGAACAGTAAACGAGACTTACAAGGGTACATTTCCACCAGACCGCCTTCGACTTAATTGGCTTTGATATGTATTGCAAGACAGTTGAGGAATAAAAACGACCCCTAACGTTGGGGGTGATTAGGCCTCGTTACGATTTTTGACATGGAAGCACTCCACCGATTGGCATAAAGCCTATTGCAAAATGTTGCTGATTTTATACCGGGTAACTTGAATGCCCGACCGCGGAACACCTTTATTCGAATACGATAAACCACTCCTCGCAAATTCTTTTTCACAACTTTTTTATTTTTGGTTCATTTGCGGCATGTACAAATTACGTAACGGAATTTGGGGGGGGGGGGGGCAAGATTTCCGTTACGTCACGATTTTACAACTGCCAGAAATAGCAAAATTTCTGTCATGTTCAAGTTTTAAATTTAAAACTCACGCGCAATTTTACCGCGCAACATTGACAGCTATCCATGCGATATGTCAGTTGAGGGGGGAAGTCACTGTGCAAGAACTTGCTCAGTAGCTTCCCCCCTCTCGCACTTACCCCAAGCAAAAGTTGAACAAATTTTTTTTTCGTTTTTCATAATTCTTGAAAGTACTTATAACATTAGTTATTAACAAATGATTGTCCTTTTTTTTGTCGAAAAATAAGTTTTTTCTTGAAATGCTTGCCAATTACATAAAAATTTATATTTTCAAAATCCCCTATCTATTTCTCTAGCTGTACTCATGTAAATTAATAGAAATTCATAATTTTTTTCCAAATTCACATTTGCGTCATTTATACTGCGTGCCGCAGAGCGTTTTAAATTCAACATGTCATGCGAGAATGGCTCCAGCGTCACCATTTTGTCTACTTTTCTAATCTAAGTTTTTTTTGTTCACTTAACGATTATGACTAATAACATCCTCGACTATGAGTATCCTATCACTTATCGTTACACAAAAAAAATCGCGAGACCACTTAATTTTAGACGTTTACATTGATGCAAGCCCGTAAGGTTAGGCCACAGTAACGGGTATAAAATCATGTGCGAATTTAAACATTTTTATTCGTATGAAAAAGTGATTCACTCATAAAATTAAATACACGTCTATTTAGTATGAATATCAAGCTGTTAGAAAAAATATATATTTTTTTCGATGTACAAAATGACAGACTACTCGAAACTTCTCAAAACAGCTTTTTTTTCGATTGGCGTGACAAATAACCAACAACGTTCACTCGATTTACTTCAAATTTGAAAGGCATGTTCCTAATTGCATTTCGCAGAGAAGTACGTACGGAATTTCTGATTAATCAAAAACTTTTCATTTGATGAGCAGTTTATGAGTAGTTATATTGAAATTTTTCACTGAAAATTCATTTCTTAAGTTCAAATACTTGCAACATTTGAATAAAACAATACTTTTTTAATTCCGTACGTACTTCTCTAGATATTCTAATGTAGATTGACGAGAATTTTTCTTTTTTGTTCTAGGTAAAAAAATGTGGATGCTAAATGTCACGCCGCGGAGCGCCTAAAAAAGATAACACAAGAAAATATTAATAGTCGGCCATTTTGTACATCGAAAAGAAAAAAAATATATATTTTCTAACAGCTTGATATTCATACTAAATAGATGTGTAATTAATTTGATGAGTGAATGACTTTTTCATACGGAAAAAAATGGTTAAAAAATACATCTTTCATGAATATGATTATTATGATGAATACGAGTCGTATATAAGTTTACTATTGTTGTAAGGTCACTTTTTTTAAACGATTGATAAATGTTCTTTTACAACATGATAAATAAAACGTGTAGCAACATATTTTGCATTAACTACCACAATGATATATTTTGTCGCTTAGACATACTTTCTATGAAATTATAGAAAACTAAGTAATCCATGATTACGTAATCATGGAGAATTTTTAAGAAGATCGGAGTCCATGTCATTTTTTATCATTAGTTAACATTCAATGGCGGAACCGTTTTCAGGCGACTCATAGATTTCAGTTCTATTATTTAACACAAGGTGCATTATTTACTCGAATAAGATATTTTTTGGATAAGGCAAAAGATAATTGCACTTTGGGGTATAGTTTATTCTATGATATCGGTTTATTGAAAAAAAATACGACAACCAGGGCATATTATCATTGTATATGATCTTTTGGGGTTGTTCGATCTTTCAAAGTTATTAGCATAAATCCATCCATTACCATTGTTACACATGACAGGAAGAATATGAACCGTGTCTACATAAATAAACCAATAAAGCATTCATAGTGAAAAAAATGATAGGCGTTATCACACATAACTTTATTCCATTTTTTCCCTACATATAATGACAAGGCATATAATATCATTACCTTGTACATTTTGTAAAAATGAAGAATTCTGTACAAACTTTTTCTTTATACTCTAATGTAGATTGTAATGGCCACTGTTCGATCATGTTTTTCACTTCAATTGGTTGCTTTGCTTATTTTTCGCACATGCAGGCATATTGCACCATCAGCAGTGGTGAACAACGCTTTTTGATTTAGTCTCATCGGGATCATAGTTTCCTTGCAAGTTGCCAGTTCATATTGCGGTAAGATTTGGATGAGACACAGTTTCATCTGCAAGTGTGCTAACCGCATCTCTGTATTGGAAAAATAACAAATATTAGATGATCGTAGTATTACGATTATTTATAATTATATTTAATTCTGCTATTGCATAACAATGGTCGACTTCATTTAGAATTGGCAATGACAAGATTTTTTATTAGAATTGCGATCGGCTTTGTAAAAAAAAAATGGTTTTATATTTCAAGCATGTACGTTGGAAGTAGAACTATATTTTAGATGAAGTTTATTTATATTTCTGGTTCCTGGAGTTCAATTAAAATTGAGATGGGAGCACTGTTTCAATGTATTTGTTGCATACTAGATGGTGAAAAATTAAGATTTCTGCTCGACTAAAGAAATTCGCAAACAAAATATCCGCAAGACTCGACATGAGATTTTTTATGTGTCGAGCAGTTTTATAATTTCTACTATACATCCTTGACATTTTTAATTACAGTGGAATCTCAAAAAAACATTCAAAATGTCAAAATATACCGATGCACTATGAGGTCCCTCCCCAAAAGGTATGTAGACGCATGGGGGTCGATTCTTATTATTCGCCTCGGTAAATCTCTCGGGATCGAATTGTTCAGGATTTGGGAAATATTTCGGATCAAAGTGCAACCCAAGCACCGAAATATATACCGGCGTACCTTTTTCTATGACCATATCAGAGTTCGGTACTTTGTAATCGGCATTCGTGGCACGATCCAGGAAAGGCAGGAGCGGATATTTTCTCATTGTTTCGGAAAGAACCATATCGAGGTAGGCTAGTGACATAATATGTGGATGATCATTTATCAAAAGATTACAAATTTTCCTATTTGTAAAAAATCCACATCAATTTGGTAAGAAATAATGTTATATCCAAATTACGAGAAATTCAATGAAGTAATATCGCCTCGGAGATATCGGTGAGAAACTGCGTATTTGAAAAAACCTGCATAATCTGCGGATAATAATTGTAAGATGATCAACGTCCAAATCTTCCGAAAACGAACGTAGAAAGCGAGATATACGATCGTACATTATCGTCCTCGATACATACGGGTTAAAAACCGCATTTCATAAAATGAAGCTATTGTAATTAAATTTGTATAAATATTGCGGAAAAATAAAAAATATTTGCAGATTATCCTATTTGGAAAAAAATCATGGGGAACGGATTTCGAAACGAAATAGCAAGAATCAACATAAACTGATGAGAAGTCACCCGGAATGTTTTTTCGTGTAGATAAATAATTGTTTAAATATACATTCGATCGAATCGTGAGAGATAAATGGATCACCGTGTCGTATGATATTTTTCCACCGTCGTTCGTGATCGCGTCGACGATTTCCTTCAGTAATCTCGTTTGTATGTTGGGCGAAAGTGCAAGTTCATACATGGCAAATCCTAAAGTTGCGGATGAGGTTTCAACGCCACCGGTGAAGAAAACAGCGGCTTGCGCAATTAAATTGTCGCCATCGAATTCTACGATCAAAGTGACTTCGGCATTTTTTGGGCACCCGGTATTACACAGTGCAATGGTGGCAGTTGTGTATTATTCGCAGCTTTAGGTTTAATTGACCTGTAGAGCGACTAATTGATAGCATTCTTATATTGACTCCACATGTATCTAGTAAATTCAAATGAATTTGGCAAATGAATTTTAATTCCCACTCAAGAATATTTCAAAAGAAGTTAGCTCTGGAGATCAACTCGTTATTCTTGCTCTAAAAAAATGATGTTAGATTTATCGATGGAGCGGGCGATTATTGGGCACGTCTAGAAATGTCATTAAAAAGATTTGATTATAAAAAAAAACAAGCAACAAATTAGCTACCACCGATCAACGCTTGCTATGATTAGTCGTGACACAGTTTGCTGCGATATATTTCCTCTGTTGCGGCAATTTGACACGGAATTATTATTTACCGACAATTTTCGCCTCCTCGGCATTCAGCGGGTTGTTTTTCAGCTCAATAAACAAATCGATCAAATCATTCCTTTTCAATCCTGATCGCTCGCGCTCCCTTATCGTGTCCCAAAACGCATCTCGTAGAAATGTCGTCTGGTCCTTCGTGAAAAATTCGAATCCCATAGGTTTCACGAACTGAGGTTCAAAGAACATGGTGGTCAACTCCATGCTTCGCCATAAGTTGTAGTTGAATATTTCACGTCCGCGCTTGCGGAATTCGGTATCAGGATTGTTCAACGAATTGATTTAGAGACCGTAGGCTGTGGTGCCGATGAGATCGGTGGTATATTTTGCGCACATTTCCTTAATGTCCACGATGCGACCCGGGCCTTGAATTTGAAATGAATACATGTGAAATATTGAACTGTCGTTGGTCACGATACGCCGAATTAATCGTCAATTTTCATTCGTGCATTTTTCCGAAAAACCACTTGCTGAAATATTCATACGTTTAATTCGGTTCGAAAGGGCGGAAACGTGTTTCCTCGGAAATTTTCTCGGAGAAACGTATCGAGGTCCGTTTACCTTCTAGATTGAGCGAATTCAGATCGGTATCGAGATCCTCTCCGACGTCGACCATTGGTTGAAACTTTTTTTCTTCAGTTTACCGGATCTAAAAATAGGCGTTAATTTCGTTCGGATAATTTTCCACGCTGAATTCTTGACGATAAACAAGTTTGCACTACCAAGAGTATCGTTGGGACTCGCCGCCGCATATCTGTCCGAGAAATAATTGAAATCGCGCACTAATATGTTTTTCACGAGTTCGATATCGCGCACGAGTAAGAAGGGCCGATCGAAGATGTAGAAGGGTAAGGGTGTTTCGCAGCCTGGTCGTTCATTCCCGTGACAAATTCACCAAGGGACTTTCTTATCAGTAGACAATGGCCGGGGTTGCCGGTAAACGGTGTTGGAGTTATCTCCATTATACCTCGTTTTTTCCAATAGAGAAATTTCCTCGTCATGTATAAGTAGGCACAAATGATCGAGGTGGTCAGGAAAATCATGTCATCGAGACCCCAATAGGCCGTAAGAAATGCCATTTTCAAAACTGAATGTACGTGGAGCGTTTCGAAGCTCCTCGATAGTCGGATGCAACGTAACGTGATTTTCCTTTTTCATGCACGTGCATTTATAACATTTGATGAACTGTCTCGTCAATACCCTCTCCATTCGTCGTACTGGGAGTGACTTTGACATTTATGCACGAGCGGTTACCACGATGCGGCAATGTTGCGCTCCATGTTGAAAAAAAATAAATCTTTGACAGTAATGCCACATATGCACGTATAATTGAGCGGTATTCAATGTCATACATAATCGCATGTGGCTTATCACTGCTGTTTACTAAAAATCGACAAAAATCGTCTACGTTTTTTCGCGTGGATACTAAGCGGCGTTTGCCACCGATTCAACCATTGATGGTGAAATTCTGGCGCCTAAAAATCAATATACTTCCGATACACTCTCGTTTTTCTTCTGTTTTCCACAATTATTATACATTCGCAGCAGACCACGATTCGTCGATAGCAAAAGCATTTTTATTCAATCTACAGTAACACGACGTTTTGATCGTCGTCATCGTAGTCTTCTCTTGGATCAAGCTGAGTAGTTTTTGTCCTACTTGGATGGAAATTTTTTAAAAGAAAATTACTGTTCGTGATTGAATCGTGTTACAACGCATCGAGACCCCAATAGGCCGTAAGAAACGCCATGTTCGGTACTGAAACCGATAGTTTTTGGTTGAAAAGTTAAAGCGGCTTCATTGTGTGCCGAGCGTTGCAAGGATGCTCGACTTGACATGATGTTCGATGCATGTGTATTTAAAACGTCCTATGCAGTGTTTCGTCGATCCTCGCGCTTTTTATGATCCAGAAGCAAACCGTACTTTCGACTCGCTAGAGTTGCACATTAATATGCGTAATTAAGTCAACGTCAATATCCTGAATAAATATATGCGTCTTATCAACAGCGCTCACGATATGTTGCCAAAAATCATTTATGCTAAAGGACGCAGAAACGAAGTGCTTCCCATCGACCCATCCAGTTATATTCCTATTCATGTACGTGGGAATCAACATATTATCGATATACCACGTCATTTCTGGACTCTCATTATTTCTCCTTATCCGCGGAAGCTAACTATGCGTCGATAATGAGTAATGCGTATTTAAGGGGTGAAATGAAGTCAGAATTAAAAAAAATCGATTCATTTTAAACATTTTCTTTAAGTATGATGTTTTGAAAATATTCCTTGAAAACTTCAAGTCAATCCGATGAATAGTTTCCGGGATATCCCACAATTAGTGAAGGGGCGTCGGGTCCCCATGGCAGGTAGCGGCTGACAACCGCGAAAACGATAATACCCGGGAAGGCAGAATGTTTCGAAGACAACATCTAATTGATAGTTTGGAAGCTTCCACATCGGCAGAAGCCCTATTGGATGGGCCAGGAATTGATGATTCGATGTAAGTAATTTTTTAATTAGTATTTCTATACATAAATCAAGTGTAAAATTGGAAAACTCTTTCAGGAATTTTCAAAAATGTATTACTCAAATACAATGAACTTTAGCAAAATTTTAGAAAGAATACTTTGGTTTTACAATTGCCCAAAATGTTTAAAAAAAATAATTCATCCCGAAAAAGTTAAATTTTTTGAAACATTGTTTCAACAATCGGCTATGTAATGCTCGACTTTTCGGCAAAAAATTGTGATATTCGGATTCAGCGGATCAAAATACATTGAAAAAATTTAGCTTCATCCATCGAACTCAACATTTTACGGACATATAATACCGTATCCACATCGAAAAACATTAAACGCGTTTTTCTCGAAACTATGTTTTTCAAGTCGGTGACTACTATAATTCAAGAACCAATCGATAGATTTTGATGAAATTAAGTGTGCTTATTGATAGTATTAATACTATTAATAAGCACAAACTAGTCCTTAATCGAAGGATTTTCATTTTTGTTGAAAATTTCTATTTTATTAATACAATAAACGAGCGATTGTTAGGTTGAAAATCGAATGTTATCTGTCGGAAGCCGCCATTTTGTCAATGTTTGAAAAAAAGTTTCGATCATGGACTAGATTTATTATTAAACTAATGTTTTTTTTGGGATTTTTTTAGATGATTCAGTAAAATTTTATGATGGTCACCGCAAAGCACTACATGCCGAAGGGGTTCCCGACAAAGATGGCGATATTTTTATAAATAATCAATATTTTTCTTTGAAATTTTGTACAAATCAAGTTGCAATATAACATAAAATGTCTATGTGATCACTTTTGTAAAACAAACTTAATTACTATAAAAAAAATCATTGACAATGCTTGTTTTTTCACGCCTCTGATTGCACCTCATGCCTTAACCCATGTCCGAATTCGTCTTCAATTAATAATCTTGCGGCAATTTGTTCTTCCTCACCATGCTTTGTTAAGCTGTCACTTTATTATGTATGCTCAAAAATTTGCGGAGTGCTTTATTTTCGACGTAAGAGCTGACTTTTCGGAAAGCGCCTGTAAAGAGAAATTGTATGTTCGGCCCATATATATGGTGTCGAAAAAATCGGTCTCAGCAAATGAAAAAGTTTTGCGAAAGAGAGGAAACGCGAGATTTCCATTTTTTCAAATTTCATAACTCAGGAACTAATCGGCAGAATTTCTTTGCGGATTATGAAAGGGCAGATGTGAAAATTAGAGATAAAAAAAGGGTGATATAATTTTTCATCATTATCGACAAAATTTGTAGCGGTCAAGTAGGTTGATTTTTGGGATGTCGTTTTTCGCTACAATCGATGTATGGTCTATTCTGATGAATTAGTATTTTAAAAATCCAATATTTTCGAATGAATTTGTTTATCTATGCATCCAAATATTAATAGCACAAGATTTTATTGAATAAAACGAAAAAATCGTTAGTTTGACAAAAATGATTCAGTATTTTCTTTACTTGTCATGTGGTGACTTTACATGCACCTGCCAGCGAATATACGTATCCTGTAAGACACTCATAGCAAAATCTCAGTTAGAAATTTTTATAAAAAGGTTAATTTTGAAAGATCGTAATAACGTGGAGTATATTTATTCAATGTGACTTATTTAAAGTTGAATTTTTGAAAAAAGAAAGGATGTGCTTACTTTGTAATTTCGACCGATTGGTACACATATGGGTCTGAGAGATGCGTGCTTATTTGGAAAAATGCGGAAATATGAGTTTCCCGGATCGTGGATAGGTAAAACACAATAATAGCGTTAAGCACCAAAATAAAGTCCTCCATCACTTAGCCAGTGGATTCTATTATTCGAAAAAAAAGAACTTCACCGTTGTCTGACTATTCCAACTCTCACCACGAGGAAGTGAACGGATAGGCACATGGTAAATGACAACAACTTTTGAGGTCACTATTGTCACACCTTCAAGGATTGTGTGTGTGTGTGTGTGTGTGTGTGTGTGTGTGTGTGTGTGTGTGTGTGTGTGTGTGTGTGTGTGTGTGTATGTGTGTGCGTGTGTATGTGTGTGCGTGCGTGCGTGTGCGTATGTTAGATCAGGTAGTGATCAGGTCTCCGTGGTTCGTCACTCTCAGGGAATTTACCGATGCCAAACCCTCGCTGCCGTCTTTTTAATTATCGTCTGGTCGATTTTATCGCGGGCCACGACGTTGGCGGTGGCGTCGAAGGTAAAGAACCGACCCGTTTATACCGATGGCTCGTAGCATGCGGGCTGGTTCTCCAGTTTCCACATGCCGACCGCCATTATGCAGACATGCTCGCAGCCTTTGCTCTAAATTGGTCCGAACTCTGGCCAAGAGTTGTCGGTTTCGTCTCAACTGGGCCATTCCATCATCTATCCGGCGTCTCAGATCCACTGGCGTTCTGATCGCTCTGCCAGATCTATAAACAATGGCTTTTAGCGCACCCCACAAGAAAAAATCCAAAGGATTAACTTTAAGTTAATTTTAAGTAAGACTAAGGGCGCTATCGTGCATAAAGAAAAGGCCTTGGCGATTCTGCCGCCAAACAGTTTCTCGTAAGCGATGGATTGAATCGCGTTGCAGAAAAAGCAGATAATTTCGACTATTCAACCGCGACGGAAGATAGACCGGATCAATGATGTTGTTACCAACGATACCTGCCCGAACATTGACACTGAATTGACCCTGGTGGACTCGTTGCATCATCTCATGAGGGTTCCTGTCAGCCCAGATGCGAATATTTTGCCTATTCACAATGCCGGTGCTCGAGCAGCTCGCCTCGTCAGTGAACAGGACCCCGTGCGGAAATTGAACTAGGGCTTTGGTTGGGCCCATATAGAATTTCCCAAACTTTAATAGGGCCCTAATCGGGTAGCCTCATATGGGCCCTTAGTGGCCGGTCACCCTTTGCTATTGAGGGCCATTAAAGGCAGAATAATGAGGGCCTTCAAGGATGCCTGATCGACGCCTCATGTAAACCATGGTGTGCCCATAAGTTATCCCTGTCAATGGATATGCTCACGTGTGTACAAATGTATGTGTTTCTGCGTATATGTGTCCGTTTATATAAGGTCACGATACACTGCCAAATTTTTTAAATTTTTCTAAATAGGATCTTTTTAAATGAGATAGGTTTTATCCTCGTCTCACGGCCTTCTACGATCTTATTTGTTTCAAAGATATTTTTTTATTCGTTTCAGCTATTCTTTCTATATATCAAATATATTCAAATCGAATAAATAAAGATTCGATTCAAATAAATCTTTATTTGTTTACAATGTACACTGTAAATCTAAGTGTACTATGTGCACAAAATATTTCATAAATCCAAAATGAAATTAAGCACTTAATTGAGAGTTTACCACAACGATTTTGTATCGTAATTCGTCATGCCCTGGCCTTCCGGAATGATTTTTTTCGAAGAAAACATTTCACCTATATCGGTATTGAACCTAGTACGTACCTACTCATAACTGCGCACGTTGCCTCTATGCTACCGAGTGCTTGTAACATCTTCGTCGCAGATATGGCATAACAAACCAAATTAATTCCTATAAATATTTGCTGTATCACATAAACAATATCAATTAGTTAATATCATTGCGATACTAACTATCACAACGCGAAATAATTTTTCATATGGAAAATATTCGGCGAAAATAGTCACTATAAAAATGGAAAAAAATCGAATGGGATTGATCAAACATACGCGCTGGCATCACTCCATGAGTGAATAAGGCAATAAGAATAATATGTAATTTTTTGAGGGATTTGTAAATGTAATATATAATAATTTTTAATGCCCTTACGTTTTTATGTCGGGATTGCCATGATAGGACCCGCAAAGGCCCTTATTATGTCAACCCCTGTCGGTATTGCCATATAAGGGCCTTCAAGGGCTTATTTGAGGCTTTTCCTATCAGGGAAAGCCTCAAATAAGGCTCCTATCAGGGAAGCCTCAAATAAGCCCTTAAAGGCCCTTATTTTTATGAGCGATGCCCTATCAATTTTCCGCACGGGACGTGCTCAAGAAATTGAGGATCTCTTTGCAATGTCCGAAACATCCAGCGATAACAATTCCAACGAACTTGATTGTCCCCAGGGTGCTGTGCTTGGACATATTGCACACGATACGTTCGCAGGCCCTCCTCGCGAATTATGCGGCCAACTGTCATATGTGATACACCAACGCGAGCGGCTATTCGGCGTAAGCCCATGACGGGAAAGGCCCGTGCAAGAACAATAACACGCTCCTCGATCCTCCAATGGACTCGAGGACGCCCTGCTCTCCGATGTCCAGCGCCCTGGATGGCAAACTGTTCCTGGTCATTAAAGCGCTCATCAAGACGTTGAAATTCACGCCAATCTGGAATTGCACCAGGCCTTAGCCGTCCCCCATAGGCACGCTGGAGCAGCCACTCTCCATAAATTTCGCGAGCTCGAACATAATTTCCAAAAGCCTGATCAATAGCGCGAATCATAAGGCGCTGGTCTTGTCCATCTCGCAAACGACCACGATGGTGACGTCGGTAACGATCCATGGTCACACACGATACGACAAAGATAACACGAGCATACGATCAAACAACAAGGCAGCTAGACACGGCCAGGGAGTAACAGACGATAATGCCAAGAGACACGACTAGACAGTTAAACGACCAAGACAGTCAGACACGATTGGACAGAGAGACAGAGACACCAATAAGCAGTCAGATACAATGCAACATGAGACATAACCAAACCATTCGAATCCCCTGGCTGAGTGATGAAGGGCTTTATTTTGGTGCCTAATTCGCTATCGTTGTCCCGGCTGGAAATTTGTTCAGGCTAGCCAGACTTATGATCGGGCCGTAATGAGGGAGCTGTGTGGCTATCCATATTATGGGAATTAGGATGTGGCCGTGAGCCTGCCGTGAACAGGCAGCCACAGGTCAGGTAAACTTATGGCAAACCTGAAAATGGCCATAATGTGGTTTGCCTTATCAGTGCCCTAATATGGCTCTATGAGGAGGCCCATGCATGGCAGTGCTGAGGCTAGCGCTAAAGTGGTGGCGCTATAGTCGTTGCATTTAAAAACTATATATATATGCTTGCACGTCTGTGTCACTGTATACCCGGCTAGAAATTTATACATCGTACGTATTTGGGCTAAAATTTGAAAGTTTTCTCGATATATTAAAAGGATTTATGAATCGCAAAGAGAGGAACCGATATCTGACACGGCTGCGTGTTAGGAAATGTCGTTCGAAGAAAAAAGTTGCCGAGTCCCGATCATCGGTACAAATACCAGGTATGTATAACCTTACTTTTTTCAACTTTTTCAAAATTTATGAATTTTTATACACTTGTGTATAGAATAATATCAATATAAAATATAATTCAAAAAATATAAAAATATTTAAAAAATAAAAAAAAGTATAATATCAATATTAAATATAATTTGACAAATGAGAACGATATACGTTTTGTTTACGAAAAATTTGAATATCTAGAGAAAGAGGCGTGAATGATAAAATTCAAGATCATGAAAGTCTTGATAAAGCTACCAGCGAACAATATCCTAATGCCAGTGGAGAGGATTCGAACACCAGCAAAGAAGATCTCCATGCCAGCGGAGAGGGTTGGTTGTAATGGCAGCAAAGAAGATCCCCATGTCAGCGGAGAGAATCTCAACTCCAGCGAAGAAGATCTCCATGTTAGCGGAGAGGGTTCGAACGGCAGCGAAGATCTCCATGCCAGCGGAGAGGGTTTTAATGGCAGCGAAAAAGATCCCCATGTTAGCGGAGAGGGATTTAATGGCAGCGAAGAAGAACCCCCTGTCAGTGGAGAGAATCTCAACCCCAGGGAAGAAGATCTTTATGTCAGCGGAGAGGCTTCGATCGGACTGGATCTGATCAAGCAGTCATGAGGCGCCAGGATAGTGGCCCAATGAGGCTGCCAGATCCCGCCGTTATCGGGAACAGCGTTACATTTTTGTTCACGCCGTGATCAGATTGCCATACTAGCGGCCCAATGAGGCTGCCAGATTTGGGCGTAACCAGGCTGCCAGATTTGGGCGTAACCAGGCTGCCAGATCCCGCCGTTATCGGAGACAGCGTTACATTTTTATTCACGCCGTGATCAGGTTGCCATACTAGCGCCATATAATGGCAGTCTGGCAACCTGATCCGAGCGTGATTAGCGCCATATAATGGCAGTCTGGCAAGCTGATCCGAGCGTGATTAGCGCCATAACTAAATTTCCAGCCGGGTTATTATGTTATCTCTTGTTAATATTTCTGATTTTTTTGATATAGACTTAAGTATGTGCATACATGATCTGTAAAAAAATGTTGTCAATATATGCGTCATTTTCTTTTAACCGCGTCTAGAAAAGTACCTTCGAAAATCGGCGAAATCACGTATAAGGCCCTAATCCTTCACGTTCGCGAGAAACGACAATTCGTCCCTGCATTTTAATTCGGAAACCGAGGACATTCCTGATTTGTGATTCGGCGATAATTTGCTCCTCCTCAGTCTTATCTCGGATGAAGCTATACGAGTTTTTTTGTACGTCCAACCACTTACATTACAGAGTGCCAGACGGCCTTCATGTCACGAGGGGGTCAGCCACACGTCGTAATCTTCGCAAAAACAAAAACCCGCAGTTTCACTGAGTGGGTCACTGGTACACGCGCATATCATCTTAGTGGGCCAGTTTGCTTGCTCCTTGTCAAAATCGGAACATTGTTCAATATTTATTGCATGTTAAACATTGTGAAAATCTCATAACGGTGAGGTTCAATGTTTCAATAACCGGAGACGTCCCAATTTTCGATCACTTATACGAATATTATATTTAAGGGGGGCACTCCATATAGAACGCCAAATTTTTCCGTCGATTTCAAGGTTCTGTACTATAGGGTGTCTCAAAATCACCTGATATTTAAAATTATCAATAAAACGAATTATTTATTTGAAAATTACGAATATTTTTATTTTAATATAAGGTACAAACGTGTAGGTTATGTGTGGAACCGATCCGATAAATGGCCGCCTCGTCCCCGTTTGCAAACGTTCACTTTTTTACGAAATTTTCAATAAGATTTGGGCATAATTGCGGACTAATTTCGTTAATGGTGCGTCCAATTCCTTCCTTGAGCTGTAAAATGATCTGTGGATCATTGGCATCCGATGCACGTCCAATGGCGTCAAATCGCACGATCTTGGTGGCCAATTCACATCACCGCGGCGCGAGATGACACGACCACGAAACTTCGTCTGCAATAACTATGCAGTGACAATGCAGCAAATAACAATTTCTATGCCTTGCTCGATCCTGTGGTTCTCCATGACTAAACGTCAAAAGTTCCTGATGCCACTTGTCAAAGATTAGTACTCTATATACGCCACAAAAAAATGATGCGCAATTTAAAATGTCCGGTTATTTTGAGTCACCCTTTATTATAACCGTAAAACATCTGCATGTAATTCAAAGCAAATAACACGTAGGCAAAATTCTCAAAAAAAAACCAATGAAAGAATGAACTGAAACAAAAACAAGAATGTATAAAACAATAACAAGATGTATTTACATATTCGATTTTTTGTGAATGAAAGTAAGTGATTAAACATGAACGTGACAATATGTATACGGACACTCATATAAGGCGTATATGCGTAAGTACATATACGAGTAAATCTATATATATTATGTACTTTATTATAATCCCTATTGCCATTATTTGAAAGTTAAGGAAATAAACGTGATATAAACCTTGGCTACATAAATGAACACGTCGCAAATTCATAATCGAAAGAGTGATAAATTATCACACATAATTTTAATTATTCTTTTCCTTACACATATTCTCAAGGCAACTAACTTTTGGATTGTATGGAAAGTACATGTAGTGTGTCAATATTTTCTTTGTACTCTATTTTTTTCCAATTACCTCTGTTTGCTTATGCTGCCATCCTTCAATTGGTTACTTTGCTTATTTTTCGTAAGTTTAGGTATAAACCACCGTCAACACTTGTAAATAGTGCTATTGGGTTCAGTCTCATTGGGATTGAAGTTTCCTTGCAAGGTGCCAGTTTGTATTGCGATAGAATTTGAATGAGCCCCAATTGCATCTGCAAATTTGCTAGACGCACCGCTGAATTGTAAGAATAAAACAATTACATGATCGAATTTTCATTACTGTTTGTAATAAATTGCAATAAATAGCTTCTGCAGTTGCATAACAATTGGAGAATAAATTTTAACTAGATCGCGGTGTTCAATTGGAGTTGCCGTTGGTTTTATAAAAACTCTGATTCCGTATATCGAGGGCGTACATACGAAGTATAACAGCATCCAAGAACAGCTCCAATCACATTCTTTAGTGTTTGAAACGATATGAAAATCGAAAGAAGCGCACTGACCGAAATGTATAGTGTTTTTAATCATATTTTGAGTATATTTTATATTTCCCTGAGGGGACAGTAATATTTTACAGCCATATTTACTGGAAAAAGCTTAGTACTGCTTATTGTTATTTTAGCAATTGCATAAATTATGCACATAAGTTAACCGCAACCACCAATCTTAAAACATGGTTGTTACGCATTATTGACTCAGAAATTATTTGACTTTTGCAGGTTTTGCAAATATTCCAGAGAATTTGCGGTCAAATAAAAAAAAAACTCAATTTCTTTTAAGATAAAATATATGAACATGTTAAATATTAAAATATATTTCGTTAAACGGAAATTCGAAAAATAATTAAAATACTGTAAAGTAACAAAAATATATTTAAAGCAAATACAAAACCTGTTCTTTATTATAAACAGAGATTTTTATGTCGGTGCCAACAAATAAAAATTCAATATAAAGACTTATCGACAATAATAGTTGTGTAATTGTATATCGACAAACCGAATGCAAATGTATAGAGCTTTAGAGTAAATTAGTTTTTAGTTTTTGAAATTTTCAATGTTTGCACTGATAACTTTTTTGTGTATAATGAAGAATAATACAAGTATCAGAAATTTACAAAAATATTTATTTTTATATTTTTCTGTTTTTTTTGTCAAGTCAGTTTCATTTTTCGTAATTCTTGCAAAAAGTAAATTCTGGAAAAAAACCAGAGAATTTTCAAAATTTCCTAACTTTTCACCGATTATTCCAGGAGGATAAAAATTCGCTGAGTTTTCCCCGTTTTCCATATGCGTAACAGCCATGTACAAGCATACGTTGATTATTCAACGCTATATCACATGGTAGGTTTTCATAAAATGCATATTCCCTAATACTATAAAAAATTTACTCCCCCAAGACCCTAATAGTAAACGTGACTGAAGTATATATATATATATATATATATATATATATATATATATATTGATTAAAAATGTTGCATGTGATTTGCGACGTTATTTATTTGTACCATATTGTAAGATACGACCTGCTATATGCGTATTTGATGTGTTATTTAAGTGTTGGCTCATGGCATCAATGCCATTGTCCTAAATGCATAAAATATATGATAAATCCAAAATAAAATGAAATACGTAACTGTACGTAACGATAATACGTCATTCCCTGATCTCTTGTAATGACTTGTTTCGACGAAAATGTTTTGCCTATACATGGAATCGAACCTATATCCTGCCTGTATCTTCTACCTGCCCACTGCGCTATTGAGCGCTCGTGGCATCTTGATCGCAGATCGACAGTTATCAAATTACAGATATGAAATAACAGACGAAAGCAATTCCAGCTGCACTTCCGAATAGATGTTGCCTCCGATTTAGGTGAAATTCGGGACAGAATATTTAAAAAACAATATAAGTCACCTCTTAAATGGATTTTGGCGCATCGCAATAGTTTTGTACCATATAATAGTGATTTGTATTATATTATATAATGCGACCTACGAAACGGTGTTTCAAAATGACCTGACGTTTTAATTTATTAATAAAACGTATTATTTGTTTACAAAGTACGAATATTTTGATTTTTATAAAAGGTACAAACCTGGAGGTTATGTGTGGAATGCAATATCCGATAAATAACCCTACCGTACGTATACAACATCGGTGTTTGTGGGCCGATTTTGTGATAGCACTGGATGAACCATCTCTATATTGTCAAGCCTCTTACGATAGTTCATCATTATTTCGGGAATTATATAAAATCAAACACGTGACCTAAATCGCATACCTAGATATATTTTTCGCTTATAGTTGTGTTCACCATATTATGTTTGCAGTGTCAATAAAATATAGGTAATTTCACCACCCCCTCTTTTATCATAAGCGTTTTTTGTAAATATCGTGAACTTTTCTCCAGTGCAGTCTTCTAGTATATTTGATACATGTTAAATGGGAAAAATAAAAAACCCTGTCCGACAATTACCCAAAATAGTTCTTCCTTGGGTGTCTGAAACTTTTATTTGTGAAAAGCCATTCAATGACCTTTTAACCCTTTGCTCATTACACTGCCTCATACAAATAAGTCGTGAATAAAATATTGTCACGATTCTTCATGAGAATTTTCATTTCTCAAGCATTTTGATAATTTTTTTTTACAGCCTGGAAAAATTGTAATTACAGCTGTCACTTAAAAAACATAAAAAATGTGAAAACATACCGATGCACACGTGAGGTCCCTCTCCAAAAGGCAAGTAGACACATGGTGGTCGGCTCGTCTCATGTTCTTCGGAAAATCTTTCGGGATCGAAAGTTTCAGGACTTGGGAAATACGCCGGATCAAAGTGAAATCCAATCACCGGAAACACTGGCGTACCTTTTTCTATTACGACATCAGAGTTTGATACTTTATAGTCGGCATTTGCAACTCGATCCAGAAAAGGCAGGCCCGGACATTTTCTCATGGTTTCAGAAAGAACCATATCAAGATAGGGTAGCGGTGTAATCTGTGAGTGATCATTACAAGATGACTAATTTTCCTATTTGCTGAAAATCGACACGAATTTGATAAGAAATAACGTTAATTTCAAATTACGGTATAATTTAATATCGTTCTTTTTTAATAATCAATTTAATATCAATAAAATAATATCGTTTTCAAGATATTGGTGAGAAACTGTGTCTTTGAAGGGACATGCATAACCAAATGGCCGTGTATAATGTGAGAACAATTGCAATGAAAATATGGGAGAAGAATAACACACTGAGGGAAATGTATGGTGTTTTTAACCATACTTTAACTATATTTTATATTTTCCTGAGGGGATAATAATATTTTATTATCTCCCTAATATAATAATGTATTATAATATTTTATTATTGATATTTTAGCAGTTGCACGAATTATGCATATGTTAAATTTATTTCCCCAAGATTTTAATAGTGAACTGAATAATATACACATTGATTAAAATCAATATTTACATATCATAAAATGTTTCGTAAATCCAAAATAAAATAAAATGTGCAACTGAGAGTTCTACCTCGATGATTTTTTATAATAAATCGCTATTCCAAAAGCTCCTTTAATGATTTATCCCGAAGAAAATATTTCACCTAATCGTAATCGAAGCTAGAACCTAACTGTCGACCTTCTGCCTATTTTAAGCACGCTGCCACTACGCTACCGAATACTTTTGGCATCTTCAGCACAGGTATGGCATAAGAGACAAAAGTAATTCCGTCTGTACTTCCGAATAGCTGTTACCCGAGATTTAAGTGAAATTTTGCACAGATCATTTTTTTAATAATATAAGTCACTGTTTGAATGGATTTTTGGCGTTTGCCAATAGTTTTGTACCATATAATAGTGATTTATACCATATTTATATGATACGACCTGCCAAATGCATAGTAATGTGTGTCCTACAAGAACAGAAGGTAAACTAAAAGAAGAAGGGTTGACCTGATATCCTATTTCTGCAATGCAACAAACATGCTACGTAACAGTTTGTGAGACATGCATAGTTCTTAAAACTATTAAGCTGCGGTTGCTCAAAGTGCAAATGATTTACGTCTTCGCTCAAAGATAACTTCACTATAATTTTTTTCCAATAATCCCTTTTCGTAAGGTCTCCTAACAAATTATACGCGAAAAACGTTAATGTTAACCATACAAATTGTACAAACTTGAAAAGAATAGTAGAAGTTTGACTGAACAAAACCTAACGTATAGTATACAACATTAGTATTTTTACGCCGATTTTGTTATAGCACTGAATTAACCGTATAAATATTGTGAAGCCTATTGCAATCGATAGTGATAATCGATAGTGAAACACGCCACCCAAATTGCATGTTTAGGTATACTTTTCTTATGGTTGCGGTGTCGATAAAATATAACGAATTTTACTATCTCGTCTTTTATCATTGGCGTTTGCTGTAAATACCATGGACTTTTCTCTCAGTGCAGCAAATGAAGTTGAAAACAAAGTCGCGGCACCGAATGAAAACATCGAATGGATACGGTGCGGTCTGACAAGGAACATCCCTCAGGTGTCCGCCTCCGATTTTGTTGAAACTCATATATGTGATAGAGCATCGAAAACTTTGAGACACGTATTTTTTTTTATCGGCGGAATAACGGATTTAAGGGGGGAGACCGCCCCTCAAAGAAAGGCGTGTCGAGGAGTGATTTTGCAGTTTCACCCAGAAGCAATCCACCGATCTGAATGAAACAAAAACGAAAATTCTTCTAATGAAAAGCGATGAAAAATTGACTATGAAAATGTTAAGAAAAAATTTAATTAGGGGGTAAACCACCCCTCAATTTGCCTTTTTTTCACCCCACACTTAAGAGGGTTGCATGCAAATTAATAAAACAGGTATCATTTTGAAGGGCAATTAAAATTAAAGTTGACGGGTTTTCGCGTTTTGGCGGCATAGCAAATTTAAGGGGGTAAACCACCCCTAACATAAATTTATTTATCATGGTCGTTTTTTCTGTGTTTAAAGTATATCCGCTGATTTTAAATATTTCTATAAGCTACAATTTAATGTTTTACCATATGTCAAAATTATTACATTCGTCTTAAGGGGTAACTACCCCTCTAACGAGAAACATCATTAAAGTATCGGCTTTCGATTTCGTTGAAACTCATATATGTGGTAAAACATTGCAAACTATTGAACATGTTTTTTTTGTATCGGCAGAAAAACGGTGTTAGGGGGTGAAACCATCCCTCAAAGTTTCTCCCACAAGCAGTCCACCAATCTGAATGAAACTAAATCGAAAATTCCTCTAATATTAAGCGATGAAAAATCCACTACAAGAGTGTTGATTAGAAATATAATTAAGGGGTAAGCCACCCCTCCATTTGCCGTTTTTCACCCCACGCTTAAGAGGGTTTTATGAAAATTAATAAAACATGTATCATTTTGAAGGGGAATCAAAATTCAAGTTGACGCGTTTTTGCGTTTCAGCGGGACAGCAAATTTAAGGGGGTAAACCACCCCTAACCTAAATTTGTTCATTTCCATTCATTTAAAAAATCAGAAGATTTTGAAAATCCTGTTACCTTTGGTCTTGGTGAATCAAACACACATTGTGAAATACCCGGTTGCAATAATTTGGCCATTATCAGATGTGCATGGTGCAAAAAGTCGTTGTGTTTAAAGCATTTGTTTGACGATTATCATTATTGCAGGAATTATGAGTCATGATTGTTGGTGGTTGATAGATGATAGACGAGAAAAAAAAAGTATATATCACAAGAAAATGATTTGACGGCTTATGACTGCAATACTTTTCACAAGTACTATTAATTAAATCAGCTGATATGATAACCAAATGAAATATATCAAAATATATTAAAAACATGTTCGTCAACCGACTGTAAAACCCTCAGTTTCATTAATATGTTTACTTAAATAAACGGTAAAATAATTAAAATATACATTCCTCCACAAAACTACGTTGCTGGCTAAATTATCGCTTGATCCAGGCGCATCATCGTTCCGAAATAAACGAAGTGAGCCTTATAACTTATTCTGGAAATTATTATAATTAATGATATAGTAGAAGTGTATGTTTATTCCTATGGGGATGCTTAATGGACGTACATATTAAAATCGGAAGCGTTTCGACACGAAAATATAAGTCTTATGAGTAAGGGGTAGCTCCACGTCCCCACTCCCAAAGTACCGCTCCTAAAGCTCAAAACGAATATGCCTGCACACACAAACATAAAATTGATATTACCGATGGAATGAAAACAGTTTTAACGAAATTCGTGAAACCTTTCGCGAAACTTCAAACGAAAAGCAATTAGAGGGGGTAGTTTACCCTTAAAATGTAAAAATTCAAAACGTAATCATTTAAAAACGCGGGAGAATATTTTGAATCCGCGGATACATGTTAAACACAGAAAACATGACGGTGATGAACAAATTTATGCTAGGGGTGGTTTACCCCCTTAAATTTGCTGTCCCGCTGAAACGCAAAAACGCGTCAACTTGAATTTTGATTCCCCTTCAAAATGATACATGTTTTATTAATTTTCATACAACCCTCTTAAGCGTGGGGTGAAAAACGGCAAATGGAGGGGTGGCTTACCCCTTAATTATATTTCTAATCAACACTCTTGTAGTGGATTTTTCATCGCTTAATATTAGAGGAATTTTCGATTTTGTTTCATCCAGATCGGTGGACTGCTTGTGGGAGAAACTTTGAGGGGTGGTTTCATCCCCTAACATCGTTTTTCTGCCGATACAAAAAAAACCTGTTTAATAGTTTGCAATGTTTTACCACATTCATGAGTTTCAACGAAATCGAAAGCGAATACTGCAATGATGTTTCTCGTCAAAGGGGTAGTTACCCCTTAAGACGAATGTAATAATTTTGACATATGGTAAAACATTAAATTGTAGATTATAGAAATATTTATAATCAGCGGATATACTTTAAACACAGAAAAAACGACCATGATAGATAAATTTACGTTAGGAGTGGTTTACCCCCTTAAATTTGATATGCCGCCAAAACGCAAAAACCCGTCAACTTTAATTTTAATTGCCCTTCAAAATGATACCTGTTTTATTTATTTGCATAGAACCCTCTTAAATGTGTGGTGAAAAAAAGGCAAATTGAGGGGTGGTTTGCCCCCTAATTTAATTTTTTCTTAACATTTTCATAGTAGATTTTTCATCGCTTTTCATTAGAAGAATTTTCGTTTTTGTTTCATTCAGATCAGTGGATTGCTTCTGGGTGAAACTGCAAAATCACCCCTCGACACGCCTTTCTTTGAGGGGCGGTTTCCCCCCTTAAATCCGTTTTTCCGCCGATAAAAAAAAATACGTGTCTCAAAGTTTTCGATGCTCTATCACATATATGAGTTTCAACAAAATCGGAGGCGGACACCTGAGGGATGTTCCTTGTGAGACGTTTTCCATTTAGATATATTATTCTATAAATACCCCCGTAAACGGATCGCAGATGAACGAGTCATTGTTTACCATTTCGTATGATATTTTTCCACCGCCGCTCGCGATAGCGTCAATGATCTCCTGCCTCAATCTCGTTTATATGCTGGGGGAAAGTGCGAGTTCATACATGGTAAAACTTAAGGTTGTAGCCGATGTTTCAAAGCCGGCGGTAAAGAAGACTGCCGCTTGCGCAACCAAATTATCGCCATCCCATTCTGCAGACAGAATGATTTTACGTGTTTGGGCATCCGCTATTCGCAATGCAATTAAAGCAGATTCGTATTTTTCATTATTTGGGTTTTACTGGACCCGCAGACCGAATTATCTTTATCCAGCTTAGGGGCCGTTCACAAATTATGTATCGCATAATTTGCCAATCCCCCCCCACGTAACGGGACCATAACGCCTGCCCCCCTCCCCTATTCCGTTACGTAACGGGTGCTATGTCGTCAATAATTGCGATTTTTTTTCATCGACATAACTAATTATGAAAGGTTTGGGTTTTTACTCATTTTATGAAGTATATATTCGTCTAGTTTTATACCAATTTTTATGACAAAGTTTTGAAAATTAACCGAGATATATGCCTTGATTTGACGACAAAAAAGAATTTCTCTTCATTGTTCCATCGATATCTTTATGAAAGGTTATCAGTGAATCAAAAGTCAACAATTTATCGATATCTATACAATTTATACAATTTATTTTCGTTTTTTTTTTCACAAAATGCCGACGGTCTGGACATTTTCTTTTTCTATTTACAAGGCCCTTTTTCTGTAGTCAAGCAGACTTTAAAAATAGTAATTATCAAATGGCGAAAACGCGGATACGTACAACCTTAGTCACTTCGATTACAAAAATGTTTCTAAAAAAATTGAAAACCGGTTGATAAGTTTTCAAGCATTCGCTCGGAGAAGGTCGAAAAAACTAGTTTCGAGAAAAACGCATTCAAAGTTTTCATTCCATGTTTTTTGATATAAAGTTATGTTTTTTTTTCTAGAATATTGATACTTACATTGAAGTATCTAGTCGCGGGCGATATGACGGTTCTTCATCTTCATGATAGTTCACAAAATAATAAGAGCCTGTACTTTATCTATTGTAAATGATGCCACACCGGGAGGGACTGAGGGCACCAACCGGTTGCGCTACCTATTCTCACTAAAGTGACTATAACTCCGTCAATTTCCGGACGTGTGAATAAAAATGTTGCCAACACATTTTTCGATACCTACAATACTTTCAAGAATTATAAAAAAAATGTCCCTTCAAATTTTGCTTGGGGGATGTGGGAAAGCTGATGTGCAAGTTCTTGCACAGTTGCAAGTTAACTGACATTGCGTATAGAAAGCTGTTAGCTGTCCATGGTAAAATTGCACGTGAGGTTTAAATTAAAAAGTGGAACATGTAGAAGTTTTGCTATTTCTGGCAGTTTTAAACTCGTGACGTTACGCAAACCTTGGACCCCCCCAATTGCGTTACGTAATTTGCGTACGGCCCCTTATTGGTGAACTCAGATTGTTTTGATTAAAACCAAATTACCATGATGAATGTATTTCGACTTTCAATAACTTTTATTTTATTCAGGATTCATCATGTTGAGATCAATGTTTCATGCTTGTTCTTAAGGAAGAATATTTCCTTGATTCTTCGTGCTTACGACAATTCGGTATGGCTAAAAGTTTAATTAAAACAAATTCATTATAAAAAGTAATCGGTCTCTGGTCGAAAAAAGATCACTGAATTGGCTATCACGATCAACCTTCGGCAAGTTCAGTCGTGTCAGTTCGTTGCAACATTTATCTTTGTCACGGCAATATCTCTCTGAACCATGTTCGAGTCTTACCAACAATCTTTGACTCCTCTGTATTGCCCTGGGAGTTTTTGAGCTCGATGAGCAAGTCAATGAAATCATGCCTTTTCAATCCTGACCTCTCGCGCTTTCTTATCGTATTCCAAAACACATCTCGTAGGAACTTCTCGTTCCTGTCCGTGAAGAACTTGACTCTCAAGATTCGCACCAACTGAGGTGCGAAGTACATTGCGCTTATCTGCATGCTCCGCCAAAAGGTGCCCGCATATATTTCACGGCCGCTTTTTCGGAATTTGGCATCGGGATTGTTCAACGAATTGACCTCAAGACCAAAGGCCGTGATGCCGATGATATCGGTGGTATATTTTGCGCAAAGTTCCTTAACTTCCACTTTGCTACCCTGCCCTGCAATGTTGAGCCAATAAATGTTTAGCATTCAATTATCGTTTTGTAAAATACGCCGACGTATTATGCAAGTTTTGCCCATTTATTGATTTTATCGAAAAATCAAATACTGAAAATTTCTTAAGGAATCATCACAGTGTAAAATTAAAAAAAAACGTTTTTTCTTAAATTATCCGATAGTTTACACGGTTATAAACGTTCTGTCCAATTTTTAGATCGAAATTCGAAATATTTCGGCCGCTACAGCTTTTCTTAGAAATAGTAAAACCTTTCTCAGAAATTTAAATGCATTTTTCTCGGAATGGTGTTTTTCAAAACGGTGGCCAATCTCAAAGGAAGAGTTTTCAAGCTATATGTTAAAAATGTTAACAGAACATTCTTCACGTCATTCCGTATGTTACTATGGAAGCTTTTTTTTATATCTTCCTACTTTTTTATACGAAAACTGTCGAAAAAAGGATAAATTTGATACTTTTTGTTCAAACCGCCGCCATTTTTTCAAATGTCACTAAAAAAACCTCCATAGGAACATAGCGGTTTTCCTACAGCTTAATAATCATTTGGAAATTTTCGTTTCAGATAAAATTTGCGGCCGCAATCCTCGCCACCATGAGACACCATTTTTTTCCACGCAATCTATCGCAAATAAAAACAATGTTAAATAATAAATAAAGAAATTAACAAAAAAAATATATTCGTTATCGCTGCTTCAATTTGTAAAAAAAAATAGACCGATTAGCTTATCTTATCCACCTAAAAAACAATCGCGAAAATCGGCTACATTTCGGGCGGTCGCACTGTGATGATTCCTTAAATTTAGTTTTATCCGCGACTGCGAAAATGATTGTTGCTAGAGACGCTCCTACATAAACATTTAAATATCCATCGCAGATGGATATTTAAATGTTTATGTAGGATGATTATGTAGTCTGCGCGCAAATACCGCGCAGATCGAGTGAATTCAGCTGTGTGTCGAGATCCGTGTAGACGTTGAGCATCAATTGAAACATGTTTCTAAGTTTACTTGATGTGAAAATTAGCGTTAATTTGGTTCGGATAATCTTCCACGCTGGATTCTTGACGAGAAACAAGTTCGCACTGCCAATAATATCATCGGAACTCGTTGATGTGTATCTGTCCGAAAAATAATTGAAGTCACGCACTAATATGTTTTTCACGAGTTCGGGATCGCGCACCAGTATAAAAACGGTCGGTCCAAGATGTAGAAGCCTACGTAACGGTGATTCGCTGACTGCTCGTAGAATTCCTTAATTAATTTGACGGGTGATTTTTTCATCAGTATATAGTCGCCGAAATTTCCGACAAATGGCGTCGGAGTTATTTCCATTATACCGCGCTTTTTCCAGTACATAAATTTTCTCGTCATGTACACGTAAGGACAAATGAAGACGATGGTCGTGAGAACTATACCAACGAGACCCCAATAAGTTGTGAAAACAGCCATGTTTGAAACTGAAACGAATAACTTTTAATCGTAATCCTAGAGGGCCGTAACTACACATTTGACGTTTCGGCGGTGCTCGATTAGCGGGCATGATGACTTGGTGAACTTGATTTTGGTATTCGATGCACTGGTATTTGGAGTATTCGAGAAATTGCGTCGCCGATCCGTACTAATCCCGTGATACAAAGAGTGACTGAACTCCTCGCGCGCGTCAGTTGTCCATCACGTACGCAACATTGTGTTATCAAGACTGCATTCCGAATTGCACTTACAGCATTCATATCTGATTGGCCCGACTGCAGTGAGTATTTCGCGCAATTCGGATCACGCTGCAAGGACGCGGTAGCATCTCAAAGCCAAATAGTATTTAAAAATCGACACAACTGAGCACCGCTCACGCTGATAAGCACTACTGATACTGACGACCGCCGCGACTCTTTATACAGCAAGATGAGTTTTTGCTGGAAATATTTCAATTTCCAATCGGCATTACGACAAAACGCGGCGACGAATCGAAAATCGAACAACATTTTACTAATGTTGTTTGGGTTATTTTCCGAGCCAACTACTCAATCATGAGATCTCATAATATTCATTGATTTTCCGAGCGAGCTCGCGAGACGTGGGGTCGTTGTGACGAGTCGTGCGACACGACTAAAAACTATTCCACACTCGGTGGCCGATTTAGCTCATTGCACCTTGCTTACTATATACAGTTGCGCGCAAAAGTTTTGCCTTCTCCTATTTTTCAGGAGTATTGCATTGGAATACAACGTGGGGAAAAAATAAACGAGTTATGACAACATGTATTCACTTATATTTTAAAACAATCAATTATATACATCGATATTGTTCTTAATTATTTTATTGTCCATCACTTTTTATTTAACGAGTGTGCAAAAGTATTGGGCCAATTCATGTGAAAATTGGGCCAATTCGCCAATGAATCATGGCCCAATTCGTGTGAAAATGATAACAACATTTTTTTAAAATGAACAAAACGAAATTCGACCTTATTCACGTGACTCTGTAATTTGTTGCTATGCCCTTAGCAGCGACAACCGCGGCAAATCGACGAGGCACGGACGTTATCAATTGTAAGATCCGTTCTTGTGGCAAGTATTAACACTCATGTCGCAAATGGTTCCACAATTCCACCTTGTTAGAGTGATTTTTTGTTCCAACACGATCTTTCAGATCTTGTCACAAATGCTCAATCGCATTTAAGTCCGGTGATTGCGATGTCCAGTCGAGAAGGCGTGCTTTTCGTCTTCAAAGAAAGACTTTTACAAGACGCGAATCATGTTTGGGGTCGTTATCATGTTGAAAAACCCCACCACGCGGTATTATCTTCATTGCAAATGGGAGCATATGGTCTTGCAATATACAGCGTGAGGCACACAAAGTGTTACAGAGCAATAGCACTCAAACTATACATCATATCCAATAATGTTTCAGACAAAAGTTTCAGTGTTCGAGAAGGCCGTCATACTGGACCACCCTATTTTTTTTATCAGTAGAGGCGCTGAAGCTACGTCAAGGTCAACTCCACTTTTTAAAATCGAATGCTACATTTTTTCTTCAACCATCGCGTGGAGCATCTCAAGCCGCATAAAAAACATTAGGTGGTCAAAGTCGCTCAAGGTCATTCAAGGCCACCTATTAAAATGAAATACAGAACTAAATATCTCGGATCACTACCAAGTTAACCCCGCTAGGTGGGTCAACTGAGCCACCCTATGGGGCTAGTTGAGCCAGTGGGATAATAAAGGTTTTTTTTTCACAAAAGAAACATAAAAAAGATGAATAAAGCGTAGTTCTGTGTAATTTGTTATCTTTTGCCGCTTTTCGGATACTTTTGCCGTTGATGACTTCTTCTGCAACACGTTTCGTCAGATCTTTGGAGACTACAAGTCGTTCAGTTTTTCTCTTGTACTTTTGCATCCTGAAAAAAAGAAATAGTTTATGTAGAAAGATTCATACTTACTTACGGTGGGGTTTAAACACCTGATTTTTAACGAAAATTTATTGCAATTCAATTATAAAATAAGTTAGCACAACAAAAACAATACAACCAAACATCAACCTGCAACCGTCGGATCTAACGAGCCATGCTCAAGAGACCCCGCTTTTTTTGGCTCAAATGACCCCTCCCCCAGTTTGTCACTAATTGGATCGAGTCACCTTAACATTATAAATATTAAATAATTTTTTATTCTGTCAGTGTATAAATACACTATTGTGAAATCAAAATACACTTACTTGATTGCCGTAACACCACAAGCATGGGCTGGAGACCAAAAGATACTACCAACTGCTTTTTTTTTACCGTTGACCCGTAAATAGTAGCAACGTGCGTGACACTCAAACCGAACGCCGGCCACCAGCCGACTGCAGCTCATAAGACCCCGCTCTGGACTATACAAATAATACCATACAAAAAAATATCATTGCCAATAATTTCAAAATTTTAAGAGAGCTATGATATGAATCATAATTCTTATCATAGGTCTCTTAAAAATTTGAAATGGTTAATGAATTCAGGAATTAAATATTTTATCACTTTACTTACAAAAATCCGGTGACCCGAAATTTTGCACACCACTGTGCAAATTCGATCCTCGAAAAATTCATTGAAATTGTGAATAGGCAAGCAGTTCGTCTACATAATATTGTGCACTGGAATACAGGTTAGCAAATATGCATATTTTCACGCACTGAAATCAATAATACTTTGCATTGGAGGGAATGAAATTACAAAAACATGGAATTCTCTAGCATCGAACGGACGTAAGGAAAAGCGTAAATTTGTATGTACTGAGAAGTCAGAGATATGAATTTTCCATCGCTGTATGAAAATAAAAAATGTATATCTGTATGTATAGTGAGGAGCTGAAAATATGAACTAGCCTGCTCGATCCCAGGTAATGAAAAAATTATGTTAGGCTACAAAATATGAATTTGTCTTGCATCGAAACTTGGCAAAAAAATGTATCCGCGCTTCGGCTATCGAAAACCCAAACATGTATATGACAAACCCAAACTCGTAAGTTAACTAGATATAAAAGATAGACCTTCGGTTACTGCTATTCATTTGAAGACCATCGAATAATACTTTACGCTTAAGGGGAGATATATACCAAGGAGCCGGAAAAAGGTAATTTTTGTGAATTGTTTCAAGGAAAAGTATTTAAAATTTCGGATTGGAGTTTTAATTATCTAAAAGTATATACATTCAAAAATATGTTTAATTTTATTTATTTAAAAATATCAAAAATATACAAGGATATTGTATGATCCTTGGAGCATCGTAAAAAAATCTGCGTATACGGTACCCAGTGGCGTTTCTTAAAAAATCATCTGAAAAAAAAACCAAAAAGATTATTAAATTAGATACTCTAATCTAGTACTTGTCACAGCCGATTTTGAAAATATTGTTTTATGACAAAATGGCGGACGTTTGAACATAAATAGTGATTTTTGGGCCAAAAATTAGTTATTATTTTGCCTATAAAACAAAAACTAAGTAACAAAAAAATCCTATAACAAGTACTAGATAATGGTGTTAAGAATAACCACAAAAAACATCAATGCAATCGGTTCATTGGTTTTCGAGAAATGTTGGGTACCGATTTGAAAAAAGTGGTTTTGAGAAAAACGCGTTTGAAACTTTGGGAATGTATAAATCATGAAATTTGTCAACTTACATGGAATCATCGATACCAGGCCCATAGTTTAGATTTTCTACGGTCGACAGAATGTTCATAGCTTCTAAATCCTCGACCTCGACCATCTAGGTGTATATCTCTCCTTAACAGACCAGAAACCCAAACATGAAGAATACTCTTGCATTGAACCCAGGTGACGAAAAATATATATTTTCCGATTCTAAAAATGCAGAAATATAAGCTTTTTATTTCTTGAAGACAAGGAAAAATGTCTACCAATACGTATCGGGAAGCTGAAAATGTGGATTTGTCTCGAATCGAGTGCAATTAATTCAAAATATCTTAAGGCGTCACAAAGCTAAATCTATAGATTTATTATTAGACCAAGCAATAGAGATTTTTTGCCACAAATACTACCAGAATACCGCCTGTGCCGTCACACGAAAGACAGTCCGTGTCATGGCACGACGAAAACATAACATAATTCTGTTATGTTTTCGACTCGCAACTATATAATTTATAAATTTTGCATATACATGTAGAAGCAAAAACAATTGTTTTTTTTCGAGTTTCGGTTGTAAAATGAAAACTAATTAAGCAATCTTGATGTACAACATTGCGTACATTTCTTATACACTTACATAATACTCACTTACATTTTTTTGTAGAATTGATTAATGGAAAAAGCTCAATAAAAGCACTGTTTGAATTCAAACAAATAATGATGATTGGTAAGGTAATCCATAACTTTTTATAAAGCGTATAACAATGTTTTCGAGGGGACTTTTTTTTATTACTTCGTGAACTTGTTAAACTTTTTGAAAGTTTTGAATAGTTTTCAATATCGCAAACGTACGTGTCTTATCAACGTAATTTACTGAACATTACGATTGCACCTGATATTATTTCTTATTTCTTGTGTTCTTTTATCAATCTTTCAAATCCGCAGTAATCGGGCAATAATTTGCCTCTAGTTAGCGCAGTCTTATCTCAAAACAAGCTGTGAGTGTGTTTTTTCTTCATATTTCGAACAATTAACAGAGTGCCGGGTGGTCTTCATTCCCCTGATCCCGAGCAGATCAATTACCAATCCTCGCAAAAACAAATGCCCGCCGATTCGCATGTTTGGGTCACTGGTAGGCGCGCAGATCGTCTTAGTGCGCCAATTGCCTTCCGGAGCTTTGGAAAAAAAGGAGATAAGTTTTCGCCTTGCTGGTTGTAAAAATCAGTATGCCGTTAAATATTTACTTTATGTTAAAAAAAAATGTCGAAATCTCACAACGGTGAGTCAAATGTTTTAATAACCGGAGACGGCCCAATTTTCGATCACATTCACGAATATTTTATTCAATTAAGATGTTTTTCGACAACACAAATGAATCGATGGTTCCGTATCTATGATTCATAATCAATGAACATGGAATTGTTCAACCACTTGTTTGAAAATTGTCGTGTAACGTTAATTCTTGAATGGACGACGTGTTGCCGTTCTGTGGAGGGAATCAGAGTATCTTCTCGAACCGAAAGCCCTTCAATGGAAGGCTCTAAAAAATGTGCAATATCGAGAAAATATTTTTTGTTTACTCGTAATCACATCGTCGGAAAATGGATGCAGTCACTGAAGTCTGCACGTGCCTATATGTTGATTCCTGCTACATGCGATCGAAAAGAAATATGTTTGGAGCCCTGAGACTTTGGTATCTTCGATTTGGAGGTTCTGTACCATTATAACCGTAAAATATATACATGTAATTCGAAGCAAATAACGCGTAGGCAAAATGCAGACCTAAAAAAATTACGAAAACAAAACAATAACAGCTTGTATTTAAATATTCGATCTTTTTTTACAGCAAAGTGAATGATCAAACCTGAACATGAAAAAGATATATCTACGGACACTCATATTGTGCATGCATACATAAATACATATGAGAGTAAATGTACATGTTATGTACCTTATTATAATCTGGGTGGGAGTCGAAGTATCGATGGATCAATATTCGGATGGGCTGAAATATCGAATTAAAAAATGTCGAATGTTTGAATATAGATAGATCAATGTTCGGAGGGTTTATATAGTCCTAAATAAAAATTCCGAATACGAATATCTCGAAGGTGAAATATAGCGAAAAACAAAAGCTTTTTTCTGTTTCGGAGATATGGATGTTATAAATTGTTCCAATCTATATTTGTATGTCTCAAATTGCAGACGATCTGAATATACGTTTTCAGATAAATGAGCTCTCGAATAAATGATGCTTTGCTTTATATTCATTTGATTTTTCCTTCGATCGAAACATAACATTTCGAATAATTAAACCTTCGTTATTTTGAGAGTTCATAATTCTGTCGTTTCGAAATATTTGTCGATCTATATTTTGTACTTCGATATTTGGATCTCCACCCTATAATCTCTACTATCGTGATTTGAAAGTTACGAAAAATTCGTAATCGAAAGGGTGATAAGTTATCACCCATAATTTTTATTTTTATTTTTCCTTACACATGTTCTCAAGACAATAAACTTTCGCATTGCATGGAAAATACATGTCGTGTGAAAATATTTCCATTTTTTTAAATCCCCATTCTTTGATCATGCTGTCGTCCTTCAATTGGTAGCTTTGCTTATTTTCCGCACGTTCAGGAATATACCACCGTCAGCATTAGTGAATAGTGCTTTTGGATCAATTCTAATCGGAATAATAGTTTCCTCACAAGGTGCCAGTTCATATTGCGATAGAATTTGAATGAGACCCAGTTTCATCTGCAAGTATGCTAAACGGATCCCTGTATAGAAAGAATCCAAAAAAGTACATGTTAGCATTCTCATCATTATTCGTTATAAATTACAATAAATAACTTCTACAGCTGCATAATAATTGCAGAGTCGGCTTGAACTAGAGATATTACGATGTTTAATTAGAATCGGCATCGGCTTTATAAAAACTCTGATTCTGTGTATCAAGGATGTAAATACGAGGTGTAACTGCGTTCAAGATGAGCTTCAATTACGTTTTTTGGTATTCGAAACGGTATGAAAAATGAAGAAAAAAAACAATCTTCTAGTATATTTGATACATGTTAACTGAAACTTTTATGTATGAAACACTATTCAATAACCCTTAAACACTTTGCTTATTCCGCTGCCTGACAAAAATAAATCGTGAATAAAATATTCTCAAGCCTCTTCATGAGAATTTTCATTTTTAAACCAGTTTTATCATTTTTGCTATGCATCCTTGAAAAATTGTTATTCCACCTGATACTTAAAAAACATAAGAAATGTGAAACATACCAATGCAAATGTGAGGTCCCTCTCCAAAAGGCAAGTAGACGCATGGTGGTCGGCTCGTCTTATTTTCTTCGGAAAATCTTTCGGGATCGAAAGTTTCAGGATTTGGGAAGTATTCCGGATCATAGTGAAATCCAAGGACCGGAATATGCACAGGCGTACCTTTTTCTATTACGAGACTAGAGTTTGGTACTTTGTAATCGGCATTTGCCTCTCGGTCCAGAAAAGACAGAATCGGATATTTTCTCATTGTCTCGGCAAGAACCATATCGAGATAAGGCAGAGACATAACCTATAAATGATCATTAGAAGATGACTATTTGCCAAAAATCAACGTGCATTTGCCAAGAAACAACTTTATATCCAAATTACGGGAAATTCAATCGAATAATGTTGTTTCCCAGATATTGGTGAGAGACTGCGTATTTTTAAAGACTTACATACCGACATTGACGTATGCAATGCGAAAACAAGACCAATATTACTCGAATTTAAAGGAGAGAAATGACAGGAAATTAAGTTAAGGCGTTACCCCCACTTGCGATTTTGAAAAAAAACGATTTTTTTATTGCATTTTTTTGAAGTATAAGTAACTGAGAATATGTCCTGAAAATTTCAAGTCGATCCGAACAATATTCACTGAGATATGAGCGTTGAAAGAGAAGAATCCGTCGTGTAAACGACCGGAAATTGAAACTTTAAATGCGTTTTTCTCAAAATGGCATTTCTGAAGTCGGTGACCAAGATTACTCGAACACTAATGAACCGATCTTCTTGAAATTTTGCAGGCTTATTTAATACATAAAAATGTAGTCTTTAATCGTTCGATTTTTTTTTTTTTCGAAAAAATGGCCGTTTTATAGCCAAAAAACTAAATCCATCCGACTAAATCCATCCGCATTTTTTTTTCAGATGATCCACTTCGCCGCAATGTTGGTCACCGCAAACCGTGTATATAAAAACATTATTTCATTGACGGCCATTTGCTACTAAACAATGTAATATTTTTCAATAAAAAAATTACTGAAAGTTCTTCACGATGTGTTCTTTAAGATGGTATATTGACCGATTAAATTTTTTTTGTAGTTTTCTTTAAAAAAAATCATGAAAAAGGCCTTTTTTGCGCTACAAGTGGGGGTAACACCTTAAAAACGAAGACGCAGGGATTAAAGCCAATGGAAACATCGAACGGATACATTATGGCCTGAGTTGTTTTCCATTTAGGTAGATACGGATACCCCGATGACCTAATCGCAGATAAACAAATCATTATTTACCATATCGTATGATGTTTTGCCACCGACGCTTGCGATTGCGTTGGTAATTTCCTCCCGAAGTCTCGTTTGAATATGGGGAGCAAGTGCGAGTTCGTACATGGCGAAACTTAAGGTTGTGGATGACGTTTCGAAGCCCCCAGTGAAGAAGATTGCCGCTTGCGCAACCAAATTGTCACCTTCGAATTCTGCAATCAGATTGATTTTAAATGTTTGGCGATCCGCAGTTTTACAATGCAATTGAAGGATTTCGTATTTATCGGTTATTTGGTTTCACCGAACCTGTGGAACAAATCATATTCTTTATCCAGCTTTTTGGTGAACTCAGATTATTTTTATCAAAACCAAATTACTATGATGAATACATTTCAACTTTATGGCCTTAGGCCACTCTAGAGGCCGAAAAAATAGGCTTTTTGGTGATTTTTTTTAGAAAAACTACAAAATAAATCGGGATTACAAAAAGGGTGTTTATCATACATATCAGTGACAGTATACAATATTTTTTTTGAAGCGATTAATTTCTAAATGGCGGCTGTGCAGCGTTTATCTCAAAACTGCATTTTTTAAGTTGGCCGGAAACATAACTCAGACAATTTTCAACCGATTCACTTGATATGTTGAATATAATTTGAAAAATACATTGTCCATGGAAGTATCTCGGATTCTTTTTATATTGAATAGTTCATTTGTGATTAACAATTATCTGACTTTAGATTATCTGATTTTTTATGCAAATTTTTCACTTTCCACTTTAGAAGTGCGCCATTTGGCCAAAAATTAATATATCAAAAAAATCCTACGTACTTCTATAGCAGTTATTATATATAATAAAAAAAAATCGTTGGCTCATTATAATTAAAAAATTACAGGAACTGTTTGTCCGGCCGTGGACCCTGGAAAAACAGAAACGTCGTCGCAAAAACGCTGCACGACCGCCATTTTGAAATGAATCGCTTCAAAAAAATTATTGTATACAATCACTGATATGTATGATAAACACCCTTTTTTGTAATCTCGATTTATTTTGTAGTTTTTCTGAAAAAAATCCCCAAAAAGCCTATTTTTTCGGCGTCTAGAGTCGCCTAACTCCTAAAGTAACATATATTTTGAAAAGAATTGATCTTCTTGAGATCAACATTGCACGCTTCTTTTAAAAAATTAGATTTCCTTTATTGTTCGCGTTTGCGATGATTCGAAACGTGTAGAAGTTTAAGTGCAAGGGTAGGGGTTTCAGCGTGAAAAAATACTTTTTTGCGATTTTCTTTTTCTATATGGATAGAGTAAATTCATTGAAACCTCTTGTACATTGTTAGGTTTCATTTCAAGAACATTCCATGAAATTTGTACGCGAAAATATCCACAAACAGGCCGGTGCCGCGTTTTTCTCGAAACCACTTTTTCAAAGTCCGTGTTAATTGCCATTTGAAAACTACATGACCGATTTATTTCAAACTTGGTACACACTTTCAACATATGAAATACCTCCCCCCAACGGTTAGTTTGAGTTTTTTTTTACATTGAGGGGTTTTCAAACACCAAAATAGCGGAATTTTTCGTGAAAAATAGCACTTTTCACTTTACATGACCACCAAAAATTTAGAAATGAAAAAAAAAAAATTATCAAAGACCGTTTCGGGGAGGATTTGATGATAGTTTTACTAAATTATAATGGTACTTGATTTCAGATAATTTCTAGCTGAGATACAGTGAACAGCGCAAAAGGTTTCAATAAATTCACTCTATCCATATAGATAGAAAAAAGGTTCGCAAAAAAGAGTTTTTTTTTCACGCTGAAATCCCTACTCTTCCCTTCATTCAAGCTTGATAATTACTAAAAATAGTCGATATCTGATCGGAAAGGGTCACTAAATTAGGGGTGGGAGTCGAAATATCGATGGATCAATATTTGGATGGACTGAAATATCGAATTAAAAAATGTCGAATGTTTGAATATAGATAGATCAATGTTCGGAGGGTTTATATAGTCGTAAATAAAAATTCCGAATACGAATATCTCGAAGTTGAAATATAGCGAAAAACAAAAACCGATTTAAAAAATATTGAGAGACACAATATCGAATTGCTTATATAAATAACACCAAATTATTCGAGAAGACGAATCTTCGAATTGTGAATATAGCGACGGGTCAAAAAACAGAAAGCATTAAATCAAACGGTCAAAAAGTCGAGTGGTTAAAATAGCGAAGGGTCAAAATGTCGAATGGCCCGGATGGCGAAAACTTGTGATCGAGGCAGATAGCGTTAGCGGTCGGCCAGGGCGGCATCCATACCATTTTCGCCATTTTGGCATTCGCCATTTCGGACCATCGATATTTTGCGTCTCGATATATTGCTTTTCGCTATAGGCAGTATAACGAATATTAGATACTCGCTTTTTTCTGTTTCGGAGATATGGATGTTATAGATTGTTCCAATCTATATTTGTATGTCTCTAATTGCAGACGATCTGAATATACGTTTTCAGATAAATGAGCTCTCGAATAAATGATGCTTTGCTTTATAGTCATTCGATTTTTTCTTCGATCGAAACATAACATTTCGAATAATTAAACCTTCGTTATTTTGAGAGTTCATAATTCTGTTGTGTCGAAATATTTGTCGATCTATATTTGGTCCTGTGATATTTGGATCCCCACCCTAAATTAGCTATCACGATCAACGCTCGGCAAGTTCGGTCGTGACAGTTTATTTCTGTTTTGGCAATATCTCTTTGAACTGTGTCATTTATTACCGACAATCTTTGACTCCTTGGTATTGCCCTGGGAGTTTTTGACCTCGATGAGCAAATCAATCAAGTCATTCCTTTTCAACCCTGACCGCTCGCGCTCTCTTATCGTGTCCCAAAACACATCTCGTAGAAACTTCTCGTGTTTTTTCGTGAAGAACTTGAATCCCATGAGTTGCGCGAACTGAGGTGCCAAAAATATCGCCGTTACCTCTATGCTCCGCCATAAGTTGTACGTAAACATTTCACGACCGCGCTTTCGGAATTCGGCATCGGGATTGTTCAACGAATTGACCTGAAGACCGAAGGCGGTGATGCCGATGAGATCGGTGGTAAATTTTGCGCACAGTTCCTTAACCTCCACGATCCTACCCTGTCCTGCAATTTTTAGCCAACAAACGTTGAGCATTCAATTGTCGTTTCATCAAATACACCGACATTTTGTACAAGTTCAGCCCATTCACTTATTTGTTTGAAAAATCAAATACTGGAACTTTCATGAATTTAATTTAATCCGAAATAGCGAAAATGGTTGTTGCCAGAGATGCACCTGTATAAACGTCTCAATATCTATGTACCTTGCAGATCGAGCGAATTCAGATGCGTATCGAGATCCGCGCCGACGTCGAGCATCAATTGAAACATTTTTTTGAGTTTACCGGATGTGAAAATGGGCGTTAATTTCGATCTGATAATTTTCCACGCTGGATTCTTGACGAGCAACAAGCTTGGATTACCAAGACTGTCATTGGAACTCGTTGACGCGTATCTGTCCGAAAAATAATTAAAATCACGCACTAATATGTTTTTCACGAGTTCGGGATCGCGCACCAGCAAGAAGGGTTGGTCGAAGATGTAGAAGCCAGCGTAACGGTGATTAGCTGACTGATCGTACAATTCCTTAACTACCGCACCGGGTGATTTTTTCATTAGTAGGCAGTCGCCGAAGTTTCCCATAAATGGTGTCGGAGTTATCTCCATTATGCCGCGTTTTTTCCAGTACAGAAATTTTCTCGTCACGTACACGTAAGCACAAATGGACGCGATGGTCGTGAGAATTATACCATCGAGACCCCAATAACTTGTAAACAAAGCCATTTTTTAAACCGAATCGAACAACTTTAATTCATAAAGCTAAAGCGCCGTAACTGTACGCTAAGTGTTTCGGCGGTGTTCGATTAACGGATACGATGTAACTTGATTTTGGTTTTCGATGCACTGGTATTTGTAGTTCGAGGAATTGCGTTGCCGATCCGTACTCCTTCCGTGATACTGAGAGTGACTGGATTCCTCACACGTGCAAAGTGACTACGTATGCAGCATTGTGGTTCAAGGTCGTGGTCCGAGTTGAACTTGCAGCGTGCATTGCGTGCTTACTGTTGATCTCATTGGTCCGATTGCAGTGGATATTGCAGCATCTCGGAGCCAACTAACAAAAAAAGTTGTTAACACTATCGACACTGACGAATCGCCGCGACTCTTTATATAGACCACTCGGGTTAGACTTTTGCTTACAAAAATTCCCGGCAGAAATTGGATTGCTCTAATCTTTAAGAGGGGTCATTAGTAGTGTAAATCCAAAATGGTGACCAAATCCGCCCGGCGCGTTAGCCGCCATTTTGATTCTAACGTAGTTTGGTTTTTGGTCAATATCTCTTTTATTTTCAATTTTTCAACAAAAATGTTAAGGACTAAAGTTAATGAAAATTTGATTCTCTGGAACTTTAGTACTTACAATTTTTAGCCTACGATGAATATTTTTCGAGATAATTGGGAAAAACTTGCACAAAGTAGAATTATTGAATTGTCTCGATTGTTATTAACTTTAGCGCATAAATTCACATCAATAAAGTTGTAGATAATCAAATTTCCTACAATTTTGGTCTCTATGATTTTTTTTGTACAGTCGATATTTGAGCTCCTTTCCGTACTACGACCGGCGTAGAGCTCCAGGCGCGTTTTTGTAACGTGGTATGCCCAGTAGGCCTAATCCACATTTCATGGCTTGGAAGCCCGTTGCGATTTTTGCAGGTTTCTTTCTTATAAGTTTTTGAAGCTGGAATTTCCATTTGTACTTACAAGCATTAAGGGGTTAAGTTACTTTTTAGTAATTTTTAATGGGTGTAAAATCATGTGCGAGCTTAACAACTTTTTCGTATGAAAAAGTGATTCGCTCATAAAATGAATTACATATCTATTTAGTACGAAAATCAAAATTGTAGATTTCCGGAGCCATAATTTTGTCAAAAATTAAAATTTCGACTATTCCTTCGATCAATACCTGGATTCAGCTATCCCCTAAAAGAATCTTTCTGGTTTTTTTCATTTTAGATAATCCAAACCGGAGATACTTTGCTCACCGCCGGACACTTTTTTTTCGGGGACCTCCAGGAGACTTCCTACAGGAGCAATGTTAATGAATATTTTTGAAAATAAAAAATGCCAATCTATAACTAAAAGATGCCACTACACTGCCTAATACTTTCCGTTTTGCCCAAATGAAATCCTTTTCCAGAAAAAAATCGTGAAAAAAAACGACTTTTTTGGCCTTGCAACTGCGTATAACGCCTTAAAGATCCAGGCAAAGTTTTTCTGTCTTTTTTCCCCTTATAAACGTCAAAGTGCCAGACTTTATCTTTCCCGATGTCATGGTAGGAACTACTGATTCTTTTTCCTTTCGACGATGGTCCTGCCAAATCAACATCGACGATTTTCTCTTCGCAATCATCCTGAAATTCAATGTTGGTGTTCGATGTTGTTTCGGCAGGATCCTCGATGATAGCATCATCCTCGTTATCATCGAATAGCTCTTGAAGGTCTAAACATTGTTGCATGTCTTCCTTGCTTAGGATCGGATTGCTTTGCCCCATACCAGCCTTGCGAGACAACTTTGTAACCAGTGTTACGAAAACACTTTACCGTCTCTGATTTTGGTGCGTCAAGCATTACAATTTCTTCACTGTACTTCTCTTGTAATCGTCTTTTGATTGTCCTTCGACCTGGTATATTGTCTCCTTCGATCTGTTCCTGTAGCTCATCAAGTTAAATTGACAATTGAAATTGACATCGTCAGCGTGATTCTGAATATAATCGAAAACGTACTCCATAGCACGGTCTATTTTGCAGGAAACCGGTCTTCTTGATCCCTCACCCGACCCGTAATAAAGTCAATTTTTCGGCTACGTCACATCTGACCCGACGACAAAATATCCGAGGACAAAATATCCGAAAGACAAAATATCCGAAAGACAAAATATCCGAAAGATAAAATATCCGAAAGACAAAATATTCTCATGACAAAACATCCGCGAGACAAAATCCTAAATCTCGTCCACCACATCAACGGGGTCGCGCGCAAAACACCTTTGTGGGGTGTGTGAGATAGTGGGGTGGGGGCATAATACGAGCTTCTTCATTGCACTTATTTCTTTATTGTAAAGTTTTTGTACACTTTAAACTGTAGCACTACTGACACAACAAACTGACAGCACTACTGACACTACAAACTGACAGCACTACAAACTGACAGAATAAATTTTAACGGCATGACTGCACACTTTAAATTGTAGCACTACATACACAGCAGAGAGAAAAACATTGACTTTCTCATGAAGCCAGTTGTCCTAGTTTAAGAGTAATAACGTTAATCATAGATTTAATTACCGACAGCGGATATAATATCGGCAGATATTTTGTCTTGCGGATATTTTGTTATGAGGATATTTTATCCTGCGCGTGTTACCAATTTTTCGAGCAAGTGCGATGATACCCTACTTCAACAGCCGTTAGACCAACGTTCTCGATGCGTGTCAATTCGTCGTTGCACTTATCCAAATGCTTCAAACAAGTATCTCGAAATTTACGGTTTCGAACGACAGAAATGTGACGCCACACATTGATGTTACGATTTTTTTCCTTCTCTGGATCGGCGTTTTCTTTACACATAAAACACAAGTTTTTGAAATCAAACGTTGATAATACCTGCATAGACTGGTTGTGGTGTTGTTGACGATGATGATGATGATGATGATGGTAATCGAGATGCACCGCTGTTTCGACTACATGCTTCAGCTAGCTTTTAGTTTGGGTAACACTTTTGGCACGCGGGTGCATGACAACGCTATCAACATTTTCCAGCATACACCTGTGTTCGTCATCACCGCGAATAATACTGGCTGATAAAAGTGACTGAACACCACGTTTTTTAACAATCACAATATTATCTTCGCTTGTCGCTTTTTCACATACAAAACAATTCTCCATTTTGCTCATAGTACGTCTGCTCCGTAGAGTGTCAATCTGTAAACTGAGCCTGCTTAGGTGGAAAGGAACGCTGCAGGCTCAGACTTGTTCGTAGTACAACTGCCGGTCGATCGGTAAAATGACCCTTTCCAGGTCAAAAGGGACGCATCAGGCTTATATATGTTTGGACCGCAGCTGCCGGTGACGTCAGCGCCTTGGCTACGCTGGTCGCTTCATTCCTGTTAGGCTTGCCATAGGCGCAGGAGCTTAAATATTAACTTTAAACAAAAATCATAGAAATCAAAATTGTAGGAAATTCGACTCTCTACAACTTTGTTTATGTGAATTTGTGCGCTGAAATTAATAATAATCGAGATAATCCAATAATTCTACTTCGGCAAGTTTTTCCCTATTATCTCGAAAAATATAGATCGTAGGATAAAAAATGTAAGCATTAAAGTTGTAGAGAACTACATTTTCAACAACTTTATTCCTTAATATTTTTGTTGAAAAATAAAAAATAAAGAAGATATTGAGCAAAAACCAAACTGCCTTAGAATCAAAAGGCCGGATAACGCACCGGTCGGATTTGGTCGCCATTTTGGATTTACACTACTAATGACCCCCCCTAAAGATTAGAGCAATAACATTTTTGCCGGGAATTTTTGCCCAGGTGACCCCTTTTTTTGACTAACCCGACTGGGCTAATACAGCAATGCGGGCTTTCACAGGCAATTTTTTTAACTTCGAATCAACATTACGACAAAACGTAGAGTCGAATGGAAAACCTAATCACATTTTACCAATGCAATATGATTTTTTCCTATCGATATTGTTTCGGTCATTTTTCGATCCGTCTATTCAATCCTGAGATCTTATAATATACACCGAATTTCCTAGGAAACTCATGAGTCGTCGTGAGTGACGACTAGAAATTATTCCACACTCGGTGGATTTGCTGAATCGAATAAAGTCATTTGGCGATATCATGAACATGAAACGTACAACCTTCTTAGGCTTGATTAACTCTTTTTCAAGCGTGAGCGAGAGAGACATAGAGTTATTATATCTAGAGGAGGTAAACTATAGGACTGCCGCAGTCTTACTGCATGCGCAATGGCAACATGCTGCGCGCTGACGACGCAACGTTATCTGATCTATTAGTTTGTTTATGTGCATGCAAATTTCTCGGTGCTCATAATCTTTGGTATTTAAAATATCAAATAAAAAAAAGTACGATGAATATATGCATTTAATTAAGAAGGAATCGACTTTTTTAAATCAAGGTCGTAGCTTTCACAAGTGAGTGGATAAAATCATTGTGTGCGTCTAATTTCTCAAACTATCGATAATATTATTTCCATATGTTGATCGTGATTATTAATCCTATTTGAAAACATAGATTTCCAAAGGATGAAAAGTTGAAATAAGATTGGATGCACGCTACTGGCTTACCACTGGTCACTTTGAATGAAATTCATTTCGCGACACTGGTGGATATACTAAAATTAAATGATGACTCTCAAATGCGGTCCCGCAAAAAATTGTTATCATCAATTAACCGACAATTGGCCGCGAAGTGAATTGGCTGATGTCTAATTGTAACAAGACAATAACAAGCACAAAAATTACGTCAGTAGAGTTAACGAATGAAACAACAAAACATACCCAAAATCTACCGACACAATCGACGAATGCCTAACGCAACATCACTCGACGCGCTAAAAATATGACAGCAGGGTCATCGAATACCGAATCGGATATTAGTCTTACCTCAAAGAGCTGTGAATGTTCTGACGATGGTGAAACCGCTGTAACAGCCAGTAATTCTGTGAAAAAGTCAGTACAAAATGTATGATGATATTTATACTGTTAGATAAATTATCTTACTGTAATGAAAAAAAACTAGTCATTATTAAATATCTGCATGAATTTTTTAATCAGATATAAGAATGTCACCAAAATCCATCCTGTATGAACCCGAATCACTCAACTAAAAATAACATTTTCAGAAAACGCTCAGTCGTCGATGTTCGTCCAGCGAAAAAAGTTCGCTTTGTAATCGGATTCGAGACAGAATATGTCTTACGAAAAGATTTAATTTTTGATGAAGCATGGAAACGCTTTATGAGCTTTAATGCATATAAGAGCTTAACATAACGAGCTTATCATCCCCGACAACCCCCGTCTACCAAAAAAAATGTGAGGTGTCGTGGGACACCCGACAGAAGCGAGGCTTCTTACGCATTGTATGTACCGAATTTATCAAACCTATAAAAATATGAGTAATTAAAAAGAAAATACTAAAATAGGAATCAATTTTTTTTATTACTATAATTTAATATCGATTTAGTGATAAATAATTATTTACACATTTGTACAAATAGAATAATGATAATATTTATTTTTTTAAATGAAAATAATATTTACGTTCCGTATACAAAAGAATAGTCTAGTAGCCCAGTAAAATTAGGCTATTTCAGGGATTTGACTGGATACTGATGGGAATTTTCTTTTTCCCGAAAGACCGATAGCCAACCGGCTAATATCAGATTCCAGTGAGAACTGTCGGGCTCCCTTGATTTGATTGTCAATAATCGATAAATAGAAAATTCCGATTAAAAAAATTTACACATGATGAATTTAAAATCCTTTGTAATTGTACAGTCGTATTTGGAATTAAGTTAGTTCTTACCATTTGTATTAGTTTCACACCATATCCTAGCACAGCAGCGACGGTACAGCGGTAAGGTACGTGCTCGTTATCGTGAGAATGGAGGGATCTCAGTTCGATTCCAAAGATTTTTTTTTGTTACAAAGTTAGTTTATATTTGATAAAAATGAAGATACTGAATAAGATTTTTGTTTTCAGATAACACGTTCATTAAATGTAATACACACTATCGGAAAAGGAGGGTCTGTTCAGTAAATTAGTTTTTTGAACATTTTAAACATTGTAGTCTACAAGAAACCACGAAAGTGGTTTGGAAATGGAAATGTAGTTGAAATGTTCATCTTTGTTTTAAAGTCTGTATGTGCGATTTCGGTTGGATTATACTGCAAGAATGAGTTAATCGAAATTTGCACGTTCACCGTAGGTATTATATTTGCCTTAACATAAGTTAAAACGATGCGCTGCCTCGTTTTATAGCCTGATAGACATACGAGAGAGAGAGAGAGAGAGAGAGAGAGAGAGAGAGAGAGAGAGAGAGAGAGAGAGAGAGAGAGAACCTCTGTCATTGTGTTTGTGCCAAATATTTACACGGTACCTGTGCTTCCATGTAATATATACTTTTTATCGCGAGTCACCCCCATTATTGAAATTCCATCCAGTTGCACGGTCTTACATTCAGGTCGTGAAACAAAGGCGAATTTTCGTGGCGGAGGTAGGCATGCTTAGTGTCCAAGCCGCTGCTGTCGCGGGGTGTCCTTCCCCCGGCCCCTCAACTTGCCGCGTCGATGATTGATTAATGGCACCTATACCTTAACATAATCAAAACTTTATCGTAAAAAACATGTTCGTGCTCGTATTTAGTCCGAGAGTATATTCAGCTTACGAGATGCCTAAGGCGTGCGCCGTATCCAAGTGCAAAACGGGGTATGGAGGCGTGAAAGAAAAGTGTTCCGTTTTCAGAGTGCCAAAAAACGTCAAACAATATAAAAAATATGGCTGGCGGTGATTATGGGTAGTGCACTGAAGTAGTCCCAGTATGCTTGCCAGAAACATTTTGAGGAAAAACATATCCTAAGGCAGTGGCAAAAATGCGATGCGAATGGTCGGACTATTGCTCAAATAAGTTTCCGACGATGAAGTTTTGGTTATGTTAAGTTATACGTTTAGCAATCATGGACCCGGCAGGTTGAATGGCTAGGGGAATGACACTCTGGGATAGCGCTGAAGTTTGCATCGTTCGAATGCAACGATTTTTGTTGGTCCCTTTATCATTTCTTTTTTTTATGCTTTCCCAAAGCCTTCTTTTTTCACAAATTGAGTTCGTAAATACGTAAAAACGTTTGAGTGATTTTTACCGCCAAAAAATCGAACAATTGAAAATAATTGATTTCCGTTGCGTTCCAACGATTCAAACTTCATATGTTTGCGTGACAACTGCAAACGGGCAAATTTTTCAGGCCTAGGCCCTAAAAGACCTTCTTTAGGTCCTGTTTACACGCACGAAGAAGCGAGGCAAACATGGTTGTGGCATATAAATGAATTACCCCCGGTGCGTTGGTCAAATGGTTAGTGTGCTGGCCAGCGGATTGGGAGGTAGCGGGTTCGAGTCCCAGACGCGTACTTTCGTCGTGAAATGTTTTTCTTCAACATTTTTCGGCGAAAGACGACTAGTACGGAACTCGTCGATTTGGGAAATATTCCTGTGCAGAAATGTGACCGGGGATTCTCGACTTGACGTCTGGTCCAGGCTTGGCTTGCCTCGTCCGATTTACCTAACCGGGCCCTTTTGTGGAACAGACTAGGAATATCACAAAACCTTTTCCCGGGGAGAACATTGACATTTCCTGAATATTAAACCCCAACCTATTATTAAATAATACTTTTTGCGTCATCAAAGATATTAATAATTGAATGTAATAACACGATTACATTTATTGTCATTGTATACTCCGTTTTATCGTCATATTATTTTCTTTGAGAATAATCGACGCCTGACATAAACAATAAATTATGATAGTCAACGAAAATTATATGCTGATATGATGGAGGTATAATTATATAATATATAGTATATAATTACAATAAATGTAATCACATTATCACGGTGAATTATTAATATCTATAGTACGACGCCGACGTTATTTTTTTTATTTCATTTTTCTTGTCCTGTATATATCAACAAAAGTAATTTTGAGGTTGGTTTTATCGACATTTCCTGGTCATTTACTGCTTGTTCTCCGGCCCGTTCCCAATCTACTCCCTACTACTTTCCTGGTCATTTTCCGCTTGTTCCCCGGCCCGTTTCTGATCATTTCCCAAGAAAGGAAACAGTGGATCGGGCCCTAACCTTAGACCCGTTACTTTGCGAACCTGTTCCAGGGGGAAAGGCCCGATCAGAGCCTGATATTATCTCGGGAAGGCAGATCAGGTGCAGTACTTTTTCCCGACTCGAATTTCTACACGGATTGCGGATCAAAGTGAAATCCAATCGCCGCAATGATCACAGGTATACCGTTTTCTATTACAAGATCAGAGTTTGGTACTTTGTAATCGGCATTTGCGACTCGATTCATATCGGTCCTGATCGTATATTTTCTCATTGTCTCAGAAAGCACCATATCGAGATAAGGAAGTGACATAACCTGTGGATGATCATTACAAGATGTCTATTTGCCAAAAATCAATGTGCATTTGGTAAGAAACAACGTTATATCCACATTACAAGCAATTTTATCGAATAATATTGTTACCGAGATATTGGTGAGAGACTGCGTATTTGAAAAAACCTTCATACTCAAATTGACGTATGTAATGCGAAAACAAAAATAATTTCACTCGAATGTGTAGGTGAAAAATTAAAGGAAATTACGTTAAAAACAACGATGCGGGAATCAAAGTCCAGGAAAACGTCGAACGGGTACGGTATGGCCTGAGTTATTTTCCATTTAGATAGATTATTTTATAAATACCCCCGATGAACTCATTGCAGATAGCCGAATCATTGCTTACTATTTTTGTCTGATAGTGTACCACCGTTGCACGCGATTTTTTTGATAATTTCGTCCCAAAGTTTCGTTTGAATATTGCAAGAAAGTGCGAGTTCGTACATGGCGAAACTTAAAGAGTTTCGATACCAAAATCGAAATGGTTGTAGACGATTGAAATTCATATCACCGAGAGACTAATTTAGGATGCATTAACTGCCCAAAAATTAATCCGTTTCACCACATAGTTACGAAGATTTTTAAGTTTCAAGTTGAGCTTTGTTCGAGTATTATTAATGAACCAAGTGGAGAAACCCCTTAATTTTTTAGCAAGACATTCTTGACACTAATCGCAGTTTGTTAATGTTTTTTTATTTAAATCGAAGCATTATTTGAACCCCTACAGCCCTATAATTAGTGTTTACGAAATGAAACGTGTGATGACTGTTCAACATGAACCTTCATCCATTTGGTAATACACGTGGCACTTCGTAAGCACTAGTTATAGGGCTGTAGGGGTTAAAATAATGCTTCGATTTAAATTTAAAAAACTGATCAACCTGCGATTAGTGTCAGGAATGTCGTGTTAAAAAATTAAGCTGTTAATCCACTTGGTTCATTAATAATACTCGAACAAAACTCAACTTGAACCCTAAAAATCTCCGAAACTATGTGGTGAAACGGATTCGTTTTTGGACAGTTAATGCATCCTAAATTAATCTCCCAATGATATGAATTTCAATCGTCTATAACCATTTCGATTTTGATATAGAAACTCCTTATGATTGTGATGTCGGTTCAAAGCCCGCAATGAAGAAGCATGCTGCTTGCGCAACCAACACGTCGCCATCAAATTGGACCAAAAGAATGACTTCAAATGTTTGGGCATCCGCAGTTTTGCAATACAAATGAAGGAGACCCGTGAAAAACGACGCAACCGACCCAACCTCGAGCCAGCTTCACGCCAATCACATTCTACCATTGGCCGATGAACGGCAGCACTACCGGCTAAGTGTTGCGCCACGGTAGGAGTGATCTCTTCGGCCTAACGCTGGCATGTACGGTTGGCCAATAATAGGCTTACCGGAAATCCTAACAGTTGGCCGGGTATTGGCCCAACATTTGGCCCGTGAAAAACGACGCAATCGACCCAACCTCGAGCCAGCGTCACGCCAATCACATTCTACCATTGGCCGATGAACGGCAGCACTACCGGTTTAGTGTTGCGCCACGGTACACGGAGAAAAATGCGGCCTCAAATTCTAACACTGATTGCCAGAATTCTAATATTCAGTGCTAGAAAAGTATAGCAGTTTACTGCCAGTTCGTAATTCTAAGACTTGTTGTTATAGAAGTGTAAAAATGATTCTCACACCGTATAGTAAAAATGATGCGTGCATATTACATTTGAAACTATTCTCGCATAGGCGCGAGTCCTATATGCTGTATAGGACTTTTTGTAAAATACCAACCTTTATTACACGCTATATTTTCATGTGGATTTTACTATACGTATAGCATTAATCTTCGTGTATGTATAGACTTCACTATACGCATAGCATAAACCTTCGGTGTATAGCGAAAAATATTACGAAGTTATTCGTAAAATGTGACTCTTTATACCGTACTTTTTGTAGAATACTGGAAACTATTTGTTCCAATCACGTGGGCAAAATATTTTTTGAATACTACAAAAAATCACAATATGCCGAATAAAATGTATTATTTGTATCAGTTTACGTGCCATATCGTAGGTTAAAATTTAAATTTCTCCATTATTACTATACCACAGTTACAATTTTTATCTTCCATCCAATACTTTTTAATATTTAATGATATTTTTTTTTAGAAGCATAGTATTAATTCTAAACTTCGAGGCCCCTGTTTTCTCCGTGTAGGAGTGATCTCTTCGGCCCAACGCTGGGATGTATGGTTGGCCAATAGTAGGCTTACCGGAAATCCTAACAGTTGGCCGGGTAATGGCCCAACATTGAGCTAAAGAGATCATGATCATTGGCTTACGGTTGGCATGATCACCGGCCCATAGTAGGGCTAAGGTCGGCTTCATATTGTTGACGCAATATTCGGGCTAGTGTTGGCCCAGTGTAGGGCTGTCAAAACAACCCAATGCTTAGCCGACAATTGATCAGATTCACAAGTTTCTGTGCTTGATGATTGCTCATCGAAAGAATTATTAGATTCACTAACATCGTTATGCACAATCACTTGTTCGTGGAATGTTTCCAAATTTGTTTCACTATCTACTTGTCTTTTTGTTTCGTTGCCTCTGATCCTAACCTGCTGTAAAGAGTCTTCTAATTTTTGTCGTCGTTTTAAAATTCGACGTTTCTTAACACTATCATAATAACTCGGCATTTTTTTAATACACCACAAAACTTTAGTATCAATGAATTTTATTTTTAATAAAGTGAATTTCAGATAACAGTAATTATGAGTTTTTATTATCACAGGACGTAGAAAATTGCATGCAGCGATAATACAAAAATATATAATAATAATATACGTAAAAAAGCATTCTTGTATATATGTATGGACTATACCGTTCAAAGCCAGTGTTGGGCCAGGATTGGCAATTCGTCAGTTTGCCATGCTAAAAATATGCATTGGCAAAACTACGGTCAAATGATTGGCTCAGACTCGGGGCCTGCGCTCGCCCCGACAATTGGCCGACGGTCATTAATTAGTACTGGCCCAGTGTTGGCTCTTCGATGGTATGCCGAGCTTCAGTTCGAGACTGGCAAACCCATGATCAACCGATTCGCCCATGTTCGGGGCCAACACTGGGACCCGATAGTTGGTTGACAGTTTGTAATCGATATTTGGCCCAAGGTTGGGTGTTCGTTGGTTTGCCATGCTTCAAATGAACACTGGCAGAATCATGGCCAAATCATTGGGTCGTATAAAGGACCAACACTGGGTATTAGTGGTTGGTGCTGAATATCATACCAAGCGTCGGCCGCATCTTAAGCGCCGGCAAATTTTTCACGGGGAACCATATTACTCTGTATATTGGCTTTACTTGACTTGCGGAACAAATCATTCGTTTTCCAGCTTTCTGGCTGGATTGTTTTTATCAAAACCATACCATTAAATTGTTTTTATCAAACCCATATTACTATGATGAATATACTTCAACTTTAAGTAACGTATATTTTTAACCGAATTGATCGTCACGAGATCAACATTTAATGCTTGTTTAAAAAAATGTTTCCATTATTCCTCGCGGTTTCGATAATTCGGAACGCTTAGAAGTTTAATTCGAACGATGTCATTATCAAAAATAGTTTATCACTGATCGAAAAAAGATCACTAAATTAGCCATCACGATCAACACTCGAAAAGTTTGGTGGTGACAGTTTATTTCTGTTCTGGCTAGATCTCTTAGAAGTTTGTTTCATATTTTTACCGACAATCTTTGACTCCTAGGACAATACTCCAAGGACAATAGTCCTTGGAGGAATCAACTTGCATCGAGGTGAACTCTAAGCCCCGCCATGCGGTGAATTTGAATATTTTACAACCGTGCTTTCGGAATTCGGCATCGGGATTGTTCAACGAATTGATCCGCATATCGAAGGCCGTGGTGCCGATGACATCGGTGGTATATTTTGCACAAACTTCTTTAGCTTCAGAGTTGCAATCCTGCTCTTCAATTTTGAGCCAATAAATTTTGAGCATTCAAGTGTCGTTTCATAAAATATGCCGAAGAATTGTACAAGTCTACCTCATTCATGTATTTATTTGGAAAATCAAATGTTGAAACTTCCAACAATTTCATTTAATCGGAAATTGCGAAAAATGGGTATTGCTAGAGACGCTCCCGTATAAACGTCTCAATATCTATGCACCTGGCAAACCGAGCAAATTCATATATGTATGGAGATCCGCACAGACGTCAACCATCATTGGAACCATTTCTTTGAGTTAAGCGAACGTAACAGCGGGCGTTGATTTCATTTTGATAAGTTTCCACGCTGCATTCTTGACGAAGAACAAGTTTGTAGTACCAAGAGTATCATTGGAATTCATTGCCGCGTATTTGTCCAACAAATAATGGCAGTCACGCGCTAACATGTTTTTTTATGAGTTTGGGATCGCGCACCAGTAATCCGGGTTGGTCCAAGATGTAGAGATCTACGTAAGAGTAATATCCTGTCTTATCGTAGAATTCCTTAACGCGGTCCTCTAGTTTCTCGGCTGTTTTTTAACGGCTTTTTCAATAATTTTTTACGGGCAAAGCATCGAAATAATCAATCTCATTGTTTTTGTATAATTTTTATTAACATTTAAATAAGCTTTATAAATTTTTTGAAGTCAAAATATATAATAGAATAAACGTTATGGTGGCCGACAGGAAGACATCAAGTAAAAGAGGTGCTTGACGGTGACCAAGATTGCGGCTGTTCTGCATATCTGAAATCAAAAAACCAAACGGCATTTTAATCTTCATATTTAAGACTAGCGATTGAACTAGAGTGAACTCTAAATTACAAAAATTGACTTTTCTATACACTTTTGAAAATTACATTCTATTTTTTACTCATTTTTTCTTAAGTTTTTCGCTCGTACAAAAAAAACTATCGAAGCAATCATGATAATCCTAGTTCAATCGCCGGCTTATAACATATTAAAGATGCTGTATAAATTTGAACAAGATCGGTGCAGTAGCTTCTGAAATATCGTGGTCACCGTTTCGAAAAATGGTGTTTCGAGAAAAACGCGTTTGAAAGTTCGCGTATGTGATTTATACTCAAAATTTTATCTCACCGTCAATCTGCTATGCCTGGACCATACAATAGGCCTTCCTCTTCTTCTTGGAAGTCACGCAGAGCTGCTCCGTCTTCCCTGTTCGTGATTCGGGCCTGTTTTACATCACTCGTACACCTTTGTGAACGGTCGATCTGAGAGCTATTACGCTGTTGAACATATCCTTTAGCTTGTGGGCCGATTTTCACTCCCATGGTTTCCAAGGTCTTCAGGATAGATTTGAATCCTTCGTTGAAGATTATGACAGCGAGAAACGTGGCGATTTCAACCACTTTTGGCCCAGAATGGAGGTGCTTCGGAGCAAAAGTCAAGATTAACAAATTGAGCGACTCGTTATTATTTTGAGTTTCCGCTCCCAGGCATCTGCTTAACAATTCTTCTTTGGATAAATCCTCATAAATTGGCTTTATAAGTTTTTGAACTGCTTCAGAGAGAGGCGCTTTATTGTGTTTGAATTGCTCAGCCTCTCTGAGAAACTCAGCTCTGCGCCATTTGCACCAACTAGATTCGCCTGCAGGACAATTTTAATGCTGTGGATTGCTGTCTGTGGAAATTTTGTGAAAGAATGTTGCCCAAATTTCCTTTCTCATTTCCCCGATAGAATCTGGATGTCTCCGAATAGCTAATCCATAATACGTTGTCATCTCACCAATCAATTTAACAGTGAGTTTTCCTGCACCTTTCACACCAACGCCTTTATTAGTTTTTTTTGCATTTCGGAGCCGAGTCTCCATCCTCTGTTCAACGTGTCCAACACACTCTTTTCTTACAACAACAACATCTTCTCTATATGGTTCTGCCTTCAAAATACCGTTGAATCCCGAGCAGAAATCTTATCAGGCTGCCTGAGGATCCATCAGGCCCGGATCAGGGATCAATAAGGAGCCCTGATCAGGCACGCCTGATTTGAGCCAGACAGGGGCCTGAGCAGGGATCAATACGGCGCCCTGACCAGGCACGCCTGATTTGCGCCAGACAGGGGCCTAAGCAGGGATCAATAAGGCGCCCTGATCAGGCATGCCTCATTTGCGCCGGATAGGAGCCTGATCAGGCATTAATAAGGCGCCCTGATCAGGCACGCCTGATTTGCGCCGGATAGGAGCCTTATCAGGCATCAATAAGGCGCCCTGATCAGGCACGCATGATTTGCGCCGGATAGGAGCCTTATCAAGCATCGATAAGGCACCCTAGTCAGGCACGCCTGATTTGCGCCGGATAGAAGCCTTATCTCGCATGAAGCTCGTCACTCCGGAACCTCTCCTCTCTAGGACTAGACAGCGCCTCTGTCGGCGAAGCCTCACGAAATATTTTGACAGCTGCACACGCAGGCACGCGAAATATATGAAAAAAATGGTTATCAACCGAAAGTGCGTGTCGTCAAAATTTGTTTCAAAATCTTTTTTATCATAAATAAATATTTATGTTAATTTTTTTGTATTATTGTTATATGGAATCAAAACTTTTGTATATAATACGGGCAGCCAGTCCCGTATTAATACGTAGAAGAAAGCGCAATAGCCACGCCGTAGCTACATCGACACATCTCGTTCGGTTCATCAATTTCTTCCGAAGAAAGGCAAGCTCTTCAATAAAGTGCAGTACATACAAAATCTCAAGTAAAGTATATTTGCGATTATACTGTGGATTATCTACACATGAACAGTGATAATATATAAAATACGACTTGATGGGCGAAGACTATGCGGCGTAGCTTAACCTCACTTTGTCACTTTCGCACCATTTGTATATATAGTGTAATATATTTCGATAATTATAATAATTATTATAATTATAATATATTATATTATATATTATATAATATATAATTATATAATATATTATATAATATAATATAATTATATAATATATTATATAATATATTATAATATATTATAATTATAATAATAAATATAACATATAATTATAATAATAAAGATAAAAAATTCATGTGTCTGAAGCTCGTGGCTACTTCTCACATACATTGTTATGTGTGGGAGAGCTAGCTAGTATTTCTAAACCAAATACTGGACAACAATGAATCGCCAAGGGATGAGAGAAATGACACTGCTTGACTGTTTTATGGAATACTTTCCGGAAACAAATAATTCTGTATTTCTGAAGCTTCTGGCTACTTCTTCCATGTGCCTCCATGTGTACTGAAACTCTTTAGTATGGTAAATAAATCGTTAGACAACAATCAGTCAACAAGGGATGAGAGGTCGGACAGGTGTCCCGTCCTGTGATATACTTCCGATCCAAAAAATAATTTCGTGCGTCCGAAGTGCTTGGCTCCTTCTGACATCTGTTCTTGCGCGTTCTACAAGTCTCCAGTAGTTGAAAAAAAATATTAGTCGCAATAAAGCGGCAGAGAGCGAGGTAGAACAAGAATCGAATGTTGTATGGTAGAGGTTTAATTTAAAAAAAACCGATTTCCCGTGTCTGAAGCTTCGAGTTACTTCTCACATATGTGTTTATATATACGAGACCTTCCTCGTACTATAAAAAAAATATTGGACAACAATAAGCCATTAAAGGATGACAGGTGATACTGCTCGACTGTTTTACAGTACAACTTCCTTGAAAAAAATTATTCCGCGCCTCTCAAGCTTATGACTACTTTTCAGCCATCTTTTTGTGTGTACTGTAATTCTCCAGTACTGTAATGTAGTGCTAGACAAAGACAAGTTATCCAGGGAGGAAGAGTACCACTGCTCGATTAGAAAGCGGTGGAGGTTGAATAAAAAAAAATAAAAAATTGTTTCGTCCGTCTGAAATTTTTGGCTACTTCTCATATACGTCTGTATGTGTAGCAGAAATCGCCAGTATTTGAAAAACAAATATTGGACAAGATTGAATCGGCGAGGGATGAGAAATCACAGTGCTCGACTGTTCTATGGTACACTGTCCAGAAAAGAATCATTCTCGATTTCAGAATCTTCTGGCTACTTCTTCCATGTGTCTTTATGTGTACTGAAACTCTCTAGTACGCTAAAGAAATCATTAGACAACAACCAGTCATCAAGGAATGAGAGCTCACTAGTACTAAACGTCGTTAGTAGTTGAAAAAAAATATTAGTTTCAACAAATCAGCAGAGAAAGAGATGGATAAAAATAAAATGTTGTAGTGTACACCTCGTAGCAAAAAAATTGCGTGTGCCTGAATATTCTGCCGACTTTTTAGATCTATTCATATGCGTACTAGAACTTCCCAGGAATTCAGAAAAATTACTGAACAACAATAAATTATCGAGGCATGAGTGGTGAGACCATTCGATTGTTGCATGGTACATGTTTAATAAAAATTTTAAAAATGCTTCCCCGTTTCTGACGCTTCTAGTTATTTTTGACATGTGTTTTTATATGTACGAGAAATTTGCGGTACCGTAAAAAAATATTAAAGAACAATAGGTCATCAAGGGATGACAGGTGACACTGCTCGATTGTTCTACCGTACAACTTGCATGAAAAGAATTATTTCACGCGTCGCCAGCTTGTGGCTACTTCTCAGCCATCTTTATGTGTGTACTGCAACTGTCCAGTATTGTACATAAGTGCTAGAAAGTGTTCCATACAACAGTCGAGCAGTATGATTTCTCATCCCCCGCCGATTCATTGTTGTCCAATATTTGTTTTTGAAATACCGGCGAGTTCTCCGACACATAAAGACGTATACGAGAAGGAGCCAAAAGCTTCAGACAGAAGAAACAATTTTTTATCCAAGCTCCCCCACACAACAATCGAGCAGTGGTACCTGTCCTCCCTTGATCACTTCTCGTTGTCTCGCACTTGTTTACAGTACTGGAGAGTATCAGTACATGCATAAAGATGGCTGAGAAGTGGTCGTAGAAAGTGACGTATGTCAGAATAATAGAAACTTCAGACACGGGGAATCATTTATATTTATTAAACCTGTACCATGCAACAATCGAAAATTCCCAACTTTGATGCCTGGACCATATATTGTTGTCCAGTATTTTTTTTTCTGAATTCCCCGAGAGTTCTAGTACGCATACAAACAGATGTAAAAGGTGGCCAGAATAATCGGGCGCACGCAATTTTTTGTACTACGAGGTATACATTTCAACATTTGATTTTTGAGCTATCCCCTTCTCCTCTTATTAATGGTGACTAATTTTTTTTTTTCATCTACTACCGCCTTTTGGTACAGGAAAGAACTAATGTCAGACGGAGCCAGAATCTTCGGACGCACGACATAAGACTGTTAATCGGAGGTGTAACATACGATGTTACAGCAGCCTGACCTCTAATCCGTTGATGACTGGTCTTGTTCTAATGATTTTCTTAGCATACTGGAGCATTTCAGAACACATAATGAGACATGAAAGAAGTAGCTAGGAGCTTCAGAAGTACAGAATTATTTTTTTCTGGAAAGTATTCCATACAACAGTCTAGCAGTGTGATTTCTCATCCCTTGCCGATTCATTGTTGTTCAATATTTGTTTTTACACTAGTGGCTAGTTCTCCTACACATATAGACGTATGTGAGAAGTAGCCAGAATCTTCGGACACAGGAAACAATTTTTTTCATTCAAGCTCCATCACACACAGAAAAACGTATGTGAGAAGTATCTAGAAGCTTCAGCCACTGGAAATCAGATGTTATTAAATTAAATCTGTAGCATGCAACAATCGAGAAGTCTCAGCTCTCATACCGGGGCCATTTATTTTTGTCTAGTATTTTGTCTGAATTCCTCGAGCGTTCTAGTATGCATACATACAGATGTAAAAAAGTGGCCAGGATATTCGGGCACACGCAATTTTGTTTTGCTTCGAGGTGTACATTACAACATTCAATTTTTTATCCATCTCCTTCTCTGCCGATTTAGAGAGACGAATATTTTTTTTTTTTCAACTGCCAGCGATCTTTAGTACACGAAAAAACTAATGTCAGAACGAGCCAGACACTTCGGTCGCACGAAATAATACATTTGATCGAAAGTGTACCATAGGACGTTGCAGTAGCCTGACCTGTCATCCCTTGATGATTGGCTGTTGTCTAATGATTTATTTAGCGTACTGGGGCGTTTCTGTACACACAAAGACACGTGGAAGTCACAGCCAGAAGATGCAGATATCGAGAATGATTTTTTTCTGAACAGTGTTCCATAGAACAGTCGAGCAATGTGATTTCTAATCCCTCGCCGATTCATTGTTGTGCAATATTTGTTTCCGAATTACCGGCGAGTTCTCCTGCGCATACAGACGTGTATGAGAAGCAGCCAACAACTTGAGACACACGAAACCTTTTTTCTTAATTCAAGCTCCACTACATAACTATCGAGCAGTGGTACTTTTCCTCCCTTGGTCACTTCTCGTTGTCTAACACTCCTTTACAGTGCTGGAGAGCTACAGTGCACACAGAAAGATGGCTGAGAAGTAGCCATAAGCTTGAAAGGCGCAAAATAATTTTTTTCATGGAAATTGTATGGTAGAACAATCGAGCAGTGTGACCTGTCATCCCCTGATGACTTATTATTGTCTAATATTTCTTTCACAGTAAGACGATGGCCTCGTACATATAGAAACGTATGTGAGAAGTAACCAGAAGCTTCAGACACGGGAAATCAATTTTTTTGTTATTATACCTGTACCAATCGACATACGATCCTTGTTATATCTCCTTCTCTGCTGATTTATTGGGAATAATATTTGTTTTTCAACTACTAGAGATTTTTCAAGCATGAAACAACCGATTTCAGAACGAGCTACAAACTTCGGACGCACGAAATAATTTTTTTAATCGGAAGTGTATGACACGACGGTACAGCGGTCTGACCTCTCATACACGTCTGTATGCGCAGGAGAACTCGCCGGAAATTTGGAAACAAATATCGCACAACAATGAATCGGCGAGGGATTAGAAATCACATTGCTCGACTGTTCTATGGAACACTGTCTAGAAAAAAATCTTTCTCGATTTCTGAATCGTCTGGCTGTGACTTACACATGTCTTTGTGTGTACAGAAACGCCCCAGTACGCTAAATAAATCATTAGACAACAGCCAATCATCAAGGGATGACAGGTCAGGCTGCTGCAACGTCCTATGGTACACTTTCGATCAAATGTATTATTTCGTGCGACTGAAGTTTCTGGCTCGTTCTGACATTAATTTTTTCATGTACTAGAGGTCGCTAGTAGGTGAAAAAAAATATATATTCGTCTCTATACATCGGCAGAGAAGAAGATGGATAAAGAATTGAATGTTGTAATTGTACACCTCATAGCAAACCAAAATTGCGTGTGCCAGAATATTCGGGCCACTTTTTACATCTGTTTGTATGCGCATACTAGAACGCTCGAGGAATTCAGACAAAATACTGGACAACAATAAATGGCCCCGGCATGAGAGGTGGGACTTCTCGATTGTTGTATGGTACAGATTTAATTTACAAACATCTGGTTTCCCGTGTCTGAAGCTTCTCGATATTTCTCACATACGTTTTTGTGTGTGTGATGGAGCTTGAATGAAAAAAATTGTTTCGTGTGTCCGAAGCTTCTGGCTACTTCTCACGTACGTCTATATGTGTAGGAAAACTAGCCACTAGTGTAAAAACAAATATTGTATAACAATGAATCGGCAAGGGATGAGAAATCACACTGCTCGATTGGCGTATAGAATACTTTCCAGAAAAAAATAATTCTGTACTTCTGAAGCTCCTGGCTACTTCTTTCATGTGTCATTATGTGTACTGAAATGCTCCAGTATGCAAAGAAAATCATTAGAACATGACCAGTCATCAACGGAAGAGAGGTCAGACTGCTGTAACGTCGTATGGTACACTTTCGATCTTGCGTCCGAAGATTCTGGCTCCGTCTGATATTAGTTCTTTCGTCTACCGATAGGCGCTAGTAGTTGAAAAAACAATTCAGTCACCATTAATCAGCAGAGAAGGCGCTAGCTCAAAAATCAAATGTTGAAATGTACACCTCGTAGCAAAGAAAATTGCGTGTGCCCGATTATTCTGGATACCTTTTACATCTGTTTGTATGCGTACTAGAACTCTCGGGGAATTCAGAAAAAAATACTGGACAACAATATATGGTCCAGGCATCAAAGTTGGGACTTTTCGATTGTTGCATGGTACAGGTTTAATAAATATAAATGATTCCCCGTGTCTGAAGTTTCTATTATTCTGACATACCTATTCATATGTACGAGAACTTTGTGGTACCGTAAAAAGAATATTAAGTAGCAATGGGTCATCAAGGGATGACAGGTGACACTGGTCGATTTTTGAACCGTACAACTTCCATGAAAAAAAGTATCTCGCGCCTCTGACGCGTATGGCCACTTCTCAGCCATCTTTCTGCGTGTACTGTTACTATCCAGTACTGTTAAGAAGTGCTAGACAACGAGAAGTGATCAAGGGAAGAAAGGTACCATTGCTCGATTGTCGTGTGGTGGAGCTTGGATAAAAAAAATTGTTTCTTCTGTCCGAAGTTTTTGGCTCCTTCTCAGATACGTCTTTATGTGTAGGAGAACTCGCCAATATTTCAAAAACAAATATTGGACAACAATGAATCGGCGGGGGATGAGAAATGACACTGCTCGACTGTTCTATGGAACACTTTCTAGCACTTATGTACAATACTGGACAGTTACCGTACACACAGAAATATGGCTGAGAAGTAGCCATAAGCTTGAGTGGCGCGAAATAATGTTTTCCATGGATGTTGTACGGTAGAACAATCGAGTAGTGTCACCTGTCATCCCTTGATGACTTATGGTTGTCTAATATCTTTTTTACAGTACGAGGAATATCTCGTACATATAAGAACATATGTGAGAAGTAACTAGAAGCTTCAGACACGGGAAATCGATTTTTTTTATTCAACCTGTACCATACAACATTCGATTCATGTTCTATCTCCCTCTCTGCCGATTTATTGATACTTATATTTTTTTGTCAACTACTGGAGACTATTAAAACGCGAAAGAACAGATGTCGGAAGGAGCCAAAAACTTCGGACGCACGAAATAATTTTTTTGATGGGAAGTGTATCGCACGACGGTACACCAGTCTGACCTCTCATCCCATGCTGACTGATTATTATCTAATTATATTTAGCGTACTGGAGAGTTTCAGTACACATGGAGGCACACGGAAGGTGTAGCAAGAAACTTCAGAAATGCAGAATGATTTTTTATCTGGGAAGTATTCCATACAACAGTCGAGCAGTGTGATTTCTCATCCCTTGCCAAATCATTGTTGTCCAATAGTTGCCTTTGAAATGCTGGCAAGTTCTCCTACATATAAAGACGTATCTGAGAAGGAGCCATGAGCTTCAGGCAGAAGAAACAATTTTTTTTAGCCAAGCTACACCACACAACAATCGAGCAGTAGCATCTTTCCTCCCTTGATGAATTCTCGTTGTCTAGCACGTCTTTACCGTACTAGGCACTTACCGGACACCCAGAAGATGAGAGAAGCGATTTCTTTTTTTTTTTTTTTTTCATGCAAGTTATGCGGTAGGACAATCGAGCACTGTCACCAGACACTCCTTGATGACTTATTGTTGTCTAATATTTTTTCTACAGTACGAGAAAGTTCTCGTACATATAAGAACATATATGTTCTAGAAGTTCTAGTTACCTCCTTCTGAGGTCACTAGAAGCTTCAGACACGGGAAATCATATTTTATTATTCAATCTGTCCCATGTAACAAGCGAGAAGTCCCACCTCTCATGCCTGGACCATTTATTGTTGCCCAGTATTTTTTCTGAATTCCTCGAGGGTTCTAGTACGCATAAAAACAGATGTAAAAAGTGGCCAGAATATTCGGACAAACGCAATTTTTCTTTCTACCAGGCGTACATTTCAAAATATGATTCTTGAGCTATCCCCTTCTCTGTCGATTGATCGTGATGAATATATTTTTCTTTTCTCAACTATTAGCGACTTTTGGTACACGAAAGAAGTAATGTCAGCCGGAGCCAGAAACTTCGGACGCACAAAATAATATGTTTGATCGAAAGTGTACCGTCCGATGTTACAGCAGCCCGACCTCACATCCATTGATGTCTGGTTTTGTTCTAATAATTAATTTAGCGTACTGGAGAGTTTCAGTATACACAAAGACACATGGAAGAAGTAGCCAGAAACTTCAGAAATCGAGAATGATTTTTTTCCGGAAAGTGTTCCATAGAACAGTCGAGAAGTGTGATTTCTCAACCCCTGCCGATTCATTGTTCTCCAATATTTGTTTTTGAACTAGTGGCTAGTTCTCCTACATATACAGACGTATATGAGAAGTAGCCAAAAGCTTTGGACACAGGAAACCATTTTTTTTTGTTCAAGCTCTACCGCACAACAATCGAGCAGTGGTACCTTTCTTCCCTTGATGACTTCTTATTGTCTAGCTCGTCTTTACAGTACTAGAGAGTTACCGTACACACGCTTAAGAGGGGCGAAATAATTTTTTTATGAAAGTTGTACGGTAGAACAATCGATCAGTGTCACCTGTCATCCCTTGATGACTTATTGTTGTCTATTTTTTTTTTACAGTACCATGAAGGTCTCGTACATATAAAAACATATGTCAGAAGTAACTAGAAGCTTCCGACAAGGGAAATCGATTTTTTTTAAATTAAACTCGTACCATATAACATTCGGTTCTTGTTCTGTCTCCCTCTCTGCCGATTCATTGAGACTATTTTTTTTTCCACTACTAGAGACTTTTTGAACACGAAAGAAAAGATGTCAGAAGGAGCCAAAAACTTAGGACGCACGAAATAATTTTTCTGATCGGAAGTACGTTACACGAGGGTATTGCAGTCTGACCGCTCGTCCCTTGTGGACTGATTGTTGTCTAATGATTTATTTAGGGTACTAGAGAGTTTCAGAGCACATGAAGATTTTTTTTCTAAACAGTGTTCCATACAACAGTCGAGCAGTGTGTTTTCTCGTCCCTCGCCGACTCATTGTTGTCCAATATTTGTTTTTGAAATACTGGCGAGTTCTCCTACACATAAAGACGTATTTCAGGAGTAGCCAAAAGCTTCAGACACACGAACAATTTTTTTTATTCGAACCCCACCAGGCAACAATCGACCAGCGGAACTAGAAAGTTACATACAGTACACAAGGAAGAATGACAGAGAAGTTGCTGTAAGCTTGAGAGGCGCGAAATAATCTGTTTCGTTTAAGTTGTAAGGTAGATCAATCGAGCAGTGTCACCTGTCATCCCTTGATCACCTATTGTTGTCCAATATTTTCTTTACAGTACGAAGAAGATCTCGTACATATCAAAACATATGCGTCAAGTAACTAGAAGCTTCGGACACGGGAAATCGATTTTTTTTTTTTTTATTATACCTGTACCGTACATCATTCGATTCTCGTTCTATCTCCCTCTCTGCCGATTTATTGAGACTGATATTTTTTTCAACTACTAGCGACCTTCAGTACATGAAAGAACTAATGTCAGACGGAGCCAGAAACTTCGGACGCACGAAATAGTATTTTTGATCGAAAGTGTACCATACGACGTTACGGCAGACTGACCTCTCATCCATCGATAACTGGTCTTGTTCTAATGATTTATTTAGCATACTGGAGAGTTCCAGTACACATGAAGAGATATGAAAGAAGTAGCCAGGACCTTCAGAAATCGAGAATCATTATTTTCTGAAAAGTGTTCCATAGAACATTCGAGCGGTGTGATTTCTCATCCCCTGCCGATTCATTGTTCTCCAATATTGTTTCTACATACTCGCGAGTTTTCCTACACGTAAAAAGGTATGTGAGAAGTAGCCAAAAGCTTTAGATGCACGAAACAATTTTTTTATTCAAGCTCCACCACACAGCAATCGAGCAGTGGTACCGTTCCTCCCTTGATGCCTTCTCGTTGTCTAGCTCGTATTTACAGTACAAGAGAGTTACCGTACACACAGAACAATGGCTAAGATGTTGCCCGAAGCTTGAGAGGAGCGAAATATATATTTTTTTTTTCATAGAAGGTGTATGGTAAAACAATCGAGCAGTGTCACCGGTCACCCCTTGATGACTCATTATTGTCTAATATTATTCGACAATACGAGACAGTTCTCGTACATATAAAAACACATGTGAGAAGTAACCGGAAGCTTCAGACACGGGAAATCATTGTTATTATATTAAATCTGTATCACGCAACACACGAACAGTACCACCTCTCATGCCTGGTTGTTGTCCAATATTTTTCTGAATTTATCTAGAGTTCTAGTACGCATACAAACAAATATAAAAAGTGGCCAGTTTATTCGGGCACACGCAATTTTTTGTTGCTACGAGGTGTACAATACAACATTAGATTTTTTATCTGTCTACTTCTGTGCCGATTTATTGGAAATCATATTTTTTTCAATGACTAGCGACTTTTATTACACGAAAGAACTAACGTCCGACAGAGCCAGAATCATCGAACGCAGAAAGAAAGATTTTTTTTCGAAAGTGCTCCATACGACGTCACATCAGTCTGACTACTCCTTCATTGATGACTGGTTTTGTTGTAATGATTTATTGAGCATACCGAAGAGTTTCCGTACACATACGAAACCACGGAAGAAGTAGGCAGAAGCTTCAGAAGACGCGAATGACTGTTTTCTGAAACGTCATCCATAGATCAGTCGAGCAGTGTGACTTTTCATCTCTCGCAGCTTTACTGCTGTCCAATATTTGATTTTAAAATTCTGGCAAGTTCTCCTACACCTTAAGACGTATATGAGAAGTAGCCAATAGCTTCAGATACGCGAAACAATTTTTTTCATTCAAGCTCCACCACACAACAATCGAGCAGTGGTACGTTTCTGTCCTTGACCGCTTCTCGTTGTCGAGCACTTCCTTACACTACTGGAGAGTTACAGTACACACAGACGGATGGGTGAGAAGTAGCCATAAGCTGGCGACGCGTGAAATAATTCTTTTCATGCAAGTTGTACGGTAGAACAATCGAGCAGTGTCACCTGTCATCCCTTGATGACCTATTGTTCTTTAATATTTTTTTACCGCACCGCAAAGTTCTCGTACTTATAAAAACACACGTCAGAAATAACTAGAAGCTTCAGAAACGGAAAAGCATTTTTTTTATTTTTATTAAACTTGTACCATGCAACAATCGAGTGGTCTCACCACTCATGCCTCGATAATTTATTGTTGTTCAGTAATTTTTCTGAACTCCTAGAGAGTTCTAGTACGCATATAAATAGATCTAAAAAGTCGGCAGAATATTCCGGCACACGCAATTTTTTTTGCTACGAGGTGTACCCTACAAGTTTTTATTTTTATCCACCTCCTTCTCTGTCGATTTGTTGAAGCTAATATTTTTTTTCAACTACTAGCGACGTTTAGTACACAATAGAACTAATGTCAGACAGAGTCAAAAACTTCGGACGCACAAAATATCATTTCTGTTCGAAACTGTACCATACGACGTTGCAGGAGCCTGACCTCTCATCCCTTGATGACTGGTTGTTGTCGTATGATTTCTTTAGCGTACTAGAGAGTTTCAGTACACATAAAGACACATGGAAGAAGTAGCCAGAAGATTCTGAAATCGAGAATGATTCTTTTCTGGACAGTGTACCATAGAAAAGTCAAGCACTGTGATTTCTCATCCCTCGCCGATTCATTGTTGTCCAGTTTTTGAAATACTGGCGAGTTCTGCTACACATATAGACGTATATGAGAAGTAGCCAACAATTTCAGACGGACGAAACAATTTTTTATTTTTTTTTTATTTAAGCTCCACCACTCCCCAATCGAGCAGTGGTTCTCTTCCTCCCTTGATCACTTGTCTTTGTCTAGCACTACATTACAGTACTGGAGAATTACAGTACACACAAAAAGATAGCTGAGAAGTAGGCATAAGCTTGAGAGGCGAGGAATAATTTTTTTCAAGGAAGTTGTACTGTAAAATAATCGAGCAGTATCACCTGTCATCTTTTAATGGCTTATTGTTGTCCAATATTTTTTTTATAGTACGAGGAAGGTCTCGTACATATAAACACATATGTGAGAAGTAACTCGAAGCTTCAGACACGGGAAGTCGGTTTTTTTATTAAACCTGTACCATACAACATTCGATTCTTGTTCTACCTCGCTCTCTTCCTATTTATTGCGACTAATACTTTTTTTCAACTACTGGAGTCTTGTAGAACACGCAAGAACAGATGTCAGACGGAGCCAAGCACTTCGGACGCACGACATTTTATTTGGATCGGAAGTATATCACACGACGGGACACCGGTCCGACCTCTCATCCCTTGTTGACTGATTGTTGTCTACCGATTTATTTACCGTACTAAAGAGTTTCAGTACACATGGAGACACATGGAAGAAGTAGCCAGAAGCTTCAGAAATACAGAATTATGTGTTTCCGGAAAGTATTCCATAAAACAGTCAAGCAGTGTGATTTCTCTCATCCATTGCCGATTCATTGTTGTCCAGTATTTGGTTTAGAAATACTAGCTAGTGCTCCCACACATAACAACGTATGTGAAAAGTATGCCAAGAGCTTCAGACACACGAATTTTTTATCTTTTTTCAAGCCCCACCACACATCAATCGAGGAGCGGTACCTTTCCTCCCTTGATGACTTCTCGTAGTCTAGCACTTCTCTACAGTACTAGAGAGTTACAGTACACACAGAAAGATGAGAAAGAACTAGCCATAAGCTTGAGAGGTGTGAAATATTTGTTTTCATTAAAGCTGTACGGTAGAACAATCGACCAGTGTCACCTGTCATCCCTTGATGACCTATTGTTGTCTAATATTTTTATACGGTACCGCAAAGTTCTCGTACATATAAAAACATATGTGAAAAGTAACTGGAACCTTTAGCCACGGGAAATCGACTTTTTTAAAAATTAAACTTGTACCGTACAACATTTGATTCTTGTTCTATCTCCCTCACTGCTGACTCATTGAGACTACCATTTTGTTTTAACTACTAGAGACTTTTAGAACACGAAAGAAAATATGTCAGAAGAAGCCAAAAACTTAGGACGCACGAAATAATTGTTTTGATCGGACGTACATCACACGACGGTACTTCAGTCTTACCGCTCATCAATTGTGGACTGACTGTTGTCTAATGGTTTATTTAGCGTACTAGAGAGTTTCAGAACACATAAAGACGCATGGAAAAAGTAGCCAGACGCTTCAGAAATACAGAATGATTTTTTTCTGGAAAGTGTTCCATACAACAGTCGAGCAGTGAGATTTCTCATCCCTTGCTGACTCATTGTTGTCCAATATTTGTTTTTGAAATACTGGCGAGTTCTCCTACACATAGAGATGTATCTGAGGAGTAGCTGAAAGCTTCAGACCCAAGAACAATTTGTTTTATTCAAGCCCCAGCACGCAACAATCGAGCAGCGGTACCGTTCCTCCCTTGACGACTTCTCGTTGTCTAGCACTTCTCTACAGTACTAGAGAGTTACATACAGTACACAAAGAAGGATGACAGAGAAGTTGCTATAAGCTTGAGAGGCGGGACATAATTTGTTTCATTAAAGTTGTAAGGTAGATCAATCGAGCAGTGTCAGCTGGCTCCCTTGATGACCTAATATGTCCTACGTTGTCTGGCATCCCTTGATGACCTAATATGAACTAAGTTGTCTAATATTTTTTTTGACAGTACAAGGTAGATCTCGTACATATAAAAACATATGTGTGAAGTAACTAGGAGCTTCGGACACGGGAAATCGATTTTTTTTGTCATTATTCCCCTTACCATACAACACTCGATTCTTTTTATGTCTCTCTCCCTCTCCCTCTCCCTCCCACTCTTTCTCTCTCTCTCTCTCTCTCTCTCTCTCTCTCTCTCTCTCTCTCTCTCTCTCTCTCTCTCTCCCCCTCTCTCTCTCTCTCTCTCTCTCTCTCTCTCTCTCTCTCTCTCTCTCTCTCTCTCTCTCTCTCTCTCTCTCTCTCTCTCTCGTTCTCGCTCTTTTTTCATAGAAGTTGTACGGTAAAACAATCGAGCAATGTCACCTGTCACCCCTTGATTACTTATTGTTGACTAATATTGTTTTACAGTACGAGACAGTTCTCGTACATATAAAAACATATGTAAGAAGTAACTAGAAGCTACAGACACGGGAAATCATATTTGTTTACTAAATATGTATCACGCAACAATCGAGAAGACTCACCTCTCATGCCTGGACCATTCGTTGTTGTCCAGTATTTTTTCTGAGTTTCTCGAGAGTCCTCGTACGCATGCGAACAAATGTAAAAAGTAGCCAGATTATTCGGGCACACGCTAATTTTTTTTTGCTACGACGTGTACAATACGACCTTTGATTTTTTATCTGTCTCCTTCTCTGCCGATTCATTGAAACTACTATTTTTTTTCAACTACTAGCGACTTTTGGTACACGAAAGAACCAATGTCAGACAGAGCCAGAAACTTCGGACGCACGAAGTAAGATTTTTGATCGGAAGTGTACCATACGACGTTGCAGCGGTCTGGCCTCTCATGCATTCATGACTGGTTTTGTTCTTTTGATTTATTTAGCATACTGGAGAGTTTTAATACACATAAAGACCCCGGGAAGAAGTAGCCATAAGCTTCAGGAATCGCGAATGATCGTTTTCTGAAAAGTGTTCCATAGATCAGTCGCGCAGTGTGATTTGTCATCCCTCGCTGCTTTACTGTTGTCCAATATTTGTTTTTAAAATACTGCCCAGTTCTCCTACATATAAAGACGTATATGGGAAGTAGCCAATAGCTTCAGACACACGAGACAATTTTTTTTATTCAAGTTCCACCACACAGCAATCGAGCAGTAGTACGTTCCTTTCCTTGATCACTTCTCGTTGTCTAACACTTCCTGACAGTACTGGAGAGTTACAGTACGCACAGACAGATGGCTGAGAAGTAGCCATAAGCTTGAGACGCGTGAAATAGTTTTTTTTTTCATGCAAGTTCAACGGTAGAACAATCGAGCAGTGTCACCTGTCATGTCTCGATGACTTATTGTTGTCTAATATTTGTTTTACAGTACGAGGAAGGTCTCGCACATATAAAAACATATGTGAGAAGTTACTAGAAGCTTCGGACACGGGAAATCGATTTTTTTTTCATTATACCTGTACCATACAACATTCGATTCTTGTTCTATCTCCCTCTCTGCCGATCTATTGAGGCTAATACTTTTTTCACCTACTAGCGCCTTTTAGTACACGAAAGAACTAATGTCAGACGGAGTCAGAAACTTCGCCCGCACGAAATAATATTTTTTATCGAAACTGCATCATACGACGATACAGCAGCCTGGCCTCTCATCCATTGATGACTGGTTTTGTTCTAATGATTTATTTGGCATACCAGAGAGTTCCAGTACACATAAAGACACATGGAAGAAGCAGCCAGAAGCTTCAGAAATCGAGACTAATTTTTTTCTGGAGAGTATTCCATTCAACAGTCGAGCAGTGTGATTTCTCATTCATTATCGATTCATTGTTGTCCAATATTTGTATTCGAAGTACTAGCGAGTTCTCCTACACATAAAGACATATGTGAGAAGTAGCCAAGAGCTTCAGAAACACGATTTTTTTTTTTTTTCAAGCCCCATCACACGCCAATCGAGGAGGGGTACCTTTCCTCCCTTGATGACTTCTCGCTGTCTAGCACTTCTCTGCAGTACTAGAGAGTTAGAGTACACACAGAAAGATCACAGAAAAGCAGCCATAAGCTTGAGAGGCGCGAAATATTTTTTTTCATTGAAGTTGTACCGTAGAATAATCGAGCAGTCTCACCTGTCATCCCTCGATGACCTATTGTTATCTAATATTTTTTTACGGTACAGCAAATTTCTCGTACATATAAAAACAAATGTGAAAAGTAACTAGAAGCTTCAGATACGGGAAATCTTTTTTTATTTTTTATTTTATTAAACCTGTACCCTGCAACAATTGAAAAGTCTCAGCTCGCGGGCTTGGCCAATTTATTGTTGTCCAGTATTTTTTCGGAATTTCTGCAGAGTTCTAGTACACATGCACATAGATCTCAAAAATCGGCGAAATATTCAGGCACACGCAATTTTTTTTTGCCACGAGGTGTAGTACGGTACAACATTTACAGTACACGAAAGAACTAATGTCAGACGGAGCCAGAAACTTATGACGCACGAAATAAACATTTTTATCGGAAGTGTACCATACGACGTTACAGTAGTCTGACCTCTCATCCATTGATGACTGGTTTTGTTCTAACGATTTATTTAGCATACTAGAGAGTTTCAGTACACATAAAGACACATGGAAGAAGTAGCCAGGAGCTTCAGAAATCGAAAATTATTTTTTTTCTTGAATGTGTTCCATAGAACACTGCTCGATTATTGTACCGGACAACTTCCATTATAAACAAAATTATTCCCGCCTCTCAAGCTTATGGCTACTTCTCAGCCATCCTTCTGTGTGTACCGTAACTCTCTCGTACTGTAACGACGTGCTAGACAACGATAAGTAATCACGGGAGGAAAGGTACCACTGCTCGATTGTTGTGTGGCGGGGCTTGAATTAACAAAATTGTTTCGTGTGTCTGAAGCTTTCGGCTACTTCTCACACACGTCTCTATGCGTCGGAGAACTCTCCAGTATTGCAAAAACAAATATTGGACATTAATTATTCGGCAAGGGATGAGAAATCACACTGCTCGACTGTTGTCAGGAATACTTCGCAGAAAAAATTCATTCTCGATTTCTGAAGCTTCTGGCTACTTCTTCCATGTGTCTTCATGTATACTGAAGCTTTCTATTACGCCAAATAAATCATTAGAACAAAACCAGTCATCAATGGATAGAGGTCAGGCTGCTGTAACGTCGTATGGTGCAGTTTCGATCAAAAATATTATTTCGTGCGTCCGAAGTTTCTGACTCCGTCTGACATTAGTTCTTTCGTAAACTAAAAGTCGCTAGTAGTTGAAAAAAAATATTAGTCTCAATAAATCGGCAGAGAAGGTGATAGATCACAAATCAAATGTTGTATTGTTCATCACGTGGCAAAAAAAATTGTGTGCGCCTGATTATTCGGCCGACTTTTTACATCTGTTTATATGCGTACTAGAAATCTTCAGGAATTCAGAAAAAAATACTGGACAACAATAAATTGCCCAGGCATGAGGGGTGAGTCTTCTCGACTGTTGCGTGGTACAGGTTTAATATAAAAAATGATTTCCCGTGTCTGAAGCTTCTAGTTACTTCTCACATATGTTTTCATATTTAAAAGAACTTTGCAGTACCGTAAAAAAATATTTCATAACAATAGGTCGTCAAGGAATAACAGGTGACACTACTCGATTGTTGTATCGTTCAACGTTCATATAAAAAATTATTTCCCGCCTCTCAAGCTTATCGCTACTTCTCCGTCATCTTCTTGTGTGTACTATAATTGTCCAGTACTGTAAAGAAGTGCTAGACAACGAAAAGTCATCAAGAGAGGAAAGATACCACTGCTTGATTGTTGTGCGGTGGGGCTTGAATAGAAAAAATTGTTTCGCGTGCCTGAAGCCTTTGGCTACTTCTCACGTACGTCTTTATGTGTAGGTGAATTCTCCAGTATTTTAAAAACATATATTGGGCAAAATAAATCGGCAAGGAATGAGAAATCACTCTGCTCGACTGGTGTATGGAATACTTTTCAGAAACAAAAATTATTCTCGATTTCTGAAGCTTCTGGCTGCTCTTTCCATGCGCCTTCATGTGCACTAAAACTCTCTAGTACCCTGATTAAATCATTTGACAACAATTAGTCAACAAGGGATGAGAGGTCAGACTGCTCTACCATCGTGTGATACCCTTCCGATCAAAACATTGTTTCGTCCGTCCGAAGTTTCTCGCTCCTGCTGACATGTGTCCTTTCGTGTTCTAGAAGTCTCTAGTCGTTCAAAAAAATATTAGTCTCATAATTCGGCAGAGAGGGAGATAGAACAAGAATCGAGACCAATCCAATGTGGGAAACGGTCTATTTAAATTCTGTTTTGTGTTTCATTATCGAAATAACCCTCAGATTGTTCGGATTCGCTCCCAGTGGGTGATTTTTTAAAATGTATCTCCCTCGGCACGCAAATAGCCATTGAGGACTACTACTGCTGCTGCGGACTATGCACGTGAACGAATCCAATGTTCAGCGAGGTGTTCTCAGTTTGTAGGGTGTATTCCACAATAGAAACACTTGCAGCGGACTCTGATTCGTTCCCAGATGTAAAAGACGTCGATCCGAAGAGAGATTCACATGAGATTCGACGTTGATAAATACGCTCGTTTCGACCATTTTTTTAAATTGGATCGATAGGAATCCAGTATGAAAAACGGTCTATCGAAGCTCTTTTTTGTGTTTCGTTATCTGAATAACCTTCAAAGTTTTGGAATCGTTCCCTGTGAATGATTTTGAAAAATTCACCACCGTCGACCCGAAAAAAACCACTACGGCAATGCGAACACTTGCACAGTACCTTCAAATGTGGAAAACACCAAATTATTGATCATTCTGTGCTTCATTTCTCTAGAAAATAAAGATGACGAATGCATTTAATAATCTGATCTTTGAACATCATCGCTGGCTCGGTAGTTTTACCGAGCCAGCGATTACAAGTCTCATGAATGTCGGCAACCTTCACGCTTTGGCCCGGAATTCATGGAGCGACAGACGACGAAGCGGGAAATGTCACTTTCGCCGGCCTGTCACGAGTCTCGAACCCGATCGGTTGACAAGCCGACTAAGCGAATGCTACGATAAACGTCATATCTCCCGCGTCGTCTTCTGTCAAACGATGCATTTCTGCAGAACCCCGACGCGCGCTCTGAACTTGCCTACCCACGATGACAGAAAATAATAGTAGACGATACGCGAAACGTCAAACTGGCCGTGCGAGCGAGACAGATGCCTTACCTTGTTCGCTGCCTTCTACGTGTCTCGCGCTCAGACGCGACACTCGAGTGGCGTCGTCGCTAAGGGCAGACGGCAGCCCTACAACAATCAGCCGAACGCAAAAATTCTAATCGCTCCCATTTAAAAACTTTTTGACGGAAAAAAAATCGCCTCAGCAGGTTTACTCGGGGGACCCTCCTAAATCCGTCAATTCCGGGTGGGTCACTTATTATGAAACACCCTGTATATAGTGTGATATATTTCGTACCAAGAAAAAATATTCAACAGTACAAATATACGTATATGTACATAAATGTACTCATACTTACGTGCAAGGACCAGATGACGAGAAATAATTGCGCAAATTGCATTTTGTACCGTCGAACATTTTTTTCTCAATAATATATATACAACACTATATATATACAAATGATGCGAGAACGACGAAATTTTTAAATAATTATTAATTATTTAATTATCTCAAGAGAATATATCAGTCGGAACCTATATCGCTCACTTTTCCCTTGTCGAATATATCTATACTTATGATAAATATAGATATACCCGACGGGGGAGCGGTGGCGCTCCCTAGGTCCGACTGATATATGCTCTTAATGTAAAGATGTGATTTTTCTATATATATTTACTAATTTTTCTATGTATTCAAAATATTTCAGATGCAATCTTGACAAAGTATGATGGTACTCTCCACGCAGGTTCTATCAAAGAGAAACAAATTTCGGATGGGCTAGCGGCAGTCATAAATAGTGCGAAAGATTGGAACGGTCATCGCCATAACCGGAACAAAAACTAAAAGATCAAGTCAAATAAAATAAAAACTTAAACTTTAAAAAAATGTTTTCATATTTTTAATAACGTTAGTAAACTTGATAAAGTGTAACTGCGATAATAATTTAATAAATGTTGATCTATTGTTAAACAAAAAATTAATCAAATGATTGAGCCAGATGACACGCATGTCTCAGGCTGGATGAGGCACCTGATCCGAGCCAGATAAGTTGCTTGATCCGAGCCAGATATAGTGCCTAATCCGAGCCTGGTAAGGTGCCTGATCCGGGCCATATATAGTGCCTGATCCGAGCCGGATACGGAGCCTGACCCGGGTCTGATAAGATGCCTGATCCGGGCCAGATAAGTTGCTTGATCCGGGCCTGATCAGAGCCTGATAAGGTGCCTGATCCGGACCTGAATATGCAAAAGCGTTACATCCCTGATCAGGGCCGGACTAAATTTGCCTGACCCGGTCCGGATTTGCTATTGTGGCAGCCTGATCCGGTCCGGATTTCACCCTGAACAAATTTCTGTTCGGGATGTCTTGCTGCCGCCGCTCAGCTTTCGGAGCAGCCCGGCGCGCGCTCCGTATACCTGCTCCATTCCAGGGCCGTAACTTGTGAACCACTTCGAATATCGAAAAATCCTTTGGCACATATTTTCTACACATGTTGTAGATGTGATTTATGAAAAAAATCGATTTTTTCGAACCGAGAAACTAGAGGACCGCCTTAAATAGTTGACCGACTTACTTTTTCAGCAGTAGGCAGTCTCCGAAGTTTCCGACGAATGCTGTCGGAGTTAGTTCCATTACCCCGCGTTTTTTCCAGTACAGAAATTCGTCATGTACACGTAAGCCCAAATGAACACGATGGTCGTGAGGATTACACCATCGAGACCCCAATAGGCCGTAAGAAACGCTATGTTCGTAACTAAAACCGATAGCTTTTGTGTGAAAAGTTAAAGCGGCTCCATTGTACGCCGAGCGTTGCAAGGATGCTCGACTTGACTTGATGTTCGATGCATGTGCGTTTAAAACGTTCTATGCATTGCTTCGTCGATCCTCGTGCTTTTTATGATCCAGAAGCAAACCGTACTTTCGACTCGCTAGAGTTGCACATTAATATGCGTAATTAAGTCAACGTCAATATCCTGAATAAACATATGCGTCTTATCAACAGCGCTTACGATATGTTATCAAACATCGTTTACGCTGAAGGACGCAGAAACGAAGCAGTGCTTCTTATCAACCCATCCAGTTATATTCCTATTCATGTACGTAGGAATCAACATATTATCGATATATTACGTCATTTCTGGGCTCTAATTATTTCTCCTTATCCACGGAAGCTAACTATGCGTCGATAACAAGTAATGCGTATTCAAGGGGTGAAATGCAGTCAGAAATTTAAAAAAATCGATTTATTTTAAACATTTTCTTTAAGTATGATGTTATGAAAATATTCCCTGAAAATTTCAAGTCAATTCGATGAATAGTTTCCGGGATATCCCACAATTAGTGAAGGGGCGTCGGGTCCCCATGGCAGGTTGCGGCTGACAACCGCGAAAACGATAATACCCGGGAAGGCAGAATGCTTCGAAGACAACATCTAATTGATAGTTTGGAAGCTTCCACATCGGCAGAAGCCCTAGTGGATGGGCCAGGAATTGATGATTCGATGTAAGTAATTCTTTAATTAGTATTTCTATACATAAATCAAGTGTAAAGTTGGAAAACTCTTTCAGGAATTTTCAAAAATGTATTACTCAAATACAATGAACTTTAGCAAAATTTTATAAAGAATACTTTGGTTTTACAATTGCCCAAAATGCTAAAAAAAAATAATTCATCCGAAAAACTTAAAATTTTTGAAACATTGTTTCAACAATAGGCTATGTAAGGCTCGACTTTTCGGCAAAAACTTGTGATATTCGGATTCAGCGGATCAAAATATATTGAAAAAATTTAGCTTCATCCATCGAGCTCAACATTAACCGACATATAATACCGTATCGACATCGAAAAACATTAAACGCGTTTTTCTCGAAACTATGTTTTTCAAGCCGGTGACTACTATAATTCAAAAACCAATCGATAGATTTTGATGAAATTAAGTGTGCTAATTGATAGTATTAATACTATTAATAAGCACAACCCATGCAGAAATTTTGACCGGGATACCCTATGTCCGATCAAATCCCGATCAGGATTTGTCATGGATTCCCCAAAACCGGTATCCCGGTTAGAATCCAACTTGCATCAGTATCGGAATATGTACGACGACGATGGCATAATTTTGAAAATTTTGGCGTCACGTGTATTTTCTGTATTACTATGGAATTCCTATCTATAGATAGAAATTACATAGTAATACCGAAAATACACGTGATGCCAAAATTTTCAAAATTATGCCATCGTCGTCGTACATATTCCGATACTGATGCAAGTTGGATTCTAACCGGGATACTGGTTTTGGGGAATAAGTCTCTGTTTATACCCACCGACATGTCGGTGGGTATAAACATGTATTTAAGACAAATTAAAATCAAATTCACAATGATCAGATTAAAATGTACACCAACCGTGAGTTCTTACGTGTATTTTCGGTATTACTATGTAATTCCTATCTATAGATAGGAATTCCATAGTAATACAGAAAATACACGTGACGCCAACATTTTCAAAATTATGCCATCGTCGTCGTACATATTCCGATACTGATGCAAGTTGGATTCTAACCGGGATACTTTTGGCGTCACGTGTATTTTCTGTATTACTAGTAATACTAGTATACAGTATAGTATATCTAGTAATACCGAAAATACACGTGACGCCAAAATTTTAAAAATTATGCCATCGTCGTCGTACATATTCCGATACTGATACAAGTTGGATTCTAACTGGGATACTGGTTTTGGGGAATAAGTCTCTGTTTATACCCACCGACATGTCGGTGGGTATAAACATGTATTTAAGACAAATTAAAATCAAATTCACAATGATCAGATTAAAATGTACACCAACCGTGAGTTCTTACGTATTTCGAGAGAAAACATTTCGTCGAGGCAAATAAATTTTTGCAAAAAAAGTTGTGAGTTTCAAATATTACATTATAAATGTGAAAAAAATCACAAAATGAGTTGTGAATTTCCTCAAGTTGAAGAAAATAAAAATCGAATTCACGACAGTTATATTAAAATTTACACCACAAGTGTAAACGTATTTTGAGAAAAAACATTGTGTTGAGGCAAAGAAATGTTCGCACAAAAAGTTATGTGCAAAAATTTCTTTGCCTCGAGGCAATGTTTTCTCTCAAAATACGTACGAACTCACTTTTGGCACAAATTTTAATCTAATCATTTTGAATTTGATTTTAATTTGTATTAAATACAAAAAAATTCACAACTAATTTGTCTTAAATACGAAAAAAATCACAACTTTTGTGAATTTTTTTGTATTTATAATTTCTTGTCAATACATTTGCATTCACAGATTTTGATGTGAATTTTTTTTAATTCACATCAAAATCTCGCGATGAGCGCGATCTGCCATTTGAATTTTTGGACAATTTTTTTTTTACTGATAGTTTATTGCACCAAAACTTTATAAATGTTATTTATTTTTATAATAAATTTAACATGTCATAATTCCATTTTTGACTTTTATTTCAGCCTGTATTCATCCGTGATCCTTCCCAGATTCCTCAATGATTCCAGTTTACGGATCTTACATTTAGTCTTCGAATCTGATCCGATATCGGACTAGATCCCGACTGGGAGCCCGGGATACAAGTCAGAATCCAGCTGTATCCCTGCCAAAATTTCTGCACGGGAAACTAGTCCTTAATCGAAGGATTTTCATTTTTGTTGAAAATTTCAATTTTTTTAATACAATAAACGAGCGATTGTTAGGTTGAAAATCGAATGTTATCTGTCGGAAGCCGCCATTTTGTCAATTTTTGAAAAAAAAAGTTTCGATCATGGACCAGATTTATTATTAAACTAATGTTTTTTGGTTTTTTTTTAGATGATTCAGTAAAATTTTATGATGGTCACCCCAAAGCACTACATGCCGAAGGGGGTCCGACAAAGATGGCGATATTTTTATATGTGACCATATTTTTCTTTGAAATTTTGTACAAATAAAATTGCAATATAACATAAAAAGTCTATGTAATCACTTTTGTAAAACAAACTTAATTACTATAAAAAAAAATCATAGACAATGCTTGTTTTTTCACGCCTCTGATTGCACCTCACCCCTTAACCCATGTCCGAATTAGTCTTCAATCAATAATCTTGGGGCAATTTGTTCTTCCTCATCATGCTTTGTTAAGCTGTCACTTTATTATGTATGCTCAAAAATTTGCGGAGTGCTTTATTTTCGACGTAAGAGCTGACTTTTCGGAAAGCGCCTGTGAAGAGAAATTGTATGTTTGGCCCATATATATGGTGTCGAAAAAATCGGTCTCAGCAAATGAAAAAGTTTTGCGAAAGAGAGGAAACGCGAGATTTCCATCTTGTCAAATTTCATAACTCAGGATGTAATCAGCAGAATTTCTTTGCGGATTATGAAAGGGCAGATGTGAAAATTAGAGATAAAAAAATGGTGATATAACTTTTCATCGTTATCGACAAAATTTGTAGAGGTCAAGTAGGTTGATTTTTGGGATGTCGTTTTTCGCTACAATCGATGTATGGTCTATTCTGATGAATTATTATTGTAAAAGTCCAATATATTCGATGAATTTGTTGATCTATGCATCCAAATATTAATAGCACAAGATTTGATTGAATAACATAAAAGAAATCGTTGGTTTGACGAAAATGATTCAGAATTTCCTTTACTCGTCATGTGGTGACTTTACATGCACCTGCCAGCGAATATACGTATCCTGTAAGACATTCATAGCAAAATCTCACTTAGACGTTTTTATAAAAAGGTTAATTTTGAAAGGTCATAATAACGTGGGGTATATTTATTAAATATGACTTATTTAAAGTTGAATTTGTCAAAAAAAGAAAGGATGTGCTTACTTTGCAATTCCGACCCATTCGTACACACATGGGTCTGAGTGATGCGTGCTTATTTTTCGATCTTCACAGTTCAGAAGCTAGACGGCAGCGGAAAGTCTGCCACGCGGCAAATGACAGGGAGGGACCAAAGTGAATTTCCATCACACAGCCGTATCCGTAATATCAAGGGCTTCGTGACGCCGGACATTTCAAAATTTGGTCGGGTCTTCGAGACCCATGAGTGTCATCCTAGGGTTGAACGAAACGTAGCAGGTTCGCTGAGTTGAGCGTCTGATGGGCGCGAATATCGTCACGAAGCATTGGAACAGTAAACGAGACTTACAAGGGTACATTTCCACCAGACCGCCTTCGGCTTAATTGGCTTTAATATGTATTGCAAGACAGTTGAGGAATAAAATCAGCCCCTAACGTTGGGGGTGATTAGGCCTCGTTACGATTTTTGACATGGAAGCACTCCACCGATTGGCTTTAAGCTCATTGCAAAATGTTGCTGATTTTATATCGGGTAATTTGAATGCCTAACCGCGGAGCACCTTTATTCGAATACGATGAACCACTCCTTGCAAATTCTTTTTATCAACTTTTTTATTTTTAGTTCTATAGGGGGGGGGGGGAATTACGTAACGCAATTTGGGGAGGAGGGAGGTTTACCTTACGTCACGATTTTAGAAGTGCCAGAAATAGCAAAATTTCTGCATGTTCAAGTTTTGAATTAAAAACTCGCGCGCAATTTTACCGCGGAACGTTGACAGCTTTCCATACGACATGTCAGTTGAGGGGGGAAGTCACTGTGCAAAAACTTGCTCAGTAGCTTTCCCCCTTTCTTACCGTCCCCAAGCGAAAGTTGAAAACATTTTTTTTTTGTTTTTCATAATTCTTGAAAGTACAGGGTGTATAAGAATGATATGTCACCACTTCGCCAGGTGATTCTCCGAGTCACGTTCGGCGAAGATCACCCCCCCCCCCCCCCCCCCCCCCGCCAACATGGACCCACAAAATTGACTTCGACCCCAAAACACAAGGTCACATTTTTTTAGTGGCTTGAAAATTTTTACTAAATGAGAGGAATAAAAGTCAGAAAGGAATCATGGGTCGCAAATGAGCCCGTCACCTAGAAAATAAAACATTAAAAATTCGGAAATATGAGTTTCCCGGATCGTGGATAGGAGAAACACAACAATAGCGAGTTAAGCACCAAAGTAAAGCCCTCCATCACTTAGCCAGTGGATTCTATTATTAAAAAAAAAGAACTTCACCGTTGTCTGACTACTCGACTGTCATCGACAAAACTTGCAGGGGTCAAGTAGGTTGATTTTTGGAATGTCGTTTTTCGTTACTATCGATGTGTGGTCTATTCTGATGAATTATTATTGTAAAAATCCAATATTTTCGATTGAATTTATTGATCTATGCATCCAAATATTAATAGCACAAGATTTTATTGAATAAAACGAAAAAATCGTTAGTTTGACAAAAATGATTCAGTATTTGCTTTACTCGTCATGTGGTGACTTTACATGCACCTGCCAGCGAATATACGTATCCTGTAAGACACTCATAGCAAAATCTCACTTAGAAATTTTTATAAAAAGGTTAATTTTGAAAGATCATAATAACGTGGAGTATATTTATTCAATGTGACTTATTTAAAGTTGAATTTGTGAAAAAAGAAAGGATGTGCTTACTTTGTAATTTCGACCGATTCTTACACATATGGGTCTGAGAGATGCGTGCTTATTCGGAAAAATGTGGAAATATGAGTTTCCCGGATCATGGATAGGTAAAACACAACAATAGCGTTAAGCAACAAAATAAAGCCCTCCATCACTTAGCCAGTGGATTCTATTATTCGAAAAAAAAGAACTTCACCGTTGTCTGACTACTCCGACTCTCACCACGAGGAGGTGAACGGATAGGCACATGGTAAATGACAACAACTTTTGAGGCCACTATTGTCACACCTTCAAGGATTGTGTGTGTGTCTGTATGTGTGTGTGTGTGTGTATGGCTCGTAGCATACGGGCTGGTTCTCCAGTTTCCACATGCCGACCTCCATTACGCAGACATGCTCGCAGCCTTTTCTCTAAATTGGTCCGAACTCTGGCCAAGAGTTGTCGGTTTCGTCTCAACTGGGCCATTCCATTATCTATCCGGCGTCTCAGATCCACTGGCGTTCTGATCGCTCTGCCAGATCTATAAACAATGGCTTTTGGCGCACCCCACGAGGAAAAATCCAAAGGATTAACTTTAAGTTAATTTTAAGTAAGATTAAGGGCGCTATCGTGCATAAAGAAAAGGCCTTGGCGATTCTGCCGCGAAACAGTTTCTCGTAAGCGATGGATTAAATCGCGCTGCAGAAAAACCGGATAATTTCGACTATTCAACCGCAACGGAAGATAGACCGGATCAATGATGTTGACACCAACGATACCTGCCCGAACATTGACGCTGAATCGACCCTGGTGGACTCGTTGCATCATCTCATGAGGGTTCCTGTCAGCCCAGATGCGAATATTTTGCCTATTCACAATGCCAGTGCTCGAGCAGCTCGCTTCGTCAGTGAACAGGACCCCGTGCGGAAATTGAACTAGGGCTTTGGTTGGGCCCATATAGAATTTCCCAAACTTTAATAGGGCCCTAATCGGGTAGCCTCATATGGGCCCTTAGTGGCCGGTCACACTTTGCTACTAAGGGCCATTAAAGGCAGAATAATGAGGGCCTTCAAGGATGCCTGATCGACGCCTGGCGTGCCCATAAGTTATCCCTGTCAAAGGATATACTCACGCGTGTGCAAATGTATGTGTTTCTGCGTATATGTGTCCGTTTATATAAGGTCTCGATACACTGCCAAATTTTTTAAATTTATTTAAATACGATCTTTTTAAATGAGATCGGTTTTGTCCTCGTCTCACGGCCTTCTACGATCTTATTTGTTTCAAAGATATTTTTTTATTCGTTTCAGCTATTCTTTTTATATATCAAATATATTCAAATCGAATAAATAAAGATTCGATTCAAATAAATCTTTATTTGCTTGCAATGTACACTGTAAATCTAAGTGTACTATGCGCATAAAATATTTCATAAATCCAAAATGAAATTAAGCACTTAATTGAGAGTTTACCACAACGATTTTGTATCGTAATTCGTCATGCCCTGGCCTTCCGGAATGATTTTTTTCGAAGAAAACATTTCACCTATATCGGTATTGAACCTAGTAGGTACCTACCAACTCATAACTGCACGCTGCCCCTTTGCTACCGAGTGCTTGTAACATCTTCGTCGCAGATATGGCATAAAAAACCAAATTAATTCCTATAAATATTTGCTGTATCACATAAACAATATCATTTAGTTAATATCATTGTGATATTAACTATCACAACGCGAAATCATTTTTCATATGGAAAGTATTCGGCGAAAATAGTCACTATAAAAATGTAAAAAAAAAATCGAATGGGGTTGGTCAAACATACGCGCTGGCATCACTCCATGAGTGAATAAGGCAATAAGAATAATATGTAACTTTTTGAGGGATTTGTAAATGTAATATATAATAATTTTTAATGCCCTTACGTTTTTATCCTATTTTTACCTATTATCTAATAATTGAGTGTATTAATTAAAATACCACAAACGATTTAGTCCAAGCTATGCATACTGGGCCGTTTCCTATAATGCCCAAACCTGGCCCTCTTGTGGCAATCCCTGTCGGGATTGCCATGATAGGACTCGCAAAGGCTCTTATTATGTCAACCCCTGTCGGTATTGCCATATAAGGGCCTTCAAGGGCTTATTTGAGGCTTTTTCTATGAGGGAAAGCCTCAAATGAGGCTCCTATCAGGGAGGCCTCAAATAAGCCCTTAAAGGCCCTTATTTTTATGAGCGATACCCTATCAATTTTCCGCACGGGACGTGCTCAAGAAATCGAGGGTCTCTTTGCAATGTCCGAAGCATCCAGCGATAACAATTCCAACGAACTTGATTGTCCCCAGGGTGCCGTGCTTGGACATATTGCACACGATACGGTCGCAGGCCCTCCTCGCGAATTATGCTACCAACTGTCATATGTGATACACAAACGCGAGCGGCTATTCGGCGTAAGCCCATGACGGGAAAGGCCCGTGCAAGAACAATAACACGCTCCTCGATCCTCCAATGGACTCGAGGACGCCCTGCTCTCCGATGTCCAGCGCCCTGGATGGCAAACCGTTCCTGGCCATTAAAGCGCTCATCAAGACGTTGAAATTCACACCGATCTGGAATTGCACCAGGCCTTAGCCGTCCCCCATAGGCACGCTGGAGCAGCCACTCTCCATAAATTTCGCGAGCTCGAACATAATTTCCAAAAGCCTGATGAATAGCGCGAATCATAAGGCGCTGGTCTTGTCCATCTCGCAAACGACCACGATGGTGACGTTGGTAATGATCCATGGTCACACACGATACGACCAAGATAACACGACCAAACGATCAAACAACAAGGCAGCTAGACACGGCCGGACAGTAAGAGACGATAATACCAAGAGACACGAACAAACAGTTAAACGACCAAGACAGTCAGATACGATTGGACAGAGAGACAGAGACACGAATAAGCAGTCAGACACAATACAACATAGAGACACGACCAAACCATTCGAATCCCCTGGCTGAGTGATGAAGGGCTTTACTTTGGTGCTTAACTCGCTATCGTTGTGTTTTTCCTATCCATGATCCAGGAAACTCATATTTCCGAATTTTTAATATTTTCTGGGTGCCGGGCTCATTTGCGACCCACGGTTCCGTTCCGACTTTTGTTCCTCTCATTTAATAGAATTTTTCAAGCCAATAAAAAACTTTTACCTTGAGTTTTGGGGCCAAGGTCAATTTTGCGGGTCCATGTTGGGGGGGGTGATCTTCGCCGAACGTGACTCGGAGAATCACCTGGCGGAGTGGCGACACATCATTTGTATACACCCTGTACATATATTCGAAAATGTGTTGGCAAAATTGTGAGTCACAAGTCTCAAAGTTGACGGAGTTACAGTCACTTCAGTGAGAATAAGTAGCGCGAAACGAACACGTTAGTGCCCTCAGTCGCGACAGGTGTGGCATCGTTCACAATAGATGAAGCGCAGGCTCTTATTATTTTGTGAAATATATACACTGTAAAAAATTTCTGTATAAAAATTAATATACAAGTGTAGGAAGTTTTTATGCGGATACCGTTTATGAAATTTCAGATACGATTTTGAAATTCCAAAACAGATTATTTAAAAAATGAAAGTGTAGTTCCGTAATATTAATATACTTGGGCGTTTGAAAAATAATGCACGTGTAAAGAAATAATCACATCCAAGTATATTGAAATCGAGAACTATTTGCTGATATCCAAATACGAGTGTATATTAAATTCAAGAACCATTTGCTAATATCAATATACGGATGTGTATTAAAATTGCTGATCCTAAGTATCACGTTTATTTCAGAAATTGATAATTGCAATACGTTTTTATGTAAAAATTATCAAATTAAGACCACTCAATTCACGTACTGTATGATGCTTTCGTGATACTTGTGTATATGATTTTTTCGCAGTTTTATCCCATAATTAATATTAAATACTTGAATAATAAAATTTAAATGCAGTGAAATCACTGCACGTATGTATTTTTTTTCTTTGTATATGTGTATTCCTCAGAGGCACGGTGTCCTTTCCCTTTTACCATCCCCTTTTATTCCTTCCATCATTCACAATCCTTCCACAGTTCCCTCTACATTCCTTCCAGAATCTCATCCCCCCCCCCCCAGAGTGTTGACCGCATTCACTCTTTCCTAATGCTACCTAATACCTACTACTGTATTGCTTTACCTACCTACTGTATCGCTACCTATCGTACCTACTGTATCGCTACCTAAATAATACCTACTTTCCTAATGCTACCTAATAATTACTGTATGCTTTCCTAATACCTACTGTATCGCATTTGCACGAGGGCCCAGGGAAACTGCGGAAAACCTGGGCCGATACAGGCGGCTGGCTATATTCGGCTGAGTTTCAGTTGTATTACCATCAGAAACTCAGAAAAACTGCCTCCCGCTCAAAGGTTGACCTTGGAGCGGTCATACAATACTTGGAGCGGTCACCGCTCCACGTATTGGCAGCCTCCAATGCTGCTTAACTTCAGTGACCGCCGAGCCCGTATACCGACCGCGCGCCCATCTCTATCCACTGCACGGATGTATTTGAAATTCATGTGATTTTGAGATATCGCCCGGGTCAATAATTATGAAAATCATGAAATGTTTCTTCAATGTTAATATACGAACACATTAAATTCAACTTAAGGGGTTACCCCCACTTGCGATTTCGAAAAAATCGATTTTTTATTGCTTTTTTTGAAGTATAAGTATCTGAGAATATGTCCTGAAAATTTCAAGTCGATCCGAACAAAATTGACTGAGATATGAGCGTTGAAAGAGAAGAATCCGTTGTGTAAACGACCGGCTAGTCTGCTGTCTGGCGCGCTCGACCCTCCCTCCGACCTTCAATGCATTGTTCGATGAAAAGGGTCGTATACCTGGCATTCACAACGTTCATATAATAGACTGGAATTTATAAAAACGTATTTTCGTTGTCTGTTATGGTCTAAACTCGTCAGTGTAGCTCGAAAGTTCGACTATATAAGACGTATATTCCGCCGTTCATAATATTATAAGCGCAGTTTTTATTCATTTTACATTCAAAAATGGATCGAAAAAAAGGTTCGCGACAAACAAGAAGCAGTGATAATTTACGGAAATCTCGACCAAAAAAAGGAAGGGTGTTTTTAACCCCAATCTGGCCGAAACGGAAACTGGAAGTTTCAGCACGTCTGCGAAAAAACTGAAAAATAATATTGATATGACTGTGAATTGAAGTCCTAATATTGAATATCGGATTTTGAACTTTGGGTTGTGTTTGCTGCTATTTCAAATTTAGTGAAGTGCAAAACGTGTAATGGAAATATTACATTTGAAACGGCAAGTGCAAGAGGACTAGGCTTCAAAATCGTTGTGAAATGTGACTCATGTGCAGATAATTTGATACCATCTTCTCCTGTTTTGGAACATTCGTATGAAATAAATCGTCGATTCATATTCACCATGCGAGTTCTCGGCATAGGATTGGCTGGAGCACAAAAATTTTGCGGACTTATGGACATGCCAAGGTTTCTTACCGAGACTACATATTCAATCATTTTGAAAAGTATTTATGAGTCTGTGAAAACATGTGCAGATGTAATATTTAAAAAAGCCGTACGAGAAGAAATTGAAGATACACCTAATGCAGAAGGCGATGCATCTCCTCAAATAACAGTTTCCGGAGATGGATCCTGGAGGAAGCGAGGATATACGTCGTTGTTCGGAGTCACATCAGTCATAGGCTACTACAGTGGAACAGTACTTGATCTTGTGGTAAAAGGTGCGTATTGTAGAATGTGTGAATCGTGGAAACATAAGCTAAATGATGCGGAATACGAAGAATGGTACGAAACACACGAAGATAACTGCAGTGCAAATCACGAAGGCTCCTCGGGAAAAATGGAGGTGGACTCCATTATTGAAATCTTCAAGCGTTCAATAGAAAAATATAATGTCCTGTACCGTTACTATATTGGAGACGGAGATTCGAAAACGTACACTGGGCTAGTAAATTCTCATCCTTATGACGACGTAGAAGTTATAAAAAAAGAATGCATCGGTCACGTCCAAAAGCGTATGGGCCTTCGTAATTTAGTAAAAAAAAACAAAAAGCTTGGTGGTAAAGGACAGCTGACAGGAAAATTTATTGACAAGCTCACTGTGTACTATAGATTTGCTATTCGACGCCATTCTGCTTCTGTTCACGATATGCATGAGGCAATATGAGCGACCTTAAATCATTACAGTTCACCTGATGCAAATCCACACCATGAGAGATGTCCAACCGGTGAAGAATCGTGGTGTTCGTATCAACGAGCTCAGGCGAGAAACGAGGCTTTCCAACACGATTACAAACCACTTCCATCAAATGTATTGGATGCCATCAGACCTATATACAACGATCTGAGTAAGGAAACTTTACTCGAAAGATGCGTCGGTGGCTTCAATAAAAATGACAACGAAAGCTTCAACCAACTTTTTTGGAAAATCAGGCCAAAAATCGTCTCGAGTGGAGCAATCGTTATAAATTTAGCAGCTTATATTGCCGTTGGACTATTCAACGAAGGTTCAAAATCATTATTATTTTATTTGAACTCAATTGGAGTGAGCTGTGGACATAACGCGCACGAATACGCTGATAAAATGGACGAAGCACGGATTGCACTGGCAGAGAGACGTGCGGCCGAGAGTACTCGTGAAGGAAGAATGTTACGAAGGCAACACCAAATTTCTGTTTTGCAAGTGGCATCGTCGGCGGAAGAACTTCTGTATGGGCCCGGAATAGATGACTCTATGTAAGTTTACAAAAAAAAAAAAATATTTTCTTCGTGTAAACTGAAATTGAAACTTTAAACGCGTTTTTCTGAAAATGGCATTTCTGAAGTCGGTCACCAAGATTACTCGAACACTAATGAACCGATCTTCTTGAAATTTTGCAGGCTTATTTAATACATAAAAAAGTAGTCTAATCGTTCGATTTTTTTTTTCGAAACAAAAAAAAATGGCCGTTTTATAGCCAAAAAACGGCCGTTTTTTTTTTTCGTTAAAATCGAACCATTAACTTTGACTGTCCGCCATTTTGTGAAAAATGAATATTTTTTAAAATCCTTCGATTAAAGACTAGTTTATACTTATATTTGACTAAATCCATCCGCATTTTTTTTCAAATGATCCACTTCGCCGCAATGTTGGTCACCGCAAACCGTGTATATAAAAACATTATTTCATTGACGGCCATTTGCCACTAAACAATGTAATATTTTTCAATAAAAAAATTACTGAAAGTTCTTCAAGATGTGTTCTTTAAGATGGTATATTGATCGATTAAAAAAGTTTTGTAGTTTTCTTTTAAAAAATTCATGAAAAAGGCCTTTTTTGCGCTACAAGTGGGGGTAACGCCTTAACTGTGATTTGTTTTTGACAAACAATTGTTATTCTCAGTGGCTTTTGTCTTGTAAATTCCATGTTCCTGTTTTAAATTTACGGTACAAGTGTCTTAAATTCAATTTCATTTACTGAGTTCGTAAAATTTAATTCTTTTGTGCCTTAAATGTAGTGTAAATTTAATATAATTTTCACATTGATTCATGTGATTTTCATCGGCGTTTATGAATTTTTTTTTCAATTCCAGTTTCGCTTTTTTTTAAATAAATCTGTTGTGATCATGCATTGTACGTATCGTAAAATTCAGTTTCACGTATATTATATTTTTCAGGCAGCTGTAAATAAATTTCAAACTTGTTTTGTATTTTCAATGCTCTGTTTTTTATAGTTGATTTGTTATACATCTGTAGTAATTTTCAAAGGAAGACACGGGTTAATGCAATACATTTTCCACAAATTTACAAACTTGTTTTTGAAATTCCTTGTCGTGTCTATTAAATTCTATATCCACGTTACAATTTCATGTTCCTGTTTCAAATTTACGGTACAAGTGTTTCAAATTTAAATTTATCTACTGAGTTCGTAAAATTCAATTCCTTTTTATCTTAAATGTATTTTAAATTTCATATCATTTTTTGCAGTGTAATGAAGATGAAGAACCGTCATATCGTCCGTGACTAGATACTTTGATGTAAGTATCAATATTCTAGAAAATATATAACTTTACATGAAGAAAACGGAATGAAAACTTTGAACGTGTTTTTCTCCAAACTACTTTTTTGACCTTCTCTCAGCGAACACTCAAAAACTTACCAATCGATTTTCAATCTTTTTGGTTGGCATTTTTGTAGTGGAAGTGACTAATGTTGTACGAGGACGATTTTTAAAATGTTGATAATTACTATTTTTAAAGACTGCTTAAATGCAACAAAGGGGCTTGAGAATAGAACAAAATGTCTGAACTGTCGTCACTTTGTAAAAAAATCAAATTAAAAAAAACGGCTACGCATAACGATAGCTACGTTTGTATCGATATCGATAATTTTTTTTACTTTTTATTTATCCATAACCTCCTATAAAGATATCGATGGGATAATGAGGAGATTTTTTATTCGTCGTCAAATGAAGCGAGATATCTCGGTTAATTTTAAGGACTTTTTTTAAAATTTGTATACAAATAGATCAATACATACCTAATAAAATGAGTATAAACCCGATAATTTCATAATTACTTATGTTTATAAAAAAATCGCAATTATTGACGAAGCACCCGTTACGTAACGGAATAGTGGCGGGGGGGGGGGGCGTCCGGCCCGATATTATGGTCCTGGTACATGGGGGGGGGGGGGGGGGGGGAATTGGGGAATTTGCACTACGTTATTTGTGTACGCCCCCTATTAGAAGTTTTTTGTGGAATCAAAATCAAATTAAAAGGAAAAAATAAAAGTGGTTTAAGGATTTGTGATTTTATTTCCTATGAGCCGAAATCACGGAATAAACGACTTCTCAAAAGGTAATTCGTTTTTGCTTTGTATTCAAATTATTTGATTCGATGTTTAAATGAGTTTTATGTTGTGCCATGAAAATTCAGTGCTTCAGTTTTTACGAACCCTTGTTGTGACGGGGTAAAGTACCCTCAAAAGACGTATTTTTTTCATTTTTTAATATTACAAAAGTAATTATTAATCGATTTGAATCGATCAAAAATCACATTGAAGTGGCGAAAAGTAATTGAATCGACCCGTTTTAAGATTGAACCAGCCCTCAGATGGCAATTTTTTTTTGCAATCGATAGTTTGATTCAATTTTAAATTGGGAGGTCAGAAAATGCCACAAATTGGGCAACATGAAATGTACAGTTTAAAACATGTTGTATTAAGGGGTAACACCACTGTAGAATTTTCAAGAAACTGATTTTTTCAAAATAGGCTTAAGAGATGCTTTTCACCATCTAGAAAGAGGGCAAACAGTACACACAGATGCTTTGAACCATCTAGAAAAAGGGCAAGCATACCTGTAAAACAAAGGTCCGTAGACCCGTGTGGGTCTGCGGTGGCAGTGGCTGGCCCGTATACGAGGCGTCGGCCGTTTTTCTCGGAACACAATTTTTCAAAACGGTACGCAGCATAAATCCAACAATGTTCATTCTTTTCACTCAAAATTTTGAGCATATCTTTAAAATAACATTCCGAAGAGAAATACGTACGGGATTTTTCATGAGTTAATTATAACATTAGTTATTAACAAATGATTCTTCTTTTTTCTTTCGAAAATTGAGTTTTTCATTTAAATGCTTGCCAATTACACAAAAATTCATAATTTCAAAATCTCCTATGGATTTCTCTAGCTATACTCATGTAAATTAATAGAAATTCATAATTTTTTTCCAAATTCAAATTTGCGTCAGTTACACTGCGTGCCGCAGAGCGTTTCAAGTTCAACGTGCGATGCGAGAATAGCTCCAGCGTCACCATTTTGTCTAATTTTTCAATCGATTTTTTTTCTTCACTTAAAGACATTACTAATACCATTCATGAATATTAATACAGTAGAACCTCGATTATCCGAACCTCGATCAACCGAACCCTCAATTATCCGAACGATGACTTAATTTATCCGAACGCTCAATTATTCGAACGTTGGCGCAGCAGGTGCATTGTTGCTCGCTGCCACCGCCGTGAGCAACAATGAGCAACTTCTCCTTCTCAAACGGCTGCGAGACTTAGCCGTTCAAAAAACGCGTTAGAGCCGTTCGTCAATTAAAAATGGACGATTTTATAAAAAAAAATATTAAATAAAGCATTCGACTCTTTTCAGGTGTTTAAAATACACACACACACACACACACACGCGCGCGCGCGCGCACATATATACATATTTCAACGTTAAGGCGTTACCCCCACTTGTAGCGCAAAAAAAGGCCTTTTTCATGATTTTTTTTAAAGAAAACTACAAAACTTTTTTAATCGATCAATATACCATCTTAAAGAACCCATCTTGAAGAACTTTCAGTAATTCTTTTATTGAAAAATATTACATTGTTTAGTGGCACATGGCCGTCAATGAAATAATGTTTTTATATACACGGATTGCGGTGACCAACATTGCGGCGAAGTGGATCATCTGAAAAATAATGTGGATGGATGTAGTCAAATATAAGTATAAACTAGTCTTTAATCGAAGGATTTTAAAAAATATTCATTTTTCACAAAATGGCGGACAGTCAAAGTTAATGGTTCGATTTTAACAAAAAAAAACGGCCGTTTTTTGGCTATAAAACGGCCATGTTTTCGAAAAAAAATCGAACGATTAAAGACTACATTTTTATGTATTAAATAAGCCTGCAAAATTTCAAGAAGATCGGTTCATTAGTGTTCGAGTAATCTTGGTCACCGACTTCAGAAATGCCATTTTGAGAAAAACGCGTTTAAAGTTTCAATTTCCGGTCGTTTACACAACGGATTCTTCTCTTTCAACGCTCATATCTCAGTCAATTTTGTTTGGATCGACTTGAAATTTTCAGGACATATTCTCAGATACTTATACTTCAAAAAAATGCAATAAAGAAATCGATTTTTTCAAAATCGCAAGTGGGGGTAACCCCTCAATATGTATGTCAAATTTTAATATATGTCTCATCCTAAAAAACCCACGTTTCGATTATCCGAACTTTTGATTATCCAAACTAGTCTCGGTCCCAATTGGTTCGGATAATCGAGGTTCTACTGTATCCTATCACTTGTCCTTCCACAAAACAAAATCGCAAAAAATCACTTAAATGGAGACGTTTACATTGGTGCAAACCTATAAATACATCTTCCATGAATAGCATTATTGTGATGAATACGAATCGTATATAAGTTTACTATTTTCATAAGGCCATTTTTTTATAGGACTGAAACACGTTCTTTTGCAACATGATAAATAAAACGTGTAGCGAAATAATTTGCATTGACTACCACAATGATATATTTTGTCGATTAGACATTTTTCTTTGATTAAATTATAGCAAACTTTAATCAATCCATGATTAGGTAATCATGGAGAATTTTTAAGAACATCGTAGTCCATGTCATTTTCTATCATTCGTTAATATTCACTGGCGGAACCGTTTTTAGGCGACTCTTAGATTTAAGTTCTATTAATTTACACAAGGTGTATTATTTACTCGAATAAGATAATTTTTGCATGAGGCAAAGGATAACGGCATTTTAGGGTATAGTTTGGTCTACGATATCGGTTTGTCGAAGAAAAATCGACAACCAGGGCATTTTATCGTTGTATATGATCTTTTGGAGTTGTTTGATCTTTCAAAGTTATTAGCATAAATCCATCCATTACCATTATTACAAATGACAGGAAGAAAGTGAACCGTGTCCACATAAATCAGCCAGTAAAGCATTCATAGTGAAAGAAATGAGGCGTTATCACACATACCTTTATTCAATTTTTTCACCACATATATTGTCAATATTTTTTTATACTCTAACGTAAATTATAATGTCCACTGTTCCATCATGTTTTTCACTTCAGTTGGTTGCTTTGCTTATTTTTCGCACATGCAGGTATATTCCACCATCAGCAGTGGTCAACAACGCTTTTGGATTTAGTCTCATCGGGATCATAGTTTCCTTGCAAGTTGCCAGTTCATATTGCGGTAAGATTTGGATGAGACACAGTTTCATCTGCAAGTGTGCTAACCGCATCCCTAAATTGGAAGAATAACAAATATTGGATGATCGGAGTCTTACGATTATTTATAATTATATTTAAGTCTGCTATTGCATAACAATGGCCGAATTCATTTGAATTGGCAATGACAAGGTTTTTAATTGGAATTGCAATGGGTTTCGTAAAAAAAAAAGGTTTTATATTTCAAGGATGTACGTAGAAGGTAGAACTGCATTCTAGATGAAGTTCATTTATATTTTTGGTTCCTGGAGTTCAATTAAAATTGAGATAGGAGCACTGTGTCAATGTATTTGTTGCATACTCGATGGTGAAAAATTAATATTTCTGCTCGACAAAAGAAATTCGTAAATATAATATTCTCGAGACTCGACATGAGATTTTTTATGTATCGAGAATTTTCATAATTTCTACTATACATTCTTGAAATTTTTAATTACAGTTGATTCTTAAAAAAACATTGAAAATGTCAAAATATACCGATGCACATGTGAGGTCCCTCTCCAAAAGGCATGTAGACGCATGGGGGTCGATTCTTCTTGTTTTCCTCGGTAAATCTCTCGGGATCGAATTGTTCAGGATTTGGAAAATATTTCGGATCAAAGTGCAATCCAAGCACCGAAATGTATACCGGCGTACCTTTCTCTATCACCATATCAGAGTTCGGTACTTTGTAATCGGCATTCGTGGCACGATCCAGGAAAGGCAGGATCGGATATTTTCTCATTGTCTCGGAAAGAACCATATCGAGGTAGGGTAGTGACATAATCTGTGGATGATCATTTCCCACAAGATTACAAATTTTCCTATTTGCGAAAAATCCACATGAATTTGGTAAGAAATAACGTTATATGTAAATTACGAGAAATTCCATGAAATAATATCGTCCCCGAGATATCGGTGAGAAACTGCGCATTTGAAAAAAAACCTGCATAATCCGTGGATAATCATTTTTAGATAATCAACGTCCGAACCTTCCGAAAACGAACGTAGATAGCGAGATATACGATCGTACATTATCGTTCTCGATATATTGGTTATAAACCGCGTTTCATAAAATGAAGCTATTGTAATTAAATTTGTATAAATATTGCGGAAAAATAAAAAATATTTGCAGATTCCGCGATTTGGAAAAAAATCATGCGGAACGGACTTCGAAACGAAATAGCACGAATCAACATCAAACTGATGAGACTTCGCCCGGAATGTTTTCTCGTGAAAACAAATCATTGTTTAAACATTCCATCGAATCGTAAGAGATAATTGGTTCACCGTGTCGTATGATATTTTTCCACCGCCGCTCGTGATCGCGTCGACGATCTCCTTCCGTAATCTCGTTTGTATGTTGGGCGAAAGGGCAAGTTCGTACATGGCAAATCCTAAAGTTGTGGATGAGGTTTCAAATCCACCAGTGAAGAAAACAGCCGCTTGCGCAACCAAATTGTCGCCATCGAATTCTACAATCAAAGTGACTTCGGTATTTTTTGGGCACCCGGTGTAACACAGTGCAATTACGGCAGTTATATATTACTCGCAGCTTTAGGTTTAATTGATCTGTAGATCGACTAATTGATAGCATTTTTATATCGACTCAACATCGTTCTAATAAATTCAAATGAATTTGGCAAATGAGTTCTAATAATTTCCACTCAAGGATATTTCAAAGGAAGTTTGCTCTGGAGATCAACTCGTCATTCTTGCTGTAAAAAATGATGTTAGATTTATCGATGGTGCGGGCGACTATTGGACACGTCTAGAAATGTCATTAAAAAAAATTTGATTATAAAAAAAGAGCACCAAATTAGCTACCACCGATCAACGCTTGGTATAGTTAGTCGTGACAGAGTTTACTGCGATATATTTCCTCTGTTGCGGCAATTTGACACGGAATTATTATTTACCGACAATTTTCGCCTCCTCGGGATTCGCCGGGTTGTTTTTCAGCTCAATAAGCAAATCGATCAAATCATTCCTTTTCAATCCTGATCGCTCGCGCTCTCTTATCGTGTCCCAAAACACATCTCGTAGAAATGTCGTCTGGTCCTTCGTGAAAAATTCGAATCCCATAGGTTTCACGAACTGAGGTGCAAAGAACATCGTGGTTAACTCCATGCTTCGCCATAAGTTGTAGTTGAATATTTCACGTCCGCGCTTGCGGAATTCGGCATCGGGATTGTTCAACGAATTGACTTTGAGACCGTAAGCTGTGGTGCCGATGAGATCGGTGGTATATTTTGCGCATATTTCCTTAATCTCCACGATCCGACCCGGGCCTTGAATTTGAAATGAATATATGTGAAATATTGAACTGTCGTTGGATACGATACGCCGAATTAATCGTCAATTTTCATTCGTGCATTTTTCCGTAAAACCACGTGCTGAAATATTCATACGTTTAATTCGGTTCGAAAGGGCGGAAACGTGTTTCCTCGGAGATTTTCTCGGAGAAACGTATCGAGGTCCGTTTACCTTCTAGATGGAGCGAATTCAGATGGGTATCGAGATCCTCGCCGACGTCGACCATCAGTTGAAACATCTTTTTCAGTTTACCGGATGTAAAAATAGGCGTTAATTTCGTTCGGATAATTTTCCACGCTGGATTCTTGACGATAAACAAGTTTGCACTACCAAGAGTATCGTTGGGACTCGCCGCCGCATATCTGTCCGAGAAATAATTGAAATCGCGCACTAATATGTTTTTCACGAGTTCGATATCGCGCACGAGCAAGAAGGGCCGATCGAAGATGTAGAAGCCTACGTAAGGGTGTTTCGCAGCGTAGTCGTACATCCCCTTGACAAATTCACCGGGGGACTTTCTCATCAGTAGACAATCGCCGAAGTTACCGGTAAACGGTGTTGGAGTTATCTCCATTACACCTCGTTTTTTCCAATAGAGAAATTTTCTCGTCATGTACAAATAAGCACAAATGATCGAGGCGATCATGAAAATCATGCCATCGAGACCCCAATAGGCCGTAAGAAATGCCATTTTCCAAACTGAACCGATTACTTTTTTTTCACAAAGTAAAAAGGTGACTGTAGTGTACGTGGAGCGTTTCGACGCTGCTGGATAGTCCGATGCAACGTAACTTGATTTTGGTTTTTCACGCACTTGTATTTATAACATTTGATGAACTGTCTCGTCAATACCCTCTCTATTCATCGTACTGGGAGTGACTTTGACATTTATGCACGAGCGGTTACCAAGATGCGGCAGTGTTACGCTCCATGTTGCAAAATATTACATCATTGACAGTAATTTCATATATGCACGTAAGATTGAGCGGCGTTCAATATCATCCACAATCGCATGTGACTTATCACTACTGTTTACTGAAAATCGACAAAAGGATACCAAGCGATGTTTGCCACCGATTCCATTATTGATAATAAAATTCTTGCACCTAAAAATCAATAGACTCCCGATACACTCCCTTTTTTTTCCTGTTTTCTATAATTATTATACATTTGCTGCAAACCACGATTCGTCGATACCAAATGCATTTTTATTCAATCTACCGTGACACGAGGTTTTGCTTGTCGTCATCTTAGTCTTCTCGTGGATGAAGCTGTGTAGTTTTTGTCCTACTTGGATGGAAATTTTTGAAAAGAAAATTGCCGTTCGTGATTGAAACGTGTTGCAACGCATTCAGGAACACGAGCTCTTGCATTGATTGATGACTGCTGTTGATGGACAGTTCGAGGCTAGTAATTCGTTGTGTCGGGATGCTTATTATATTGTTGTGAAATCATATAAGAAGACCCAAGTTCCTATGACGTACTACGGGAAACATCGGTGTGGTTCATAAACAGAAGGGAATGGCGTAGGAAGCTCTCTCTCTCTCTCTCTCTCTCTCTCTCTCTCTCTCTCTCTCTCTCTCTCTCTCTCTCTCACACACTCTTTTTTCTCTTTCTCGCACTCGAATCAGTTATCAAACAATTCCTGTCACAAGATTATTAACCTGGTAAAAACCAGGAAAATGAAAGTCTGATTTCCCGCTTTACGAAATCGATTTTATTTATGCGAATGCTGTTCTAACCAGTGTGTTGATATCATTTTGGAATCATCACTCGTCCCATCGTAGTGCGGTTGAAATGTTATCCTTAGATTAGGGGTAGGAAAAATTTGATTATAATTAGAGCATAGTTGCGAAATTATAAAATTAAGACTTTACTTAAATTTTCAAGATTTGGCTATTGGGATTTTCGTTGGCTCTTGGCCTGTTCAAAATTCGATGTTAAAAAACATTGCGATACAACAATCGATTTTCTTTGCATTTTTTGGAAGTTGAATACTCAAGAGTATGTGCAAAAAATGTCATGTTGAAATATTGATAATTGACCAAGTTCCAGACGATTTGGCGAGAGCAGGTGGCACAATGATTTACGTATACTAAAACTTTCAATCGTGTTTTTCTTGACCTGGATGAAAATATTACATCATTGACAGTAATTTCATATATGCACGTAAGATTGAGTGGCATCTAGTTATAATTGTTCGATTTTCACTTTAAAAAAACGAAAATCTCCGTAATTGCCGTAACGATCCTTATAGGTAGGGCACAGCGGAGTCACGTGATCATGATTTTGTTCTAACACGGAGAAGGCCCCAAGGAGAAATCCCCGTGGAGTCGGGGATTTGGCCGAATTTTTTTGTGGTGAAAGAGGACCCCTAGCACCTCACGTGGTTAAAGTAGTAGGACGAACTACTCGGAAAATTCCGAGAAAAATCGATTCAAAGTTTCTTAGGGGCCTTATGAGTTTAAAATGTCAGGCACTTGTCGAGCCCCGTCTAGTTTAGATGGTTAGGGCTCGGTCTTATGCGCCGGAGGTCTCGCGTTCGATTCCTCCTTCGGATCTAATTTTTTTTTGTTATTTCAACAATTATTCAAAACGTTTCTCATCCCTACATTCTTTTTTAAATTTATTTACATTATTTAAAAAAATTTATTTACATTATTTTTTAAAAATTATTTTAATTTTTAAATTTTTTTTTCTTTTTTTTTCAATCAAGCAATTCATAACGGTGGGTTTTTCTATTTTTCATTGTAAAGTATATGAGGAGGAACATTGGGTTTTTAATGAGAATAACAAAGTCGATTAGGGAAAATTTAATTTTTATTCATATAATAATTATATACAAAAATCGCAGTGATAATTATCGTGGACACAAACAAAGCAATATTTTTTGCGAAATCTTGCGCAACAGATAAAAGCGGATTTTTTACAATCGCAGGGAGTTTGCAATACATTTGCAAAAAAAAAAAGAATATGAAAAAAAATTAAAAAAAAGAATGCAAATAAATTTTAAAAAATAATGTAGGGATGAAAAACGTTTTGAATAATTGTTGGGATAACAAAAAAAAAAGATTCGAAGAAGGAATCGAACGCGAGACCTTCTGCGCAATAGACCAAACCCTAACCGTCTAGACTAGACGGCGGCTCGACAAGTGCCTGACATTTTTAAGGGGTTACCCCCACTTGCGATTTTGAAAAAATCGATTTTCTTTTTATTGCATTTTTTGAAGTATAAGTATCTGGGAAGGTGTCCTGAAAATTTCAAGTCGATCCGAACAAAATTGACTGAGATATGAGCGTTGAAAGAGAAGAATCCGTTCTTCGTGTAAGCTGAAATTGAAACTTTGAACGCGTTTTTCTCAAAATGGCATTTCTGAAGTCTGTGACCAAGATTACTCGAACACTAACCGATCTTCTTGAAATTTTGCAGGCTTATTTAATACATAAAAATGTAGTCTTTGATCGTTCGATTTTTTTTTCGAAAAAAATGGCCGTTTTATAGCCAAAAACGGCCGTTTTTTTTCGTTAAAATCGAACCATTAACTTTGACTGTCCGCCATTTTGTGGAAAATGAATATTTTTAAAATCCTTCGATTAAAGACTAGTTTATACTTATATTTGACTAAATCCATCCGCATTTTTTTTTCAGATGATCCACTTCGCCGCAATGTTGGTCACCGCAAACCGTGTATATAAAAACATTATTTCATTGACGGCCATTTGCCACTAAACAATGTAATATTTTTCAATAAAAAAATTACTGAAAGTTCTTCAAGATGTGTTCTTTAAGATGGTATATTGATCGATTAAAAAAGTTTTGTAGTTTTCTTTAAAAAAATGCATGAAATAGGCCTTTTTTTGCGCCACAAGTGGGGGTAAGGCTTTAACTCATAAGGCGCCTAAGAAACTTTGAATCGATTTTTCTCAGAATTTTCCGAGTATTGCGTCCTAATACTTTAACCACGTGAGGTGCTAGGGGTCCGCTCTCACCACAACAAAATTTGGCCAAATCCCCGCCCCCACGGTCGTGCCGTCTTCTTGTAAGCAGTGCAGCTCCGAATTAATGAAGTGATAAGTAATGATATCTTTTAAAATAGATAAATTGTTGATTTGGCTAACTAGCACCATAAAAAACTGTAGTAAAACCGTTACTTACTAGACTAAACTTACATGAATATCACAAAAGGCAGATGGCTCAGTTGACCCCGCTAGGTGGGGTCAACCCTACGAGGCTGGTTGAGCCCGTGGGATAATAATGGTTTTTTTTCACAAAAGAAACATAAAAAAGAAGAAGAAAGCGTAGTTCTATGTAATTTGTTATCCTTTGCCGCTTTTCGGATACTTTTGCCGTCGATGACTTTTTCAGCGGCACGTTTCATCAGATCTTTAGTTCTATAGTTCGTTCAGTTTTCTCTTGTACTTTTGCATCCTGAAAAAAGAAAAAGTTTTTGTAGAAAGATTCATAGGTACTTAGGGTGGGGTTAAACACATAATTTTTAATGCATATTGACCATAATTTAGTTATAAATATGCTAGCAGATGAATAAGATTTTCAATGTTAGATTATTTTTTATTCTGTCACCGTATAAATACACTATCATGAAATCAAAATACACTTGCTTGATTGCCGTAACACCACAAGTGTGGATTGGACACCAAAAGATACGACTGCTCTTTTTACTTTTGGCGCGAAAATAGTAGCAACATACGTGAAACTCAAACCGAACGCCGGCCGGCGGCTAACGCAGCGGTGGCCGAGCCGCAAATCCTTGCCGCTTCTTCTGTCATCCCACACTTGTGTCTAGCATGCACCGTCTGTGCGCTAGTTTGCCGGTGCTGGAGACCCCGCGGCTCATAAGACGCCGCTCCGCCCTAGTCGTTTATCTTTGAAATTTATTATTTTTTAAGCCTCCGAATATAAGTAAAAAATTTGCCAAAATTACACTTTTTTCGAATACCCACTATGGTGTATTTTATTTTTCGAAAAATGACTACGTACAACGCGAACTACATTTATATAGATCATAAAACTTTTTTATTTTTCACATCAATCATTGTCAAGTTATCGATCCGGCCGTTGGACCACATTTTTTATAAAGAGGCTCTATTATACCTTCATAACGTTGTTAAGACAGTAGTCTGGTCTAGCGCGAGATTTTTGACGTCATTTTTGGATTGGAATAACTTTTAAACCGTTGAAGTTGTCTTGATGAAATGTTACATGTGTATTTATTGTTCCTTTAAGGATGTATTTACATAAAAAAAATTATTTTAAATATTTTCATGTCGTTTTTTATTTTTTTACAACATGGTCCGCCGAACACCACCTCAATCGGCGCCCACTCTGGGTGATGTATGCATCTGAAAAAAAATATATATGTATTCTCAATCTGTATGAGTATTCTGAGCACTGGTAGTAGAATGAGTACTCAAAAAAATGTTGTTACAAAATGGCGGCCTGTCGAATTTGATTAACGATATTTCATACATTTTCGGGTATTCGATGAGTTATAAAATGTGGGCAAAATTATTGTTCGACTGAATTCTGCTACCAGTCCTCAGAAAGAGGCTACCGAAGGTATGACCAAAATTTGAGCTCGATCGGTCAATTAGTTATCGAGATATCGTGGGTGCGGATTTGAAAAACATAGTTCTGAGATAAACGCGTTCAAAGTTTTGAAACCGGGAGCGCGCAGCTGCTTCCCGACCTCGCTACCTGAGCGCGCGGCTTGCTTATCATTTCTATTACTCTTCTAATTTTTGAAATATCAATAAACTGTCTTCACGAGCGTATTAAGAAAGGTCGGAGGAATAATAAAATGAAGAAAAAAACCGATTTTGTCAAATTTCTAGACCAGGCTACTGCCTTAATTTTTATTTTTTCGAAAATAAGCATTTTCAATAAGGAAACTAAGCATTTTTTTAAAGGAAATAAATTCAATATATACTTAACAACATACGTTACTTCGAAATACCAAATAAATAATGTAGTAAACAAATAAAATCGGCAATAACGACTTTTTTCGGCCCGTCACAGTGGTGTCCTCCCGTAAATGATTTAATGAGAAGAAATTGATTCAATTAATAAAAGTGAGTCATAGTTAAGAGCGGCAGTGGTAGGGGACGCGAAAGGATATACGGCTGAAGTTTAGATATACTGTACTCGAATGACACAAGATCAATGTGAATTCTGTAAAAATTCACAAGCCTTATATCGAATAAATATTTACTTCTCAGTTGCGAGCAAAAGTGTCAATTTCCTTCGAGACTAATAAATTACATTTTGTTTGAAAGGAAACTGTTCCAGTACAGCAAATATGCTTTTCCATGGAGTTCATTTAAGTTAACGTGGAGAAGTTTATTTGTTTATTGTGATGCTGCGAACGATTCATCATGCCATTAAGTAAATATTCACTCATAAAGACAATATTTTCCAACGTTTGTGCCATTTCTAAACAAATCATTTTTCAAATTGACCGCGGCCATGCGGAAGTACATATTAAAACGTAAATGATGTTAGTGAACGTTTGACTTTCTTCGAGATGGATGAAAATACGATACCAATTTTGCGCACTTCTAAATCCCCCTTTTTCAATGGCATTGCAGATTTTTATAATTAAAAAGAAGATTAAAAAATTAATTTTGTGCCATCTCACTTCCACTAAATACCAGTTTGGTCGACATGTCAGTATGGATAAAATAAAGTGGCCGTTGAACGGCATGGCTCGATCGATTCATGGTATTAATTCCTTTCTAATGGATACATACAGACGAAGGGTATGTAATTAACATGCATCGACGTAGATCAATGGAACCCGATAAAATCGCATAAAGTACAGTTTCACACCGATGCACATACAGCATCTTCGTCGAAACTTATGTAATTGTGTATGAGCAGTTTTCCTTGTGGTAGGTGAAAAAAAATAGAATCGGAAAATATCACCTTGCAGCATTTCATTTCATTTACGTCATGAATTAATTAAACACTGTTTTTTCTTATGCGATTAATGCAAAACGATCGAGCGTAGTTCGTAAGTATGAAATTCGCGAGAATGGGCTTTGAACGTTCGCTTACTATTTATCGTACTCATAATCCTTAAGGAGGCTGAAGCGGGCCAGTGGAGTCAAATGACGGTTTATGATTTGTTTTCAATGAACATGAAAATGATCCATACAGGGTATATATTTATTCTGTAGATGCTGATTTTTCATAATATATACAAGTATTTTTATTACGTGAATAAGAAAAACTTTTATGTATCTACCAACTTGAAAAAGTATAACATTATCGTTGATTAATTATGAAAAAAAACTGCGTCAGTGAATGTTTTATGCAACTCAGAAAGAAATTTTGAGTCACTTATAATTAATCCTATTTATAGTTATGTCACGAGATTATTTATTACTACCATTAATTAATATTAAGGGTTGCCGAAATACGGCAATTCCGCGGACATTGAGGTTCGGGGCAGTGCTCTTCATTCGCCAGCCAAGATTCGTAAATTTGCATCAAACAGTGATGGCTTAATATTGAATATATATAGTTTACGACGCGGCGGTCAAGATGGTTTCTTTTTTCTAAATGTTTACAACGGTTTAGTCTGCTTCAATTCGTTATTAGAAATGGTTTATGTTGGTGTTAAATAGAAGAAAAAAATCCCATCACCCGTAGTGTGAACGTCTTGCCCATCTAACCGCACGTAAAATTACATACATTGAACTATTTTTGATCTCGGGTCTTTTGTAGTGCAACACTTTTTTTAAATTCTTAAAATGTCAATATAATCTAGACAATAACATATATGAGGACCTGGCGAACAAAACCGAACTTGTCCAAACAACGGCAAACATTTTAATTTTTTTTTCGTGTTTTTTAAGCACATCTTTATTAGCTCCCGAAATATTTTGAATCAAATCCGGCCCTAAATACATAAAAATTGGTTAAAAGTGCCTTTTCAACCAAAAGGCAGCTTTTAGGCTCAACGAACAAATAAAATTTAAAAATTTACGTAATGTGGACAAGTCAGATTTTGTTCGCCAGCTACTCATGACCTAATATTTGTTTAAATCTTGGATTGTGGCCAACGCTCCAACTTCCTTGAATGCGTATTAATTGATAGACGTAGAAGTGAGACGAAAAACGCTTAACGAGATATTTATGCTGCGGTCAAATTGTTTCAACATTAATTAGATAGAAATGACAGAAAACGGTTTAGGGTTAATTTTAGAAACATGTAAAAGGCGAGATGAGTCGAATATAATTGCTGAAGTTTAAGAAATCATCATAGTGTAAAATTTTCAAAACATCGATTTTTTGTTAATTATCCGATAGTATGGAAGATTATAAACAACATTCTTCACGCCATTCTTTATCTTGCTATGGAAGCTTTGATTCATTTGAAATCTTCATATTTTTTTAAACGAAAAACTGTCGAAAAAGTAGGCTGAATTCGATCATTTTCTCAAGCAGCGCTATTTTGTGAATTTTGATTTAAAAAAAACCTCCATACCAAGATAACGGCTTTCATACTGATTAATAATCTTTTTACAAATTTTGTTTCAGATAATATTTACGGCCACAACCGTGTAAACCGCGAGGACGCCTTTTTTCGAAGACATTATCAACCGTTAAAAAAATGTAACAAAAAAAATAAATGTTTAAAAATTTATTTTCTGTTCTTCATGAGTGCTTTGATTTGACAAAAAAGATCAGACAGATTAGCGTATTTTAAGCAACGAAAAAATCCTGGAAATCAGCTATTTTTCGACCCGTTACACCGTGATGATTCATTAAGGGGTAGGTCACAGTAACGGGCATAAAATCATGTGCGAATTTAACAATTATTTTCGTATGAAAACGTGATTCACTCATAAAATTAATTACACATCTATTTAGTATGAATATCAAGCTGTTAGAAAAAATATATATATTTTTTTCGATGTACAAAATGGCCGACAACTACTATTTTCTTTTGTTATCTTTGTTTCAGGCGCTCCGCGGCGTCACATTTAGCATCCACAATTTTTGGCCGAGAACAAAAAACAAAAATACTCGTCAATCTACATTAGAATACCTAGAAAAGTACGGACGGAATTTAAAAAAGATTGTTTTGTTCAAAAGTTGTAGGTATTTGAATGAATTTTCAGTGAAAAATTTCGTATAAAACTGCTCATAAAATGAAAACTTTTCGATTAATCAGAAATTCCTTACGTACTTCTGTGCGAAATGCAATTAGGAACATAACTTTTAAATTTGAAGTAAATTGAGTGAAAATTGTTGAAGTTATTTGTCACACCAAATGGAAAAAAGCTTTCGAGAAAAACGCGTTTAAAATTTTAGGTACTCTATGGCCGTGTCAGAGGTGGGCTTACATTATATGCTCAAAGTCGGCGAAACAAAATGTTCTTGCTATAAATCGAATAGCAACTTATTCTCATGATGATAAAGCAACGTTTTAGCGAGAAAAAAAAACAAACCGATTTTTTGAAAATTCTACTGTTACCCCTTAAGAAAATAAAAATAGTAAAGTTTTGATCAAGATAGATGCGGGAGTAAATTCTGAATAAAGTACTCTACAGAGTGTAAGTATAAAAGTTATTTTTAACTCTGAACACTCCAAATGCGACAACTTCAAATTTTTTTAATGGAAAAATCGAATTGGTGGACTTAGTGACTGCAGATGCGAATCGCCGTATGCATAATTTATGCAAAAGGAAGCAAGCGAATTCCACGGAACCGCTGTCTCTCGTACTTATAGTCGAATAAATAGAATTTTTCCATGGACGAGAGCTTGTACCATTGAATGGTTATGATATTTCTTGATAAAGCAGACTACTGATTATTAGACCGAGGGTTAAGAAGGGACCTTCTCTTTCGACCCCGTGCTTGAAACCTCCGCCAGCAGATGGCTGAATGGCTGACATCCTCAATGAACCGTGTCACTTTTGAAATTTCATACATCCAAGTACTTTTTTCCTCCTCGTGAGCATTTGTCACCAAATGATTGAAACATTGAGAAAGTTTGGCGAATACCTTACTTAGATTTAAAATAGCACCATACGCTTTCTTAGATAAAAAATCTTAGATAAAAAAATAGCACCATACGCTTTCTGTAATAAGTGTCAAGAAAAATTGTGAAATTTCTGAAAAATGAATGGAAAACTGTAGCCCGAAAACTTAGGGCATGGGAGGGTCGCGTATATACAGGGTGTCCCAGAATTGAATGCGTTCCCTGCAATGGGGCGTTGGGGGTGAAATTCTGAGTCGATTGATGTAAGCATGTGTGGGTCTTAGATCAACCCCTGAATTATTATTCATTTTTAAAAGCGGCCCAATCAGGTGCGCCCGATGAACCGGCGTACTTCAGTGAGCGTTACGCGCGTGTAGCGGTGCTTGGCGGGCGCACCGCACCTACAGGCACCACTGAACGCGCGGATCGTTCACCGACATACGCCGGCTCATCGGGCATACCTGATTGGCCCGCCTTCAAGAATTAATAATAATTCAGGGGTTAATCTGAGACCCACACATGCTTATATCAATCGATTCAGAATTTCTTCCCCAACCTCCCATTTCAGGGAACGCACTTAGTTCTGGGACACCCTATATATGTATATAGTGTTCAGAAGACCTCAGTCATAAGAGGTGGTTGGCAAACAGCGGCTTCACAAAGGATCTAGGTCGATCGTTCTATGAATCAGGCATGAAGGCGTTAGCGAATAATTTCCCCAAACGATTATGGCTAATAATACCTATAATCGCGCTAGCTGTGGTTTAGAATACAGCTATACTGATTTTCGAGGATATGCTACTTCTGATACTGCACCAATGCCCTCATTGACCGCACACTCGAGATATACGAAAGAGATATTAATTTTCTGCGCATACCAATTTTTACCCTCCCTCGAGTATTTTACGAGTAGCCCTTTAATTTTCGTACAATGTTTTATTCACACCGTCCTGAGAATAAATTTGTGCAATATTCTGATAAATCAATGGAGGAGAACGACGACCACTTTTTGGAAAAACGACAATGATAATGAGGCAGGAAAAAAATTGTTTGTTGCCCTTGCCCGAACAACGGGGTAGGAAGCTTGCAATGATTATGTGGAGGACTGTCAAAAGACTTCGACACTACGTTATTTTCTGTCATAAAAAGCGTCCACTGACGAAAAAGTCTATTTAAATGAATTAGATGCATTTATTCGGTTTTTCAAAATGAATTAAATAATTTGTTTTTGCAATAAAATCTAGCCTATTCAATTCCATTTTTTAAATGATTCATTTCTAATATATTTATCTACATCAAGATACAACTAAATATTTTCTTTGTTTATGATAAATCTTGAATTCGGTGTCATCTGTTTAAAAAACCATTCAGTTGAATCGATTGAATGTATCTATTAAATTAATTTATTTTAACTAAACGGAGCCTTCGTGGAGCCAAGCATTTTTCTATTTGATTTAATCAATGCTGTGCTTTTATTGCCGCAAATACATATTTGAATCAAGCTATTGACCGTCGTTTAGTGATGACTTTTTTTATTCGGTCCTACAAATTTAGAATATGATGGGATTTAGAATAGAATAGAAGATGACGAGATACGGTATGTTTTTTAAAGAATATTAAGAGCTTACAGCTAATTGAATTTTTGGTTTTCGACGGATTCCCAAAATGTACGTTTGCAAAATATTCTTTGAAAAATTTCAAGTCAATTCGTTTGGAGATGAGGAAGTTATAGGCGTTTATAAGTTCAACAATCACTACACCGAACAACTTCGAGTTTTACAAGGTTCTGTTACATATCAAAAGGCAGTCCTTGAGCGAAGGAATTTTTTTTTTCGATGCATAGTTGATTTTCACGAACGAAAATAGATCGTTATTTCACCGAAAATCGATACTTCCACTTGAGAGTACGACCATCCTTTCAAAAATCTATATTTTATTAAATCCTTCGTCCAAGCATTCTATAGTTTCATACAAAAACTAAATGCGTTTGATTTACAATCTTTTGATTATTTGTTTCCGAGCAGTAGTGGCCACGGCGAAGGACACTTTTCCAACCACGGTCAGCACAAACGATGGCATCTATCACATTTATAAATATTTTTCAATACAAAAATCGTAAAATTTTGATTTGACGTAAAGAATAAACCTGCACACGTCTTACCAGAAAAAATTGCGAAAAATCCTTTTCTTTCGCCCCCGAGCTAGCTGTAACCCGTTAAGGAGATTACTTAAAAAGATATATATGTTTATGTGTAGCCTATACTGAGTCTTTACGAAGTTTTTGAAATTTTTTCACTACGAAACACCAGAGATAAAAAATAGTTTAGGAGTTCACGTGGGTTTAAAAATTTCAAAAAATCAATTAAAAAAATGTATTATCTAGTAGTACAATATGTCTAAAATATTCTCCCAAAGTTTTAAGTCAACCGGCGTAAAAGTGTAGGAGAGAGAGCCTTTGGGAATGCCCCCGTTGGGAAAGACCGGCCGGGAGCGACGCAGATATATCGCATTTTTCTCAAAACACTATTTTTCAAGTCGGTGGACACGATTTCTCAAAAAATTAATGCACCGATCGTATTAAATATTTGCACACTTCTTGAAAATAGCATTGACTAGTGATTGAACGAAGGCTTTTTTTTCGATTTCAAATAATTTCACAAGGCTAAACTTATTGTAAATTGTACAAAAAATTGAACTATTTTGCTTACAACTCTGTCGAAAGTTGAAATTTAAATTAAAAAAAATCCTTTGTTGAATCACGAGCTATACTTATCTGGTAAAAGAAAAAAAAATGAGTTTTAAAATTTCATATAAAGCTATCATGAGTTATCCTGACCACCACGAGAACGCTTTTTTTTAGGAGTCTCCAGAATGAATTTCGGCAACACTTAATATTAATTAATGGTAACAATAAATAATCTCGTGGCATACAGTAGCGTGCAAAAGTTTCGGGCCACCCTATTTTTCGTGGATATTGCATAGAAATATGATGGTGCGGGAAATACAACCGAGTGATGACACTTATAATTTGCGTCGAGGTGCTTCATATTAAAAAAAATGTGGTATAAACAGTAATTCAACAATTAATTATCCAACAGTTTTTATTTAATGACTGTGCAAAAGTATTGGGCCATATACAGCGTATGAAAACAAGAAACAGAACATTATAAAACTAACAAAACATGGTTTAGTTTTCTCTCTAGAGTAGATCCTTCGTTGCCATACCCTTAGCAGCGATTACAACAGAGCATCGTCGGGGTATAGACGCAATTAATTACGAGATGCGATCTTGTGGCATCTTTTCCCACTCATATTGCAAATGATCCCATAATTCCATCTTGTTGGAGTGATTCTTCGTTCCAACACGAACCTTGAGCTCTCGCCACAAAAGTTCAATCGGATTTAAATCCGGTGACTGCGAGGGCCCGTCGACAAGGCGCACTTTTCGGCTTTCAAGGAAATTCTTCACAAGACGCGAAGCATGTTTGGGATCATTGTTGTGTTGAAATATCCACCTATTCGGCATATTTTTCTTTGCAAATGGGAGCATATGGTCTTACAATATATTTCGATACATTATAGCGTCCATGTTGCCTTGGATTTCTATTAGCGAACCAATACCGTTATCAAAAAATACTCCCCAAACTTTAACATTTCCGCCACCGTGTTTTACAGTTGGAATTTGATATCGTACACCGTATCTGGTACCTGCGGGACGTCTTACGTACTTGCGACCATCACTTCCGAAAAATTGAAATTTGGATTCGTCGGAAAAAAAGAACTTTCCGCCAATTCGATACTGTCCAATGTTGATATTTTTTGGCAAAATTTAATCTAGCCTTTTTATTCTTTGTGCTAATGAGTGGTTTCTTTACACCGACGCGCCCAATCAATCCCACAGGCTTCAGACGTCGGGATACCGTACTCCGACTGATATCAGCAAGATTTTCACTGCGTACTTCTCGCGAAACTATTGTTGCAGTTTTTCGCGGATCTATGACGGACTTTCTTTTAATGATTTTGTTCACGTGTTTTGAAGCTTTTCGTGGTCTACCGCTTCGACTTTTATCACACAACGAATTTGCTGATTTATATTTCGCAATAATACGGTTTATTGTGCTTTTCCCAATAGATAGAGTATTTGCAATATCACGAGAACTCTTTCCATTTTCAAATACTTTTAACACAACTTCGCGGACCTCAATTTTCGTGTGTTTCGCCATTGCGGCAGAAATAGAACTGATTTTTTCATGGTTCTTTATGTTTCGAACTAACGCGAAAGAAAACGTAAACAAACCATGTGGCTGGAGAAGGTGAGACAGCGGCCCAATATTTTTGCACACTGACCGAACGCCTTCGACGCTGTACACAAACCATACACTATACAAACAAAATATTATACCACTCTGTTATGTATATCATAGCTCCCTCAAATATTTGAAATGATCGAGAGATTCGGGCATTAAATAATTTATCGAATAACTGAGAAAAAAAGGTTGGCCCGAAACTTTTGCACGCCACTGTAAGTATAAATAGGCATAAATATCAATGACCCAATATTTCATTTTGAGTTGTATAAAACATTCGCTGACGCAGTTTTTTCATAATAATCATCGATAATGTTATACTTTTTCAAGTTGGTAGTAACACAAAAGTATTTCTTATTTACGTAATAAAAATATAAAAACGCATAACATAGCCCTTCGATTACATATTTCATGAAAAATAAGCATCGAATGAATAAATCTATACCTCATATGCATTATTTAAAATTCACTGAAAAAAAAATCATAAATCGGCATTTGACTCAACTGGACCGCTCCAACTTCCTTAACAGTAAAATCCGTCCATTCTGTCAGTAATACTCGGCGCTTCGTTTTCGACTACGTATCTACTTCACTAATTGGACAAAGACGTTAAAAACTGCAACATCGAGCGTTGCTGGTGAATCTTCATAGCGATATGCGTAATTACTCATTAAGCATGGAGACATCGCGTACTTCGGGTTGTTGAATCTGGTGCTTTTACCTGGATTACTCTACACGTTAAGAACATGTAAAGGAAGATACCATAATTACCTCAATAGAGCAAACGGCCGTTGGTTCGGTAATCAGCGTATAGCTGCACCAGTAGACGATTTTGATAGCTAATTGCGTGTATCGGAGGGGTTCGCCCTTTCGGTATCTCTGATGGCACGGTTGTGAACACGAACCGCGAGAGAGAGGGAGAGAGAGAGAGAGAGAAAGAGAGAGAGAGAGAGAGAGAGAGAGAGACAGAGAGAGAGGGGGGGGGGTGTCGCACGAGTAAAGAGCTTGGTTGCTCGCGTAACCTGGCCGGGAGTCTAAGAGAAAGAGAGAAAGAGCACGGAACCCTTCTCAAACTCGGTCAACCGAGGCTCCATCCTCGTCCTTACCGGCTTTGATTCCCTCTCGTCCACGCGGATGCCCCGTTCGTCCGAAGAGAAAGAGAGCGGATTCACCCATACCACACCTAGCACCAGAAGACCGAACGATACAGCAAGGATATATTTATAGTTAGGCAGCGTGAGAGGAAGATGAAAAAAATCGTAGTAGCCCTTCGAGCGCGCCTTCCGGGCAACTGAACTAAATTATCGTGTAACGAAAAGGGGAAAAGGAGCGAGATGAAGCAAGCCCTAAGAGATAGGAATACAGAGAGGACAAAAACGACCGAGAGAGAGAGAGAGAGAGAGATCGCGCGAAATGGCTATTGGCTAAAACCTTGGTCAGCCAAGAGAATAAAGCGGGACGGTTCGGTGGAGGAGAATTCGCGGACTAGCTTTGCGATTTGAATTTGAAAAGGGGCGGACACCGTTGGCGAATTCTCCGTAGAATTATAGGCATCCCGAAGGTATTTCGTTTTTTTCCCTCCGTCTTTTTTTTTTGCTTTTCGCAACCCGGAAGAGAGAACGCTCGCGCGCGTCCGTTCGGATGCCCGGTTATGCCTTCGAGACGGAAGATCGTTTATAGCGTGTATTGGCCTGGGTTGCCTTCGGTGGCCCGAGCCCTTTGTCACGGGGCGCCGAACCGCTTCCATTTTCCCCGTAGCCCGGCATCAACGCGCGCGACCTCGATCGCGTGTGATCGTTGAACGCGCCACCCGCGCCATCGATCCTTCGATTTTTGACACCGCGCCCCCGTAAAACGAAGATGTTTCGCGCGATTGTCCGGCGACTTCGGGATCAACGAACCCGAGATGGCATGGGCCACTTCAGTCTGCTCGTGTCAATGATAACGTTTTTAGGAACAATGACGAAGCTTGTGAAAATGGCTGGTATGCCAAAAATTGTTGGAAAATCTGATTAGTACTTTGCCCCGTAGTTTAAAGCAGCTGGTAGCGTGGGAGCAAGTTCTAGTCGGATTTCCATCGCATTTCTAGTGTATCAAAATCTTCTGAGGTGGGAATTTTGAAAGCACGGTCACCAAGTTCCTCGGAATTTTAGTAGCGTGACAATCCGAGGTTTTTCCGAAATTCCATGTGTATCCGAAGCGTGAGAGAAACTTTGATTGGCAATTGACGGGTTCGGTGATCACGCACTGGTTTTTGGGTCAGAATGATCCTGCGTATCGTTAGCAGGATTATTAGGATTAAAATGAATCAATCGCGAGCTTGAGGGGGAAGATCCCTTTAGGCAGCCGAAAATAAGCGAACTTTTGGGATTTTTTGGGGTTAAAACTTTTTATTGTAGATAATTGAAATGTCAGGTACATATTATTAGGTCTGTCAAATATCCAAACGTTTTTTCCTTCATATTCTAAAATAGTGGCCGTAGTCAGAGATGGTGCTCACCTGAGTTGTTTCACGGCGTGCGACCTAGCATCTTGTACATTGGTCTGAAACGTCATAGTCAAAAAGTTTGAGATTTTTAAGACCCACACGCTCTATGTGAACCTCAAAATTCGAAAAGAGAAAATTCGAAATGTAATATAGGGTGTCTCAAAATGACCTGACATTTTGATTTATTAATAAAACGGATTATTTATTTGAAAAGTACGAATATTCTTGTTTTAAGGAGGTTGGAGCGTTAGTCACAATCCAAGATTAAATTTAATAAAAAATACATGTTATTGTTTACACTATACTGAGTCTTTACAAATTTTTTTATCTTTTTTTACCACCAAACACCAGAGATAAAAAATAGTTTAATGTATGTAATTTAACGTGTGGTTAGATGGGCAAGACTTTCACACTAAAGGTTATGTAATTTTTATTATTATTTAGCACCAAGATAAACCATTTCTAACAACGGATTAATGCAAACTTAATCTTTGTGAACATTTAGAAAAAAAATCCTCATCTTGCCCATCGTAAACCATGGGGCAATAATCTCGTGACGTACATATGAATAGGCATAATTATGAATTACTCAAAATTTCATTGTGAATTGTATAAAACATTCGTTGTCGTAGTTTTTTTTTTCATAATAATCATCGATAATGTTATGCTTTTTCAAGTTGGTAGTAACGCCAAAGTTTTTCTACTTTCCGTAATAAAAATGTTAAAATGCATAATTTTGCCCTTTAATTATATATTTCAAAAAATAGCATATATAGAATAAATCTGTACCTCGTATGCATTTTTTGAGGTTCACTGAAAAAAAAATGAATAAACCGTCATTTGACTCAACTGAATCGCTCCAACCTCCTTAATGTAAGGTACAAACATGGAGTTTATGTGGGGAACGCAATATCCGCTAAATGGTCGCCTCGTCCCTGTTTGCAAACGTTGACTCTTTTGACGAAATTCCCAATAACATTATGGCATAATAGTGAACTAATTTCATTAATCCATTCAATTCATTGAAACAATATGTCTTCCAAGTCCATGTCGTTTATGCTATTTATCGGGTATTGTGTTCCACACATAACCTCCATGTTTGTACCGCAGGGGGAAGTCCCCCAGTGTTGGACATTTGAGCTTTTCGGACAATAAAAAAAATTGCTTCAAATGGTTGTGCAAAATATTTCGCACACGTTCAGCTGACATCCTACAGGTCTCAGCTATCTCATGCACTTTCAACCTGCGGTCTTGCAACACTATTTTATGGATTTTTTCAATCATCTCTGAAGTTGTGACTTCAACGGGCCGTCCTGAGCGAGGCTCGTCAGAGGTGCTCACACGACCCATTTTAAATTCAGAAACCCACTGCTTATCTGTGTGTATCTCCCCTTAAACACAGAAACTTAGCAGTAATACTCACCTCGATCTTACTCGACGCAGTGTATTCCCGCCAAGCACAGCAATCAATAGTGTTAGTGGCAAACCGCGTCCCGCGATTGTGTATCGATACGCTTCTCCGCACCTTTTTTATGGGTTTGTTACGCGAACGCGCTGCGACATTGACGTGATATAGCACGAGTGTCCGACGCTAGGTGCGGTCCGACGTTACGGGACTTCCCCATATATTAAAATCGAAATATTCGTACTTTTCAAATAAATAATACGTTTTATCAATAAATTAAAATGTCATGTCATTTTGAGAAACCTTTTGCATCTTTGAAATATTTTTCTACCTTTCGTGAAATTTTGAGTATTTGGTAATGAAAGAATAGTTTTTGAAAATAATTTTCTTCAAAGTTTTGGTTTACATCGACGGTAATTATGTTATCCAGAAGTGTGCGAAATTCCATAGCGATCGGTTGGATAGTTTTTGAGTTATCTTTTACGAGGTTCACGATGAAGTGTTTTTCAAAAAAAAAGCTTTAAAAGTTTCAAGACTTAACAATATCACGATGACCTACCGGGCAATCTGCGTTTTCGGGGCCATCAAGTAGTTCGTTAGCTTCATCGTGTTCGTTTCCCGCCATAAGGTATTCTTCAGAGATTTTTTTTATCAAGTATTCTTTTGTATTGAGGTCTCAATGAATTCCTGAGTTCCAGCATATACCCGTTACACTTGCGGCCTTTTACGAATTACCCTTCCCAGGTGGACCCTTTCCTATCTCCCCCTACCCGCACTTGACTAATGTAACCTTCCGTTGCGTCCACATCCGTCTTCATCTAAACTATACCGCACTTGCCGAGGGTACAGGGAAACTGCGAAAAACCTGTACCAGTAAGGCAGCCCCATGTTCATCTGATTCTCTGGTGCACAGACTTTAATTCAAGTATCTACATCAAGGTATCAGAAGTATGGGCCTACCGCTCTCTGGTTGGTGCGCCAGCCGGTGCACGGCTAAGTGGTCACCGTTCCGAGTATGAAAAAAACTAGGCGTGTTTGACGTGTGTTCAAAGTATGTATAAGTAACACAACATAACTGCTACATACGCGTTGCCATGTTTATTCTACACACTTATGCATTTGGTAACACGTAATGCGTTAAAATTACACACCTGAGTGTGCGATTTTTACGCATTAGATTATTACACACCTTCGTAGCTGTCTCCACCAATAACACGCTTATTCGACACACATAAAGCGTGTAAAATCAACGTATAAGACGCATATTTACACACATTGGACTAAACAACACACGTTGATAGCAACACACGAGAAAAAATAACACGGAAAAAAGCACCACATTCTAAGTATGTTAAGTGCGCGTTATTGATCATATGTTTTGAAAATCACCTTGGTTACGGCATCACGTAAAACTCATTAGTTGATTTGACATCGATTTATTGACCGGTTAATTGAAGACCACATTTGGTCTTAACTTTTTGTTTCATTTATAGATCATTTTTGAGTTTGTCACGTGGAAGAACCTGAAATTGGAATCGATTTTCCGAAACCTCGATAACTGCATTGAACCTTTGGCGACGTATTTTTGTTTCGAGGTCATCACCGCCAAGCAAAAAGCGTGAAGCGTCATCGTGAAGCTGTATGGGAACCTAGCCTATGCGAAGACCAGAAAAAACAGTGACACCTCTCATACATACTACAGAGTAATATATAAGTACTGTTGAGTTCAGTTCAATAAATGCATATATTTTAAAGATAAAAAGCTTTTGTTACCAATTTATTATTCCGACGCATCCCATGTATATACAGTACTGCAAAAATGAGCGTGTTCTTTTTACACACGTTGAGGGTGTAAATGGCTCCAAGCACTTTTTACACATTTTAACGTATGTAAGAAAACAACACACGTAAGTGTGTTGTTTCGACGTATCTATCCGCGTTATTTTTACACCGTTATCTTTCACCCACGTTAAAACGTTTAAAAAGCGTCTACAGCCATTTACACACCTGAAGAGTGTGAAAGCAACACGTTTGTTTTTGGAGTGTACTGTCCATGCACAGCACTGCTTAACTCGGTGTACTGCCAGAGCCGAAGTCTGTTCGCCCACCCACCATTGTCGGTTTTTTTGTCTAGTATATAAGATCGCCAGCTTCGTGGATTGAGTATTGGAGCATATACTCCGGGGCCACTCTGGTAATGTAATGTTGATTTTAAAAAAACGTCACACTGTCTAAATGTGAAAACTCTTCCTTGGACAATTCTCCCTTCCTAAGCATGGCAAAGTCGTTACGAAAGCAACGATTGTACAAAAGAGAAGGGAGAAAGAGAGAGAGAGAGAGAGAGAGAGAGAGAGAGAGAGAGAGGTAGAGAGAATGATAGAAGGGAAAGAAAAAGATGGAGTCGGTGAGAAAAGATCGGTGCACATGTGTAGCCGTGGTTTACACGTACTAAAATTCTCCCGTCCGGCAGCATGTATCTAATTTCTTATTGTCCGATTCCGTAGGTAACCTCCATCTCTCGTCTACTTCTTCCTTCGCGTTCACCATACACTGCACGTTGCCCTCTCCACGAGCAAATGCCCGCATGCTCACAGGCACTAGACGCGTGAGTGTGTATTCCTTTGCTTGTCAGCCCTATGCGAATCGGCAATGGGCCACCAATCCTTGTAGAGAGTAGACCGGCACACGAGCGGGACAGTTTTTACTTTTGGCATCGCGTAGCCATTACCCGCGTGCATCGCGATTCTTATTGTTCTGCCCAAAGGGGTTGTCCCATCGAGAATTTATAAGCGAAAATACACGCAATAAAGTTCGCGCGACTGTATATATAATATATAGGACAGGTAAGAGTCATACCCGCGCAAGAATAAAATCGGCCTGTGCGAATCCGCGCACGGGGAACAATAATAAAATGCACCCTCTCACCTTTTCTCTGTCTCGTTGGGAGGATGGTCAACTCGCGCTGTTGGGTGAAAGTGGTCAGGCGCCGTTTTTCCGGCTTCGCAAGGGTGGAAGATCGCGGGCACTCGCCAGAACGATTTAAATATCGCCTCGATTTAAATATTATCTTGTAAAGGGGTAAGTTTAATGCATTTATAATTGTATTCGCGGGGCGGGCTCCCTCCTCGAAGGTCATCGGTCGGACATCACTGACCCCTGGGATGACCGGGTCATTCTAGAGTGCACGGTGCCCGGCCGTCTTTATATATATATATATATATATATATATATATATATATATATAAATATATATGTATAACCTCTGATGACCGTGCCACGATCCCTTCACCGACCAGTTCGCTTTCGGCCCTATAGTTGACCGCCGAATTTGGAGCATCGGGCACGGGCCTTACCGGTTCCGCATTTCGTCTCAAACACCCTATAATATACGAGTGTATACACTTCCGGTGCACTTCGAGACCCTCGATCCTTTTCGTGGTCTCCCTACAGATTCATCAGCGAACTTTCCATATGGCCGAACACATCGTTTTCTTTCCCTGCCTTTCCTACACGATCCACCAGCGTGTCCGATTCGCCCGACGATGGACATGTTGCGTTGTCTCGGAATGTGGCATTTTGCGAAATTTTCTTTCGCTGATAAGACCGACATCGATCTCAACGTTGTCACGAGACACCTGATAACGCGAGGAATTATCTTGCGAAGTGATGCGATTTTGGTCCTATGGTGATCCTGAACAATCATATGGTGATCCTGAACAATCAGATGGTGATCCTGAACAATCATATGGTGATCCTGAACAATCATATGGTGATCCTGAACAATCGCTGGCATGGCATTCCCATGGAGACGGAGAGATTGTTTTTTCCCTCCGCTCCGTGAGTTCATAAGTATCCGTTCTTCACGTGTTGCGCTTTTTGGACAGCCACTGCTCGAAGGGGCTCGTTGAGGCGGGACACCACTGTGATAGGCCAAAAAATGCATTTTTGGCTTTTTCTCGAAGTGTACAGATTCAAGAATATGTGAACAAAAATTTCAAGATGTGATATTAAAAACTGAACAAGTTACAGACGATTTAGTGGGAGCGGGTAGTGCAACGATTTCCATGTACTGAAACTTTCAATCGTGTTTTTCTCGAAATGACTTTTCTCGACTTGGCTGGAATCATAACTCTAGCTACGAATGCCTGATCTTCAATTTGAAAAAAAAAAAAAAAAAAAAAAAAAAAAAAATCCGCAATTGTAGTAGATATCGTTGTACGCAGCCTTTTTTAATTTAATATTTCTTCAGCCCCCGAATATAAGTAAAAATTTCGCCAAAACAACACCCGCTATTTCATGAAATTTCTTCGAAAAACTGCTCCGTACAACGGGAACTACATTTATATAGATTCTAAATCTTTTGTATATTCATTTTTCAGACCAACCATCGTCAAGTTATCGATCCGCCTGTTGGACTACATTTTTCATGCAACGGCACAATAACCTTGTTAATTATTAACCTCTTGAAATAAAAATTTACACGAAATAAGTTCAACGTATGCTCAATCACATATCTTTTTTCCAAATCCCAAATAAATAATCTAGCGGACGAAAAAAATAGGAAAAACGACCTTTTTCAGCCCGCCACAGTGTCATCCCTTAATTCACCGAGACGTTACAATATAACGGTTCGTTCTGTAAATTGAAACGCAAGGTCGCCGAGGGACGTCCCGGGTTCATCGTGCAACTGTAATGTCAATTCTTTGCTCCGTTTTTTTTTAAGCACCCTTCTAATTATTCGGGAGGGCATGTCGCCTCGGACCGCGGTTAAATCGCATATTTCATAGATCGGATACGTACGAATTTGCAACGCTGGCCCAGCGAGGTGCGAGGTGATGTGCGTATATCAATTGTAACGTGTATATGTCTGCACACAGGCGACCAACGTCTACGTGCATGATCCACGTTCTTTAGAGCCCTCGAACGTCCAGTACTAACCCTTGAGTTCTCCAGAGAGTGGGCTCGGGTTGTGGCCACTTCGTCCCTCTGTACTATTCATAAGTTATATATACTTTATCTACCCATGCACATGTATACGGTATTGCGTTAGTAGACGTATACAGGCACAAGTAGTCGTCGAGGGCTGGCAATCAGTAGGGCGTAATCCATTGGGATCAACACGTAAAATTATAGATCTATACACTTATACGTGGGTCTGCGTGAGATAGCGTACAAATTTGTATAGGAATATTGAAGATATATTACTCTTTGGTAAGCCATTGTTCTTCTAATTTATGCCGGAAGCGCAAGAGGCAGAAAGAGAATTTAATTCATGCAAAAGTCCGTCTCTGTCCTCTGTCTTCATAACGACGATTAAGCAGAGAGAGAGAGAGAGAGAGAGAGAGAGAGAGAGAGAGAGAGAGAGAGAGAGAGAGAGGGTGAGAGAGAGAGAGAGAGAGAGAGAGAGAGAGAGAGGGTGAGAGAGAGAGAGAGAGAGAGAGAGAGAGAGAGAGAGAGAGAGAGAGAGAGAGTACATCGCGGTTTGAATAATAGTATGCCCAACGCACGAGATTGTACGGGCTAATTGAATTATTGCCGAATCTACGAGCGAACGCGGTATGTTTGAATATCGGCGCACGGCGGTTGATCGAAAATGATCGGCGATCTTTAGGCGCCGAGATCGCGAGGATATTACTTTCTCGTCGAGCGGCAGCCTCGTCGGCCTCGTCTTTGTCGCTGTTACCGCGGCGACGATCTCCCAAAAGCTATCCAACTAACAAGGACACTGTCCGACTCGTGGTACTCGAGTTGGCTGGATAAACGAGAGCGCCATTGGCGACAGTCAAATGGTGTATATCACGCGAATCACCAGCCCGAGCAAGGACAAATTTATGTCGATGAATGTAACCGTTCGATCGAACTTTATGTAAGAACTCCTTCTCCGAAATCAGTTGGTCAATAAAGATCGATCCCGATGCTTTGAGATTCGCCAGTCGTTCGAAAGAGAAAAAAAAAGAACGACGCCACTTTGGAGACCCAAGGATTCCTAAGGACCCTGCGATTGTGTGCTTGAAATATTTTCGTGTTTTTTTCCATCTTTGGTATCAGAAACAATGTACTCGCATGAAGGCTGACAGCTTCCGAATGATTCGGTAAGGTGAGGGAGAAGATCACTTTGTAACGTGGAAAAGAGCTCATGGCCGGACATGAACTCTAGGAGGAAGCTGAAGGGGTACTTTATGGAAATCGCAGATTAATGGGTACCTCGTTTTCGAACGAATTTTTGTTGGTCTTGAAACTTTAAACTCGGTTTCCCTGAAAACCACCTTTTCGGGAAGCTCGTACAAGATAACTCGAAAACTAGCTGATCGATCATTTTTATATTTCTGATACTTTTAGATAACATAATTACCGTGAATGTAAACCTAAAGTTCGATAAAAATTATTTTTTTAAATAACCTTTTTGTTGATCAATAGTATAGTTAAGAGGCTATACCAGTGTGACACTTTCAAAAAATCAATTTCTTTTTTGCCTTTTACCACAGTTGATACTTTCACGAATATCCTGTAAAAATTTCAAGGCCGCATCTCTAGTCATTTTATCTTGCAAAAATCGATAGTTAAATCTTTAAACGCGTTTTTCTCGGAATGAGATTTTTCAAATTTGCTGACATTGTAATTCAAAGAGAAATTATCTATACGAAACTGCAATTCGGCATTGCGTTGAGGGCTATCGAAGTGAAAACATCACACAACTAAGTAATTGTAAGTATCAGGGCTGACTGCATTACCGGACAATTACCATAAAATTCGGTTTGCAACGATGCTCCAAAAATGTCCTACTCTCGAGATTCGTTGGCATTTATAACTAGAATTTGCATGATAAGTGTCTCAAGGGATGATTCGCGAAGTAGCGTTCAGTGCAGGACCAGAACGTAACAACAATTGCTCGACCAACAACAAAGTGCGCCGAATGTATAGTCTTCAAAAGAAGCTAGCTCTTCTCCAAGCCGAACGAAAACGGCCGTACAATCGAGGTCAGTCCACCCTGCCAAGGGATGGTGCGACATTGCCCGACCCTTGGAATCTCCCGGGTAACCGTCCAGTCTCGTTTTTCGTACGGACGATCCCGAATTAATATTCAAATCTGTATCAGGCCCATACGCGCAGCCTGCGATATAGATGACACATTGCGGTATACTGCTAACTATAAGAGGTATGTATGTAGGCAACGTTGGTTGTACGTTGCGTCTTGAATAGGCCGCGTGGTCCGTCATCATAGGGACTCCTTGATGACGGCCTCGGTCCGATCTTCCAACGGACATTGCCCGTCCGTTTGTTACCTTTTCTCCTTCTTTATCTCCTTTTTTTCGTCGTCCTCTGCGGCCCTATACCCTCGCGGGAGAATCGCACCGCGGCGATTTCGTATACCGATCCATTGTCGCGCGGGTACTTCAGGCCTGGCCACTGTCCTCTTCTTCTCCCTCTACCTCGAGTCCGAAGTACCTGCAACGTTACGTTAGTGTTCTCCGTTCGCGATGCCACCGAATCCTAGCTGATGATTCGCGAAAGCTCAACCCCTCCTGACCGACTGCCGGGCTATGCGATGTCCTCCAAGTGGGCAACGACAACGCTGCCAGCTACATCGGCAGGAAACGGCCTATAGCCTCCGGCGTTTATCGTCCGTGAAGCAATTTTTTTATTTCCCAATGCCACTCGCCTCGAACTTACAGGCTTTTGGCATTCGCTTAACGCATCCTATTGTAAAGCGTTGCGGCCTGTGTATACCTCTTGCAACCGACAGCCAGCCATTTGGATTGCAGTTCCTTGTAACACCGTGACCTGATTATTCCGAGTTTTCCATATGGGCCAGTGGCCCAGGTAGCCATGACCGCTCAACTTTTTCAACCGTCTGATCTCAAAGTGTCGGTTCGGACACTCCAACGACTGTTTTTCAACCCTTTCCGTTGATGATTCAACGAGACCATCATCGAACGTACTTTTCGGAGATGCGTTGATGCACCTATGGAAGAGGCGGAAGCATGGAGGCACCTTCCATACCTGGCATATGGTATTGCAAGTGACGTAGTAATTTGCGATATCATATGTCATCGTCAAGTCACTCTGATGATGAAGCTCTCGTGCCTCAGGTTTTCCATGTACAGTTGCAGTCATCATGGCAGATCACGGTAACAAACAATTGGATGTTTCAAGCTGATCAGCTGGTCACTTGAAACCGGGAGGACGCTATGCCAAATATGATTGACGTGATAGCCTTAGTCTCTGTTCAAATTGTCCATTCTTTTTCGGGTCTTCAGGTCTTCTCACTGTTTCCTAGCAACATAACTATTCAATGGGGGCCAGTTTCTAGGCTATGTTGAACTGAATGACCAGTTGCCATCTGATGTTCGGCCAGAGCCGGTTGTGCAACATTCGATTGGTTGGCACAGTGATCTGAAACGATCCCTGCAACTGTTTTTGGAAAACGTCAGATACCAGAGCTTCAGTATCGGAGCTCCCAGCCCTGGTGATGCAGACTGTAAACTTTGCGAAACGACGGCATAACGCTGATTCTCAACAAATCAAACTTTTGGAATAACATTAAGAACCGTGTAAGCTTCAAAACTATATTATGATTGCTGATACATTTGCCGTAAATAATACTTTTCTCTCACAAGGAGATATCACTTAGCTGTCCACTTTCGAATTTGTTGAAACTCACATATGTGATAAAGCATTGAAATCTATTACACACGTATTTTTTTTGTCGGCGGAAAAACGGTTTTAAGAGGGGAAACGCTTCAAAGCGTTTCGAGGGGTGATTTTACAGTTTCACCCACAAGCAGTCCACCGATCTGAGTGAAACAGATACCAAAATTATTTTGATGTAAAGCGATGAAAATCCACTATAGAAGTATTGAAAAAAAAATTAAGCGGTGACACGCCTTTCTTTGAGGGGCGGTGTCCATCCTCAAAACCGTTTTTCCGCCGATAAAAAAAAATACGTGTCGAATAGTTTTCAATGCTTTATCATATATATGAGTTTCAAGAAAATTGATGTGCATTGTCATTGACGTTCCGCGATGTTTTGAAGGACGTCACTTGTTGCATGATGTACACTCGGGTCCTGGGCAAATGGGTAGTTGCGAGACTGCCTCACACAAAACGTGATAACAAATTACCATAAATACGAGGGGAGAAAATTTGATCTGATAAATCCTGAAACCACCAGCGATTATAGTATTGCTCACGTATTTACCTTCATCCCGATGACAAATATACCGTACGATTCAGCCCCCTATTTTTCCTCTGCTCACTTCGTTGCATTCCCACTTGGCCCCTGTGCCTATATATAGGCATATCCATCACGCGCAGCACCGATTCCGTTACGAATGCTTCAAAAATTCGAATTTCCACGCTCCTTGTCGCGGGTCGTGCCATCTGATCCCTATGCGATATTTCGTCGCGCGGGGCCAGCAAAAGAGATTGTGCTTGGTGGCCAAAAATATGAAGAGCGAGAGATTCCAACCCAGAAGCAAATGTCAGAGGGAGTCGAGCGGTAAAAAAACGTACATAGAGAGGGAGAGGAAGGGGGAGGGGGCTCTGGTAGTAAATGTATGGCGTTCTTTGCTCCATTTTTGGTCAAATTGCGGACAAATGATCACGTGTCTATATGCACTCGACACTACGCCTATAACGTTATACATATGTACACACACGTCTGTCGAAAGCTCCTGACAATTAGAAGGGCTTAGCGGTTCCCAGGTTACACGTTAAACGGGATGGGTTGCGCTCTTCCATTCGCCGGCAGTGTATCGAGATTAAACGCAGAAAAAAATCCCTTGCTCGAAACCTAGACCCCATGAAATCTGTAAAAAAAACGTCGATTCAAGCGCATCAGAAGTCAGGTTACAATCGTCCTGTGTGCGCGTAAAGACTCGGCTAAGGACGTGGAAAGGAGGGTCTCGAGCGACTGTGCAAGACCGAAAACTTGGCAAAAAAAAAGCGAACGGCGCGCACCGCGTGTATTGTCACGACGAATGGGAATAGCGAATGAAATACGATCGGCTTTTAGTAAAATGAGACAAAAATACAGGGTATCCGATAGTAGTTTCGTTCCCCTCACTGGTTCATCTGTATATAAAGAAGGATATTACGAGGGAAACGCGAAAAAAAAGTGAGGGATCTGAATCACGTGAAATGACCATTCGAGGATGAATTTTTTTTTTCATCTTTTCACGCAGATATCGCGGTCGGGCGTTCGGCAGAGGCAAAAAAAGTGTGTGCCAAAGAAATAATTTTTTTTTTGCATCGAGGTAAGTCGATCGATCTCCGATTCAATGGGCTATTTCTTTTCGTCCGTTGGCTTTGACGACATCAAGAAACGACTGCAGACTTTTTCCTTCAATTTTTCACGACTCGCTCGCATTGCTCTTTTTACATGCCAGGTAAGTTTTTTACGAAGATAGAATATTGTATCGAGGCAGGTGCAAATTACCAAGTACATTGATTACGTTTTTGAATTATTATGTAATATTTAGTACACTTCGTAGCACTTGTACGGTTCTTTTGCTTATCGCAGTTTGGTTTATAGATTTTTTGTAATGGAATTCTGATATACGAATTAAGGGGTTATCCCTACTCGTAAAAGTCGAAAAATCACTTTTCTTTTAAAACCAATATCTAGAGACAGTATATCATCTAATAGATGTTCTTTGAAAATGTCAAGGTGTTCGGATCGAAATTGACAGTTTTGACAGGAGCGGAGTTCGAAACTCTGAACGCTTTTTTGTCGAAAATACGTTTTCAAAGTCGGTGAGCAAAGTGTGTTAAAAACTACTGCATCGATCTTTCTAAAATATTTATGGCTTTTTCTGGATGAAAGAATGTAGTATTCGATAGAAGGATTTGTTTTTTCGTTGAATACTTTCGATTTCATAAACCAAAAATGCCCATTTTTTCGCAAAAAATCAAGACTCTTTTACAAAACGCGCAATTTTTTTAAAATTAGATACTTCGAAAATTCCTTTGATTAATGATAGGATAAACTAATGTACTAACAAAATCCGTTTGATTTTTTGATATTGGATAAACTAGTTCAGAAGAGCATTGCTCACCGCAAAATACGTTTTCGATAAGTGTTTCCCGGACTGTACATCGACTGTAACTAAATATTTTGACACAAACAAAATTAAAGAGCATTTTTTAAATGATACTTTGTCAAATACCTAATTTTTGTAGAAATTCATCATCACAATAAAAAAAGAGCTTTTTTCGACTATTACAACTAACCATAACGCGTTAAACAGAAACGAACAATTCTTAACAATTGGCTCGGAAACGAAAGCATCGGAGGGGAAAATATTTCACTCAGATTGCTCTGCATAGATTAATTCGAATTTCTATCGGATCGTATTCGTAAGGTTCTTCTTTGTCAAGAAACATCCCTTTCATGGCCATTTACCGTTGTTTCACGTGGGTATCGGATGACGAACGGTTTCCATACGAGATGTCTGTTAATATATTGGGCACGCGGAGATTCGGTGAAGCGCGCAGTTAATATGTACCAGGGATTCCTAGGCTCAATTTGCTCAAGAGGCTTGAAACGTGAGACGACTCGACGTGTACGAACGGCATGTAGCATGTTTCGATCTCATACAATCGGGAGCATTTACTTACTCACTTGCATGGGCTATGCACACACACACACACACACACACACACACACACACACACACACACACACACACACACACGTGTGTGTGTGTGTATCTATGGCGAAGGATGTTTTTCACTCGTTACATCGATGTAATGACGTCCATTAGCAAATTTGGTTGTTTTGAGGACTTGACTTGAGTTTGAAGTTTTCAAATCCACCTTGCTGCATATACGAGGGTGGGGTGAAAAGTTTCCGGCCTGACCAAGAAAAGTGATGTTTAAAAAATTTTTTTTTTTGCTTTATTTTTCAACATAATCTCCATCAACACTGATACATTTCTCATAACGGTGTTCTAATTTAGTTATACCAGGTTTAAACGTAGATTCGTCAAGCTCCTCAAAATACTGATTTACAGCTTCGATAACTTCTTCGTTGCTCTTAAATCTTTTTCAGGAGTGTAGTGGTGGACCCATGTCTCATCAACAATTATGAATCGACGCAAAAATTCGTTTGGATTACGCCTATACAGCGCCAAATTATCGGTAGAAATGGCTTTTCGAAGCAGTTTTTGGTCGAGCGTTAGCAAACGCGGCACCCACCTTGCACACAGCTTTTCCATGTTCAAATGGTTGTGCAAAATATTTCGCACACGTTCAGCTGACATCCTACAGGTCTCAGCTATCTCATGCACTTTCAACCTGCGGTCTTCCAACACTATTTTATGGATTTTTTCAATCATCTCTGAAGTTGTGACTTCAACGGGCCGTCCTGAACGAGGCTCGTCAGAGGTGCTCGCACGACCCATTTTAAATTCAGAAACCCACTGCTTAATAGTTGAATATGATGGGGAGGAGTCTCCTAGTGTTGAATACATCTCTTCTTTTATTTGTTTTGGTGTAAAACTTTTAAAATGGAAGTATTTGATGACAGCACGTTTTTCCAATTTTTCCATTTTTACGAAAACAACGGAAGCGTCTCACGCAATGTGCTCTCAAACGCAAACTAACGTAGCGATTGGGCTGACACTGTACATACAAGCTCGGTAGGAATGGTACTGTAGGACGCCGCTCCAAAACTAGACCTAGTGGCACCATCTCTTGGTCAAGCCGGAAACTTTTCACCCCACCCTCGTATAAATTTGATATCGCGGATATTGTAAAAAGGGTACTCCAAATTAACGACATTATTTGCACACTTTTCGTAACATATTTCGATTAATATTTAAAAATATAGATTCATGGCAAATCAGATTCGTTTTGCCAGAAGAAAGATCCTCTTTCAACAATTTTAAATGAAAAAAAGGCAGAGTATTTTTAAGGCATTACCTAGCGCGTGGGCGGATAAAAATGAAGTCCTCGGGCATTTTTTCTGGGGAAGCGTGTACAGGTTTTCAAATTTTTGTTTACATGGAAGAGTATAATTCCAAGTATCTTAAAAAAAAATCGCATCGAAACACATATTTATAAATGTGATGGATACAATAATGTTTTAGTGAGAAACCTCCCATAATTTCAGCCAGATCGATCAATAATTTGTTGAGCTATAAAATGAGCAGTTTTTCGAAAGACGCCTGAAAGAATACCTCACAACGCCGCCATTTTTTTTAGAACAAGAAAAAAAAATACGCTTGAAAGTTGTAATAAGATAATGTCAAAATTTAAAAATGATGCGAATATTTTATCACCTTAAAAAAAATGGACGAAAAATTACTCATTTTCGGGCATCTAAAGGGATTTCCCCCCTTAAGGGAAAATTCTCTCCGTCTCTGGAGCCAATGTTTGTCATGCTTCGAGAATGCACCCGAAGATTTTCGTCCTGCTGCCGTGTAAGAGTATAATAACGACGAAGCCGACGGCGAAGAAAACGTAGAAACAAAAACTAAATACTAGACCGTCCGTCTTCGTTCGTCCGATGCGCGCATAATTGCAGGGTGCGAGAGCGACAGGCGCACAAGTTACGAGGATTCGTCTACCCCTACAGAGGTTCTTCTACGCCACCGAAAAAATGGAAGACGCTATTTTTAAAGACCTCAACCAAGTGTCGGAAACGTAATTTTGTCCTTCGACGAACAAATGTCGTTACGATTGGTTGAAGGTAAATTAAACTGGCGATAAGTGATTAACCTCGACGCATATTCGACCAATGATCCGTGGAAATTGACGCCAGTAAAGCCCGATTTAACGTTTCATAATTACGAACAGAAGACCGTTTGTCATTTGGGTCTTAAAAGGGTATCCCTCCCTGAAAACTGCAAAAAAACGTTTTTTTTTTGCATATTGTTGTAGGGCGAACTTTCAAGAATATTTTAAGACCAACCGGACCCCGAAATTCTAAAAATTGACGAAGTTACACCTATTTTAGTGGAACAGTGTGTAAAGTTAAGGATGATTCGCGTGTAACGAAAGCGGACATCAAAGCACAAGAATACTCAAGAGAGGCCCAAACTGCCCGCAGATTGCATAGATTTGGTGTGCAAGACGATCTCGGTTATGAGGAAGGACACTTATATGGTGCCAAAATCGCCGACTAGCGGTAAAACGACAATATTTCACAAGATCGTGTAAAATATGTACCAAAACTTTGAACGCGATTATCTCGAAACTACATATCTTGACACGGCGGGATTGATATCTCGAGTAACTTTTACACTATTGACTTGAATTTGCACAGTTAGTGTTCAAACATTATTCATTTTTGGTTCACGAACCCATTGTTTTAAGGCGTTACCCCCACTTGTAGCGCAAAAAAAGGCCTTTTTCATGAATTTTTTAAAAGAAAACTACAAAACTTTTATAATTGATCAATATACCATCTTAAAGAACACATCTTTAAGAACTTTCAGTAATTTTTTTATTGAAAAATATTACATTGTTTAGTGGCAAATGGCCGTCAATGAAATAATGTTTTTATATACACGGTTTGCGGTGACCAACATTGCGGCGAAGTGGATCATCTGAAAAAAAAAATGCGGATGGATTTAGTCAAATATAAGTATAAACAAGTCTTTAATCGAAGGATTTTAAAAAATATTCGTTTTTCACAAAATGGCGGACAGTCAAAGTTAATGGTTCGATTTTAACGATAAAAAACGGCCGTTTTTTGGCTATAAAACGGCCATTTTTTTCGAAAAAAAAATCGAACGATTTAAGACTACGTTTGTATGTATTAAATAAGCCTGCAAAATTTCAAGAAGATCGGTTCATTAGTGTTCGAGTAATCTTGTTCACCGACTTCAGAAATGCCATTTTGAGAAAAACGCGTTTAAAGTTTCAATTTCCGGTCGTTTACACAACGGATTCTTCTCTTTCAACGCTCATATCTCAGTCAATTTTGTTCGGATCGACTTGAAATTTTCAGGACATATTCTCAGATACTTATACTTCAAAAAAATGCAATAAAAAAAATCGATTTTTTCAAAATCGCAAGTGGGGGTAACCCCTTAACTGGATGAACCAGTTGTTCATAACAATGACTTCAGCATGCTGTTTTTCAAGAGAAAAATGAGATTTTCTCTGGAGAAGCTGTCATTTTTCGTATTTTTCGAAACTTCGAAAAGTGAATCGTGAACTCATAGCCAGTTGGATATAGTATATAAAGAATTTTTTTTGTTTCAGTTTCAGGTCGTATTTGAGCTTGGTAGAGATCCTGCCGTTCCGGACCTCGCCGCTGGAGGACTGCAACGTCAACTGCAGCACCACGAACACTCTGTAAGATTTTCTTACGAAAAAATTACATTGTAACCACAAACATGTGTACGACATGCTGGGAAAAAATTAATTTATTCCAATCAATGTGTTACTAGAAATCGATAAAACTATATACTATATCTGGAATATTTTCCCAAAGTTTCAAAGCGAAATTCGAAAAACTTCAAACGTTACAGCCCGTCAACGCTGTGCCTTACCGTTCGAATTCGGAGCGGGCGTGGACACAAAAAGCGTTTTTTTCAAAACTGCATTATCGAAATTGGCGTGCAGGATTACTCAAAAACGATTAAGCCGATTGAGTTGAAACTTGGTAAAAATATTGATAATATTGGTACCTTCTACTTGACGGAAATCGTTTTTGAAAAGGTGGAAAAAAAAACTACTTTTTTAATCCACATTTTACAGAAATGTTGTGTGAAATGTTGAATATTGTTTACACTCTGTAACACTCTGCCATAGCTCTGCCATTTTGATGATGCATTAATTTTAAAAAAATTGTTTTCTGTACTTAAATATACTATTAAAGTATACCTGAAGTTTGATAATTGTAGAATAATTATTTCTTAATTTGAAAAGACCCTCAACATTGCTTATTTTTTTCTTGTCTAAATGTATATCCCGCCTTAAGGTACTTGCAATAATTTCTCAAGAGAAGGGAATAATTGTGCGGCACTGGCGATCACCCGTGTTAAAATAAGCGCGTGTCCTATACTCAGATCGGTGACCGCTTAGCTCCGTGCTGGTTTTCCGATTACCGACCGGGGGCCAGTTTGTTGCTGCATTTCGGTGTCGTACATCCGACCCTCACAAGGCACGTCACTTTAGTGTCCGCCTTTGATTTTGTTGGAACTGATATATGTGATAGAGCATTGAAAACTATTAGATACGTATTTCTTTTATCAGCGGAAAAACGGCTTAAAGTATGGGAAACTGCCCCTCAAAGAATGGCCTGTCAGACCTTAATTTAATTTTTTGTTCAATACTTCTAAAGTGGACTTTTCATTGCTTTACATTAGAAGAATTTTGGTTTTCGTTTTATCTAGATCAGTGAACTGCTTGTGGGTGAAACTGCAAAATTACAGCCGTTTTTTCGCCGATATAAATAAATACGTTACTAATAGTTTCCAATGCATTATCACATATATGATTTTCAACTAAATCGACGGTGAACACTTGAGTAATTTTCCTTGTCAGTGAAATTAAGCCGCTTGTATCAACGCCGGCTTTGAACACTTTCCCTGTGCCCTTGTGCAAATGTATTAGAACGGAATGGCTACGTGGAATGCTCAATGGGGATCCCTAAGTAACAGGATGGAGTAGTGATACGTGTAGGACAGAAAGGTAAGGTTTTCCTTTCACGAACCCGAATATTAAACAGTTACCTGTTTTTCGTCTATAATCAAGTAAAAATCGCAGTATACTGGTAAAATTTCAAGCCAAGTTACCGAACTTTTAACGAAAAATTACGACACCAAAAATCGTCTCATTTATACGGCACTTTATGGAGATGACACACTGGCCACATTTCTATCTGATAAATTATACACTCAATAACTCTAGATGCCTAACATAAATTGCTCAAGGCGTGTTAGAATTTGTTTAATTCCATAACAACAATAACAATAGGGGTTCATCGAATTTTTAAGGGGCTATACCAGTGCGAAAATGATACCAGCTTCAGCCTCTCAGCAGGCATTATTCGAGGAAGAGGAGGGTCCATTGTATAGGCCAGGTATAGCTGATTAGCAATTTTTATGGTAAACATAATTTTATCTTGCAAAAATCGATAGTTAATCTTTAAACGCGTTTTGCTCGAAATGAGATTTTTCAAATTTGCTGACATTGTATTAGGAGTACAACTTTGCAGTGACCGTTTTTTTCAAAAGTTTAAGGCTTTATTATAAAAAAGTGGCTACATATTTTTTAATCAAAGTACTGCCCGTCGCTAGCTACGACCTCGGCCCATCTTTCAGGTAGCATTCGAATCCCGCGTCGATAAAAGTCTTGGTCCTTGGAGGCAATCCAGGAATCGACCCAATTTTTGACTTCTTCGTAAGTACCGAAGTGCTGGTCAGCCAAATCGTGTGCCATTGACCGGAACAAGTGATAGTCGGAAGGAGCAATGTCTGGAGAGTACGGCGGGTGGGATAAAACCTCCCATTTCAGCGTTTCCAAGTACTTTTTCACGACATTTGCAACATGGGGTCGGGCATTGTCATGTTGCAGTATCACCTTGTCATGTCTCTCGTTGAATTGTGGCCGTTTCTCTTTGAGTGCCTTACTCAAGCGCATCAACTGACGTCGGTAGAGTTCCCCTGTGATGGTTTCGGATGGTTTGAGCAGCTCATAGTTCACAACGCCCAGCTGGTCCCACCAGATACACAGCATCACTTTGGATCCGTGAATATTCGGTTTGGGCGTCGATGAACCACCGCCGACACGTTTTCTCACTAATAGAATCCTCCCCGTAAGCATCTACAAGCAAACGGTGGGCCTCAGCCGCAGATTTCTTGATGTTGAAGAAGTAAATCATAACCTCCCGCAAATGCTGAGAATTCGGCTCGTAGGTTGCCATGTTTGAGTGCCTATAACTTTATAATGCATACACGTATCCGTTAGCTTTTTTTAATTGCTTACATTGGCAGAGCCTCTAGTTTAAAATGCCACTTTTTTTATTGAACTAGGGCCGCTACTTCGGCCGCAGTGGCTCTCTAAGTAAAACGGTCACTGCAAAGTTGTACTCCGAATAACTCAAAGAGTAATTATCCGATTGAATAGAAATTTGAACTGAATACTCTTGAATATACTTACTCTACAATGACGTAGGACATTTTTGATTGGATGAAAATTTACGATTTGGCATTGAAAAAAACGACCATTTTATAGGCAAGAAAACAAACTTTTTTTCAGTACTATGCCATTTTGTTAGATTTTGATATTTTTCGAAAATCCTACGTGATTGTACAGGAAATACCTTCCAATTTAACGACATTTTTTCTTTTTTCGGTTTCAGCTACTCGATCGGCCGCAATCATGTCAGCAGTGGAGGAACTTTTTTTTTAGCGCCTCCGAAGGCAGCGCATAAGTCGCGTGGATCTCAATATTTTTCTATGAAAAAATTCTATAATATAGGTCAAATATAGCCAAATATATTATTAGTTTTCCGAAAAATTTAATTAAGTACTTTTCTTCCAAAAAATTCCCGAATATCACCCAAATTTACAGCGTTCACTCTGGTACAGCCCCTTGAAGAAAACATTAATGACGAAAATTAGAAAAATGTGACTAGCAGAAATCTACTAAATTAATACGAAATTTTGTATTCCAGTTTATAATGGGTATAATAATGGATTGTGACTTATTTTTATGAAACGCCACTGGAAATTACCAATGATTTGGAAGCGCCCCGCTTACGCCCCCATAAAATACGGCCCTCCGCGAAAGGGACACCTTAAGGGATGGGGTCGTAAAAGCCTAGAAGGGCATACGAACCGAAGTTAAAAATAAATGAATATTCACATTAATGCTTTTGTATTAATAATAATTGACCGTAGTCGTCGAGAAAATAAAATGTATACGACTATTAAAAAAAAAAACATATTTTTTAACGAAATTCTAAAAATGCTCATGGTCAGGAACTTAGGCATGAGAACCGCTTTAGAGAATTTGTGTTCCTCCCCCTCGCGTCGCTTCGCCACGAAACCCGAAAATTCTTTTTCTACGAAATTCCCCTGCACGCTTTCCCCCCGTCGCTCTTCGCCGCTGTGCGGGCTTCGTTGCTCCGACGGAGACGAAGTCTTCCATCGGGGCTCCGAAAAGTCCAGGTTTCGCTGCTTTTCCGTACGGAGATGCCGATTTTCGTCGAGAAACGCTCGTGTATATACGCGTACATACCGAGGATGAGTGTTCCTTCGAGTCGTTTGCTTGCTTCCCGTGAGCACATTGGAGTGACGTCAAACGTCATCGTGTCAATGTTGGACGAGAACCGAAAGGAATTATCCTCGAACACGGGGGCGTACGAGAGAAAAAAAATCCAAAATGTTGCTGCCGATGAAGATTAATCGGTCGAAGAGAGTCCGAGAGAGAAGGAAAGAGAGTATTATGTGCTCTGGTCGTTATAGCACATGAAACATTTCTGATGAAATCTTAGACTTTTTTTGACTTGTAACATATATTTTTCTATTTTAACAATGGGGTAATTCAGGAAAATAAAAGATTATGATAATTATATCGTAGTGGATACTTGTTACTGTAAAAAAGAATATTCACGAGTAAGGTCCATTTGATTTTATGGTGTTAAAAATGATGACATCTTTTTGACAGTATATATTTATTTGAAAAAAATATTGGGGGCTGAATTGTTTCCCCTACGAGAAAAAAAAATGATTGAACTATTATTTGGAATTGGCAAGATTTTTCATTTTTTTATGGATTTTTGATGTTGGTATAATACTATTTACAATCTACATAATTTGTAAGTCATATAGTGATTATGCATTTTTTTATAACAAAAAAAACACCTGGAAATGATTAATATAATTTTATAATTCACTACCTTGCCAAAAAAATTAATTTAAATAGGATTCATTTAAATCAAATAAGTTTTTTCCTTGTCTCATGACCCACTACGATCTTATTTGTTTCAAAGATATTCTTTTATTTGTTTCAGCTATTCTTTTTGAATATTCAATATATTCAAATTGAATTAATAAAGATTATATTCGAATAAATCTTTATTTGCTTACAATATACACTGTAAATCCAAGTGTACTATATGTATAACATTTTTCATAAAATGAAAATGAAATAAAACACTCAATTGAGAGTTTTACCACAATGATTTTGTATCGTAATCCGTCATTCCCTGGTCTTCTGAAATGATTTTTTTTCGAAGAAAATTTTCGTCTATATGGAATCGAATCTCGAACCTACTTAGTCATAGCTACGCACGCTGCCCCTATGCTACCGAGTGCTTATAACATTTTGGTCGCTGATATGGCATAAGAGACCAAATTAATTCCTATAATTATTTGTTGTATCACATAAACCATGTCAATTAGTTAATATTATTGTGATAATGAGTGCATTTTTTCGAACAAGATCCTATATATTTTTAAAACACAATATATATATATGTGTGTGTGTGTGTGTGTGTGTGTGTGTGTGTGTGTGTGTGTGTGTGTGTGTGTGTGTGTGTGTGTGTGTGTGTGTGTGTGTGCGTGTGCGTGTGTGTGCGTGTGCGTGCGTGTGTGTGTGTGTGTGTGTGTGTGTGTGTGTGTGTGTGTGTGTGTGTGTATGTGTGTGTGTGTGTGTGTGTGTGTGTGTAATTCCCCTCTCCCCCCCTCTGCCCCTACCGCCCTTTGATGTTTGTGTTGCAATAAGCAAAAACCAATAATTCAATCAAATAGAAAAATGGTTGACTCTACGAAAATTCTATTTAATTTAAATTAAAAAAAGTTAAACAGATATTTTTAGTGGATTCAACTAAGTTGTTTTTAGAACAGGTGAAACCGAATCACACATTTATTAGGATTAAAAAAAAAATAGTTATCAGACAATATTAAATAGATTTGGATTTGAATAAATAAATATCTTTAAAATACATAATTCCAATAATGGAATGCAACAGAAAAAATTTGATTTCATGAAAAATCTAGTTAATTTGTGAAAAAAAAGAAATCATATAGACGCGGTTATATCGATAGAATTGTTTTGTCAGTGAAAGTACTTGTATAATCTCAAAACTAGGTAGATTATTTTGCTAAAAAATTGTGAATTATCTACCCATTATATAGGGAACTCGAAAATTATCGAGTAGATTTCCACCGTCAAAAAATTATCGGTCGATCATTGGTTTCCGCTACGAGAAAAAATATTTGACCGAATTATCCTTATAACATTGACGGGGCTTTTAATTTTCGTCATACAAGTCTACATCTGTCGGTAAATAAATGATGAAATAATGACCTTTTTTTATACCGGTATATTGTTAGTTCGACAAATTATCGGGAATTTATTGGTTTCCTCTAGAAGAAAAAAAAACAAAAAATTTGATCGAACTATTGAACTTTTAGCATTGACGAGGCTTTTAATTTTTTTCTTACAAGTCCACATCTGTCGATAAATAAATGTTTGTCGCTGTCGACTAATTTTCATTCGTAAAGTTGGAATATTCAAAATCTACATAATGAATAGATCATATTGTAATTATAAAGTTTCGTTAAAACGAAAATCACCTGGAAATCACTAATATCGTTTTAGAATAATTTTCCAAGTGCCTGTATAATCTCAAAATTAGGTAGATTAATTTGCTAAAAAAATTTGTGAATTATCGACCCACTGTAAACGAAATTCGAAAACGATTAGGACAATATTAAAGTAATTTAAAAACGATCTTCACATTCACGATCCAGTTAATTTGGAGATAGCCAAAATAATTCTCGAATCACCTTCAAGGCACCTGCGTAATTGAAAAAAATCACAATATGCGTAAGGTAAATGTCCCAATTATTGAACAGCTAAGGATCTGGGGGATTGAATCCGGTGAGAAAAAAATATAAAATCAAGTAAAATCATCGCTTTCATGTTCAAATGATACTTTGATATTTTCACTTTCAAAAAATCACCCTTTAAATTATTTTTAAATGATTTCAAATGAAAAAAAGAATAACAATGTGAAGCATGCAAATGTCCCAATTATTGAACACTGGAAGTGCCTATGTCCCTAATATTGAACAGGCATGTCCCAGTTATTGAACACTCTCGAGAATTCTTTTTCCGTTCTGAAAATATTATTTTGGCTACAATATTAAGAAATAAAAGCAAAATCAAACACTTAAATAATCTTTTATTAACCATGTAAAAATACAAAAATACATATTTAGTCTCTTTTGCCAGGTTTTTGGTTCATTCGCATTTGGTTTATTTTTGCTTTTCGGCTCGAACTTTATTTTATTTTTATTTTCAGCTTCCTCGTTTTTATGTTCTGTTTTTGCTCGATTTTGTCGCAGCTTGGCTTCCTGAAATATCGGAGAGCAAAAAATATTGAGCATTACATTCGTATTTTTAGGTTACATTTAGGTTATATTCTCTTTTTACTTTTCTTTTTATGTTTATTGCACGAAAATACAAATAAAAAATATATTTGACGATCTTAGAGTTATTATTAAAAGAATAAAGGTAAGTTTATTCAGGAACTTGCAGTTTTTGTTTGAATAAATCCGATTCACACGATCTGTCACACGTTAACTGTCTCGATGTTTTGATGGGTTTAATGACGCCATCTTGGAGAATTCGAGTGTTCAATAATTGGGACACACTGCATTTTCTATGTCCCAATGATCGAACACCGTATTTTTTAACAAATAATTAATTAAATTTTTTTTAAATTGTTATTTGTTAGGAATTTTCTGAGGAATCTGAAACGCCCTTACTTTTTGAGATGCGTCAGTTTTTGAATTTTTTATGCCCTTACGCGTGAAGCGGCGCGTCTTAGCAAAAACGATAAGTAGTTACCACGAGACGTCAAATCGGGTCACCGTTGCTGATTAAATAATTTTTTCTCTATTAATTAAAGCTTTTTATGCACAAGTAAGGTAACATTTCGATAGCTAAAAGTTCCATATGTGTAATGAAGTTTTTATAAATAAGTAAATGCATGCAGGTGAATGAGAAATAATAAAAATACAAGACAGTGTTCAATAATTGGTATATTTACCTTACACGACAGGTAAGTATGCAGATACATTAAAAATCTTTCAAAAATGTCCCATGACGCCATGAAAATTAAAAAAGCAACACGTTCAGTGTGGGCATTGCTCCCACGAGAAGAACATGGAAGCAACGTGCACGTTTCCAATTTGCGCGCAATCCTCATTTCTCTGCAAGTTCACGTCGGCATAACTTCCGGGCCACGTGTGAGCTATCGCGATCGAAGGGAAAAAACGTGCGAGGCAATTTTTTTTCTCCTCCGCAAGGAACGAAAATGTCATTTACGAGCTAAATTGATGGCCAAGTGTCGAGTTCAATAGATTTTTTTGGCTGCGCGCGCGCTGCTCGATATCATTACAGCGAAGGGGCAGATGCATCGCGATGGATCTCCCCTGGCTCTCGCCCCAGCGATCATATCCAGTGTGGCTCCAGCAGAGCGAGGAGCACCGTCTCGAGTTTGGCAAGAGAGAAGAGCCCCTTCGCGCTCGCGTCTGTTCCCTCCGTGCCCTCATCCTCGACAACCCACCAGAACAATCTCTTCCCTTTATAGGAGACATACGAAGCTATTCGAATCCTGGGAACCGTTTTTTTTTCTTCATCCCTCTTCCCTTTTATCTTTGTCTTTTTCTCGTTCTTCTTTCAATCCCCGTACTACTTTTCTCTCTGCACTGTCTTTCGAGATGTAATTATTTTCACAGCTTGGCTCGCTCCTTCAACTCTATTCTTCCTCCACACACAATCAAATACACACGAGCTTACGAGCACGTGGGCATCTCCGCGCGAGCAAATAATCGACGTAAATGCGCGGACGCGCAGCTGTGCACAGATCGAAATGCCTGTCACCCAAGTACGATCCGAGGCGAGAAATTCTCATTTTTCGCATTTATGTGACTGTATGTGTAAAGCGTATGAATTTGGGCTATGAACGTTGAACAAAGTGCAGAAAATGCGACAAAACAGCTGTGTCAAAAAAAAAAAACAGAAAAATCAATTCCCAAGAGAATATTTTTTATCGTTTGATGTATCGACATTTGTTCTACGAAGAATAGAATATGGTTAGATATAGAGAATAAATCTTAGATATGTAGAATTATCTAAGATTTTTTTTTAAGTTTCGCCAAGTTTTCTTCCCATTGCCCCATCAGAATCAGAAGATTGGAAAAATATTGAGGGCTGACGCCTAGTAGAAATTTTTGAAAATATCGATTTTTCGTTCTCTGAAAATTTCAAGTTGATCCGTTCAAAATTGAGGCGGTTATGGGCGTTTGTAGGTAGGTTTCGCGAACCAGGAAACTTTAACCCTATATTGACACATTGGGTCATTTTGACCCGGATGAAGTTTTAGTAAAATGCTCACTTTTCCAAAATTGAAAATTTTTCATATTCTTTTTTTTTCATCGATTTAATTTGATATTATCAGAATTTCAATTATGCAGACATACTAAGAAATATTTGAAGTGTATCCCTGATTTTTTTCAATAAAAACCGACCGAAGGGTTGTTCATGGCAGGTGGATGAAGTGCTGTCCGGGTCAAATTGGCCCAGTGTGTCAAAATCGTGGCCAAATATAAATGTGCCAACGAAGGGTTAGACGTGTTTTTCTCAAAAAGACTTTTTCAAGATCGGTGACCACGATATCTAAAAAATCACTGCACCAATCAACTTCAAATGTTACAAGCTTCTATTGCATATCAACAATTTTTTTTTCGATGCAAAGTTTTTTATTTATCAACAAAAATAGAGTTTTTTTTTCCACCGTAAATCAATACTTCCACTTTGGACTGCGGCCATTTGATCAAAAATCAATATTTTATCAAATCCTTCGCCCAAGCACTAGATAATTTCATGCGGAAACGAAATGAGTTTGATTTTTTAGAATTCCGCATGATATATTTCCGAGCAGCAGCAGTCACCGCGAAGGACATGTTTCACACAGCGCTCTGCACGAAAAATTGTATCTACCACATTTATAAATATTTTTCAATACAAAAATTATAAGAGACACTTACCCCTTCGACTGCACACTGGGTCAATTTGAGCCCATTTTTTTCAACTGATTGTATCGCAAAACGGAGTTATCTATGCGCCCGCAGTGGGGCACTCGAATGTTCCCACACTCCTACTCTATAGATGGGCACTCGGCCCCCATCCTACATGCTGCCCGTGTACTGAGGACAGCTGTCGAAAAACGACCTGGGGTCGAATCGACCCCGTTTAAGCAGTAGTGCGGTGAAAGTGAAAACATTTTGTTTTGTGTGAAATTCGGCGTTTTATTACTACATGTAAGTGAGTTACGATAGAAAATGCTCATAGATATTTTTTATTTTGCGCTACTATAGTAAATTGTGTATTTAGAATGTCGATCATGAAGCTAAAAGCAAGGGTCCGTTATGCAGGAGGGCTATGTGCAACGAGCACCGAATGTACTTAAACTTCGATTGCGGTAAATGTGAATAATAAGTCATTAAGGGGGATTGTCTTTTTTTTCGCAAAATTTACCGCTTTTTGGGAATTTTTGACGTGACAACGTCTTATAATTCGATGGAGCCGGTTGCACGCACGAAAAAACATGACTCATGCGGCGTTACCTCGCTCTGAGGCGTTCCATTTAAGGCTTGAAGTGCAAGCGAGAGCGCGGAACGAGCGACAAAGAGGCACAATCGGCCTCCGCGTTCGGCAGCGTTCGGCAGCGTTCGACATCTGTCTCTCTCCTACTTGAGTGATGGCCTCTGCACACTGCGAGCGACGAGCGACGAGCGATCAGCGATATCCAATGGCAACGTCACTCTCATAGAGCATTTCCGTCATACTCGAGCTCTCATTGGATATCGCTCATCGCTTGTCGCCCATCGCGCGCAGTGTGCAGAGGCCATGAGCGATGCGTCCGCGTGGACAGCTGCTATACAATAATACATGTACATGTTTTCTTCAAGTATGAAGTGCAGTGAAAAGTGAATCCGGTGTCAATTGTTTATAGCAACGATAATTGCGGCGATAAAGGTAATGATTCTTTCGATATTAAATATATGTTCAGTGATATATTGTCGAATATTCGTGCTTTCATCATTAAAATAAATAGCATCGGTCCGCTAGTGCAGCGATTGTAGGTTATGCTATAATTGATAAAACTATAACAATAAGTTAACAGAACTATTTCACGATGAGTGAAAATCAATTGCTTTACTATTCGATCGAAATAATTATCGAGCGTAGCTATGATTTCAAAAAATTAAAACATAAATGTTAAATCTTCCACACATCATAACAACGTGTCTGAAATGACAGGTTGGACCAGCCAGCCGTCAAGAGGAACAATTTTCTCCTATATCAAACACATTGCGGCGGGCTTTTTAAAAGCTAGAGTTACAAAAATTTTAATGATGTTTCCAAATTTTAAATTTTAAATTTAAGATTTATGAACAATAATTTAATCACAGTTTATTCTTATAATAAATTATTCAAAATTATTACTTTTTTACAACAAATTACAATTAAATTTGCAAAAATAATTAAGTAACTAATTGAACAACAACTTTTATTCAGTTTACTTGCTGAAAGAAATAATGTCAATACAAAATTTATTATTATAAAATAATAAAATCAAAAATTAAATTTTAACAGTCGAGTAGAAATTTAAACAATAAATTTTATTCAAGTATTTTGTAAATTTAAAATGATTTTCTGAACGAAGAATTTTATGAAAAAATAAAAGTTGTAAAACAATTGCTCAAAGCACATTCATACTTGTAAAAAATATGTACATTGTAAAAAAAAATAAATAAAAATTGACATAATTGTATTTATGCGTACAAATAAATGTAACTTGATCAATTCAATTGTGATTTCCATTTACCTCCTTCTCTATATCCATACAAAATATCTATCAAACAAACAAAATTAAAATTTTCTTTTGAAAAATGAAACCTTTCCATCAGTATTTTCTTATGACTTTGTCACGTTCAACTATCGTCAGTAAACCGACTTTACAGACAACCGATTTTTTGTGAAGAAAGTATACAACGGAAAACTTGTGAAACTTGGCATATAGTTTTATTGATCTGTTTACTACATACAAAAAAATGTTTAAACAATTTCATCAAAAAATCCGCCTCCCACCCCCCTCGACGCGCGATGGTCCTTTTTTGATGGTGTGCACGATTTCTCAAAAACTATTCAACCGATTGCCTTCAAATTTGGACAGAATGCTCAGCTGACATCCTTTTATCGTTTGATGAAGCAAAAAAGCAATACGTTTAGTAGTTTTTTATTTATAACAAAAAATCGATCAATTTTTTTCGAAAAATCGATACTTCAAGTTCAAAACGTCACCAAATCGTCATTTTTTTCCCTTCATCGAACGATAGCTATATGTGTCTAAAGTAAAATGCTTTTTGGGTTTTTGTTGCAGGATGATCGTGAAGACTGTAATCATGCACACCATCAAAAAAGGACCATCGCGCGTCGAGGGGGGTGGGAGGCGGATTTTTTGATGAAATTGTTTAAAAATTTGTTTGTATGTAGTAAACAGATCAATAAAACTATATGCCAAGTTTCACAAGTTTTCCGTTGTATACTTTCTTCACAAAAAAATTCCAAAAAAGCGGTAAATTTTGCGAAAAAAAAGACAATCCCCCCTTAAAATAAAAGAAACGCGGAAAATATACGTTGTCAACAATTAATCTGCCGAGGGAGTCGATTTGTTCCATTTTTCACTATCTCGAAAATGCTCAAATTTAAACCTCCGAATAAATATACTTTTTAAAAACCTCAAGAACTCTTTTTATTTTGAAAAAAAAACTATCATCTTTTTCGTGCAAGTACGTATTTTTCAAAGCATCTCCCACTTTGAACGAGTGTTTGGGCGTTTAATTTTTGTTTTTCTTAAATAATAAATTTTGGTCCATGAAATAAGAATTATTGACTACAAAAAACGTCTCTACAGAAATAAAAATGCATATTTATCGAAATACAACAATCCGAAAGACGTCTGGGGTCGGATCGACCCCATATGGAGTCAGAGCTTCGTAGCGGAAGTGTGTAGTCAAGGAGGTTAAAACCATACTCTTTAAGACCTTAAGCCACAGTAACGGGTATCAAATCATGTGCGAATTGAACATTTTTTTTCGTATGAAAAAGTGATTCACTCATAAAATTAATTACACATCTCTTTAGTATGAATATCAAGCTGTTAGAAAAAGTATGTATTTTTTTTCTTTCGATGTACAAAATGGTCGACTCCTAATATTTTCTTTTTTTTTAGGCGCTCCGCGGCGTGACATTTAGCATCCACAATATTGTACTTAGAACAAAAAACAGAAACTCTCTATCTAATCTACATTAGAATACCTAGAGAAGTACGTACGGAATTTAAAAAATATTGTTTTATTCAAAAGTTGTGGGTATTTGAACTTAAGAAATGAATTTTCAGTGAAAAATTTCGGTATAACTGCTCATAAACTGCTCATAAAATGAAAAGTTTTCGATTAATCAGAAATTCTGTACGTACTTCTCTGCGAAATGCAATTAGTAACATAACTTTTAAATTTGAAGTAAATCGAGTGAAAATTGTTGAAGTTATTTGTCACACCAATTGGAGAAAAGCTGTTTCGAGAAGTCTTGAGTAGTCGTACATCGAAAAAAAATATATATTTTTTCTAACATCTTGATATTCATACTAAGTAGATGTGTAATTAATTTTATGAGTGAATCACTTTTTAATACGAAAAAAAATTGTTAACTTCGCACATGATTTTATACCCGTTACTGTGGCCTAACCCCTTAATAAATACCCATCGAAATAAATTTAACGAAAAATTATTTACGTAAGTCACTATTTATAGACGAAAATGGTAGTTAAAAAAATGTCCTAAAAAATGTAGGTATGCGCTGTTGATGAAATTTCGGAGATGGATCAGCCGAAACAAAAAAATCAAACGGTTTTAGATTCAGTATGTCAATGGCTATAGCGCATGTCACACGATTTTTGATATATGCAAAAATAACAAAAGGGCGTACTTTTTTCGAAAAAAAAATAAATACCAAAATTTTAAAAAATCGTTGATATGCGCTATAGTTATAGTTGTGAAGAATATGTGGTTAAAATTTCATAAGGATCGGTTCAGTAGTTTTCAAGATTTTATCAATAAGCCGTCGAAAAACGTTGTTAAAGTCTGTTTGGGTCACATAAATGCATTACATTTTTTTTAAATTTATTTCACAAGTGTATTTATTAAGTGTAACAACTTTTATATCAATATCTATAATATAAACCTGTCAAAAAAAAATCATGAAAACATCCTTTCTTCAGCGACTAAAGTGAGAAGACCCCTTAATCTAAGAAAAGCACATTTTTCTTTCTTTCCTGCGCGTAAATCTTTCTAATCCATCGCGGCATCGTTCCCGAGCAGCAAAACGACACAAAGCGCGAAAATATGAAATCTTCGTATCCTTCCGGAACCTGTACATACCCTGTATCGTGTAACACACATGACGACATACGGTTCCCATTCTTTCCCAATGTATCGTGGCTCAGACGCGCAACAAGTGCAATATGTGTGTATTTTTTCCCGTCGCTGTATCTAACGATATTGAAACGTCGAGGGAGCTATCGGCCTCGCCCGTAGTATAGCGAGAGGTAAAGGTTGCACCGGGAAAATATTTGAACTTTCCCTCTCTCGCTCTCCCTCTCGCATCCTCGTTCTCTCGGAACTCGAGCACCGTTTCGAGGGAACGAGCACCACATCCCGAGCATCGCCGTTTTTTCTATCTCTCTTGTACAGCGGGCTCTCCACCAACCCGACAAAGTATGTTAATGTCGCTCATAAACTTCCGCAACAGGTTCATTTCTCTCGAAATCCCTCTGCTCGGTGCACCACGCGATCGCGCGAGAGAGAGTGAGAAGAGCCCCCCGTTTGGCGCATCTCGGCGTAGCCATATAGCCGTGGAAATCCACGAAGAAACGTATCGCTTCTCGTGCCTTAAGCTTGGAGAAGAAAACGAAGAGAGAGAAGAGCTTTTGGCCCATTTGTCAGACAGACACCACACACGAAAAGAATCTCGGCAAAATCGCTTTAACACTCGCGTTTGTGTGGTCGTATCGTTTCAGGGGGCAATATCTCGTACCAGAACCATCGAAGGACCTTTACAATGATATATATGTGTGTGTGTGTGTGTGTGTGTGTGTGTGTGTGTGTGTGTGTGTGTGTGTGTGTGTGTGTGTGTGTGTGTGTGTGTGTGTGTGTGTGTGTGTGTGTGTGTGTGTGTGTGTGTGTGTGTGTGTGTGTGTGTGTGTGTGTGTGTGTGTGTGTGTGTGTATGTATGTATGTATGTATATATATGTATGTACACGATACGTTTGAGTATATACATTTGTGTATACACATCTAGATAGATATGGCTAGAACGAGATAAAAATTCCCTCGTTATAAAGGTATGATAGCTACGATCTTAATCACACCGCTGCAGGAAACATTTTTATTGAACATCCAGGGATATTCGAGCTGATTAATTCATTCGAACGCGCCTTCGAACAATTATACGTACAAGAAAATTATATGTAAGTTTTTTTTAACAAGTTTATATTTAATGTACTAAAAAGTAGAATATAATTTTTCACCAAGTTACGTATATATGTGACTAAATAAAAGCTTGTGCGCTCCACTTTTTGTTTGGCACAACAGTGATTAGCGAAATTATTATCACACGTTTATAATGAGTTTCACGAGGCGGGGATAGGAAATTCGAACGATCAATATTCAGAAGGACCGAAATTTCGAATTCAGTAATGACGAACGTTCCAAAATAGATAGATCAATCTTATGATAGTCTGTAAAATAGTTTATCGAAATTGTGAATACAAAAATTTCGAAGTTGATTTGTAGCGAAAACAAATATCAGATTTAACTAAATAATGAGAGACGATATCGATTCGCCTGTACATATACACCAAACAATTCGAGACGTCAAATCGTCGAATTGTAAATATTACGACAGTTTACAATTTCGAATTTAGTAATGCGAAGGACCAAAAAGTCGATCAGTTAAAATAGCGATGGGCTAAAATGGCGAACGATCCGGATAGCGGAAACTTGGGATCGAGCAATACTACTTGCGCTTCAGAATGAAGATGACAGATGGCGTTAGTGGTCAGTCGGGTCAGGCAGCCATAACGTGTTCGTCATTTAGGTATCCGCCATTTCGGGCCGTCGATCATTTGCGTCTCTAAGATCTACACATTCGAAGTTTGTAGTCTCGGTATATAGTTTTTTGCTATAGACGGTATTAGGAATATTAGATACTCACTTTTTTCGATTTTGTAGATATGAATATTGTAGACTGTTCGAATTTGTATTTATATGACTCAAACTGCAGACTCTGATTATATGTTCTCGAATAAATGAGCTCTCGAATAAATAATCCTTTGGTGTAATAGTCATTCGAATTCGTCATCATTCAAAAGATAAAATTTCGAATAATTTAACCTTCGTTACTTTGAGAGTTCATAATTTTGTCGTTCTATATTTGGTCATTACACATTTTGACCCCCATCCGTTTCAGGATTTCTATTTCAGAAATCTAAGGTTGTTTTACAATAAATTGAATAAAGTTGATATGCTAACGTATATTATGTAAATTTAAGATTTTATGTCTAAATTTTGACCCCCCCCCCCCCCCCAAGCTCTTATTTATAGTCACATGTAGGTGACCTGGTAAACAAATTATTTTCTACTGGAAGGTACATTAAATAAAAGCTTGTTAAAAAAATATACGTATCATTTATTGCCTACTTTTTAGTCTTTAGTTGATTTTACTAGAGCTCTGAAGTTTTTGCAAAAAGGGATTAATCCTTTCAACCAAACCAGTGATATTGTCAGGAGAATTCTTGGAGAACTTTGATGAGTGGCAGCTACCATAGATGTTAGCTCAGCACTTATTGGACCTTACCGTTTAACCTATTTTACCTATTGGACCCTTTCAACGATTCTGCGATCCGAGAGCACTTAGAGCCAATTCATATGTTCTCATGCACTATCCATGCATTGTCACCTTTTAGAAGCATGTTTGCAAAATTTCAGAGCTCTAAGTAGCCGGGAAGTAGGTAAAATATCAATTATTTATTATTTATTATTATAATGATATATTATTAATTAATTAATTAATTAATTAATTATAATAATATATTATTAATACATTATAATAATATATTATACAAATATTATTTATTATTTTTTTCTTTCTTTAAGTTGAATCATGCATTGTCACCTGTCATGTTTGCAAAATTTCTGAGCTCTAAGTAGTCGGGAAGTGGGTAAAATATCGATTTTCCGTTTTCCATATCACACCAAAAGTCAAGTTAAATAAAAGCTTGTAAAAATAAAGATAAGGTTTCCGGATTCGAGCTATGAAAACAAACAGTGCCGTGAAGACGATGGAACCAATACGATAAAAGAAAAATTAAAGACAAAAATTCATATAAAGATTGTAGTTACGAAAAAGTGTAGAGGGAAGTTATATTCCAAAAGTTCGAAATATCAAATAAGACAGAAGTTTTTTTGTGTCATTGTTTTAAGGAAGTAAAATGACGTTTCATACACAATATTTTTTTTCAATTACTTCAATTATAAATTCTCTGTATGCCCTGTATTATATATTCCCTGCATTTTTTATATTTTTTTTATCGCGTTGAATTTGAATTCGGTGTATTCAATACGTTTTGTTTTCAATATGAACGCTATCAGGAGCGATGAACCTCGGCAAAACATCGAAAAAATTGATTTTTCATCGTGGTATTATATGGCATACGGCTTTATTTCAAAATGAAATTAAATTGGTCTTGCAACTATCAACGGGTCTGCATAAGCTTGGGGCTAAAACAACTGGTCGATTTCCATTTTTTTTGGTCATGAAAGTATTGTGACGACGGGGTCGGAAATTTATACACAATTAATACATACAGTCTTGTCAAGTTTGTGGTTCTTTAATTGTAAATTATTGATAATAATAAAGATATTATTATTTAAGCAAAGTGTTGCCGTTGTGCACGGCTGACCGCCATAGGCAGTTCTTCTAACTAGGGCGATATGAAATAAAAATAAATAAATGTGCTATTAGTATAATAATGAAACTTTCGTATGGATCCGGATAATTTGTCAAAATTTTCAATATTACGAAAATGTCAAGGTGAAGAAAAAAGTTTGATTTCCAAAAACAACAAAAAAAATGTTCATAATTTGTGATTAAAAATGATTAAACATATCAAAAAACCATCCGGTGGAAGACCGGATCGATTCATAAAAATAGTTCCGAGAACAATGTAAAAGGAAAAAGGGTAACTCGCAGCGGGGCGGTTCGCCCCGTTGCGACGAATTGACAATCGACCATACAACATTTGTTGAAAAGAGTTGTCATTTGGACGTAACTATTAAAAAATGAAGGTCGATTTAAAAAAAATGAGATCTTCAACGACCTTTAAATTTTTCTGATCATATCTCCTATAAATTTGGAAACAATCCATCCGGTGGTTCTCGAGATATCATGTCCACCGACTTTGAAAACAGTGTTTCGATAAAAACGCGTTTAACGCCTTAGGCCACTTTAGGATTTTCCAAAAATCCATTTTTTTTTTGTTAAAAAGGTACCTTAGTACCTATAAAATTATATTCCAAAAGATTATGGGTGTGAAAAATCTCGAAGTACTCGACTTTCGAATTCTAGCGCAGATTAAAAGTATTGAAACATTATTTATGTCGTGACTTTCTACTAACTTTAAACGCGTTTATCTCAAAACTACATTTTTCAAGTCAACCGGACTCGTAACTCAAACAAATTTCAACCGAACCACTTGGAATTTCAACTGTATATTAAGAATTATATTTCCTAAGACCTAGGATTTTTAAATTATATTGCACAGTTACTTTTTTATAAACAATTTTCTGACGATTTTCTCATGGCATTTTATACTTTTTGTTTTAGAAATGCGCCATTTTGACAAAAAATAACATATCAAAAAAATCCTACGTACTTCTATAGCTATTCTTATGTACGACCGAAAAAAATTGAGTGTCTCATCAGAACTCAAAAATTAAAGGAGCTATTGGTCCGGCCGTTGACCTTCCAGAAACAAAGGCATCATCGTAAAAATACTGCATAGTCGCTATTTTGACATGTATCGCTGTGAAAAAATAATTTTGTATAGTCAATTACGTGTCTATTAAAACCCCTATTTTATAATTACGATTTACTTTACGGTTTCGCTGAAAAAAAATACAAAATATACTCTCTAGAGTGGCCTAAGGCCTTAAAGTTTGAAGTATGTTGCTGCTATCGTTTGCCCGGCCGAATATTAGAAGCCGCAGCTCATTAAATTTTAGATTCAATGAAATTTTCAGGTAATATAGCTAATCGGTGATACTATCGAATAAAAATTTTTTTTTTTAAATACAATTTTTCGTCCCACCTAGGTAGATAAACATGAATTATTTTCGGAACGCCATTATTTCAGGACTTTTCGTGTCGTTCAATTGATCGCCACGTGTTTTCGACACCAACGTTTCAAATTATTCCTTTCTCTGCACTTTGTGTAGACAAAAATTTGAATATTTTCACCAAACGGAGCAGTAGCGATGGCTTGATATAGTCCTATATCTCATCATCGTTGCAGGATCAAATCTCTACGTGATCGCGTGGCAAGGGATCCAAGAAGATAATGGAAAAAAAAAGAAAAGTCGCGTCTCCGGAGCCCCAACAGTTCATTGTGCTTTTCTGAGCCTATAAATCTAATTCAAGAAAGATGCAGTGTACAAAACAAAGACGACTCTGAATGAAACGGAGGAAAAAAGATGTAGGGTTACGTCGTCTCAGTTGCATCGTATTGAATCTATAAATGAAAATGTTAAGCTCCTCTCGGAAGGCGTTCGCGTACGTCGATGCGCGCATTAAGCGGCACCGGTATAACGAATACCAAAAGCATACGAGAGAGAAAGAGAGAGGGCGAGAGAGAGAGAGAGAGAGAGAGAGGGGGAGAGAGGGAGGGAGGGAGAGAGAGGGAGGGAGGGAGAGAGAGAGAGAGAGAGAGAGAGAGAGAGAGAGAGAGCATGGTAAACCCCCTTCGCGGTGGGCCCGAGCTGGTGCTGCGGTACTTAGACTAATCTTGCAATCAATCTTGGGGCGACTCGGTCAGAAGCCATATACAAGAACAGCTGCTTGGGAGTAACATCGAACCCCGATTATACGTCACGGGGCAAAGAGATCAGGCGGGAGAAACTCTCGGAGTTTGCAGCTCCCACAGAGAAGTCGAGAAAAAGAGCGCGAGCGAAAGCGAGAGAGAGAGAGAAATAGGGAGAAAAGAGGAAGATATATCGAATGATGTGCACACCTGAAGGATGTAGTGCACGTACCATCGCACTCAAAAAGAAATGAATAAAAAAGGAAACATTTTTGTTTGCATTTCATCACTAAAGTATGTCTTAGAAAAAAAACCTAATAATAATTATGGGGTCACTAAATTGCTTGAAAAAGCTGGACGTTGAACAGTCCGGGATTCCTCTTAGGCTAAAGCAGAATGTTTCAATATTCCGGTATTGAATTTAAGCCGGGACACCACTGTGACACGAAAAAAAATCAATTTTTTTGCATTTTCTCTTATACGTATTCAAGAATATGTAATAAAAATGTCATGTTGAGATATTAAAAATTGATCAAGTTACAGCCGATTTGGTGAGAGCAGGTAGCGCAACGATTTACGTATAGCGACACTTTCAATGGCATTTTTCTCAAAACAACTTTGCTTTACCTGGTCGGAATAATAACGAGCTGTTTTTTTTTACTTAGTATTTTTTAGGTCCCGGAATGTTAGTGAAAATTTCGTCAAAATGACACGTTTTTTAACACCTGCTGTTTGTTGATTTTTTTTTCAACAATCGGCTACGTACCACGAGTACTACATTCATATAGATCATACAACTTTTTTATTTTCATTTGTCGGACCAACCATCGCCAACTAATCGATCCAGCCGCTGGACCACATTTTTTATTCGGAGGCTCTCCGAAACCTCGCTAACGTTATCACGTTTTAATTTTTTCAAATTAAAATGTACACGCAATAAGTTCAACGTATGCTTAATGAACATCCCTTTTCTCCAAATCCCAAATAAATAATCTCGTAGAAAAAAAAACGGAAAAGCGACGTTTTTTTGACTCGTCAAAGTTGTGCCCTCCTTTATAATATTGAAATATTAGAAGAAATGGGTTTTGATAAAAAGAAAAGAACTCTTCGCAGCATCTGAATCGGTGAATTTATAGAGAATACATAAGGAGATAGAAACCATCATAGAAATTAGTTTTTAGTAATAAATAATTATAGTAATAATAATAATAATAATTACAGTAAGAATGAAATAATATTAATAATAGTAAGAAATATTTATTAGTTTTTAAGAAAGCGAAGATAATATTTATGCTCTACAGAATTTTTGCTGAATCAATGATCCGAGTGACAGTTCAGTGCATACTTTTTTTTAACTTTAAGGACGCGTTAATTAAATAAAATGATGTGAAAATAAGGCAAACGGTTCCGGGAAATTGAAAAGTCTATTTCTGTTAAATTCATTGCGGTCACGACTGTACAACGTTAAGAACGTTAGCGAGCATCAGCGGGACAATTCGAAACGAAGTGATGATGCTTGGAGAGACTCGTTCGAGTTTCCCACCCTTGCACCAGTGTTAGTCGAAGAAGCGAGAGAAAAGCGCACGGAGAGGATCTAAGGTGGGATAGAAAGAGAAAAATTGAGGCGCTGCTCCACCCCTTCGGGCACAGCTGCTTTTCCCTTCCTTCCTCTCGTTACTCATCCCTATCTCCTTTTGTACCACCCTACGGAGAGGATATAGGTGTCTACCCCGTGAGCTTCGGGCTCCTCTCTCGTGTACCAAAAACGTACGATTATTTGATCCACGAAATCGTCACTAAACTTTGATCTGAAGGCGAATATGATGGCCTTGGAACACATAGTGAAAACCATCTAGCACAACAATTTGTTAATTGTTTGGATATTTTTATAATTTGTAAAAATGCGCAGATTTTATTGTGTACAAATAATATCAATTTATCTTGATTTCTTTATGTGAAATGACACTCTATGATAGTTCTTATTTTATTGATATTGCGATTTGTTTTTATTTGATAATTTTGAAGCCAGGTAACAACGATAATTCGAGAAAGCTGTTTTCGAAGTTTCGTTAATGGAGTCAGGTTACTAACAATGTTCCCACATTGTTAGTAACCTGACTCCATTAACGAAACTTCGAAAACAGCTCGCTTTCGATTTTTTTAAAAGAAAATCGTGATAATAAATTTCTACAAAAATTAGGTATTTGGAAAGGTATCATCTTAAGGGGTTACCCCACTTGCGATTTGGAAAAAATCGATTTTTTTTATTTCATTTTTTTTAAGTATAAGTATCTGAGAATGTGTCCTGAAAATTTCAAGTCGATCCGAACAAAATTGACTGAGATATGAGCGTTGAAAGAGAAGAATCCGTTGTGTAAACGACCGGCTAATTGAAACTTTAAACGCGTTTTTCTCAAAATTGCATTTCTGAAGTCGGTGACCAAGATTACTCGAACACTAATGAACCGATCTTCTTGAAATCTTGCAGGCTTATTTAATACATAAAAATGTAGTCTTTAATCGTTCGATTTTTTTTCGAAAAAAATGGCCGTTTTATAGCCAAAAAACGGCCGTTTTTTTCGTTAAAATCGAACTATTAACTTTGACTGTCCGCCACTTTGTGAAAAATGAATATTTTTTAAAATCCTTCGATTAAAGACTAGTTTATACATATATTTGACTAAATCCAACAACCAATCCAACTAAATCCAATTAAATCCAATCCAACAATAACTAAGACCGCAATGTTGGTCACCGCAAACCGTGTATATAAAAACATTATTTCATTGACGGCCATTTGCTACTAAACAATGTAATATTTTTCAATAAAAAAATTACCGAAAGTTCTTCAAGATGTGTTCTTTAAGATGGTATATTGATCGATTAAAAAAGTTTTGTAGTTTTCTTTAAAAAAATTCATGAAAAAGGCCTTTTTTTGCGCTACAAGTGGGGGTTAGGCCTTAAGAACACTGTATTATTTTCGTGTAAAATATTTGGTATTTCTTTAGATAAGTTACCTTTCCGACAAATGAGCCTAACATTATTGTGTTGCTATTTTATCATTTATTGGGCTATAAATAATGATATTCAGTCGGGGAAAATTGAAATTCTCTCCCACCCAAAGTTAGGGGGTTTTGATGTTCGCGGAAACCCGTAATAAAATAGAGCATTTTTGAACATTTCGAAGCCTATATTAGGTTTTTTTGGGTTTTTGAAAAATTCTAAATTATTCGGAAAAGTCACTTATCTAAAGAATTACCAAAAAATTTAATCAAAACGTCTTTTGGTGTGCGCAATGCTCTTGTGAACCATGTTATCTAAAATAAAAAAATCCAACACATTTCGTTAGTACATTAGTTTATTCTATGAATAATCGAAGGAATTTCCGGAATATCAAATTAAAACTACGTGGCGCCTGTTCAAAGAGAGTCTTGCTTTTTGCGAAACAAAATGGACATTTGTCGTTCATCAAATAGAAAGTATACATTGGGAAAAAAATCCTTTGATTAAATACTACATTTTTACATCTAGAAAAAGTCCTCAACATTTTATAAAGACCAAAGCAGTAGTTTTCGAGATATTTTGCTCACCAACTTTGAAGACGTACTTTCGAGAAAAAAAAAACCCGTTAGAAGTTTTGAACGACGCTCCGAGCGTTCCAACGAGCGTCAACACAACAGCATATAAATCTGTCAATTTTGATCCGATAACTTTGGAATTTCCAGGGAACATTTATAAGATGATTTACCGTCAAAATGTATTGGTTTTGAAAAAAAGTGATTTCTCGACTTTAACAACTAGGCATAACCTCTCAAGTCGATCGGATCAGAATCGGAAGATTTTTAACAAACTATAATAATACCTTGGTTCACAGCAAGTACCATTCAAGAATTTTTTCATCAACCCACAAGTTTCACAATGTCAATATTATTCTCAACAAAATGCTAATTAAGCAACTTTGAGATGTAAAGAAATAGATCAGCAACCGCCGCGTTCTTTCGCATTCAATAAACTTATTTAATCAGCGCAGTGGAAACGTGAAAAATCAACGAATGCAGAAGACCGGCAAGTACACAACGCTGCAAAAATTAATTAATCGCGTTTTCACGAACTTCAGAATCCACGTGTACGAACTTACAAGCAAGTAAACTTGTCGAGCGTGCTTCTCGCCGCGTTATACTTTCGACATTGAAGACTTCGATTAATTAGCGAAAATTTGCGGGCAAGAAAGCAATTTTTCCCTCTTCCGTTTAGCCTTTATCGCAGCCGTGAAAAACTTTCTTTCGCTGCACCTATCCATTGAAGTATTCGTGGCAGAATATTTTAATTGGAAATTAAGCGAACAAATCAATTCAACGAGACGCCGTTCAATAAATAACGAAACTCGGCAAGTGCCGAGATTTCGCGAAGGTTTTTCCGTAGCTGTCTAAACGAGTCAATGATTTATTTTTAATGTGCCCTCGTCCGTTCACCCCGGCACTGTTTGAACGTATGCAAAAGTCTTCAAACGCAGCTCGTATACGGCTAAACAGCCCTGCAAACTGATCCAACCCTCTTGAAAATTGCGAGTGCAAAAGGAGCGATCGGTAGGGTAGGTGAACAAAAAAAATCACGAAATAAAGACCTATCCCGTGCTGCCATTACGCGCTCGTGTCTGTCATACTTCGGGGTCAAGATAGCCTCCCAACTATTATAGTATACATGGAGATGTCGTCGTCGTCGTCGTGAGGCCATCGCAGCCATTAGCTGCACTCTTCACCTTATAATCCAAGTCGTTGCGCCAGATGACCCCGAGGGCGCGATGCAGTCTGACCGGAACTCCGTAACCAGTTGGAGAGAAAGAGAGAGAGAGAGAGAGAGAGAGAGAGAGAGAGAGAGAGAGAAAGGACCACGAGACTCGTGGGTACTGTTCATACTGGATGCAATTCGTTGCCCGCCTCGAGAAGGCGCTCAGGGGCCATCGAAGAAGACCTCTGCGAGGAAAACCTGATCGTGTACGCGAACCTGATGGATGAAGCGTGTCTCAATATGCTCCGTACTATTTGTATACCCATGTACGGGAGTTATTACTATGAAGGTATGAAACGCCGCGGTAAATTACGATCGTCATCGAGATTCGACGAATCGATAGTGGCAGGCTCTTTCAATCTTTATGTAGGTATACACGATATCGGCAGTGATGCGAAGAACGGTTTGAGACTGTTTTTTTTCTATTCAATTATCAATTGTGGAGACATGATCAAGCAGGCCTTACTTTTAGCCCTCCAATTTAGGCCCCATTGCTGCGTAATTATGGAGTGTAACGATGGCAGTCATTATGAAGAGTAGCCTGATGTCAGAAGAATAAGATCTCATATACCTTGGAAAAAATGCATCGTTTTTCTTATTGGCCTAAATAATGTATCCACATTTGGAGGATTATATGGTTGGAGGGCGTATTCGGACGTATTAGGACGTTGAACAAGTTCTCGCTGTCTTCCACCAGATGGCGTTATCAGAACTGCGTGCGTACAGTTTATGGCCTTATATACGCGATTTCACCGATTTTCGAAGGTACTTTTCTAGACGCGGTTAAAAAAAATGACGAACATATTGACATTTTTTTAAAGGAAATTTTTGCACATGGTTAAGGATATTTAAGGAAATGAGAAATATTAACAAATGGCGGAGATACAACGTAATAAAGCAATGTATTTTTTTTTCGCGGGTGTCTAAAAAAATGAACATATTTATAATTGCATAATGAATCTATCTTCAGTGTGAACCAACAATATTATCTTTTTAAATTATTACAATAAAAATTCGAAACTTTAGATTGTTTACTTAATTTTCTGTCGGTATTTTATTTTTTATATTTTTTTGTGTCATTGAAATTTTTGTTTCTGTGGTTCACACGATAGGCAATGATACTAAGAATATGTTGTAAAAAATTCTGATCTGAACCTTCGTTCAAGAGTTAGAACTTTCAGAAGGTTCAAAAAAGTGAATTGTGGAAAAACGGCTTTGTAGTTGGCGGTCGGGCGCGCCGCGCGGTATCTATTATCTAGCTCTAAATGCTGTAACTTCAACAATTTTTGGAGTTTTTCAATTTTGTAAAGCTTAAAATATTCCAAACCGTTCAGGCTAATGGAATCAAAAATTGGAAAAAAAGCAAAAATTATGAAATTTTTCGCGTATATAAGGCCTTAAGATGGTAACGCTTCTATAAAGAAGTACTATAAGCAAGCATGAAAGTCAGTGTATGTCATGTCGCCCGAGTGTAAACAACATTTTTTTATAGTATCGAACATGTCAAATTTCTTGCCAAAAAAGAGTATTCGCGAGGCATTTTACTGCACTACTTTATAAGAAAAAAATCTCCACCTGAAGCACACAGAATTCTTGATGAGACTTACCATGCTCTGTCGGAAGCAACATGCAGAGATTGGTTTAGACGCTTAAAAAATAATGATTTTGATGCGTTGAATTGGAGGAATTACTTGATGAAAACTCATGTCAGATGCTACCTGAACTTGCAGAATCATCCGGAGTCGATCACGCAACAGTTTCGAAACGTTTGAAAACATTAGGAATAATTTTTTTTTAATAAAGCATTAACTTTCACGAAAAAAACAGCGAGAACTCATTGAACATCCCAATATAATCATCCCGAGAATAATATGGCCTGAACAAAAATAGTTTTGAAACTTTAAACGCGCTTTTCCTGAAACAATGTTTCCAAAATCGGACGGAATCGTAGCACCTACTATTTTCAACCGATTGACTCTAAACTTTAACTGTATCTTCTCAGATAGATTTTCTAGCAAAGTACACACGATTTTTACGATCGATCAACAATTACAGTTTTTGTAAACACCCTAAGGCCATTTTTTGTCCAAAACGCGACTTTTTCTTTAAAACGGTGCCTAATTTGCAAAAATCAATATTTAGTGATAAACGTGTTTATTTCGCTCGCATAACTCATACTGAAAAAGGCGGTTTCTATCTACCGGTCACTGAGCCGCCATTTTGTGTTTTGTTGGAAAACAAAATAATCAGTTGAGTATTTACAGATATGTAAAATAAACTTTATTTCACAAACTTTGCTTTTATCGGTATTTTAAAAAGAATAAAAAAGCCTTCTTGTCCGATTTGAGGCCGTAAAGGAACAAGATCACGGCAACAATTTCTTATTTCGATTGTTTCATTATGGACTTTACGTTTGATTGTCGGTGTCTCGAAGCTTAGAAAATTCTGTGAGCTGATATGCCACGATGGCGATGAAAGACAAAACGCCGAGGGGGTGGAAGATCGAACAGCCGAGTGCGATCAACGCTTTTGCGCTAGCGGCAGGTTAAAAGGACAAAGATCAAAAGCATCCAAGAATACATACAGATCTGGCATGAATCGTGACAAATGCTGATTCGCCAATCTATACCTGTTGAAGACTGAAAAGCCTAGGTTCTGACATCTAGTGCTGTATCTTCTCTCACATCAGCAGTTTCTATTGCAACTGCCGATAAAACTCGTTAAAAGCTGTCTCCACAGGTTTTCATGATTTTCAGCGTTCAATCCTGTACATCTAAAGCTGTTTTTTCTCTATACTGAAACTCCAAGCCAGTGTCTGCTTCCTCGAATGGGAGACTTTGTAAACTATAGACAAGTCAAACGAAAACCTCCCACGAACACAGTGGTTGAATGATATGTGATAACACGATTGAAGGCGAATCAGACGAATAGACACGGTGATACCGTTGTGGGAATCGAATGACATCTGGATCAACGAAAGCAGAGCTATCCACGCATAACCTGTACGTCATCAACTTTCCAAAAGCCCTTGGGAAATAGGCAAACATCGGTATGGGAATGCTAATCTTGAGCCCTGTACACGTGAGAGTAAAGCGGGATAAAGATATACGACCAGTGGCTTGGTCAACGTGTTCGTGACCCAGGAATCAATCCCTGACCCTTCGAGTGGCTCTCGTGACGCGAGATCTGTTTCAGTCCTCGTTGATGTACATGCGCTGCGTACCGGAAACTCGCGGATCAACTTCAGACCAGTTTCGCTCTTGACGCCGTCCCAAGTTAGCCTGCACATACATTTACGACTAGGTCAATGGAAACTCAACTGGAGACTGTTGATTCAAGCAGCGTTATGAAATGTTCCCTCGTTAAGGCGCTACATTTACCTTGAGGCCCGAAAAATAGCGACATTCCGAATTTTTGTCTGGCAAACGGTTGGTGATGAAGAAACATATTTTTCTTAACACACATGTACATATATTGAGACTCTAAAAAAAATACAGAAAAATAACAAAAAAAACCGCCTGCAGATGACGACATTTTTTCGCGACGTTTGGCGGTGGACGATTTCCAGCTCAAACGGTCCAGCCGAAATCTAAAAACCAAACGGCTTATTCAAGCTAACAATAAACACGAGTCGTTGACGATCGTCGATTTCTAAAATCTTTATTGTTAACAATGTGGTGACATATCGAAACTCCAGCATACAAAATCTATTTGAAAAATCGACACTTTGACGTAACTATTAAAAAATGAAGATCGATTCTTGAAAAGTGAGATCGTCAACGACTTGCAAATGTTCCTACTCGTATCTCCTGTGAATTAGGAAACAATCCATCAAGTGGTTCTCGAGATATCATGTCCACCGAGTTCGAAAACAGTGTTTCGAGCAAAACGCGTTTAGAGTTTGAAGTAGCCGACTGTTAGAAGCTGCAGCACGTTCAATTTTAGGAATATGTCAATGAAATTTTCAGGGAATACAGCTAAAAAGTGATACTATCGAATAAAGATATTGTTGGAAAATGCAATTTCTTGACCCACCTCGGTGGTCCGTTAATGTTCAACGGCGAGTTTGGGGTCCAACTGTTTCCATTGGATTACCAGGTACTTCTCCTACTACAGGTATCCCACTGATACCGGATTTCCGTAGCGAGCGCGTGCTAACGACGTTAACATTGGAGCAAGTTTACATGCGACACCCGGTCATCCGGCAAGTCGGGGTCAACCTTTCGGCCCGTACAACTATACATCTCAATGGTACGCGCGTCTGTTCTTCGACATACCGGATGCGCCCTTTCGCTTCTCAGGCCTGTACAGGCCTTTTTAGACGATATCTGCGAAACTTCACTTCCCTGTATACATTTTTCCATTCATTGAATTCTCGTTTGACGCGACTTGGGGCATGAGAGACAGGGAGAGAGTTACGACGAGTTTGGTACCCGGGTGGAGCAACGAGTTTGCGGATATTCATCGACTCGGACACAAGATGGCCCTTGATGAAGAGGTCGCGCGCGCGCGACTCCCGATGACCCCGCAGGGATCCATGACCCGTTACACCCCAGCTACAAACTCGATGATCGTGTTTGATCTCGTTCGACTTCTTTTTTTTTGGTATCCATTGGCCTGTGAGCCTGGATATAGACGTACAATATGCCCGGAAGTAGGTGCTCAATGGGATCTGTGCCGTAGATCACATGTGTCCAACGTTCAAAGTTTCTTGGTGATTTCTATGCGGTGACAGGTCCACCGGCTTGTGACCCTGGCCCCATGACCCAAATGAACAACTTGTCAGCTAGTTACGTTTGTAAATATACCTGCGTACGTTCACGAAACGCCTGGATAACAAAACGGCGGGATCAACAAGATCCAAGACGTCGAAGGCGCCGGTTGAGTCGTTTTGATTCTTAGGAGCCGTTCGTGAATACTCGGATTAGCGTATCGGTTGTGTATTAAAAAATTGTACACGGAGATCGTTACGACGGATAGCCTATCGGCCACATCTACACGAACGCTTATAACTGTTCAACGACTAAGCTTTTCGGCAAAAAGCGATGGGTCGTCACGATAATTACTTCCGGCCAGTTTCCGGATTCTCTGGTTTATTAACGGCTCACACGGTGTTTTTTTCCGCTTGTCCGGTTCCTTTTGTGCTTGGCAAGTTCAGCAGCTAGTGAGAGTTTGACGAGTGTAATATTTTCTTCTACGTTTGTGCGATGGTTTCGCTCTTCGGGGGGTCGATGTACCCGGCAGAAACTCAAAGACGAAATATGTGCTGGTACATTAAGGGGGAAGATATTAGGCGAGTAGAAAAAGGCTGATTTTCATGAATTTTTTTTTTAAAGAATGATTTCTTTACCTTCCTTTGAGACTTAGGGTATGTTTTGTTACTACTTTTGGCTGTTACATGGTATTTTTTAAATCGTTAATAGTGGCGAAGGTAGGTCACGGTCTCCTAAATGGGTTGCGGCGGATGTTGTCAGACGTAGCGTCGGCGGGAGTAATCGGAAAGAAACTAACAAGGATTTTTCTTTCATTGATACTCATACGCAGAATATGAACCAAGAAAAAGTGAGAAATGTTGAAAATCGATGAAATGGTACGCTTTGAAACAGAAATGTTGAAATTTTCGAAAAAAAATCGCTACATTTTGCAATAAACAATACTCCTTTTTATAAAAAAAAAATGGGTCATATTTTCAACAATAAGGTTACAAAGATTTATACCGAATTTCATCAGAATCGCACAATTAGTCCTTTAGCTATACGTCACGCCAGTTTTGAAAATGCAATTTAGAAGACCGTGTCGTACCTCCGAAATTTTTAGAGATTAATAAAAACAAAAATACCATGTAACAGCCAAAAGTAGTAAATCAGCATTTTTTCCTTCACCTAAAGGTGGTTCCCCCCTTAATATCGCATGAGTTTATGTGTCCGCATGTATTACGTCTCACAGTGGGGGCAACCTGTCTACAATCGACGTTTCCAGAATCTCCTTCCATACCCCCGGTAAATTTTCCCAGAGGTGTACGTTACTCCCGGATTTATTTGCATAGGCCCGACGATACACAGAGGTTTCTAACGAAGCCGTCTATGCGGGCGGCTTCAACCACAGTAAGTAGGCATGTGTGTTCAGCTTATTAACGATTTTTTTAACCGATCAAGGGCTAACCCAACGGGATTTCGTGAAAAAAATATATTGTTCGTTGATTGTTTAAGTCATTTGGAATTTTGTTATTCTTTCATCGAATCGTTATCGACAATTCTCAATTCATTCCGAAACGTTTTGCGATTTTTTTTCATGCAAGAAACGGAACGTACTTTCCAAAAATGTTGGGCGCTTTAAAAAAACTTCATTTTTTTATGACAGTATGGGTAAAGTGGGTAAACGAATAGGATAGCGTGGGTAAATTAAATGTTTGAAGTAAAAACCAAGCTTGTTTCACTCGTATGTGTATTTTTTACTTAAAGGCTTACACCTCATTGAAATATTAGAAAATATCAACTTTTAGGTTTGACGGATTTTCGAAATATAACATTCCTTTTGGAATGTATATTTTCGATTTTTTTCGAATATTCGACCTCCAATTCGAATTTTCGATCTCCAATTTTCGAATAATATTTTTATATCATTCGAAAATTTCAAGTGGCTCCGTTCAAAATTGAGGGAGGTATGGGCGTTTATAAGTAGATTTCGTAAACTGGCGAACTTTAAGGGGGCCATCCCACGTGACAGCATTTTGTTCCCTTTTTTGGGAATTTTTTTTTGTGAACCATTAAAAGATACTATTTTTTAATTTTTATCACACATTTATTAAGATTTTTACATTCCCCCAGAATTTAACCAAGCAAAAATAACGAGTTGAATTGACTTTGCACCGTTCGGAAGACTCTCATGTGTAAAAAAGTTGGTTGACGGCTGCCATGATTCCGGAGGTCTTACTCATCTGAAAATAAAAAAATCAAACGGCATATTAATTTGTAGACCTGAGGCTATTGTCGGAACTAGAGTAATGTCAAACTATCGAAAATTGAATTTTAGTGCGGTTTTCAAAGTTAAGTTCCAAGTTTCGTCACTTTTTTCGACTTTTTCGCACAAAAAAATATGGCAGATATCAGTAAATATTCTAGTTCAGATGAGAACTATAGATGTGCTGACTGTACCATAAAAATTAGAGCGAAATCCGTTCAATAGTTTTTGAGATATCATGGAAGCCAATTTGAATAATACAGTTTTGAGAAAAACGCTTTTGATAGTTCAAGTCGGATTTGCACAACGAAAATGTTGACTCACCATTAGTCTGCTATGTCGGGTCCATATCATACGCACACATAATTTACAATTTGTGAAAAAACAATTTTTTCGATATTTTCAACCTGTCACATGGGATGATCGCCCTAAACGCGTTTTTCTCACAATCGGTGACTACGATATTTTCAAAATCACTGCACCGATTAACTTCAAATTTTACAAACTTCTTTTACATATCAAAAACCAGCGCTTGAACAAAGGTAGTTTTTTTCGATGCGTAGTTTTTTTTATAAAAAAAAGTCGTTTTTTCATCGAAAATCGATACTTTCCCTTTGAACAGCGACCATTTTTCCAAAAATCAATATTTTATTGGATCCCCCGTCCAAGCACTAGATAATTTTATGCAAAAAGGAAATGCGATCGATTTTTTCATTTCGGATGATTTGTTCTGGAGCAGCAGTGGTCACCGGGACGGACGTTTATCAAACATCCGTACAAAAAAAAGTATCCATTACATTTATAGATATTTTTCGATACAAAAATTGTAAAAGATACTTAAAACCAATGTAAAATGAAATAAAAAATAAGAATAAAAATAAACTAAAAAATAAAGAAATAAAAAAAATTAAATCGAAAATTTACGCACGTTTTCCGAGAGAAAAATCACGAAAATTCTTCTTTTTTCCGACCACGAGCTAGGTGATAGCCGTTTAAAAATGGCTTTGAGATTATTTCGCACAAGCAACTATTCATCCACGACGTTTGTTTATTGGCGAAATTTTTCTATGTCATAACTACGTTAAATTAATTGAATAATCATGACTTATAACGTTTTGAAGCACGATGCCCTTGTTATATAAAAAATTGCTAAGATGTTCCGCATAATTTATCCATGTCCATAAATACATATGTATGTATATACGAGCGCAATATTTTTCCCCCGAGAGTTCAGCGGTTCGCGACCGAATCTTTCCGGAATTTTTCACCGGGCGGATTTACATGCGTATAACAGGGGCTTAGTTGGTCGTAAAAAAGCAGCGCGTATGCCACATATTCTTCCCTCTCGAGCGCGAACACTCCCGCGAACTTTCTCACTGTATGTAGCAAATTTTCGCGTTGTGGAGAGAGCAGCGAGAGCGATGGCCGCGCTTTTTTCCCCCCTTACTCTTCTCATACCTCGTCATATGTAAAATGCCACGTAAATATATTTCCGGCGCAATTCCGTCCTCTTTGCCGCGTAGATACGACCACGTGCCTCGTTATTCCGGAATACGTATCCACTATTTATGCATCCTATCATTTGATGTGAAATTATTTTTGTACACCTATAAATACGAAGGACGTAAGCTTGGCATAATGAAAAAAAATATATATAAATGGTGAAAGCTAATATTGGGAGAAGAGAAAGAAATCAAAACCACATTTGGAAATACCAAAGTGTTAAGAAGATGAGTAAGCAGCCGAGACCAAAATATATAGAGGGATAAGAATAATGACATTTGTTACTCAAATTAGTGACTAAAAAATTTCGAATTTCATATTCATGTATAGTTAAAAACAATATTAGTGGCGAGAATTTTTTAACAATAAAGATGCATTTTTCAAAATATTTTCCGAAAAACTCTACCGTGTTTAGAAGTTCCATGACACTTTGGTTCTTATCGAGAGGTTTTTATCGACTTTTTTTCAATTTTCAGCAATCTCAACAATTTTCACCCGTTGACGGCATTACTGAAAAATCTTGATTTTTCTATTAAGGGGAGATATACATCTAGGAGCCGGAAAAAGGTCATTTTTGTGAATTTTTTCACGGAAAACTATTTGAAATTTCGGATTGAGGTTTTAATTGTCTAAAAGTATATACATTCAAAAATATGTTTAATTTTCTTTATTTAAAAATATCAAAAATATAAAAAGATATTGTAAATACGATCCTTGGAGCGTCGTAAAAAAATATGCGGCACCCACTGGCGTTTCTTCAAAAATCATCTGAAAAAAAAACCAAAAAGATTATTAAATTAGATACTATAATCTAGTACTCGTCATAGCCGATATTGAAAAAATCGATTTATGACAAAATAGCGGACGTTTGAACATAAATAGTGATTTTTGGGCCAAAAATTAGTTATTATTTTGCCTATAAAACAAAAACTAATTAACGGAAAAAAATCCTATGACAAGTATTAGACAATGGTGTATAAATACAAAAAACCTCAAGGCAATCGGTTCATTGGTTTCCGAGAAATTTTGGGTACCGATTAAAAAAACGCGGTTTTGAGAAAAACGCGTTTAAAAATTTGGAAATGAATAAATCATGAAATTTGTCAAATTACATGGAATCATCGATACCAGGTCCATAGTGTAGGTCTTCTACGGTCGACGGAATGTTCATAAGCTTCTAAATCCTCGACCTCGACCATCTAGATGTATATCTCTCCTTAAGATTGATTCACGGGATTCAATTGATTTTCGAAAAATGAGATCAATTGAAATGTAAAAATAAATCAAAAGACTTTTTTTTCAAAGACGGAAGACGGAAGACGGAAAAATTAAATCAATTAAATTAAATAAAAAAATCGAGATGTGAAATCTTGATTTTTCGATCAAGATTGATTCAATCAAGATTTTTTATCAAAATCGATTGTTGCCCATTGTCTGATCAGTAAACTTTTGGCAACCTAGCACATTTGATGCTACGAGCATTGGCTTTGAAGGTGTCACAGTTTATCAACACCCAAGGGCAACAACACTTAACCTCCAAGAACGTATATTCAATTAAGGCAGACTTCTGCGGCCGGTAAGGGTTCTCCTCCATTTTTTTACCTGGCCCGAAAATTCAAAATAATTTGAGTTCTAAATGTGATTTTCCTCTGAAATACGTAGGGAAATAAATAAATATCGATTCTTTATCAAACGATACATATTTGAAAAAAATTGTTATCGGTAAAAAAAAGTCACCGAAAACAATTTTTTTGGACAGAGTTTACAACTTACAAAAAATCCGCCGTGTACTTAAATGTCAAATGTTATTATAAGGCTCAAAAAAAATGTCTGGTCAATCGATAAATATTTGGCGATGTAATATTAATTTATTCCAACCAATGTGTTACTACGAAAAAAAATTCATCATTCTGACCCTTCAAATTGGGCTTCCAGAAAGGGGTACCCCGTTAGTACACATTCGAGACACCGTCCGAGCCATTTGAGATTTGATGATAAATTGTATTTCCAGTCTGCACGTTTTTTAAATATGAATTTTAGGAATTCGCTGAATCATGAATAAGAAATCAGAAATAAAGTCATGTGGACTCTGAAAGCAAGAAAAAGAGGACGGATTTTTTGGATAACGAGAGTTGCTTGAACCGGCTCCGTCGGTCCAGCAAGTGCGCTTCATCATTCTCTGCGCGAATATATTTATTCGGAGTGTAGCCATAAAAGAAGTAAATATTATAGTGGGGTGAGTGACGCTGCTTAGTATGAGGCCGGTGTATGCACCGGCTCGATTTATTGTGCTCTGGACCTGTTCGTCGGTCAGAGGTCCAGCGGATGAGAACCGGACGTTGGTCAGCCGGTCCATGGGTCAGCGCGTGAGTCAATAGGCGTGAATACCTCGCCCTCCCCGTCGTCCAAAGAATCATCGTGTACGGAGTACACGAAGAATTGTATAGTGATGAGTCAATTTCAACGAAGTGTTTCGTTCCCACTGCGATACGATGGGTATTCCGAGACAATAGGACGATTAATCATCGATTAAAAATTTCGATACTGATCAACCCAACTAAGGCCATTGACGACATTGTTCGTTGGTACACTATTCACCGTCTCTTGACATCATTTGATGACTATCCAAATTAACCGGAGCTGTATACACTTTTGCTATCGCTAATACGTAACGAATAATTTCTCAATGATGGTGACGACGAAATATCCCACTTTCCCGAAATTCAGTCGGCACGGGTAAAAAATATTTTGAAAAGCACCGATGATTTCGCATACACATTTTAGGTGAACCGAATAAAATTCGATTTTCTTTCTTGTTAAGAGCTTATAACAATTGATTTATGAGCGGCTCACGTCATTGCCAATAGTAAACATTAGCGTAGCCAGCAGAAGAAAGGGTAGCAGCCCGGCCCCCCCCCCCCCCCCCCAGGAAATCCAGCATTCCTCAGAAAAAGTGATCGAAAATAATAATATACAAATAATTGATTAATTTTAATTGAGCTTCACCTAAGCAACCTAAAGAAATAATTTAACAAAACTTGAACTGTTTTCTTCGTGGTAATTTCTTAAGGAGAGAAGTCTAGTTAGAATTTTCAAAAAATCGATTTTTTTCCATTTTCTAAAAGTATAATATCTTACGAGTATTTTCCGACTAATTGAATGTAAATCAGACCATTATTCGCCGAAATACATAACTTTGAAGGACGCCGTGGACGCTGCATGCAAATCGTACTAAAAAATTTAATCTCGTTTTTCTCAAAACCATGTTTTCGAAGTCGGTGATCAATGTAACTCGAGAACGGCTTTACCGATCGGGTTGAAATTTATATCACTTCTTCTATAAATAGTTTTCCTCCGGATGAACGAAGACTTTTTTTGGACAATTATTTTTTTTTTATAGTTAATTTTTGTAAGTGAAATTTTGGTCAAAACAATACTTTTGACTTTCAACGTCCGCCATTTTGTGAAAAATGGAAATTTTTCAAAACCCTTCGTTCAACCGGAGCATTATATCATTAACTAAAGATTCCCTCCTGTTTTGTTGGTTTCAGATAATCCGTCACAGCGTGAGAGTGATCACCGCAAAACCTGTTTTTTTGCAGCGTCCTCGGCCATTGATACGTATCGGTTTATTTTGAAACATATTTCTTAAAAAGAATTATAATGTGTACATTAAATATATATCTTTTAAACGGAAGAACTTTTGTTGTAAATTATTTTATCGTTTGGCCGAAAAAAAATCGGAAAAAGGCCTTTTTTTTAACGTTCCAATTAGACCTCACTCCTTAATTGGTAGAAAAAGTAGCTATTTCATTACCTAAATTAAATGGATATTCGAATTTCACAATTGAGTTAACTGTGTGCAAAAGCAATGCATTAGATTTTCCGGGCGATAAACAACCAGAAGAATACTGGACGATCAACATTTACTGTCAAGTAATATAGAACATAATTGTAAATCTAAAACGTCGATTTGAGAATCTACCGTTAGCTTATGCAGTTCATGAATTCTTTAAATTGGATTTGACGAACGGAGAGGATCTCATCAATAATTATCGAAAAATCTTAATAATTGATACGTTAGCCTTAAAAGCTGAAGCGATGATCATGAAAAGCACACTTTCATTTAAAAATGATGAAATAAATGCTGGCAATTTGAGGAAGCATATTAAGGGCTCTTCTCACTTTGGACGCTAAAAAAGGCTATTTTCATGAATTTTTTTGATGGGTTTATATTATAGATATTAATATAAAAGTTATTACACTTAATATATCACTTTCGAAATACATTTTTTTTAAATTGATTCAGTTAAGTCACTATTTATAGAGGATAATGGCACTTAATAAAATGCCCTAAAAAGTTCGGAAGGATCATCCAAAACAAAAAAAAAAATCAAACGGATTTAGATTCAGTATGGCTATAGCGCATATCATATGACTTTTGATATATGCCAGAATAACAAAATGGCGGATATTTTTCGAAAAAACAAAAAAAACGTATTTTCACCGTTTTTGACAACAAAAAAGTAAATATCAAAATTTAAAGAAAAACCTCGATGTGCGCTATATCTATAGTTGTAAAGAACAAACGGTTAAAATTTTATAAGGATCGGTTAAATAGTTTCGACGATTTTATCAACAAGCCGTCGAAAAACGCTGTTTCGAGAAAAATGCGTTTAAAGTTTGTTTGGGTTACACAAATTCATTAATTTAAAAAAAATTTATTTCAAAAGTGTATTTATTAAGTGTAACAACTTTTATATCAATATTTATACAATAAACCTATCAAAAAATTAATGAAAATAGCCTTTTTTAGCGTCGAAAGTGAGAAGACCCCTTAAAAAGGAGTACTGCGCTAACTTGTATGAACCTTTCCAAGCAGCATTAGTACCCTCAGTGAGCTCCGCCGGTTGTGAGCGGAGCTTTTCTGCCGTGAGGCGGATAGAAACTCGGCTCAGAAGCAGAATGCTTCAGGAACGATTGGCTCACATATCACTGCTGAACATAGAGAATGACATTGTCAAAAAAAATCTAACTAAAAACGTGTTGACCCGAAGTTCAGGAAAAAAATATAAAACCAACACCAATTTTATTGAGTACCTACTGAGAATAAAGTTTACCCCCTGCTACTTAGATTAAAGAATGATGAAAAACCAGTTAATTATTTCTTGAGCTATTGCAAGAGCTTCATACTTATATTCACATGACGTGTGATTAAGGCTTCATATTTTATGTACGTTACGTGATTATCGACTATCATGTAAATATTATTTGAAAAAAAGATTATCAACAAAACCACATTCTATCAGACCTAGGGCTAGGCCCCCCAGAAAAATGCTGACTTCGTCAATAGTAAAGACTGCAAGAGATACTCTCTATAGAGAATTCTCATACAGGAGGTGAGTTCCTAATGCCTGTTGTGACGAAATCCACGGGACAAGATCGCAGTTATGTTAGTTGCATAAGATCCGAACGTTACAAAGTTCTGAATGACGGTCCATCCATCGTTTCAGAACTAATAGCCATGTGTGTCTGCACACAGATATGCTCCAGATGACTGAATACGATTGGATAGTTGCTCACCGCAAACCCGAAGAATGATACTTTGCAGCGCTCTTTTCGAGAGGAGAGACACATAATTGTCTCGCTCAGAACACACACACGCACATACGCATATATATATATATATATATATATATAGAGAGAGAGAGAGAGAGAGAGAGAGAGAGAGAGAGAGAGAGAGAGAGAGTTGGAGGAGCTTCTCCCAATCCGGAAGCCACTCTCGTTGTCAGTTTCCGCATCTAGGACAATGGTACGCCGCACCGTGTTCTGGAGCACGCATTCTCTTGCTATCTACAGATACGTGTGTATACTATAATACTCCGGATCGCGCATGGGGATATTCCTCCGCTGGATCTTGCTGCTTTGGCAACCCGGAAGAAATATGCCCTTAACCGTTTCCCCATTATACCATCCGGAGCTGATCGCTCTACAGGGGTTGAACTTATTTGGCCCGATCGGGAGGGGGTCAAAAATTTGGTGCTATATATATATATATATATATATATATATATATATATATATATATATATATATATATATATATATATATATATATATATATATATATATATATATATATATACATACATACAGGGTGTCCCTCTTATCTCTGCCACCCGAAATAAGTCGGTAATTATCGACGTCACAAAAAAATATTTCAGACAAAAGTTGTACGGTGTGAAAGGGGACAACAAATGTGACCATTTTTTTTATTTCGGTGGAGGTGCTGACACACAGTGATTTACCTCCATTTTTTTAACATAGAATGGTACATTTTTGGTCAACCAAATGGTCAACCAAATTCTATTAAAAAAATGGTACATTTGTGGAAAACGACCTTGACCCCCTCATGTTTTTTATGCGGCTTGAGGTGCTCCACAAGATGGTTGAAAAAAATGTACCTTTCCATTTTTTGAATAGAAAGGTACATTTTCATTTCCACTTTTTTAAGTGGAGGTAAAAACTTTTAAGCGGAGGTGAAGGTCACCCCAACTTTTTAAAGTGGAGGTGACCTTCACCTCCACTTTTTTCACCAGGTGAAGGCCACCTCCACTTTTTCAAGGGGAGGTGACCTTCACCATGCATCAGCGCCTCCACCAAAATAAAATAAAAAATTGGTCGCATTTGATAACTCCCTTCACACCGTACAACTTTTGTCTGGAACATTTTTTTTGTGACGTCGTTCGGTGTAATCACCGAAATAACTCGGTGATTACACCGAGTTATTTCGGGTGGCAGAGATAAGAGGAACACCCTGTATATACCAATATGCATATGTATATGGCGCACCTTATAGGTAGAAAACCCGAGCACACCGCAGGGAGAGCGCCACACGGTATAGCAAGACACGAAAGCAAGGATTCACACGTACATGTGTATAGGAGTAAGCTAGTGCGAGATTCTAGTGAGAGTTGATGTATCGAAGCTCCGAGGGAAGAGGAAATGTGGTAAGAGAGGGGTGGGGGACAAATCCCGAAAAAGGATGTGAAGGGGTGACTAGTTCGAGGGATGCTGCGAAAATGTTCTCACGGTGAGAAGATCACCTGTATCCACTGTGGAGGAACATCCCTAGCATATGTGTGTATCTGTATGTATAGAAATATAGGTGTATGATATTCTATACGTACAACCTTTTGAAGCCTCCATCCGGCCCATCGAACGAGCTATATCCGTATAGTCTGCTTCAGAGATAGATTCGGATCACCAAAGTTAAACCTCTACTCCCCTGAGGTACTCGTACGAAATACTTATGTAGGTTTTCGCCGAGTATCAGGGTGATTGTGATAGATATACGTCGATTGAATGGATCATAATCTGTATGTACGATGTATCTCGTACAATTGGCAAAATTCTTGTTCGGAGCCCATTCTTTCGGACGACTATCTCTATGCAAAGAAATTCGATCTTTATTTTAAAAATTTGATGATTTCGTTTTTGTGAGGACGAGTGCGTTTATTTAAAAAAAAAAAACACTTTGCTTGAGAAATAAGCAAGTGCTTGCACCCAAAGTAGAGCCCAATTATTCTTCTATTAATTATTTTTTCAAGGCAATAAATATCGGCTGGGCGTAACGTTTAGCTCCAAGTGTTTGAGATTGCTTTTACTTATTTCGGATCAACGTTGAGAATGGAATCATAACACCAGCTATGATTTGCTGATTTTTTATTTAAAAAAACCAAAATTTCCGTCATTGCCGTAGCTATAATTGTACGTTGCCGTTTTTTGTTTGTATGAGATTTAGTATTTCTTAAGCCCCCGAATATAAGTAAAAATTTCGCCTAAATTATATTTTTTGAACAATCGCCATTTTATGAAGATTTTTTTAATCGAATAACGTTTACATACAACGAGAACTACATTTATATAGATTATCAAACTTTTTTTTTTCAATTCGGTTGGCACACAAGTATTGCGCACATAAGTCTGGAACTTTGAGAGCTCATTACTTGTGTGGCAACCAACATTTTGCAGATCAACCATTTTCAAGTTATCGATTCGGCCGTTGGACTACACTTTTTTACAGAGTTTCTATTATATCTCTATAACGTTGTTAATTTTTTATTTTTTTAAATATATATTTACACGCAATAAGTTCAATGTATGCTTAATAACATACCTTTATTCCAAATCCCAAATGAATAATATGATGGAAAAAAATAGGAAAAAACGATCTTTTTTGGCCCGTCACAGTGATGTCCTCCCTTGGTCGCCATCAGACTTTGCCGTTTGTGTACACTCTGGAGGCCATCGTTTTTATCGCAAATCAATCCAATTTGGAGATTACTCAGAAAACACGTTTTCTTTCTATATGAACCTAACTCTAACCAAAAAATTGAAAATTCCATTTTTATAAGTGTCTAAACCAAAGTGTACAATTTTTGCCATTATTTTATAAAAAAATTTTGCTATAAAAATATACTTTCAACAATTATATTACCCGAAATTTAGCTTCATATAGAGCGTAATCATACGAAGAAATTATCACTTTATAAAATTGTAGGTTAGAAACTTTTTGAGCTGGAGTGTACACAAATTGAAAAAAGTCGTTTCGGGAAAAACGCTCTGGAAAAAAAAATACCGAAAACCAAAAAATTCAAGACAGTAGTGGATTATTGATACACCTTTGGGAACATATTCTGATTCAAGAATATGTTCCCCAAGTCAAAAAATCGATTTTTTTTAAATTCCACAAATTGTTAGCAAAACTCAATTCAAGAATATTCTCCCAAAGACGTACCAATAATCCATTACTGCCTTGAATTTTTTGTTTTCGGTATTTTTTTCAAGAGCGTTTTTCTCGAAACGACTTTCCTGCAATTTGTGTACACTCTAGCTTAAAAAGTTTCTAACCTACAATTTTATAAAGTGATAGTTTCTCAAATTAGTTAAAAAAGTTAGTTAAAAATCAATTTTTTGACTCATCTAAACTGGTTTCTACCTTAATTGTTAAATATTCGGGTTCGTGAAAAAAAAAAAACCATCAACTCTATCATTCGAGGGAGTGAAAAAACTCAAGCGATCATACGGTCCACGATATCGACGTGTCCGTTCGGTGCCTCTTTGCGAACGAATCCGGCAAAAGCATGGGAAAGCTGAGCTACACGCTGTGTCGCAGCACAGCTTTCGTTTCGTTTGCACATCGCACATAACACACGGACAAACACAATGCGCGGATCACCCCTTCGACCTGCCGTATGGGGTGCTCTTCTTCTCCCCACCAGTCTGTTAATTTTAATTTCCTAGCAAAATCCCGCCTTTGTCGAGGAAAGAAGGCAAAAGAAGGAGAGAGAAAGAGAGGAGCATCACACGAGTTTATGCGTGAGGAGAGAAGCACTCGGTGCGAGGGAAGAAAAAGCACCACGGCATGTGGGCTACATGGTTTTTCCACGCGCATCCATCCCTTTTACATTTTAATTTCTCCCCTTTTGCGACGGCTTTTCAAAGGTTCGCTCTCCCTCTCTCTTTCCCTACGCACCACGATGAGGTCGCATCCCTTTAACATTATAATTCTTTCCCTCTCCCTCTTCGTCTCTTCTCTCTCTCTCTCTCTCTCTCTCTCTCTCTCTCTCTCTCTCTCTCTCTCTTCTCTCTCTCTCTCTCTCTCTCTCTCTCTCTCTCTCTCTCTCTCTCTCTCTCTCTCTCTCTCTCTCTCTCCCTCTCTGTCTCTGTGATTCTCGCCGTACAACACATATGTCTTCTCTCGCCTCGTTTATTTCTGATTTTTTTACCCGATCTGTTCCCCTTTGCCACGAATATAACGTACCGATTTTTATAGAAGGAGAGAAATTTCTAAGGAAATGTTATGCCCTGACCTGGAATCAATGCAAAACCGTTGAACGTCAGTTCGGCTCTCGAGCTCGCGTAAATTTCATCTAGCAACATCGTACACACGTGTATATATGCACATATGTAAATGTGTGTGCCAGAAGAAATACACACAACACCACCTTATGTACATATCAAATTAACACACGGTATATGTACCTGCCTAAGTGATATTCTGGTTGGGCGGATTATCGATTTCGTCTCAAAAGCCTTTTCCTATCGATGAAGCGCGGCTTCGCCGCATATATATCATGGGGTACCTGCCCGTCTACACCAAATATACTTTCGATCGTCTATATACATATCCTGGCATACATTAACGGTCTCTCGCGTGACACAAGGTGAACGATTCGCGAGCTTCATTTGGATCGAAGAACCCGAGAGGTTTGCAACCGCGAGGCTCTCGTAAAGGCGACCCCTTGGTGGATTTTCGCGTCACGAGAGGTGCAACGGAAATTTGCATTGTACGAGACAGAAACGTCTTTCAATCGAGATTGACGATCGTTACGCGGAGAGAAAAATACGTTTGAGCCGATTTTAGGTACGTAAGGACCTAAAATCCAGGTCCAGGCAGGGACGAAAACCCAGCAGTTTTTGGCCCAGAATATGAATTTTTGACTGAAGGTAGATGGTTGCATACTGAAAGTTACCCCGATAAAATGTTGCCCCTCAACTCGCCCGAACCCTAAGAAATAGGGGTTGAAAACTTTAAAATCGACCTTTCTCGATAATTAATAGCCCGATCAAAAAGTGTTTGAAACAAATGTTGTTTGGAATAATAAAATGCGTATAAAGTTATCTGACGTCCAATTCCCTATCTTTGAAAATAGCGGCACTGCCTGGCAGCGATGATTCTGTGTAAATATATGAAAAATAAACACTTGTTTACTGATGTTTAATTTTGTATTTTCTAGTGTAGAAATCTTTGAAACATTTAAACGCGTCTTTCTCGTACATTTTCAAAGAATCATACATTTATCATCTCTCATACATTTATCATTTTCAAAGTCAGCGAACTCTCTAGCTCAAAATCTATTGCATCGATCCTTTTGAAATTTTACACACTCTTTCTACACATAAATTGCGAGGTAACGTTGTCGAGTTTTTTTTATAATTTTAATGTACTTTACGATAATAAAATTTCCGATTTTTTAAATAAAAAATCGGTATTTTGACTTCTAAGTGGAACCAAAAATTGAATAATAAATTAAAAAATCCGACAGCGTTACCTTATTTATCAACTAATGAAATCTTTTTGGTTTTTTTTTTATTTCAGATGATCCAGTGATGAGTTATGCGGTTCACCGCAATGTAACTTTTTTTTAGGCGTTTGCGAAGATTTGCTATCAATAGCTCATTTCTGCATGATTATTCATGATAATTTTACAGAATATTCATCAAATGTCCTTTTATTATATACTAATTACATAAATAAATATATATTAACTGTGTCGTCAAAGAAAATTATCGTAAATATGCTTTTTTATAGCGAATTAACCTTGCCCCCCCCCTTAAGGTGACGATTATTGGGCCGACTCCCTTAGTCCGTTTGTCCTATTGGCTTCAATTAGTTATTCCTGACACCAATCAGCACTTGGATGTAACCGTATTCGGGAGTTGTGATTGGTGGTCACTTTTGTTGAGATATTAGCTGCGATCAATGCGATCACCATGAATGAGGGTGCAATGAATTTTCGGAAGACCGGCAACACCGAAATAGCCGGCATCAATTGTACTCACGTGCCAGTGCGTAATTAAGAGATAAGATTATTAACGATGGCAATAATCGTAATAAGTAATATCTGGAGATAACGAGCCTAGGGAGCAAGAGGGAAAAAAATGTTATGTACAGAGGAGCGAGCGAGCGTGTCTATTAGCCGTACCCAGAGGGATGCGAAAAGGGCCTGGAGAGGAAGTAATACGCGAAAAGAAATGCAGTTATGGAAGTAGTATAATAATTCAACATTGAAAGACGCTTTTTATTTTCTTTGAGTACAGACATTGTTTATTTAAAAATTGTAAACTAACGAATCGATCATTTGAATTGTCGTAAGTCGATGGAACTAAAATATCTATTCTAATGTAAGGAGATTTATTTAGAGCAGTATTCTCGTCTAAAAACTTGAAAAAATGATTTTTTTGCTTTTTCGTAAAGTGTAGATTTTTAAGAATATGCCCGTAGAAGAAAAATTTCCATATTCCCAATATTTACGCCAACAAGCGAAACCAGAATAGCATCGACCGGTCGGAGCTACTAACTTTTAAAGCTTCTCCCAAGTAAGTATAAAATGCCATTACACCACTTAGTTGCGCTTGTCGAAAATTGTATTCAAAACTTTAAATGCGTTTTTCTAGAAACTACTTTATTCGATCTGGTTGACGTAATATTACGAGTTCTATTCAATCGATCGACAAAAAATTTTGATAAATATTTACAAGTGGGGCTCTAGCTAGAAAAGGGGTATAGACATTTTTTAACGCGTCGACGTATTTCAGGACCCTTTGTTTGTAATATTTAAGTCGGGGGAATACAATTTTCACCCTTATTTCAACCCTCAAATGCTTTTCTTCACTTTTTTAAAGGTATGGAGGAAACATAAACAGCCCAAACAAACCCAAACAAACGTTTTTCAAAAATCGAATAATTGCGAGAAATATTTTTTTTCTTAATAAAATACCCCTCCACCATCATAAAAAACATATTTTCATACTGCAGAATAGCCCTGAACAGGTGAAAAAAATTTGGAGCCGATTAGGGCTGGAGCCCCCCTTGTGAGTATTAACCAAAATTTTCAATAAAAAAAAATTCGACAAAAAATTAACTTTTTTTCAGACAGTCGCCAGTACATTTTTTTTCACTGTTACCTTCCATAATGACATTCTTATCGATCAAGAAAATTGGTTTTATATCTGTTTCGGATGAATGAGAGCTTTGAAATTTATGTAAACGGCTTCAAACCTTTTTTCCGTGGCCTTTAAAATGTGACCTTTCAAATTTTTATTTTTTTTTGCACGCTTTTTTTTACAAGTTCTCGCAACACAAATGAAAAGACGGTCAAAAAAGGAACACTGAATATATATATAATGCCAAAACAATGCGTGAAATATGGGCCTCTAGCCTAGAATGCTGCCTTAAGTTGTATGCATTCTAGCACGTTAATATAAACGAAAAAATGAAGATGTGTTTCTCGGAAATTGATTTTTTGTCGGCTCGGGACAAGTGTTTATAATGTCAAAGGCTATTGAGTCATAAAGTTGGACTGCAGACATTTTTAGTGGATGTCTCTTCAATTAAATCCGGTGCATTTGTCGAAAAAATCGCTTCGTCACCATTATTATTCCAGGCGAAAGCAGAGAACGAACAAGCAACTCTGGGGATTTATTTTATTTTTCAAATTTTGCTATCGTTTTTGTCTCGGAAACAACCGAAACATCATTATACCCAAAGCAGTTTTACGATTAATACAATAAAGTTCATTGTCAACGGACGAAACGCGGCGGTGAAGTTGCATTTGACTGAATGAACCTTGCATTAAATGTCAGCTCAAAAAAATGTTTCGCCTAATCTTTCATTATCATTGAAAGAAAACGTAAATACCAATAATTTGAAAAATAATTCTTATTTTGGAGCTCATAAAATAGTGTAAAAGATTACTTTGAACGAAAAATCGAACAATACACACAATCCGTTGAATAAAATGACTTTTTGAATGAAAATAAAAGATTTTTCTTGAATTATTCGTGCCTGTTGGAGTGCGTGAAATGGAGGAATTGTACTTGAAGGATGCGCAACATCGGAGGGTCCAGCCGGAGGTGGGAAATTGAGAAGGGACGATCACGGGTAAAGAGCACCTGTCGTACCGAAGGGACTGCCTTTTTTCTACGGCAGAACTGGTGAATCATTTACAAGCGGGACATTTGTCGACTCCTCTTTGCATGTAAAAGGAAATGGAAATCGTGAAATTACGTATAATAGTGGAGCGTAAATGGAGCAGTCCTGGGGTCACGAGTTAAACGGATGCTGGATATTGTGTCATATTGTACCATTGTATTTTTTGTATGGTCAGAAAAAAAAAGTTTCCGGTTCTGGGGTAGAATCGGAGATGACCGGTGGCACGTTCCACACGTGGGTCCATGTATATAGCAATTCGAAGCCGGCGTACAACGAGAAAGATTACGCGAAGGGTGTTGCGGAGGAACGACACCTGCTGTTCGCTCCGGAAACAAAAAAAAAAGTACTTGATTCGAACAGAACCAACTTTGTGTTATACTTACGAGCGCTATCAATGTTGTCGACAGATGAAGATCCAACAAATGTACATCTAGAGTTACGATTTAGAAAAATTGAAACAATTTTATTTGTGTCCCTCTGAACGAGGAGAAAAAACATTAACCTGATTTCATGTTTCAATTTACAAGTCCTTTAGTTTATTTCGGTAGGCAATGGAAGAAGAGGAAGGGAAATCGCTCGGCAGTCGAATGATAAGGCACCGATATATATTTTTAAAAATATTCTGAATACAAAATATTTTTTTCCTTACATTCAGCATAAATTGAAAATAAATCGTTTCAGACCTGTCGAAGCCGAATTGGAAATCACAAAATCATTAATAGCATTATTGGAGATTAAAATTATCAAAATCTTCTGAAAAATATGATTAATTGAAGAAAAAAAATGGAAGGAAAAATCGGTCCACGATGAGACTAGTCTTAAAAATCATAGAATGTGTCACTCTATTTTAAAGAATTTTTTGGAAAAAATCAAAAACGGCAGTCATTTAAAAAAAAATCGTTTTCACTTTAGAAGCAAAAAAACCTTGACATTGATAATTGATAGTTTTTTCATATTTTTTAACAAAAGTATGCTTCAAGGTGACAAAAAAGTTATACATCGACATTTGTCGATATCTCAATTGGTTCAGGAGTTATCAGCGTTTAAACGTTTCCAAAACGTCCGAAATAGATATTTTTGGGAAAACTGTATCTCGTAAAAGAGAAGAGGTAAAAGTGTAAAAATTGGTGTGGATATTTTTTTCATGGGGTACAATTTTACAAAAAAAAATCAGGAAAATGAAAAATGGTCGGGGTCACGGGTTAGGTGAAATGGCGTGGAATGTCCCACATATATATTTGGAATATGATTTTGGAAATATCGGACCTCGAGGACCCACCGCTGGCTAATGTCCCTACACTCAACATTATCTGGATCCCAATGTTTTTGAAGACACCTTTACATGAATGTATTCATACTTGAAGAGCTGGTAAACAGAACCGGACATGTCCACACGATGTCAATTTTTAAAATAATCTTGTTTTATTCCACTTTGCGCCTAAAAACTGTCTTTTCGCTTGAAAAGGGAGTTTTTAACAAAATATTTCGCGACCTAATAAAGTTCTGCTTTTCAAGCACGTAAAATAAAAGTTAAAAAAATTTCACGTACCGTGGACAAATCCGGATTTGTTCGCCAGCTCCTCACTTATATAAAGGCCTTTTCACGAAAAATTGTATCACAAAAACCTCATTCCTTAAACAAAATGTAAGAGCCTTAAAAACGGTCAGATTTACTGATAGCCAACGTAGATGGCCTCAAAATGTTATTCCTCCACATATGAAAGGATTGCACGAAGTTATCATTACTTTTCGTCTCATGTTTCACGGATTTTACCAACCCTCAACTAACACCCCATGTCCATGCACTATTCAAAAAATGCATAGAGCCTTCCCGGCAAATTTTCCCTCCACAAGATAAGAGGCAAGGTTGGGTGGCACGCATCAACGACCATTTGGAAACTTCCAATTTGCATATATCCGTTAAGCCTCGGCATCAACATTTCTTCCCAAGCAAAAGAGCCGCCATGTTACCTTCCCCCCCCCCCCACTCTACATCGAAAACTTTGGCAACTTTTGTCTCTACCTTGTGTCTTGTTTCTTTTTTCTTCGTCATCCCTCGCGTCCACTTTGAAGACACTCATGAATTCGCTACAATTTACAAAAGGTTGTAACGTACTTCGGTGACACAGGAGACGAAGGACCGAGGTCAGCTGACGCACGTGCGCCGACGAAAGGACACTGTTTTTTTTCCCTCCCGTCTCCCTCTCCACCGCTGCTCACCCCCACCACTCGTATTATTTTATTTATCGCAGACAGTGCCATGGTGTGTGTCGTGATTTTTATTCGCGCCTTGGAGATGTGTGTTTCTTTTTTGTTGCTACACACTGGCCATACGACGGTCGTGGCTAATCAATGGAGCGCATAACGAACTGCCGTATTACCCGAGAGCGATAATGTAAAAAAAGAAAGAAGCCGAAAGGAAACGAAAAGTTAGTCGGAGGGCTGGAAGGGCTGGGTTACGGTGAAAAAGTGTGTGCGTGACCTGCCAGATGAAATTGGATAGGCTTTGGGCAACGCCCATACGCGACCCTTGGTCTGTCACCTCAATGAAACAAGTACCGAAAAGTAACGAACAGGACCGACCACTGGCCATTGGCAAACGTTTTTCGACTGTAATGCGGAGGCATACACCTTCTTCCCTTTCCGTGTCCGCAACTCAAGCGTGTGGTAGCTCATTGCGAAAGGGCGATGTGGAAGGGATGTTCCTGAATTTAATTCGATCCTGGACAATGTTAAAAATCATCAGAAAAAGAGAGGGGGGTGCACATAGAAATCTACGAGTCAGTTTTTTCCAAGTTACACGGCCCTTAAGAGGTATGCGTAACCTTGAAGTTAAAAAACAAATTGAATTCCAATATTTTTTTTCGTCGATAATCAGGTCGATCTTTCGCATACAGATAGAACATAGTTTTGACATGTCAACGTTTTTTGTTTTTGGCAAAATATATATAAACAACGTAATCATTGTCATTTAATCTACGCACGACTCGGTCGTGTACATGATTCCGGTAACTAAATTTATCAAAAGTAAAAAATGGAAAAAATATTCTTTTAGTACAATGTTCAAGCTACAAACCCACCGGATACCTTTTCGAACTTGTAAAATCTGCATAAATTGCCCTGTTTTGAATTTTTTTCGATTTTCACTTTAAAAAATGACTTTAGACGTTTGTTATTAACAAACGGAGGAATATGTGAAACAATCATCCGGTCTGTCGACGGAATGTGTTATAAAATATGTTCAGTCCAAATTTGAAGTAAATCGAACGATTAGATTTTGAGATATGACGTACGCCAAATTGCAAAGTATTCTTTCGAGATAAACGCAAGAGAAGAAAACGTACTTAATCCACTTTTTCCGTACACAATTTTCGTATAAATGTTTGGGTCTGCTCAACATCTTCGGTGGTTCCTTATGGTTCCGGGTACGGGTAACAGGAATAGGACATTTGTTTTGTTCTGGAATCGTTTTTTTTTCGTTATGCAAAATTTAATTGTTAAAAAAGTTTGAAATAAAAGATGTTTCTTTTTTAATTGACAATAAAAAAATTCGCTTTCACTTTTTTTTACTACCTTCATTAGTAATGGAGATATGAACGAGGAACATTTTTATGAGAAAGACGGAACGACGAGTGAAAGGGACGAAACGATGAGTGAGAGACGATGCGATTAATTTTCGTCGCTTATATCTCCATTACCAATAAACCTAGTAAAAAATTAACCATCTTTTATTTAAAATGTCTATCTATGAAACGCACGCTTTCGTCCCAATTGTTATTTGAAAAATTTAATTGTAAGAAAGTGCCTTGGTGTATGGACTACTTGCTTGAGACAAAACCGCAATTATTTTTCGTACCTTTAATCTGCGATTCCTGCACCGTATAAGAATCAAACAGCCTGGTTGGACAACGTCATATCAATGCCCTCAGAAACCATACAATGCACTGCCCAGCGCTAATATCGAGTCGTAACGCAACAGGACATTCTGACCTGCTCCACTAAAATTGACATAATTCGGTCAATTTTCGGAATTTTTACAAAATCTTTGAACCAAATCAAAATTAAGACTCTACGCAGTGAGAAAATAAAATGAACCAAAAATCGATTTTTTGAAATTCCAAGGTTATGCATACCCCTTAAAGGAGAAGATAGTGTTTCCGAATAAAATTAGATATTTTGGACAAACGATTTTTCATATTTCATATTAATGTGATTTATTCGTATTAAGGTGTCACAGGAACTAGAAATAACGCAGTGACAAAGTATGGGGTCAAAGCGAAAGGGCTGGCATCGTGAAAGGTATTCGAAGAAATATTTTTACAAAATCTTTTACCCAAATCAACGTTAAGACTCTACGCAATAAGAAAATAAAATATTAGTACCCGTATAACTTTTGCTCTTAACTTGCAACTACGAAGGCCATGATTCACGTAAGCGTATGCGAAAGGATTTGTCGACTCGCCTTCTTCGAACTACTACGCGAGCGGCACATAACTGTGACGAATTCGATGCCTAATTCGTATGATTCTTAAATAACTGTCACGTTGCCCTGGAATAATTAAGAATCGAAAAATAACTGTGGCTGCGCTCTCGCTCATCTCTAACTCATGATTTATCATATACATATGTTAATTAATAGGCCCGCGAGGGCCACGCGTACGGATTTGTACCGTCGTTCTCGTGGTATATGGCTTCTATATACCCGTATATAGGTAACAATCGTCCCAATGCCTTCGTGTTCCTTTTTTTCTTCATTTTACGAAACGCACTTCTACGAAAGGATCGATGCACAGATTCCAAACATTTCTTCCTTTTTTTCTCTCTCGATTAATCTCTCTCGATTATAATTAACTTTTGAACACGAGAATGAGAATTGGGTGTTCGAGAAATGGAGTAAAATTCTCACCGTGGTCTGGTTTGGCGTTAGCTATTTCATCCAGAACGTCGCTGAAGCGTATTTACTACATTAATAACTTTTGGTTGAAAATTTGAATTGATTATTTTACCATTAGTATTTTTTTTTAAATATACATATATGGGGAAGAGAAATTTTGAATTCAATATATCTACGTAATTTTGGGAATCGGCACATGCCGCTATTTTAAGACCTTACATACCTTCGAACGGTTGGAAAACAAGGATTTTCGGGAATTTTATTTGAAAATACTGATAAAGCAATGAAAATGGAGTTTGGTGGGTTTATTTCACAAATCTGTAAGTACTCAAATCAATTTTCCATTTTCCAAAAAATACAAAACAGTCGTCCAGTGGCCGTTAGAAGGAGAACGCCTTTTTTGAGGCCCTCCACGGGCGGACTCATTGGACACGTACATGAGCATCTAGACCAAAAATTTTTTTTTGCAATCTACATGAGTTTTGCCCGTGGAGTACACACGATTAAACCAAAATATTTATTTTTGCAAATTTGCCACCATTTTGTAAAAAAAAGTCGCATTTTCGATTTAAAAAACGGCCTTAATTTGTTCACAAAAACCGTAATTGTTGATCGATAGTAAAAACCGTGTGTACTTCGCTAGAAAACCTATCTAAAAAGCTACAGATGGAATTTAAAATTAATCGGTTAAAAATTGTACGCGCTACACGTTCGCCCGATTTTGAAAAAAAATAGTGTAAAAAACGCGTTTAAAGTTTCACAATAATTTTTTTCGCACCATATCATTCTTGGGATGTTAATACATAATTTGAGCCTGAAAGAAAGCGATCCATTTTTTTCAGAAGAATATAAGTCCTTAAGGGCACTCCTTGAAATTCTTCCATTGGTGATTTTGGAGACATTGCATTTTCTATAAAGTTGAGTCCAGGGACAATAGACTTGATGAAGGTCCTTGATGTCCAATATATTCGAAGTTTTCTGAAAATGGAATTTTTGGTAATTAGTATAATGTAACTGGAGCAAATACAACATATACGAAGTAACTCTCTTCAGCAGGAAATCGTCAAAGTCCAACATTTCCGAGCGCTTAAATTGTTGAACTTCTATTCGAAACTGCCAATTCCCAATCGGGCGAGAAAAAATCCATCGTGTAGTCTCATCGACGATTTATTTATTCCCGAATAAAGAAACTTTGAATTACCCTAGATAGGGTCAAAAGTAGGAAAAACTGACCTTAAAAAAAGTGTCGTCTGATCCAGCGATCTTAACATTAATCCTAACAATAGTGAGGTAATCAACAAGGCGACGGGCGAGCAGGCGCCATCGTAAGGCAAAAGGTATCTAACATACTAAATCGTCGATCCATTTACCATATCACCACTACAGTGACATATGCGCGACACGAGTGCTGACCATTCCGGTCGCTCCCGGTTTTCTGTGGTCGCTTACTTCGGAACGAGTGACCTGTGCACTCCTCGATTAATCAGGATTAGACGCAGATCCACCCGGGTCCGGCACGTCTCGATGTATGAGCGCATACTCTTCAGTATGTAACGTTGGCCGTGCGTGTCCGGGGGCGCGTGACGCCCATCAGTCATAAAGCCGACCGGACCAACACGCGTAATCCATCGAGTGAGAGAGAGAGAGAGAGAGAGAGAGAGAGAGAGAGAGAGAGAGAGAGAGAGAGAGAGAGAGAGAGAAAGAGAGATACACATATATATATAGAGGTGTCACTTGGCCATTACTGATCCTGTCCAAGTGTGGTGTCCGCACAACGGCTCTCTTGTGTCCACGGAACAACAAGGTGCCATAATACAGCGAGGATCATTATACTGTCATTAAGTTCGACGAGCATGCAATCGCGTTGACCGAGCCACGAACCGGAGGTCAGGAGGGGCACATTGACCGTTCAACCACGGTGTCGACGTGAGGTGATTGTTAGACAGAATGCCGGAATCGACCAGTCAATCAACGGAGTTATCCCATGTCCGAAGATTACCAATGTTACCTTTCCCACAGCAGAGACCCGGCAGAAATGTCAACCATGCTTTTTCCACGGTAGTTCAAGTGAGGTCTGAATAGGAAATTCAATTGGTGGTTGAAGGAATGTCATACGAGATGAAAGATCTTGTGTCTGACGGATGGACAAATAGTGGATAAGAGCTCATAAAGTTCGAAACTTCATGATTTGTATGTGTTGAAAATCTAGATGACGGTTTGGTGGCGAATTGTTGTAAAAAATAATGTCAGATATTGACAATTGCCATATTGTCCACTCTTTGCTGCATTGCAGTTGTACCGTTTTCGTCGAGTCTCAATTGTCGTCAAGCTGGTTCTTTTTTTTCACTCCGGACTTCGTGAGTTTTCAGCGCCTTTTCTCACTGCAGGCCTATTCACGATCGGCATGAGATTTCAGCCGGTAAATATTATACGCGAAGACAATAGAGGAGAGAGAGAGAGAGAGAGAGAGAGAGAGAGAGAGAGAGAGAGAGAGAGAGTACAAGAAAGACCGTGGTCCATAGAGCGTACGTGACCCGCCCGAGAATTCCCAGGCTCGGCTAGAAAAATTCCAACCCTTACCACGAGGGTATGTACACCACTGAGAGCCGAGGATAAGTAGGGATGCTGCGAAGATCTATGAGACTGTCCGCTCGCGACTATCCGCTCTCGTGACGGAGGTCATCTCACGCGATCCCCCTTTAGCCACGACTCCAGTGATGATGATGATCGTCATCATTATGAGAACCGAGAGGTGGGCATTGTCCTACGGAAGATCACAGGGCAAAAACCAGGTGGTCGGCATCAAGGGATCAAAGCCACTAAACTCCCGGATTAATTGTGATGCAAAAGTTCTTGATGGCCAATGGAGGAAAAAAAACAGCGAACCGTAGAATGTGTTATACGGCGGACCAACGGCCAAGCAGTCGTTTTCCGAAAGGCATGGCGTGTTAAAAAAAACTGCCAGCCGCGACCATGTAACCCGGGGATTATGCTGTTGACCAGATTTTTTGTTCGCGTAACGATGTTTCCTCAGTCCAAGTATAAGTGATTAAACAATACAAAAACTTCTTTAAAGCTTTGGCAGGAACACTTTCCATTGTCCCGGCCAGAGTATAGAAAGGTCAACAAAACTACCAAAATGAATATCAGTTGAGACACCTGCCTTTGTTCTCACCAAACAGGCGGATACGCATAAGCCTAAACATTTCGTCCATCAATTGGGAAAAGTGATTAATCCGCTTATTCCGCACACACTGATGGACTTTTGTCATTCTACCCCCACGCGCAAGTCTTTTCAATGCATAAATATCGCTATTGACCTAAACATGTCTGCAACATTTATGACGTACGAGATCGTGTCGTAACTCTTGGCGAGCACGAGGCTTCTTTCTATCAGCCTCATCATAGAAAATGGCAAGGCAGCAGCTAGAATCTATCCTTTGAAATGCCAAGTCCATTTTCCCATCCTGGTTACGACGGCAGAAAAGTTTCACAATACGTGTACAACCACGTGAGGGACGGTCCAGCCACGTTGCAACGTAAACTCAATCTACTAATACGAGGACATCGCTTTAAAGGAGCGAAGGAGGAAAACTCCGAAGCCTGGAGAGAACGTCTAAAGGAAGGGTGGTTGCTTAAGTGAGAGTGTCGAAGGCTCGTGGAGGGTGGCTCCAGCTCGGCGTCTCGTTATAGCGCCCAACACACCACCGTGATCCGTGGTCCACCAGCGGTAACGCCGTGCCGTGACTGTGGGTTGGGTTGGTTTTTGGGGGTCGTCGGTGATTCCAAGAGGTCCGGCTGGCTCACACACGTGGGTGGTGGCACACACAGCGGCCAGTTTGAGTAAAGGGGAAATGAAGGAGGAGGGTGGTTGGTAAGTGTAGGGGTAGGGAGAGACGCCAGAAGCAGCCAGAGTCTACTGGATGAAGTGGGGTAGGGTGACGAGGGAAGGTGGTGGCTTTGGTCCAGGGGGTGCGAGTATTGATCTGCCCCCCTCCCCCTACTTTCCCCCCTTTCGTCGCCCTACAGCGTACACGGGGGTTGGAAGTGAGGGCTGGGTGGTGGGTAAGATGTCAGCATGCGTACATACAAAGTAGCCTCTCTTGCTAGCTTGCCTCCGCTTCTCCCTCCCGCGCTGGCTGGTCCGTTCGCCTCATGCCTGGAAGGCTGGCGACTCTGCTTTGCTGGCTCGGCCACTACGCGTCTTCACGCAGCAACCGCACCAGAACTCTACACTCCAGCGTACTCGCCGCATCCTTGCTCACCGGCAGTTACCAACTTTCTTCCCTACGTAAATATTCTTTAATGTATTTCGCAGCATGTTTTGTCGGATGAGACTTGATGAGGGAATTGCTTGCTACCATTTAAAAGCGCGTGCACACCTGAGCTTACGCCAGTTTTAAGACAAACATAAAATGTCTCGCACAAATACAGCTGATCGTCACTACCGTGGAACAGCCGGCTCCGTACGATATTCAATTCTTCTATGGATCGATAGGTATTGGGGTATCGGGTCAAATAGTGAGCTATGAAGACAGTCGCGCCCGATGAAATTGGGCATTCGCTTCACGTGTGACGCGTAGAGATAGCGCTCCGGATAAATGTACAGTGGAAGAAGACATCCCGAAACTCGGGCATTCCAATCTGTCAATCGATTCGCATCGCTGAAATTCCGTAGCTACTTCTACCTTCTTCTCGTCTAATCGATTGATTCGCTTGAAATTCGATACGTAGCCTCGTAGGATGAGTTCCGAGCGGAACTTTCGTCTGAATTTTGATCACCGCAATAGCATCTTGATCAACCCCTCGTATTCTGTCGTAATATATGTGACTAAGGTAGAGATTGTCTTGGACTTACATGAGTTTCCGCTGTTCACCAGATTCGCCCTTGCTCGGTTGGATTTGCCTACGAGTCTCCCTATCTCCATGAGCATTGAACTATATACGCGGTACATAGATGTCACGGTGGTAAAGGATTGCCGCATGGAGGGCGGGCAAGCATAATTATCCTTGACTGACGCGCACTCACGTCCGACCTTATCATCTTAGGCCTTGAATCCTGCGTATCTCAGCGTCGTTTTTCCCCTCCGCATGGATGAGTAAGCTTCGCCCGCCTGCCCACCAAAGCAACCGGCCCGTGTGATTCTACGACGTATTCTTTTTCCACCAAGTCATCTCATTGATATCCGATTTGGCATTATGTCGATGAACAACGTGACCGAGTAACTTTTGGAACGCTCTCACAAGTTTGAAATACAGGATCGACAATCGATACCCTTGAAGACACAGTCTACCATTTGCGAGTATCAGGCGGCGTTCTCTATACCGGGCCTTCGAGAGCTCCCCGCGTAATTGTAACTCGAAGGGTGAGGCCGGGAGAGCTGCCGAGTTATACGTGTGTGGGTATGGAGCACGAGCTCCGATTTGACCTCCGGCCGTCCACGAAGCATGGAGGCAATCAATTATATCGTGCGCGCGATAACGTGCTGGAATGAGTGGAGGTAATGAATTTTCTCGCGCGCACAACCCTCCCCGGTATAAGAGCGAACCTTGGGCAACGGCAGGCGTTGCCACCCAAAGTCGCGTAGTCCAAAACGTCGGCGGGGGGGGGGAGACCGTAGCCGTAGGAACTGGGAGGGTGGATGCTGGAGGAAAAGCAAGGAGGAAGCCGTGAGGGTGCGGAGAAACGCTGTCCAAGAGAATCGCCCGCGCACAACCAAGAATTATACAGGCCTCGAAAGGAACGACGCGGAGCTTCGAGCGAGAGTGAATGAATGTGTGCATGCCACTGATACACAAACACGTATGACGGTGCTATCAAGACGCGCGCGCGCACGCACCCACACAAGAAACGAAACCATAGATTTTGGGGAGAATACTCTTGCATGGCTCAACAGGAGCAAGCCATTCGGCACACGGTGAAGGTGATCGTTGTATAACGCCTGGCACTCTCGATGTACGGCGCCAACTGTGCTTCAACCGGTCAGTTTCATCCTGCAAATGCTTCATGTGCTGGTACCAAAAAGGATCTGAGTGTTCGTTAACCGGCAAAAGCACGCACACCCAGGCTTTCGTCTCTATATCCGTTTAGGTGATGGTCGTCAGAGAAGCAGAACACACACATACAAAAGTCCAAATACCTACAGATTCGGTGGGAATATTTAGGCATATACGTTTGTGTGTGTGCGTGTGGGTGTGTGTGTGTGTGTATCAGTTTGCGCAAGTGTGAGTGCAAGCTCTCCCTATATATATCTCATGGAAGCAATTTACATGGCACCATCTCGGGAACGCGGTAGGGATGAGACAGCACCGTAGCATTGTAATTCAAGTAATGTAAGCTTTATGCAAAATACATGTTAGTTAGAAGTGCAGGGAGATAGAGAACCTCATCCCTCTTTCTCATTCCTTTCTCACTCTCCTCCATCTCTTTCCTGTGTGCTGTGTAGCAGGTTCCTTCCTCTCTTACCTTCTTCCTATTTAGCTCAAACTGCCCTCACGGTCTCAGTGTACAGCTCGTTGGCGCTATCTCTCTCTCTCTCTCTCTCTCTCTCTCTCTCTCTCTCTCTCTCTCTCTCTTTCTCTCTCTCCCTCTCTCTCTCATACATACTCTTTCTCACACACTTTCGCAAGCGCGCTCCCTGTCCCTCTTCCTTTCTCGTCTCTCTGCCTTTCGTGGTTCGCGTTTATATACTGCCTCATCCTTTCTCGCGATGGGCCCTTCTCTCTCTCTCTCTCTCTCTCTCTCTCTACGCCCCCTGTCATCCTTGCGTTCAGCCGCTCAGTTCCTCGTTGTATCTCGTCCTGCTCACTCTTCGTGGCTCTTCGTTGTCACCCCTGTGCTTTTACGGCGTCTCTCGTCTCTGCTTTCTTACTCTCTCCCTCCCGCGCCTCACTCTCACTCTCTCTCTCTCTCTCTCTCTCTCTCTCTCTCTCTCTCTCTCTCTCTCTCTCGTTCTCTCTCCCCTTGGTTCCACCATATCTCCACCTCCGTTATTCCACTAGCAAATTTCCTTCCGCCTCCCCTTTGGCGTTTTCTCCGCTATCCTTCTTTCGCTCGCGTGTCGCTTGGCATTTCCCCTATCGCAGCTTCTCCCCAGGGAAACCGGACACTGGCCGGCCGAGCAAGACTCCGCTCAAGACTTTTTGCGCGCGCTCCGTTTTACTCTTACTTTCTCTATCTTTGTCACACAGCACATACGTAAGCCGAAAAAGGAAATTCCTGCGCGAAGTAATTCTCCAGCCATGAAAGGGCAATTTTTCTAGCGGTCCAAAAAATGTAGGGTCCTGGCATAGGTGTTTCGCGATCAGGAGCAAAACATAAGTTCGGATTGACCATAGGTAGGGTCACGGTGACCAACATTTTTGTCGCTAGTTCGCGACTGTACATTGAGCCGGTACAAATTTCTCTTCCTCCGGCATAGCTTGTTTAGGCACGGTTGCTGCGTGTCAATTCCGGACATTGGCACTCCATTTTTACTTGTTGGAATTATTATGATTGGTATGGGATGGTGGTTTTTAATTCAAATATGACGTGTAGGTCTTCAATGTAGTCATAGGAATCGTCTTCACGTATATTGATTCAGGTACAAAATTCAATATGCGAAAACCTGGAAAAATCAGCTTCCCATATGTACAGTGGTTTACACGTGTGTGGTGTGTGTTCGTGAAAAAAATGTACAAGTGGATGAGGCTTTTCCGTTCTTTTCTCGCTTCCCCTCTTTCTTTATCAACGTACCTACATCCCGCTCCAGCTTCTTTTCCTTCTCTCTCTCTCTCTCTCTTTCTCTCGTCTCTCTCCTACTCTTTTTCGCTTTCCTCCATTCTGCTTGTTTGCCACCCTTCGGCCCCTGGAACCTACACGAACGCGCACGTATCCAGTACGACGGAGGAGCTGGGATGCTGAAGCGGGTGGCCGGCCGGTCTATCCCTCCTTGACCAAGGGTGAACGCGACATTGGCGTAGAGGGTGGTTTTAAGAAACTACCATGAATATTTTAGCGCCTTCGCTGGAACTCGATGGAGGCCTCTCGTTTATTCGCCGAAATACACCCGGGCATATAAGTGACTTTCGGTTCCGAACGTTGATACGTTTCTCGTGACAAACCTAGATTGATAAACGCTAACGAAATTACGTTAATTGAATTACTCCCGAGGAAGATAATTAAAAGTAAGTAAAAAAGTTTCACAAAAGTCAAATATTACAATGAGAAAAATTGTTAAATTGGATGTCAAGAAATTGGTATTTTTTTACACATGAACGGAGCCCTTACATTTATATATCCCGCTCGATGGTGCGTCAGATCTTAAGTGGGATCCCTTTAAGTATCCGAAAACAAGCGAATTTTCACGTTTTTTTCAGTGTCGAAACTATTCGTTCTACATAATTACAATTTTGTGCTCATATTGTGACATTTTTCAAATTTTTATTTTATTTTCGAAGATAGTGGCTATACGACACTTCCTTCAGAGACGGTTGCCACTTGACTTGTTCCACGACGTACAAACCAGCGCCTAAAAGTTTTACATCTCTCAGACCCACACGCTCTACCTGAACCTCAAGATCCTTAAAAATTGTTTTTTAAAACTACTTCTTCATCAACAAATCCTATATCCAAAATTTAATAAAAAAATATATAAAATGTCAAACACATACCATTTTTGGCATTTCCACTTTTATTTCAATTTTTCAGGCTCACATAGAGCGTGTGAGCCTTATAAATCTAAAACATTTGGGCTCTGATGTTTCAGATCAAGGCACCAGACGCTAGATTGTACGCCGTGGAACAATGCAAGCTCCAACCTTTTCCGAAGCAAGTGTCGTACGACCGCTATTTTTTAATAAAAAAGATTGTAAAATTACCACATGTGATAATATGTACATAAAATTTTAATTATGCAGAATAAATAGTTTCGACACAAAATAATTTTGAAAATTCGCTTATTTTCGGCTCCCCAGAGAGATCTTCCCCCTTGAGGGCGTCTGAGCTATTCAAATCGATCCCAATCTCAAGGAGAGGGAGAGCTTACTTTCGACGCCAATGCTCGTGAGAAATGGCCGCGAGTGCGGGGGCGTATGTGAATAATATATGTATATGTACACCATATATGTATATGTATATACACATATACATATGGGTGTGGGTGAGTAAAGCGACTCAACGCGAAAACGAAGGGGTTGGTAAACGTAGACGTCTGTCTATATCACCCGAGAAAATTTCTACTTTTCTCATGCCCTGGATGTTGCTTTATACTTGTATGTGTGTATATATATATATATAATGAAGTATGCCTATACATCTACGCACATATGTATAGAAAAATAATTTCTTTCCTGCAACATTAAGACAAGACCCAGTCCATTATATACTCTACCCCATACCCATACACCCACACACATTTGTCTATATGAGATTAAGCGACCCGACGATGTCGGGAGCCCAAATAATTAACATGAACGTCAAATTATATACGCCGAGACGAGAATTGATAAAAAGGTCCAGGGGCTTCCAACGAAGTTTCGAGAGGTCGGAGCAACGTTGGAAAAATAAATTAGCGATGGCGGAATTCGTTATATTCACTGTGTCTGAGATAAAAGCGAAAACAATTTATGATTCTGGTAAGAGGAGGAAAAGAAAGTTTCAAAAAGTGAGTCAATTGTAGTCGGGGTTTTTCACGCACTCCGTATAGGTGGAAACGAGGCTCATAACTCAACCGTTGCAGCATCCAAAAAGTACGTGATCGCGTTATAAAACTCATGTTTCGATAAGCCAATGACAAGTCGGAGGCTGCAAGAGTAACAAATTACAGATTTCTCGAATAAACCGGAGAAACTCTCCGTGTCACGAAACTCGGCTGCACTTGACTTTTATTTCTATACATATATATCGCCCGTGCTATCGCGCCCGTACCAACTGTACCGGAAGTTACGACGAAAGGAAGAAACTTTTGTGCCCCCTCGCGCGTTTGCACCTTAACCCTGAAATTTACGTCCGTGGTAGGGTTTAAAGGTCTCTGGGTGATTCAAGTTGGTCTGGCTCAACGGCTGTTCCATCTTGCCGTAACTTCGCTTTCAAGGTGAACGGGAGATGAGCGGAGTTTCTGTATCTACGCTAACCGGATGTACGGGACATTCGAGTAATGAAGAAATGCAAAATGCAGATACCGAAAAAGAGGACTTTTTTTGGAACAATGCGAATTGCAGAGATTATTCTTGAGAATTGCGTTAGCTTTGTGGTGGAATGGTTGAGGTCAATTAAGGGAGAATTTGTCCTTGGAGTGCCATATTTCAGGTGTTTACATTTTATTTTTTTAAAGGGAAACGAGTAAAGCTTTGTGAGTGCGGTTTTTTCTTGCTTTTATTCATGATATACAGAACGTTAAAAAATTTTTTTTTTGAAAAAAAAACCAAAATGGCGGTCGTTGCAGCTCCGCGAAAATAGGTCCTCAAATCGCGGGAGGTAAACGGCTGACATCACTGCCCCCTCTTTGTTGATCTGAAACACAAATTCAAAGCATATTATCAATCTGTGACCCTTTGATCATGGAATGACGGATGGGTTTTTCGTTTAGTAAAAATTTCGGAAAATGGCGGCAATTAAAAAAAATCGAATTTTCGCGTTTTTTTCCTCGCATATCAAGATAAATAATAAATGCAAAAATGTATCTATCGAAAAAACGATCCGTCATTCCGTGAAGACATATTTTCTGAGTATGCTCTCCAAATTCCAGGTCGATATGTTAATTACAGCGGTCAGGAGAATGTCAGCCATTTTTAAAAACGTGTTTTCGAGAAAAACGCGTTTAAAGTTTTGTAATGTGTTTACACAAATGTGTTTATAATTACCGCTAATCGGCAATGCCTGGTCCATAGAGGCATCCCTCCTCTTCTTCTAGCTGCTCATGTTGAGCCGCTAACATCTCCCGCTAAATTTCAAGGACAAAGTCTCCGTTAAGACGAGAATGACGCGTGCTGAGAAATTCCACGCTGACCCTTCAGGCTGTGATTCTCTGTTAGTTTTGTTTATGTGCCTAAAACTGATTTTTCGCTTGACAAGCAGTTTTTAACAAATTTTGAGGTGTTTGGAGCCGGATTTGATGCAAAATATTTCTGGAGTTAATGAGGATGTGCTTGAGGAATACGAAAAAAATTGTTCACCCAAAGTGGACTAGTCGCCTGATCCTCACATGTGATCAAGCATTAAAAACTTCTAGATACGTATTTTTTTATCGGCGAAAAAACGGTTTAAGGGGGAACTCAAAGAAAGGTGTGTCTCCCTTAATTTAATTTTTTTTTCCAATATGTCTATAGTGGTTTTTTTTATCGCTTTACATTGGAAGAATGTTGGGGGTCGGGTTAAAATTCCGAACTTTGAATGCTCCGACGGTTTAAAATTCCGAATTTTAATGTTCGGAAATTGAAAATTGGGCCGGGTTGAGATTCCAAACTTTGAATGGAAAGAATAGTATCCCGAAAGATAAAAAATCCGAAAGAATTTTACACGAAAGACCAAAACTTCGAAAATCTTAACACCGTCAAAATAATTCGGCTATGGAAGTTTTAAAAGTTTCAACATTTTCAACAAATCGACGAATTATTTCAAGAATTTTTTTATTTATTAAGAAATGACTTTGCGTCAATTTTGAAATTTGTCTAGACTATGTTATACGTGCTACATAATTTACAGTCAACTGTGTAGACTTCGGTGGCATGATCTTGACATGAGGGCCGGGTTGAAATTCCAAACTTTGAATGCGCCCACGGTTTAAAGTTCCTAATTTTACTGTTCCGAAATTACAAGGTTCGTCAAGATTATGCCAGCGAAAATCTACACAGTTGACTGTAAATTATGTGGAACGTATAACATTGTTTAGACAAATTTCAAAACTGACGTAAAATCACTTCGTAGTAAAAAAAATTCTTGAAATAATTCGTCGATTTATTGAAAATTTTGCAACTTTTAAAACTTCCATAGCCGAATTATTTTGACGATGTTCAAATAGGCCTAACAAACGCCCCTCGAGGGACAATTTGTATCAAAGGCTGAAATACGTAATTTATAGCCAATGGGATGAGTATAAACTTCAATGGGTTCAAAAAAGAACCCAACTCCCAACGAGCGTTGCACTCCTAATTTTAGCCCCGTGAGGGTTGATTTTCCGGAAACACTGAAATAAGCCATTCTTAATTCATCAACCGAAAGTCTAAATACGAATTTCCATGGATATCACTTGAAAATTGCTGAATTATCATAAAAACCTACATCATCTATTGTGCCCCCTTAAATGAATTTAGATAATCCCTTTTTAAATGGTGTCTGCATAATAAAATCAACATGACTTCAAAATTTCACGTTTCTACCTTCTTTCTATTTTCGGAGTTTTTATCTTTAGGGGTAGTATTTTTTTCGGAGTTTTAAGCGTTCTGATCATTCGAAGTTCGAAATTTGAACATGGCGCCGAATGTTGGTTTTCGATTCATTCAGATGGGTGGACTGCTTTTGGGTGAAACTGTAAAATCATCCCTGGACACGCCTGCCTTTGAGGGGTGCTTTCCTCCCTTAAAACTGTTTTTCCGCCGGTAAAGAAAACTACGTGTCTAATTGTTTTCACTACATTATCACATGTTTCAACAATATCGAAGGCCGACCCTCAAGTGATGTTTCTTGTGAGAAGTGCATGTATCCCGAAATGACCAACAATTACCTATACGGTATCTTTCGGAACTTTTTCTAGCTGTTCATTTACGGAACTCAATGGTTCGACTATCGAAAGGTTCCAGCGTACACCAGGAGCTACTTCAATTTGTGATCAGCTCAACGGAATAAGCATTTCCTAGCCTCTTTCGAATACAGTTTTGTGCTATAAATAAAGCAACATAATCTTTTTAGCAACATCACAAATATCGTGGAGGAGAAGCTCCTTCCTCTAGCAACTAAACGTCGACTGTGAACATGTCAAGTTCCTCGTTCCAACCGTTTTTGCGAAAGGTTCCGAAAACCTACCGGGGGTTTCGTTATCAGCGGAATCTTGTGACATTTCGCGATAACATTTGAGTTATCTGCCTGACTCTACAAGAATGCCGAATCATTTTAATAACGGGAGATTTAAAAAATCGGTCACTGTGAAATAGATTTTTATTGCAGTTTATCGAACTTCCACGATGACCCGCGGTATGAAGCAACAATGAACATGGAACATGTGAGGTTAGAATGCCGTTTGAAAGAGGGGGCTAGTGGCATGAGTAACGACGGGACCGCGAAGATATCGGCGACGAGACGAACACAAGTGGGAAGGGAAAAGAGCTTATAAGATAACAGCAGGCTCCATTGAAAGAACGACTAAACATGGCAAAAAGGAACGATGGTGAGATGAAAAAAGGGCAAAGCGCGATAAGAACGGTAAAGAAATTATAGTCCAGTAAAAGAGACGAAAACCCAGCACGTTTTACCGTAGAATATGAATTATTGACTGAAGGTAGATGGTTGCATACTGAAAGTAACCCGAATAAAATGTTGCCCCTCAACTCGCCCCAACCCTAAGAAACAGGGGTTTTAAACTTGAGAATCTTGATAATTAATAGCCCGATCAAAAAAGGTTTGTGACAAAAGTTGGAATAATAAAATTCGTATAAAGTTATCTGACGTCAATACCAAATTTATCATTTAGTATTTGGTCCAATTGAAAGTAAGCATCTATAAGTGAGTTTCACAGTCTCATTGTGGAGAAATACGGAATGCTCCACAGCATTAATGGTTGTAGCGATAACATAATCAATATATATATATATATATATATATATATATATATATATATATATATATATATATATATATTTGCGTGTGTGTAACAATATAGATGAGGTGTTCCGGATGAATCCAGTAGACTTTTTCCCTGACCCCCGCCAGTTCGATTTATTTATTTTTAATCTGATTCCATTAATTCTAAAAGACACCCGGATTTTTTTTGAAACAACCCTTAGTCCACAAAAAAAAATTCCGTAAATACGCCCCGATTTAGAAATCTGAAAAAATTCCAAAAAATACGTGATTATATATAAAAAAATTCAAGTTATCACCCGCAGTGGAAGTATGATTTTTTCTGTGCTTTCTAAGCGATTAACGTAAAAAAAAAAAAAAAATCAGCAAAATTGACTGCGAACTGTTCAAGGCCCATGTTTGTGATTTGGTTATTCAAACATGGTAAAAAAAATTCATTGTGGGTAACAAAATATTTAAGTATCCGCCCCAAGTAAGCGGTTATTCAATTTTTCGGATTTTTTTAAACGTTAATCGCTCAGAAAGCACAGAAAAAATCATACTTCTACTGGGGGTGATAGCTTGAACATTTGTACATATAATCCCGCATTTTTGGGATTTTTTTTCAGATTTTTAAATCGGGGCGTTTTTGTTCGGAGAATTTTTTTTTACTAAGGGTTGTTTCGAAAAATGGGAAAAAATCAGAGTATCTTTTAGTCAATGGAATCAGATAAAAAAAATTTATCGAATTGGCGGGCTTCAGGAAAACAGTCCACCGGATTCACGTGGAATACCACATATACACTACTCCAAAAAATTAAAGGTACAGAAAATGTCTTAAATTTTTAAGTGTTTTTTGAAGCGCTGTGCCTGTGTAAAAATTGGTCGTATCGAGATAAAAAGATAGTATTTCAAAGCTTCAAGTTTCAAGTTTTGAGATCTTTGGGTTAAAAACATTGTGAGCTACGGTTATCGAGCAATCATAAAAAATAGCGTGAGAAAAATATTTTCTAAATTCTTTGTTTTGATTCAAGGATCCACGGGCTCGAGACATTTTTTTTCAGTTAAATCAATGCATATGTCAGTTCGGTTGTTTACTCAGCTTCAAAATGTTTTTTTTGTCTCTGTCCGTAATTTTTTTGCTGAGAATCCGGAATTGAATGATAAAGGATCCTTTTGTCTTCGATCATCGATCATCATTTTCTTTCACCCTCAACACTAATTTGAAAAAAGTACAAAAAAATGACGTTTTATGGTTTTTCAGTAAATCTGCCACTACTTTGTAAATATTGATAGAAAGACTAATGTTGCCAGGTTTGTTCACAGCTTAATGTACCTGTACCTGTACCAATACCCCCGTGAATTTTCAAATCGATCCATCAAACCGTTTTCCGTACCCTTTGATCAAAGTTTTACAAAATAATTGAAGGAACAAGTGCATTGTTCCTGAACACCGTGTAATCATCACCATAATGAAAAGATCAATTTTTTTCGACTCTTTTCACAACGTTGCATTAGTTACTTGGTAAATTAAAGAAAAAAAAATGAATTTAACGAACCCGAATATTTAACAATTAACTGATTATCGTCTATATTCAAGTAGAAATACATCTCAGTATACCGGTAAAATTTCAAGCCAAGATACCGAACTTTTGTCGAAAAATGACGACCCCAAATATCGTCTCATTTATATGGCACTCTATGGAGATGACACGCAGGCACCATTCCTATCAAATAATTTATACACCCAATAACTCTACATGTCTGATATAAATTGCTCAACGCGTGTAAAAAATTCTAAAGATTCGGTAACGACAATCAAAACAGGGGGTTCCTGAATGATTGCAGAAAATATCAATGATGAAACTTAGAAACATGTCACTAGTAGAAGAATTTTTGTGGCTGCGACTTTTCAAAGAAAAGGTAAAAATGTCTATATTTACTAAATTTGCGCGCAAATTTAGTCCTTGCAAGATTTATTTTTTGGCGGGAAATTGGAAACTCCGAAGCTCTTGAGCGACCACTAAATACTCATTAGCTGGCTACAGCTTTCGCGAGGTTGATTTAAAAATTATAAAGCGTAAAATTCATAGGTGAGAAGTGGACGAAAAAATCTATTTTTAATGAAAATTTGAATTTTTGGGAGGCTTCAGCGGCCTCTAAATATTTTTTGACCGCTCGCAGCTTATGCGACGATTTTTTTTTTTTAAGATGATTGGATGGTGAAAAAAAGGGAAAAAAATAGAGCCCAAATTTGTGCCACCCTAATATACACAAAATGTATATGAAATTCTATACGTACAAGAGAATGTACTACGAGCCATATCGTGCAGACGACGAAGCGCCACGTTCTCGGAAACGATTAACAAACTTTTTGCACCCACGGATAATTCGCGAGAAGTTTGTCTCGCGTGACTCCTTACGAAGATTCGATGTGTAGACGCAGTAAGAGAACGTGGTCTATTATCACGTAAGGCACGTATAATGTGCTTGGTACTTACAGGCGTAGTAGAATTAAAATTCTGGAGTGAGCAACATAGTAGTCTTAATCTACAATGATTCCAAACTTACGAAAATAAATACACAGCTCGCTTATTTTCGAATATTAAGGCCTTAGGCCACTCTAGAGGCTGAAAAATAGCCTTTTTGGGGATTTTTTTTTTCAGAAAAACTACAAAATAAATCGATATTACAAAAAACGGGTGTTTATCATATATATCAGTGACTGTATACAATAATTTTTTTGAAGCGATTAATTTCAAAATGGCGGAGCAAATTTTTCACTTTCCAAAAATTTGCCTAAAAAATCGTCAGATAATTGTTAATAACAAATTAACTATGCAATACAACAAAAATCCCACGTACTTCCATAGACAATGTATTTTTCAAGATATATTCAACATTTCAAGTGAATCGGTTGAACTTTGTCTGAGTTATGTTTCCGGCCAACTTAAAAAATTCAGTTTTGAGATAAACGCTGCACAGCCGCAATTTTGAAAGTAATCGCTTCAAAAAAATTATTGCATACAGTCACTGATATGCATGATAAACACCCTTTTTGTAATCTCGATTTATTTTGTAGTTTTTGTGAAAAAAATCCCCAAAGCAAATTTTTTTCGGCCTCTAAAGTGGCCTAAACCCTTAATCTTATTTTGCAGGATTCAGCGCTATATGTCTTCCACGACGAGACAATAAGCTTGGCGCTCGATCAATTTAATTTGAATCCGATCGCTATATATTTTTCCCCGAAACTGCCGCGAGTGATAAGCGAACAAGATCATTTTTTTTCGACAATTTGAACACGCACGGTGAAGACCCGTTCCATCCTTTTGTAGTTAAAGCATTTATAATGCACGCACTGGTAAATTGCGGAAAGGTCTTATGGATGGAAACTTCGAGCCAGGAGCCAGTCTGATAATGTCCTATGACCGCCAATTTGGAATTTTGAAATTTTTAATTGAAGAACCATTTTCGATGTGTTGAAAACTCTTGTCCTAAAAAAATCTATTACTGGCAGTTTTTCTTTACCGAAAACAATATATTTTTTTTTCGAACTTGCACCACCTCATCAACATTCGACATTTTCCGAATTCTCTACGTACTTCGAAGGCAAACCTTATCTGGAACTTGAATTATTATCAATTTTTCGTTTCAGGTGAGAAATTAGAGGAGAATTTTTGTCGGACAAGGGTGACTCGCTTTATCCAGCTTCAGCGCTGCCACTTTGTTACAAAATCTTGTAAAAAAGTGTGTAAAGCTATCTGAAGACAAGTAGAATAAAGGCCACTAAAAGGAATTTTCATTCTATCAACTGGGCACCCATAAAAAATCGTCGAAATTCTCTTTTTTTTCTAGCTCCAGACTGCTCCACTGCAAAAACTAGGCATGTTTGACGTGTGTTCAAAGTATGTAGAAGTAACACAACATAAAGGCTAGACACGCGTTGCCATGTTCATTCCACACACTTATGCATTTGCTAACACACAATGAGTTACAATTACACACGTGAGTATGCAATTTTCACGCATTTAATTATTACACACTTCCGTAGCTGTCCCCATCGATAATACTACAGAGTAATATATAAGTACTGTTGAGTTCAGTTCAATAAATGCATATGTTTTGAACATAAAAAGCTTTTGTTATTCAATTTATTATTGCGACGCATCCCATGTATATACAGTAATGCAAAAATTAGTGTGTAGTTTTCACACACTTTGAGTGTGTAAATAGCTGTAGACACTTTTTACACTTTTTCACGTGTGTAAGAAAATAACACACGTAAGTGTGCTGTTTGAACGCACCTGTCCGTGTTATTTTTACATCGTTATTTTTCACACACTTTAAAACGTGTAAAAAGGGACTACAGCCATTTACACAACCAGAGTGTATAAAAACGACATATTTGTTTTTGCAGTGTAGTCCCCCTCGATTCATTTTCTTCCAAACTTCGCTGGACTAGCCCTAAAGCTTAAGATTGAAGCTACAAAAAGTGGATCGACACTTATGCTGACATCATTACATCGGGTAAGAAACCACCGGGGTGAATCAAACCCCACATGCACTGCCAGCCTCAGGGCTCAGGTTTACACACCAACTCTTAATAGTTTTTGTCTCCATTTATTCGTGACACGGTACCACACAAGCAAAAACAGAATCATCGAACCTCGTCTACGAATGTAATTCACTTGATCCAATGACCGCCAATTGGTAATTCCAGTAACGCGAGATTCAAGATCGAAATGCTTGGATGCTTTTCCCAAATGGGAGTAAATATCGGTCACCCAATATTTTGCCATCTTGCCATATATATATATATATATATATATATATTAGGGTGGCCGTTATTTTGGCTTCGGAAAAAAAATTAACGTCTAGCAAAAAAAACTAATCAAGATATGAAAAAAAAATCTGTGTGAAATTTGGACGCGCTGGGATAAGGGGAACACGTGCCACCGAGCAGTTTAATTTTCAATAATGCATGCATTTTTTTAATGGCATTTAATGGAAAAGCACCCAAGCACTTCGACCTTGAATCTCGCGTTACTGGAATTATCAATTGGCCGTCATTGAATCAAGTGAATTACATTCGTAGACGGGGATCGATGATTCTGTTTTTGCTTATGTGGTTTTTGCGTGTATACACACACACACACACACACACACACACGTGTATATATACATATATGTATATTGTGTGCATACATGATGATTGGAGGCAGAAACTGAACCAACGGAAGTTTAGGGACATTTCGTTGCCTGAAACCATCGGAATATTTGATTGAATAATGATTATTCCAAGAGCTGTTCGTATCCCAACTAAGGGTGTGCGCACCTTCGCTGTGTGCTCGTCTAACGTCTTCCATTCGATAGTTAGGCCAACACACGCGCTCTATCGGATGTACCAATTTAATTATGGAATTGCGTCTGTATACGCACGTGCGCACACGCACGCACGCGCGCGCACACACACACACACACACACACACACACACACACACACACACACACACATGTTTGCTGGACTTTGTCGAGATTCAGGAGTAGTATACCGTCTAATTTGCATGAGGTTCGGAGCGTTCGGTCCAGGATGGAAATTCACACTAGTGCAACTGTTTCTCTGCACACACACACACATACACACACATGCATATATATATATATATATATATATATATATACATACGTTTTGGCATATATGTATAATATACTCGAGCGATCCATCGAGACCCCCGGATGCGAGGGAGATCTAAGATCGTGGAAGCGAGACTTTCGACGCTCACTAAGAGGGGTCGCTGTATAACGGCCCCGTAGAGGGCGCAATGTCTGTACTGGCCAACGAGGCTATAGAGCGGTGGCTCGGGGAGCGTCCCGAGACCCAACGGAGATGAGCTACGGGCAGCTCTGACCCCCCTTATCCACCTCCCACCTCTCTTCGTGCGCTCAGAAATTACCCCTTATCTTCGCCCACCAAGGTGGGTAGGACTAGATAGAGAGAGGCAGAGGGTGGAAGAGAGAGAGAGAGAGAGAGAGAGAGAGAGAGAGAGAGAGAGAGAGAACACGCGCGCTCACCAGCTCCGAATCCTAATGCTCAATCTTAAGATAAACGCTCTCCGGGTTATTAGAGTCGACCCTCTCATCATTCGTCTGTGTACAGCACCGTGTATATGCATATGCGCAGTCTCTCCGCGGGCGCTCGAGAGACCCTCGAATATACGAGAAGCAAAACTTTTGGCGCGATAACGCGCTGATATCGACTCGTACAGTCGATGCTGATAAATCGTCGAAACGTTTCGCTTTTGGGGCTTATGGCTAGTTATAAAAGTCGAAAAATCACTTTTTCCAAAACCAATATATTTTGACGATACATCGTCTTATCAATATTCACTGGGAACTTCCAGGTGATCGGATTAATATTGAAAGATTCATAGGCTGTTTTGTTGACGGCCGTCGGAACGTTAGGAGCGTCGATCGAAACTTCAAACGCTTTTTTTTCTCGACAGTACGTTTTCAAAGTCGGTGAGGAAAATATCGGAAGAGGGACTGCATCGATCTTTCTGTTTTTAAGGATTTTTCTATATGTAAGAATAGAGTATTTGCTCGAATTATGTTTTTTTCCAATGTATACTTTTGATTTGACGAACGAAAAATGCGATTTTTTGCAAAAATCAAGACTCACTTTGAACACGTACGTTTTTTTAAATTTCATATTTTGGAAATTCCTTCGATTAATCATAGACTGAACTAATATACTAACAAAATCTGTTTGAGCTTTTGACATTGGACAACCTGGTCCAAAAGGGCATTTTTCACTTAATAATTTATAATCAAATTATAAATGATTATAATCAAATATTATAATAACTTATAAGTATTATAATATTTTATTATTGTTTAATATTTAAATTTCAATTAATATTATTATTATTTAATATTCTATTTAATTATAACATTATTACATTGTAATTAAATATATTTACATAAAGGCATTGAAGAGTGTTCTTTAGATGATACCTTTTCAACTACGCCAATTTGGAGAAATTTATCATCATGATTTTCTGATTAAAAGATCCAAAACACGTGCTGCTTTCGACTGATACAACCAGGCATAACCCGTTAATTGCGCATACGTCAAAATCGATCGGACGAAAGGATGAAAAAAGAATACGTTTATTTAAATCCCGTGAGCATGAATTGGATCACTATTGTTCTTTCTGTAATAACTAATTATTTTGATTAGACCATACGTGGAACGAGTCAAAATACTTCGAAATGGTCGCACCGGTGGGAATTAAGTATACTTTTGCCACTTCCTAATACGATTCCGACAAACGTGAGAAATGGACAATTCAACGTTCCATTGAGACAAATTGATCATGAAATGGATACCGGTTGTTATTGTTGCTAACAAATTCAAAATCCCGAGCCTCACGGGTCTGCCTGGGGCCCAAAAAAGAAAGGGTGGATTAAAAAAAATTCCGATGACAGTATTGGGCTGATGAGGCCGGGATCTTACACACAATTGACTCATAAGCCTTCTCAAGTTTCAGTATTTTTTTTAATTAACAAATATCGTCAACTAATGTAGTTATTAATGGTTAAACAAAGTCCCGCCGTTACCCCACGGCCAATCGGTGCCGGTAGTTCCGTAATCTAGGATAATCTAAAATGAAAAGTAAAACATGAACTTTGAGGCTGATAATAACTGTCAAACGACCGGATATTTCGTCGAAATTTTGGAAAGTATGGGAATTGCAAGTAGCAGAAAAAAGTTCGATTTTCGCCCAAAAAAACTTCAATATTTTATTTACCAACAAATGAATAAACATGTCAAAAAACCATCCGGTCATCCGATAAAAAATGTTATAAACCATGCTGTCTCCAAACAGTCGAATAAATAGCTATCGAGAAAAACTTGATTTTGCAAACACGAAGAAAAATCGTTTTTTTTTTTATAGTCCCTGAAATCGCGCCTCGGCGTCGATGTCTCCGTCGATTTCGACCAACATCCTCTATCGCTAGGCCCGCGTCCGAGAGAGTCGAAAAAGTCGGTAGAAAAAAAAATAAAGAAAAGGGAGTTGCTGCAGAGCAACGTGGACAGTGGCGAAAAGCTCTGGGGGAAGATAACGCGGCGTTTTCTTTTTTTTTTTCATTTCTCCTTCGCCACTCGTACTACTCCGTATAGATAATCGAACCCATATCGTTCGTCGTCCTGATCTTCTTCTTCGTGGTCCTTGTCGTTTCGCGTGCTAGCGAGGCTTTAGGTATAACGTGTGGATGCGATATGTGTGCGCCCACATATACATATACATATACATATACATACATACATACATACATACATACATACATACACACACACACACACACACACACACACACACATATATATATATATATATATACACATGAACCTATGTACTATAGAGCACATAGCGCAGAGAGCCGAGAGGAGAGCGGGCTCTCGAGACGCTTGACCAGGCTCTCAAGTGAATCGCAAATCGATCGAGACCTCCCCCCGGTGAAAACCCCAAGCCTCAGCAGAGGAGAGTATATACCGTTGTCCGGACTCCGCGAAGGCAAGGGTGGAAGAGAAAGAAAGAGACAGTGAGGCAGAGAAAGAGCGAGAGAGAGAGAGAGAGAAAGAGACATAGAGGGGCAGCGAGTTTTACAGGGGTAGTTTTAGGGGGTGGGTGGTGAGTGAAGAGAGAGGAGCAAAGGGGGTTGGGGAAATAATGTTGGGGATATGTTATTCCCTCGCTTCCAGGGCAGAGAAGCGCGCTAACGTCGCGAAGATTAAACCTCGTGTGCACGTACGCGGGGGTAGAAGACCGCGCTATCCGCGTGGCGAGCTCTCGCCTCTCCGGCAGACTTAGATACGTGAGCATCCCGCTCGAGACGAAGAGAAATACAGGGAAAACCAAAGAGAGAGAGAGAGAGAGAGAGAGAGAGAGAGAGAGTTCTCGCAGGGCAGTTTAGAGGGACCGAGCTGTATATCTGTAAAATACCCACACACTTCACACACACACACACACACACACACACACTTCACACACACACACACACACACACACACACACACACACACACACACACACACACACACACACACACACACACACACACACACACACACACACAGACACACAGACACACAGACACACCCACACACACACACGCGCGCGCGCGCGCGCGCGCGCACGCGCACACACACACACACACACACACACACACACACACATGTATATGCAGAAAGGCGATTTTGAAGACATTTCGAAGACCCTCCTCATAGTACACAACTATGAGGACGCGTCCCCATACTCAACAGTACGTCAACCCCGAAGTCTTCGAAATCGCCCCTGAATAAATGTAAGCGTATTCATTCAGAAGCCATTACGAGGACCATCGTCCTCAAAACCAACAACACGTTGAGAAAAAAAATCAAGGACTGTCTTCGAAACAGGCCAATGGGCTGGAAACCAACGTCGCGTCGATACAGCGGGTTGAAAATTTTTCGCACACATGTTTACACACATGGACACACAGGAATAATTGGAGGTTCGAATCCACGAGAGCGAAGGCAAGAAATGTTTGCGTCACGTACGTTCTCCACGAATACTCGGGTGTATTCGTGTGTGTGTGTGTGTGTGTGTGTGTGTGGAGTACAGTATACGCTTCTGCATATGTAGACGTTCGAGGCTGAGGCTCGCATGCCGACGCGCGTAGAATGTAATTAAGATAAATTAGCGTTAAAGGGGAATTGGGCTAAAGCTCGGTGGCGTTCCGTTGCGTATGTACGTGTGTGCATGTAGATGTGTACACGTATAGGGAAAAGTACGGATGTGTGAATACAGTCATGCACGAATACTTAGGTACACATGAACACAAGATGTGTTCACGGTGCAAGGCAACGGAGAGGAGAGAGATGGGTGAACGTTGGCGCGAGAGAGATAGAGAGAATGGGCGAAAAGAGAGAGCGAGGAAAGGGGTAGAGAGTTGAACACACAGAACCTTAATGTGGAGGATGCGGTGCACGTATTTTCCGAAGCTGTAATGGAAGTGCCTTCGTGGACGTCAAGGATTCACGGGTATATGTGTATCATGTATATGTATGGGAAAAAGTGATTTTGTAGCATTCGACTTTGAGGACCATCCTCGTGGTAGCGAATTGTCTTGGTACTGAACGTTACGTGGAGCCCAATGTCTCTGAAATTATCGTTCGATAGTTGCAAGCATGTTTTTGCATGAGGGTAGGTTCAAGGACCTTCTTCTCTTCGAAAGCGACGAATTGGTGAAGCTCGTTTTAAAGACCGTCCTCAATAGCCAGATGTGCCGATAGCCAATGCAGCGTAGATGGTTACGAAATATCATTTTGTTTAAATATAAAGGGTGTCCTGTTTTAATGGATAATCCTGCAACTGTCGATAGGTCAGATCATGTACTACGCTGGCATTTCAGTTTACAAGGAACATCCCTCAGGTGACATCCTTCGATTTTGTTGAAGCTTGCATTTGTTATGAAGCATTGGAAACTAAGGGATACGTTTTTTTTATCGGCGGAAAAACGGTTTCGAGGGGTGAAACCAGCCCTCGAATAGGGGTGGTGCACCCCTTCGTTATTTTTCTTGCGATAACTCTCTAGTGGACTTTCCATCGCTTCGTCATGTGCACGTAAAAATGGTGAAATTATTGTCTTCTGCCATTAAAAAGCGCACGCAAAGGTTTTTTGCCAGAGCTCGATCTGGAAGGAATGGAAAATGTAACCTCGGATTGGGTAACATCGTCTGCAGGAGTCGGGAAAGCCTCGGGAGAGGAGGGTGGTGCGGACTTGGCCGAGGCAAGGGCGGAATGGAAAGGGATAGGGACAGAGAGAAAGAGAAAGAGAGAGGGAGGGAGATAGAGAGAGAGAGAGAGAGAGAGAGAGAGGGAAAGAGAGCGAGAGAGGTTAATTGATTATTTATTTTATGCCTTGGGATAAACCTTCAGGCAAAATAACTACAGGTCGAGGAAATTTACAATACAATAAATAAAAATTGAAATAACACATATGTTAACTAACATCACGTATGTGGTGGTGTGTTAATTATATAATTAAATGAGAGAAAAAGTAGTTTGAATAAGTGCAAAAATCATACGTAGATATCAACTATAAAATTCAACCGCAAAATTTAACAAAAGAGAGAGAGAGAGAGAGAGAGAGAGAGGTTAAATTGTAAGATAAGATCGATGGCAACATGAGAGTGCGTTATAAGTGATCGGAAAACGCAAAAAAAAAAACAATGTCGAAATTTCCATCGTTGAAATGCAATAAAAATCAATTTTTATCGACCAGCCCAAATATATCTGCCATATTTAAACCACGAAAAACATTCAAACATTTTATGGTAGATATTCTAATTAGAAGCCCGTAATGTAAATTTTCAAAAAGCAATTTTCGATAACAATGAAAATGGAAACCGAAATAGTGAAGAATTAATTTTCATTGCATTCCAGGAATACAAACTTCAATGCCATAAAATAAAACGCGAATATTAGAAACGAAAGTGGAACAAATTTCCATTGGTTGGCGCACAGCAGTATTTAGGAAAGTTGCGTTGGAGATTCGGCTTCAGTCCGGCCAATAGGGGATTTTTCAAAGTCAACGATGGAAATAAATGATATTTTTCTTTTCTTTACGTTTCGGCCCTCTGGTTCGGGTCCTCTTCAGAAATTATATTTTTCTGTATAAATTAAGATACACAAATTTTACCAATCACGTTTGAAAAAGTTATATACATGAGCGTTTTATGTTATGATTGCGTTATAGAATTGTTGTGTCATTTTGTATAACAATTATGTTAATGCTGTTTTGGTTATAGCTATATTAATATGATATGAAAAATTTCTTATATTGCGTTAATTATTTTTATGTATCGGTGTTTGAAATGTGTGATGTGTGAGAGAGAGGGTTATTATATTATGGGATTATAAAGAGATGAAATATGAGAAATAACTAACCTCGATGTTGTTGATGTTTCAGGCTTTTGCGTATATTCGGAAGGTTATTTCGAAAAACAATATTTATGGGAATAAATAATGTTTCGTTGCAATATACTCAATAGATAGAGATTTTATCGTTTTTCAGCGATTTTTATTATCTGTAATCGATAAATAATTATAAAAAAGTTTTGTGTTTTATTAGTGAAAATTTAATGTAAGTGATTGATTTGAAAGAACATTTTAGTAAAAAATCGAAAGACTATGACGATTACCTATTGAGTTAAGTTCTTAAAAATTTGTTTTCCCTTTCAAAATAAGCAAAAACTCGAAATTTACATTTTTCCGTTACATGTTGAGTTGTGTGGTCGGAGAAATTACACGTTGAGTTGTGTGGTCAAAAAGGATTTAGGAAAGCTGACGCGATTGTGGGTGATGACATTTTCAAGACATGAGCATTTTTTCAAGATCGTACTTGAATTAATTGTTTAAATGGGGAATGGTGTGGTTCTTACTAAATGGGTAGGATGTGGAAGTCGAGATGTGAATCGGTGAGCTGCGTTGTTCATTATGGGCAACGTAGTGCGAGACGAAGGCCAAAGATCATCATCATCATCATCATCACCGACAGAAATCACAAATATAGGTGAACAGAGGGTTCGAAACAGGTACCGGAACAGCTCGGTGTGTGTGCATGGATGCAAGGTTACCGTGGCGTCGGCATACGGTTACGTCTTGGTGAGTAACGATGCTCCTTGGCACCGGCTCGTACTTCGACCTGGGAAGCATCAGGAGCATGCAAGGGATTTCGGACGTCAAGGAGAGATAGGAGTCGGTAGAAGACGGCATGAGAAGGATAGAGCGGGGTCCCAACAATGGCCTCGAGGAAGCTGCCGTTGATAGACGCTTCCGATAGACCAGCCGCAACTCTATCCCGGTGCGTTTTCTCTCAACCCATCATCGTGTCTCGGATACTCTCTTCCGATTCGAATCCAACCCAAACGATCCCCAGCACTCCCTTCTATCTGCCATTGCCATTATGTTGGTGAATTCATCAAGTTCTCGACCAACACATCCGCACGCAAAAGTTATTAGTCTCTCGCGTACAACTCTTCGCTTTTAGGCGACCGCGATTCCAAATTTCTAAACAGCCATGTATGATGAGTATGCCATCTCATCCGGCATCAGGAACTAAGCTTCGAATATGGCTCGAACAATTTACGTTCGGCTGGAAAGTTTTAACGACGTTTTGGAAATAAGATTTTTGGAATAATGAACTGGCGTAGGGAAGATGGTATTCATTTTTCATGTCCAATCATCTTTAGATGACCGTGCGGGCTTTTTACGATCCATTTTCCTTTACTGACCCCAGACTTGTCACTTGTTCAGCTTGTCCATTTGTCACTTGGCACTTGTTCAACTTGTTCGAATGACCAGGGCACAGGAAACTGGAAAACATGGGCGGATAATGGTGGCTGTATTTTACTGAGTTTCCAATGTGCTGCTATTGGAAACTCATTGTTGGTAAAACTGCTTTTCGCTCAGTAGACAACGCAGATAATTAAAATCACTTGGCTCAACGAAATTATTCATTACCGGAGTCAGACGAAATATTAAGGCCATATTTAAATAAAAATTTTTTTTTTAAATTGTATCTGCTACGGCGAACGCTGCGCCAATTTTAGGCTTCCATGCACAGGGATTTTCCCCCTTTTTACATTTCCCTCCATTTTTTCTCCAATCCACATCCCTAATCGATCCCCACCTTGCGGCCGCAGCCGACTTCCCCCTCTGTATCGCATTCACCATGACTTTTATTTTTTTATTTTTTTTTTAAATTTAATTTTATTTAATTTTTTTTTATTTTTTTTTTTTTTTTTTGTCATGAGTATAGGGAAACTGCGGAAAACCTATATCAATACAGCCGGTCACGAGTTCGCTTCCCAGCCTCGGAGCTAGTCGCGTTTCGTTGGGAAATAGCTCTCACAGGCTACAGCCATACACATCCGACACACACACGTACCGGTCCGTGTGCGCGGCATCTGTGTAGAACTGGAGCTACGTCACGCCTGTGTTTTTATTTCTCGCCGAAACTACGAGACGGTGATTCGAACCGGCGACCTCCCGATGTGTTGATTTCAGAGGCAGGTACGCTAACCACTAGACCAACACATCGGTTGCCATATTTAAATATTTTATACTTCCTAGGATTTGTTAGCCCATTGTAATGAGTACCGTAAAACTTTGAACTTTGAACAGGTTTTGGAAGTTTTTTTTCAACATCCTAGATACCAACTTTTCTTGGTTCAATAGAACAGCGTGACCTTTGGCTATGAAATGTAAAAGAAAGTCAAGCTCCACAACCCCCTCGCAATTTGATATACTATACATTTTTTAAAGTGTCAAAGTAGCACCGAGCGTGGGGCTTCTTTGACAGGTCATTAAAATCCAACTTATGTCAAAGATTAAGGGTTAATTTGGAATAATTTTGATAAAAAATGTAATATTTTATACATTATACATGGAATTAAATGAAAAACAACGATTTTTTGTAACCAAATTGTCATCGTTATTAAGGCAGCAGAACTCGAACAATTTTCGTCCAATCGACTTCAAATTTTAACTGTAGCTTCTTAGATTGCTTTAACAGTCAAGTGCTAGCGCTCTTACCGATTAATCGAAAGTTGTAAAAAAATATATCATTTTTGAGATGAAAATTATGGTCGAAAAACGAACTTTTTTTCAAACTTGACTCTGTTTTTGTTTTAATTACTTTTGAATTCCCTCCGTACTTTTCTGCTCCAAGTAATATGTTTAACGAAAATATTTCACTCTTAGTTCCGGGACTAAATGTACGACAGGTGCAAACGGTCGAAAATGGGCAGTTACAGTGGTGCCCTCCCTTAAGGAAACATTTTCCATGAAAATATCAAGTACCTGGGGTGCTATTATAGGCACTTAATGGGTCTTAAGGGGAGGTACCTGAGTGAACGGCGACAAAAACAGGTAAACTTCGGGAATTTTTATCTCAAAAACTAAGGTTTCGATTGGATCGGGATTTGTTTTATTGGAAAATATGTACATTGAGGTATATTTAGGAATTATTTTAAATAAAAACAACGGTTTTAGAAAGATGAATTAAAAAAAAAAATTAAACAACAAAAAAAATCCGGAAACGCTTCAATGGATCGATTCGATTTTTTTTTGTACTTGTTACGATCAAACGTGTTACGAAATAAAATTATAGAACATCTTGCGAAAGATTAAGGTTTAAAAAATAATAATGTTCCTTGTTTTATTTTTTTTTTACTATAATCCACTTGGGATACAATAACGAATTTTTTTTTCATATAATCTTTGGGCACCTTATTAGATTAAATAATTTTTTCAAAATGATCGGTTTGGTACGTGACAGTAAAAAAAAAGAAACGCACTTTATTGATATATTTTAGTTATATAGATATATAACTAAAATATATCAATAAAGTCTTGATATATTTCAAGACTTTATTGATATAAAGTCTTGAACTTTATATCAATAAAGTTCGAGACTTTATATCTTGAAACAGAAAAAAGAAACAGACTTTATTGATATATTTTAGTTATATATCTATATAACTAAAATATATCAATAAAGTGCGTTTCTTTTTTTTTTACTGTGGCGTACCAAACCGATCATTTTGAAAAAATTATATAATCTAATAAGGTGCCCAAAGATTATATGAAACATTTTTCGCTATTGTACCCCAAGTGGATTATAGTAAAAAAATAATAAAACAAGGAACATTACATTTTTTTCAAACCCTAATCTTTCGCAAGATGTTCTATAATTTTATTTCATAACACGTTTGATCGGAACAAGTAACAAGAAAAAAATCAAATCGATCCACTGTACCGTTACCGGAGTTTTTCTGTTTTTTCGATATTTAAAAAAAAACTAATTTTTCTAAAATCATTGCGTTGACGGGGATGAAATTTTCAGAAAATTTGTTTTTTTTTACACCTCAGAATATACTCCAAATTTCGCTGGAAAAAATGCGGGGGCAATTTTTCCCTACTTACCCGGCTATGGCCTTTGAACAACAAATTGTTGTTCAAGTTTATTGCCCGCACCCACCGCCCGCCACAAGAGATCATGCGGGCTCGCTGCGCACACATTTAAAACGTATTTTCGCGCTGTGTCAAAGTAGCCCCGAAAACTGTCAAAGTTACCCTGAATGTCAAATTAACCTCGTTTTAAGGTACTCCTCGAAGTGATCCAACATTCCATTTTTTCAATAAATATTTCGTTGGCATTCCGCAATGACGGTATTAGTTAGCCCGAGTCATCTTTTTACTGTAGTGCACAAGCCAATTCGTGGCTCAACGGTCACCCATCCAAGTATTGGCTCAGGCCAACGCAGCTCGACACGAAAGATTCCCGAAGCCCAATCCTTTCCAAAATAATTTGCGACATCAGGTACGCCGAAGGGAGTTATTTTTTCAAATCAGTCGAGACACGTTGCTAAATTCACTTTTATTCTCTAAGTTTAGTTCCAAAAAAATCCGTTGTTCTTCTGATAATTGCCTTGGACAATAAAATACCCCAATTCAGCAAATGTGAACGCATTTTCGAACCAAATTAGTCGACCTGTGCCAACTTGTACAAATGTACCTCGGTCTTTTCGTGAATTGTGAGAAAAAAACATTTAGTTGACCATCTCGACTTGTGAGGCTCGAATGAGATGATACGTGTCGAAGAGGCAAGCCCTTGGAGAAGCGGCTGAAAATTAGAGTGCTCGTTAAGAGACGCGCAGACCTGTCCTCTATCTCCCGTGCTTCGTTTGGAAAACGAGATTCATCGCTTACCGCAGGTGATGCTCCGTGTCTCGTTGGATACACGTGGGAAAGGAGATATTTTTGTGGAGTGCATTTTCGTGAAACGTCCCTTTGTGCTGCATTGTGTTCTGCTGTGCTGCCGAATAAAAAATGCAGCGAACACCTGAGGACTCGGCCACGAAAGAGAGAGAGAGAGAGAGAGAGAGAGAGAGAGAGCGAGAGAGAGAGATAAGATATTGCCAATGGTCGTGATTTATCGTCGGGAAAGGAGGGAAGAGAAGGAGACGTTGACCAACAGATAAGTACTGCCGATTGCGGCTCCAATTTTCTCCCGGCCCGTATCCTGCCCCAGATCATTCGATGTGGTCAAAAGTGCAAGTCAAACGGAGGAAATGCACCCTCAGGTATTCCGCATCGACTCAATGATACCCTGGAACCCAGGCTCGTGATAAAATATAACAAACAAAATGAAATAAAATGTCTCGTCGGCTTTGTTCCGATTGGAAAAAAAGTAATCCAACAATCTTCAACCTAGATTATCATTTTTATCAGATGTTCTGGGTGTGAATTCGATAATGTCGTGATTAGAGCATATCGGTTTTTCGATATTATCGAAAAACCGGAATATCGCACCGAAAATCCCATTTTGAAAAACCAATATTAGACTCGAATAATGCCGATATTTCGATATCAGGGTTGAATACATTAAAATATCACTGTAAGTGTTATTATTTCCATATAAGTTATCTTCACTTGTTTTTTTTACTATGTTTGACAGTTTTAAAATATTATTACCTACATTACATATTTCCCAAATGTCAACTTATTTGTCCACGAGGATGGAAGAAGGAAGGGCCTTTTCATCTGCGGCTTACATCTGCAATAAGGGAAGGTCGTCTCCGAAAGACGAAAATTCGCATGCCCTCCGTTCTGCGGTCATTGTTTTAACAATTTCAATCTCATTAAGGGGGTATCCCTCTCTGGAAATTTCATAAAATCGTTTTTTTTTTGCATATTGTTACAGTGTGAACTTAAGAATATTATAAGACCAACCCGGCCCCGAAATTTAAAAAATTGACGAAGTTACACCTATTTTAGTGGAGCAGTGTGCGTCGGGTTAAGGGCGGAATAAAGTATTAAATTTTTTTTCATTTTTTTTTAAATTTTTTAAATGAATGCATAATATATCAAGAATATTGTGTTAAAATTTCAAGTCGATCGGAGTAAAATTGACGAAGTTATGCGTATTTGAGCGTCTATTGCTCCATGCCGTTCTCTTCTCTTCTGCGTTTTTCAAACCGTTTTTCTGAGACTTGTCATATTTGAAGTCCGTGTGCACGATAACTCAAAATCTACTGGACCAATCGCTTTGAAATTTTGCACAGTACTTCTTCACATAATTCATCAGGTATTGTCGAGAGCTTTTTTTTTTTTTTTCAATAATTACTAATTTTTCAACAACAAATTAGCCGATTTTTTTAGCGAAAATCGGGTTTTTGGCTCCCAAGTGCTACGAAAAATCGAAAAATCGAAAAAAAAAATACTTTCGTCATTACCTCAAGAAACATCTCCTTTGACAAATGCATTTTGATTTTTTCGTTTCAAATGATCCTGTTGCGAGTTATGGTGCACACCGCAAACCAACTTTTTTTCGAGGCGCCGCCGGGGTTTAATTTTCACTCGCTCAATTTTGAATATTTTGCAATGCAAATTTAGGAGAATGTTGTTCAAATGTTTATTGAACAACAATTATTATATGTAAATTTTTCATTAAACGAACACTATTCGTCGAACCCAAAAAAAAATCTTCAAAACATGCCTTTTTTTCGCCGAATTAACTTTACCCCGCCGTTAAGCCGGCAATGCACGTTGTTCGAGCCTCAGCCGACGCGAGCATAGGAAAATTGATACAAGCAAGTGCTACCATGGTACCAGCAATGGCAAACCCAAACAAATAGGCTGTCTATACGTTGGTATTTGTCTTCACTCGTCTAACTTGGGCCAACATGTATTGCCGGCTTTAAAGATGATTCGCGTGTAACAGAAGCGGACATCAAAATACAAGAACGCTAAAGAGAGGCCCGAACTGGGCGCAGATTGCCTAGATTAGGTGTGCAACACGGTCCCGATTATTAGAAAGGACACTTATATCGTGCCGGAATCGCTGACTAGCTGCAAGACGACAATATTTCATAAGATCGTGTAAAATATGTACCAAAACTTTTAACGCCCATTATCTTGAAACTACATATCTTGCCATGGGGGGATTGATATCTTTTCTAACTTTCATGCTGTTGACTTGAATTTCCACAGTTAGCGTTCAAACAGCAGTCATTTTCGGTCCATGACCGCATTTTTTAATTGGATGAAACATTTGTTAATGACAATGACTTGAGCATGATGTTTTTTAAGAAAAAAATGAGGTTTTCTTCGGAGAAGCTGTCATTTTTCGTATTTTTCGAAATTTCGAAAAGTGTATCGTGAATCCATGGCCAAGTTAGGTACGTTACGTTTTGGCCCCGCCGTTTTGGCACGAGATGTTTTGGTGCGGGGACGTTTTGGCGCGAGGACGTTTAGGCGCGAGGACGTTTAGGCGCCGCGCCGGGATGTTTTGGGGCGAGGAAGTTTTGGCGCGGGGACGTTTTGGCGTGGAGACGCTTTTGTAGGAATGTACTGGCGCACAAGCAAATCCGAATAATGTCAAATAAACTATAACAACGCACAATACACACACACACGTTTTGTACTTATGCGGAGAAGGCTCGTAATATAAGTTTATAAATAGGAAACCCAAAACAAACCCAAACAAGGAAACCAAACAAAAACAAGATTTTTTGATGATTTTTTTTTATTTGGCTGATATACCCAAACAACCCCAAAAACAAACCCCAACAAGCCGGGACGAAAAAAAAAACAACAAACCGAAACGAAAAAAAAATGATTTTGTCGATGTTTTCATCCTTTTTTTCAAATGTGTTCCTCAAACAGCTAGAGACTCAGGCCTATGACATATGGTTTGCCATCGACACACGATTCGTGGTGCTAAACCAACTTGTGCTGATGCCGGAACACCCTAACATCAAAACGTCCCCGCGCCAAAACGTCACCGCGCCTAAACGTCTCCGCGCCTAAACGTCCTAGCGCTTAAACGATCTCGCGCCAAAACGTCCCCGCGCCAAGACGTTCTTGCGCCTAAACGTACTCACGCCAAAACGTACCCGCGCCAAAACGTCCCCGCGCCAAGACGTTCTTGCGCCTAAACGTTCTCACGCCAAAACGTACCCGCGCCAAAACGTCCTCGCGCCAAAACGTTCGTGCGCCTAAACGTTCTCGCGCCAAAACGTACCCGCGCCAAAACGTCCTCGCGCCTAAACATTGTGCTGATGCCGGAACCCCCTAACATCAAAACGTCCCCGCGCCAAAACGTCACCGCGCCTAAGCGTCCTAGCGCCAAAACGTCCTAGCGCTTAAACGACCTCGCACCAAAACGTCCCCGCGCCAAGACGTTCTTGCGCCTAAACGTTCTCACGCCAAAACGTACCCGCGCCAAAACGTCCTCGCGCCAAAACGTCCTCGCGCCAAAACGTCCTCGCGCCAAAACGTCCGCGCGCCAAAACGTTCGTGCGCCTAAACGTTCTCGCGCCAAAACGTCCTCGCGCCTAAACATCCTCGCGCCAAAACGTCCCCGCGCCAAAACGTCCTTGCACCTATACGACCACGCGCCAAGACGTATTGGCGCCAAAACGTCCACGCACCAGAATGGCAGCGCCAAAACGTACTGGGTCCTAGCCAGTTAGAAGTATTTAAAGAATTTTTTTTTGTTTTCGTTTCAGATTAGATTTCAGCCTGGTAGAGATCCCGCCGTTTCAGGCATCGCCGCTGAAGAACTGCAGCACAACGTCCACAAAAGATTTTCTTCCGAAAAAAATACATTGTAACCAAAAACATGTGTACAGCATGCTGGGAAAAAATGAATTCATTTCAACGAATGTGGTATAAGAAAAATATCATTATTTTGACCCTTCAAATTGGGCTTCCAGAGAGGGATACCCCGTTGATTAAAGTGACCATGCTGTTGCCTGCCTATCACAAGCTATGCCATTTGTTTGCATTCTGCTAGCTACTACTGCACTGACTTTCATAAAACTTCCTTATTTTACTTTTACTTTTTTACTATTTTTTTTATTTGCATGAAAGTTCCTATTTTTTGTTTATTTATTTATTTTATCTTGGCTTGGATATATTTAAGAACATAGCAGAGTATGTTTATAAATGTATAATAAATGAAGAACTCAACGAAAGACGGTGATCTTTAATAAATACTGTGGTTTCATTTAGCAATGCACTATTATTACTACAACTTCCATCTTCTCTTTCAAGCTTCTAACGTTTTGAATCAAGGTTTCCCATAAATATCGGAAAATATCGAAATTACGATATTTTGATGTTACGACTTGGTGATATCGAAACAATACCGGGAATGGAAAAAGCTCCAATAGTCCAAGCTATAGTTGTAGTGAATTTGAATTTCATAAATGTGAATTTAATAATGTCGTAACCAGGGTTGCAAATGATGCATTACTTTTTGTAATGCATTGGCGTTTTCATTAGGCATCACTTTACATTTCGTAATGAAAACAAAATTTCATTACCCATTAACTTACATTCAGTAATTTTAAAAAATTCTATTACTCATTACATTTCATTGTGTGATGCAAACAATTGCCATTACTCATTACATTGAATGTTTGTAATGTAAAAAATGTCATAACTCATTACATTGGAATTCGTAATGTAAAAAAACGCCATTCCTCATTACATTACATTTTGTAATGTGAAATATTTTCATTATCCATTATAATGTAATGGGTAATGAAATTTTTTCACATTACAGAGTCCAATGTAATGAGTAATGGGTTTTCTTTACATTACAAAATGTAATGTAACGAGCAATGGAATTTGTTTACATTACAAAATATAAGGTAATGCGTAATGGATTTTTCTCACATTACTAATGCAATGTAAAAAATCTCCATTACTCATTACAATGTAATGTGTAATTAAATTTTTTGTTATTACACATAACATTGCATTTTGTAATGAAAATGTTTCACATTACAAAGTGTAATGTAACGAGTAATGACATTGTTTTACATTACTGAATGTAATGTAATGGGTAATGAAATATGCTTTCATTACCCATTGTAAAAGTAATGAATAATGCATTACTTTTTCATTGTAACAGAGTGCTCATAGTAAAAATGCAATGAAAAATTATAAGACGACAAAAAGTCGGAAAAAAAAGAAACGTCAGAAGAGGCGCAAACGTCTCTAACTCTCAAAGCATCGTGAAGAGAAGTTGAGAAACATGGGAATTCATTTATACCTCGAGATTATATATATAGCATGTGTTATATTTCTTGCGAGACGAAGATTTTTCATGAATGAGGGGACTCCGCTGTTCCGACCTATCCCAAGTACCGAATCGACCTGGCGGATATATCTATTTGTATCCCCGTAATAGGGGGAAAATACTGATACATGCCGCAACGATCCCCCCCCCCCTCCGCCCCTCCTCGAGGATGAAAAGCTACCGTCGACTGTCACCCCTCGAGAATTTTAACGGGGTCCATTGATATTATTACCTACTTTATCTCTGGCAAAATATTATTTTTACCCGATAAACTAGAGGCATGAAGAAAGATTTAGAAAATTAGAGCATTTTTTTTGGTCCCCTCCGGGTGAATCGACCGATCGAGGGAACGAAGATCAGGTAATGAAAAAAATTAATAAAAAAATGTGCGTAATAATAATACTTAATTCGTATCTTAGTGAGATTTTTTCTTGTGTAAACTAAGTATTCCCCAAGCAATGATGCTCCCATAATACATTCAATCTACACGAACTCTATTCGAATAATGTAAAAATGTGTGACACATGCGATGGACTTGATCACCCCTTCGATACAACCTTATGTTCCAATAGGGCAAGCTTCTATTTTTAGTCCCGACCGTCTCGTGGAACGAGGAATTCCATTACTCTTCGTGTGTACTGCCGACAATCGTTATCTTTGGAAACGTGCCACGGTCGGCCAAAAAGTCGATGCATGCACGGAGCGTTGCAATTTATCATCGCGGAAACGAAAGATTCTTGACGAAATAATATGAAGCAATGTTACAAGGTTAGATTAAGGGCGAAATATCGTTTGAAGCCGTACAGGAAGAGAGAAAGAAAAATTGATTGATTGATTGATGTTTATATACCTTGGTATATACCTTTAGACAATAAAGCACCGATGAAGAAAAATAATAAAATATAGAAAATAAAAATAAAAATAATCACAGTAATAGAAATAAAACGGAAATAAAATAGAAAAGATACCAAGCGGCTGAAAGAAGTTATACAAGTCAAAATCTTAATTTGCATAACATGCGCACAGGAGCATAACACAATTATAAGCAGAAAAGCGATATAAATATAAGGCAACTAAAAATAAACTAATACAAGATAACGAAAACGATATATACACTACCGGTGAAAAGTTTCCGGACAAAAGTTTAAAACAGTGCCGGAACGGTTTTCTATGCCATTTCGCCGGTAGTTGACCTAGGCCAATTTAATAAACGGAATTTTAAAGAGGAGGGATTTACCTTTAATTTGTTTTTTTTTCAAGACAATTCACGTTTTTTTTTACAACTAGCACCCGGTTTTGAAAACGAGCATTTTTCGTCGTTTTTTTTGTTTCTTGTTGAGTGGACCCCGTTTACAGTTTAAACAATTTTACGCATTTCTTCGACCAAAATCATAAAGGGGGAAGCCTAAGCTTCAATTTCTTTTATTAAAAAAATTTCTACGATTTTTTTCCAACGATATTTCGTTTTTTGTGAAAAAATAGATGATATGAAAATTGCTCCGGAGTACAAAAACGATGAGATTTATAACAAAACCTCAAGATGGAAAAAAAGTTGTATTGTTTCGTGTAAGTTGACGAGAATTTTTTCATTTATTTCGGGTCAAAGCTCGATTGATCTAAATACCATAACAATAATATATTGAAATTTTTTACTTACAAAGTTTAATATGTAAGTAAAAAAAATTAATTGTATTATTGTTATGGTATTCAGATCAATCGAGCTTTGACCGGAAATAGATGATAAAAAAAAATTTCGAAAAAAATCTGAAAAAGTTCTCGTGAACTCATAAGAAGCAATGCAACTTTTTTGCTATCTTGAGGTTTTGATGTAAATCGCATCGTTTTCGTACTCCGGGGCAATTTTCAAATTATCTATTTTTTCACAAAAATCGAAATATTGTTGAAAAAAAATCGTAGCAAATTTAAAAAAAACGAAATTGAAGCTTAGGCTTCCCCCTTTGTGAATTTGCTCGAAAAAATGCATAAAAATTGTTTTCACTGCAAACGAGGTCCACTCAAAAAGGAACAAAAAAAAACGACGAAAAATGTTCGTTTTCAAAACCGGGTGCTAACTGTGAAAAAGAAGGTAAAAATTTAAAAAAAAGCCAAAATGAAGGTAAATCCCTCCTCTTTAATATGCCGTTCACTAAATTCGCCTAGGTCAAGTACCGGCGAAAAGGCATAGAAAACCGTTCCGCACTCTTTTAAACTTTCGTCCGGAAACTTTTCGCCGGTGGTGTACATAAGATCGTAAATAACATAACAAGAAATACCATAGTGAAAAAAATAGATATAGTAGCTGTATAATTATAAATAACGAAAATACAAATAAAGATTATTAATAATAGTAATAGTAATAAGAAAAACTTACAAGTAATGTATAAAGTGGGACTAGCAGACTAATTGGCTCACAGACTAGCAGCCCAGCATATCCTCCTCAAAGGAGAGAGAGAGAGAGAGAGAGAGAGAGAGAGAGAGAGAGAGAGAGAGAGAGAGAGAGAGAGAGAGAGATTTTCTGCATTATTTTTCAGTTGTCTTTTTTCTTAAATGGCATGCTATCGAAGTTCACATCGTTGAGATGTAGCGAAAGTTATTTTCTATTTTAATTGTTATGCAAAATCGTTTTTCGTTTGCAAACTTATCTTGTGCTCATCTAAATAAGTATCTGAAAAAATAATTTGGGGGCTTTTGTAGGTAAAATCTACCGAATGAAATCGAAGCAATATAGAAATATCAATTTTCGTTGTTTTCCAACGGTGCATACTCCAATCTCATTCAATGAAAATAATCTTCCACGTCATAGCCGGTGGCAAAAAAGTTAAAATACATACAAGCCGAAGAATGGGCAACTTTGACGGCGCAAAAAAGTCCGATCATTCTCGATGTGCATTTTGGAAGGCTTACACCAAATGGAATTTTTTTTAAACATCAATTTTTGGTTTTCGACGGATTCTCAAAATATAACGTTTTCAAAATATTCTCCGAAAATTTCGAGTCGATTCGTTTAACGATGGGGGCGCTACGGGTGTTTATAGGTAGGTTCCGTGAACCAACGAGCTTTAAACGCGTTTTTCTCAAAATGACTTTCATAATCGGTGACCACGATATCTCCAAAATCACTCCACCGATCAACTTCAAATTTCACAAGCGTCTTTTATATTAAGCATTACTTAAACTAAGGAATTTCTTTTCCATGCATAGTTTTTTTTTTATCAACGAAAATAGAGCGTTTATTTCACCGGAAATCGATACTTTTACTTCGGACTGCGGCCATTTTTTCAGAAGTTAATGATTTTATTAAATCCTCCGTCCAAGGACTAGATAATTTCATGCAAAAATAAAAGGCTTTTGATTTTTTCATTACGGATTATTTGTTCTTTTCAAATAGATAATACGTTTTATTAATAAATGAAAAAGTCAGGTCATTTTGAGGCACTGATGTCTTCAAAATCACTTTTTTCCATATTTGCACGTGTATATATATATATTTACCTACATATGTATAGTGAGCATGAAAAAATGTGCACATCACGCAGAGAGTGAAATTTGGTTGTTGAATGCATCGCCAAAAAGCAGAGAGAGAGAGAGAGAGAGAGAGAGTAGAAGTCAGAGAGACAAAGATATATATTGAACTGCAGCAAAGCGAACTATTCTTCGATCGTGTATATCTATGCGGAAATGTGCCTGTGAGCGTGTGTATGCATGTGCGCAAAGAAGAAGAAAAGAGTGGAGCGCCGGCCGGAAGACGAGATGAAGAAGATGAAGAACGATCTGCGTTCGGCACAGCAAGCGAGAGCAAGAAGAAACGATCGTGATGGAGGAAAAAAAAACGTCATTGCGATAAATCATCCCGGCGACAGGCATTAAGAGACACGTTGTGTGCTGCGCCAGCGCTTTCTGTGCCGTGTGCGCACGTTCGGAGATTTTCTCACACTCGCGCTCGATCGAAAAATGGCGAAGGGACCGAAGGGGTGGCGGGTAGAGAAGAGCGTGAGAGAGAGGGGGGGAAGCTATCGAGAGTTTCGTGTATATTTCGAAGGTTGTCCAATCACGATACATCGAGCCCAATCGCTTCCTTCGAACATCTCTGCGATATAGGAATGCGAAATGCACTATATATATATATAAATGATCGATGACTGTCGAAATTTCTATTGATTGGTTCTGGCTACATACATATGCATACTGTATATGCATATGGCATTGGATGTATCGTTCAATATAGATGCATCATCGTTCAGTCTTTTTCTTCGTAATCGTTCGTGGTAAAGTGAGTCGCCAAAAGCGTGTACTTCGTTAAAACTGTATGGAGAATCGAAGAGTTCCGGCGACGCGAAAGTTAGGAAAGCGGTTTGCTTCGCGGCCTTCCAGGATGATCTCCAGGGAAAAAGAGGAGTGGACGAATTTTAGGAAATTTTGATACGTCGAGTTATTCACATTACCACAATAGTAATTTTATAACACTCGATCAACTCAAAGCAAACCATGTACGAACAGAACGATAATGAGGTTTGCATCGTTGGAATGCAACGAAAATTTCGGAGCGCAATTTTTTTTTCGGCAATTTTGTGTGGATAATATCGCTCGAAGGGTTTTTAGGATTCTTATCAGAGATCTACAAAGTTACCAAATAAGATTTTGGACGATAATAACAATGGAGAAATAAAACAGTGAACAACGAATTTTCGTTGCATCGTATTTTCGTTTGCAACGATGCAAACTTCAACATTATCGGAAAAATGTTGAATTCGTTCTTTCGATATCCATGAAATCACGAAAATGGTAATCATAATTGGACCCTGCTGGATCTGTCTGTTTAGCGAGCATAATTTTTCGTAACGTAGTATTCGTAACTACGTTTACTATTTTATGTAGTATTAAATGTAGCTAAAGGTAATTGAACATGTACTCGTTCTCACGATATCCAGATAAGCCGAGCTGAATTCAGCAAAATGTGCAATATATATATATATATATATATATAGGGTGTCCCAGAAATAACGTACGCCCGTCTAGCATCTGGTGGGAAAAAAAATTCTGAGACGAAAAGTCCTCGGTGATTTTTTGATCAGACGCATAGATAATTAATTATGAATTAAAATAAATAGCGAATCAGGTGCGCCCTACAGCGGAACGGCAGCGCAGAGGGGAGGGATAGGGGAATGCGTTGTAGTTGCGTACGCCTGAAAATGTGTGCGGAGGGAACATTCCGAAAGCATGTGTGCAAGTGTGTGTGTGAGATTGTGTGTGTGTGTGTGTGTGTGTGTGTGTGTGTGTGTGTGTGTGTGTGTGTGTGTGTGTGTGTGTGTGTGTGTGTGTCGTAGTGTGAGTGTACGCGTGCACACCCGTGTGTGTGTGTGCACTTGGACACACACACATACACACTTGCACACATGCTTTCGGAATTTTCCCTCCGCACACATTTTCAGGCGCACGGAATTACAACGCATTTCCCTATCCCTTCCCTCTGCGCTGCCTTCCCGCTATCGCGCGCACCTGATTGGCTATTTATTTTAATTCATAATTAATTATCTATGCGTCTGATCAAAAAATCACTGAGGACTTTTCGTCTCCGAATTTTTTTTTCCTACCAGATGCTATAAGGGCGTACGTTACTTCTGGGACACCCTGTATGTATATATATATATATATATATATATATATATATATATATATATATATATATATATAATATTAGGGTGGCACAAATTTGGGCTCTATTTTTTTTTCTTCTTCTCACCATCCAATTATCTTCTGTAAGAAAACAAAAATTGTCGCAAAAGCTGCGAGCGGTCAAAAAAATATTTAGCGGTCGCTCAAGCCACTAAAAAATTCAAATTTCCGTTAAAAAATCGATTTTTTTCGTCCACTTCTCACCCATAAATTTTACGCTTCACGGTTCTTAAATTAACCTCGCGAAAGCTCTAGCCAGCCAATGAATATTTAGTGGTCGCTCAAGAGCTTTGAAATTTCCATTTTTTTACTCTTTTCACTCATAAATTTGACGTTTTGTAAAATTTTCAAAACAATCAATTATATTTTCTTTAGAAGCATATATTTCAAATTTACCTCACACTTCTAACCCAAGAATTATAATTTTTGTTCTGATGAAATAAATCTTGAAGGCTCTTGTCCGTAAAAAAATTATAGGTCGTTTTATTCGTAACACAGTTCGTAACACAGTTGGTCTCGTTAGTCAAACTGCGGACCAATCGTAGCTGTATTCTGTGACGAGCGACGCCATAATACAATAATACATAATAACACATATCGTCTGTTTGGTGTTTGTCACAAATTATAATAATAAATTATTCAGAAAATGTAACACTTCGCTGTTTATTCTGTTTTTATGCTACAAGAAATTATAGTGCATGCGAGATTTATTTTTCATCGGAAATTGTTAATTCCGAAAACCTTGAGCGTCCACTAAATATTAATTGGCCGGCGTGAGCTTTCGCGAGGTTAAATGAAAAATTATAAAGCGTAAAATGCATGGGGGAGAAGAAGACAAAAAAAAATCGATTTTGTAATGAAAATTTGATTTTTTGTTGGGCTTGAGTGACCTCTATATTTTGACCGCACGCAGCTTCGGCGACAATTTTTTTTCTTCAAAAAAAAAAAATAATTCGAGTGTGAGAAAAAGAAAAAATAGAGCTCAAATTGGTGCCACCTTTTTATCCTAATAAATATGAATAACGTAACTTAGACATGAGATGTATGTACATTGAAAGTGGGGTTGAAGTTGGCATCGTTGAAGCCCAACGAAAATTCTTCTTTGTTCCTTTACTGTTATAATTAACAAAAATATACCTCGGCATTTTGTGCTATACATTTTTAATTAAATCCTTAAAAAACGTTCGAGTGCTTTTTGCAGCCCAAATAAGCGTAAAAAATGTTTAGGCAATCCAAAAAATGCCTTTTCGTTGCGTTCCACCGATACACTTCAACATCGTCAATAAAAATCTCTCGATACTCTGCGAACGAATTGCTTCGTTCGAACAAAAGAATGAGAAACCATTAAGAAAATTGTACCACATAAATATCTATTTGTACAAACGACGTTGTTGCCGAAAATTCCGTCGGATTCGACGCCCGTAACGGAACGAGGAATGACCGAAGACGCCACAGTATAGCTCAGCCAATAAATTTCTTAATCCTCACCCTGGTTATTGCAACTATATACATTTGCATTTCCACCGACAATTAAAACCGACGAAGCCGCATATTTTTGTAATCTCACGTGGTAGGTGTATATAGTGCGAGCGGAAGTTTTCGAGGAACTTGGAACAATCGAACGTCAGTTAAAGTAAAATGCGAAAGAAGCGTGAATGCGAATGAGAATTTTATTGCCCTCGTATAAATGGTGCTCGCCCATGTACATGTATGTGTACGGACTTTGCGTTCAAACGCAAATTAATCTTTAAATTACGGCAATAAAGTAATCGTCAAAGTACGGCGGTATAAAAACTACGCGCCCTCCCCCCTCTCACGTTGGAAAATCGTACGGTCGTTTGGGGCCTGAACGAGGGTTGGCGTGAAACGACACACAATACCTTTTCGTCTACCTGGAATTTTTGGTCTCGTCCCCCGACGCTGCCGTCGCATTTTCACAATGCGATGACTATATATATGGGACGTTCCATGCCATTTCACCTAAGCCCGTAACCCCGACGATTTTTGGTTTTCCTGATTTTTTTTTGTAAAATTGTACACCATGAAAGGAATATCCACACGAATTTTTATCTCTTCTCTTTTAGAACGTATAATTTTCCAAAAAAATGTCGATTATGGAAGTTTTGGAAACGTTTAAACCCTGATAACTCCTGAACTAATTGAGATATCGAAAAATGTCATATATTTTTTTTCATTTTGAAGCATACTTTCATTTAAAAATATGAAAATCTTATCAATTATCAATGTGAACATTTTTTTGGCTTCTAAAGTGAAAACTATTTTAAAAAAAGATAATTGCCGTCTTTTATTTTCTTCGAAAAAATCTCTAAAATAGAGTGAGCTATTCTATGACTTTTAAGGCTAGTTTCATCGTGGGCCCATTTTTCCTTCTATTTTTTTCTCCGACTCAATCAAACTTTGTCAGTAAATTTTTATAATTTTAATGTCCAATATGGCTATTAATTTTGTTATTTCAAATTCAGCTTCGACAGGCCTGAAACAGTTTATTGTTCATTCCTGCTGAATTTAACGATTTTTTTTATTTTTTATTCAGAATCATTTTTTTTTTCGTTAAATTCAGTAAAAATGAAAAAATAAAACGTTTCAGGCCGGTCGAAGCCGAATTGGAAATCACAAAATCATTAGTAGCATTATTGGACAATAAAATGATAGAAATCTACTTAAATGACTAGATTAATTCGACAAAAAATGCAAGGAAGCATTGGCCCACGATGAGACTAGTCTTAAAGATCATAGAATGGGTCACGTTATTTTAGAGATTTTTTTGTAGAAAGTGAAAAGGCATTCAACTTTAAAAAAAATAGTTTCGACTTTAGAAGCGAGAAAAACGTTGACATTGATAATTGATAATTTTTGTCATATTTTAACGAACGTATGCTTCAATATGAAAGAAAAAAAAACGTATAAAGACATTTGTCGATATCTCAATTCGTTCAGGAGTTATCAGCGTTTAAACGCTTCCAAAACTGCTCAAATCGACATCTTTTTGAAAATTATAACTCCTAAAAGAGAAGGAATAAAAATTTAAAAATCGGTGTGGATATTCCTTTCATGGGGTAAAATTTACAACAAAAAATCAGGAAAACCAAAAATTGTCGGGGTCACGGGCTAGGTGAAGTGGCGTGGAATGTCCCATATATTTATGTGTATATATATATATATATATATATATATATATATATCGACAAGAGCGGAGGGCAGTATGTACATTCCTGAAGGTGCACATTTAGCTTCTGGACAGGATGCATTTTCCGGATGTCCGGCTGTACTATTCATGTCTAGAATGGATGTGGGGTAAAATGGAACGAGTCAAGTGCGATCCAACACAAAAAAATTCAATTTATTTCGCAAAGTTGGCAATGACCCCTTCCGTTGCATTGTTATTCCTCGCAATCTATAGGGGGTTCATCGAGATCATGGATACCGGTTTTTCGATATTATCGGAAAACCGGAATATCGGGCCAAAAGTCCGATATTGAAGAACATTACATTAAAAACACATAAAAATATCATTATAATTAGTACTATTTCCATTCAGGTTACTTTCATTTCTATTTTTTTACTACGTTATACAGCCTGCAAATAATGTAACCTACATTAAAAATTTCCGAAGCGTCGACTTATTTGTCCACGAGCGTGGAATCAGAAAGGGCCTTTTCTTCCGCGGCTTACACTTGCAATAAAGTAAGAACGTCTCTGAAAGACGAAACGTCAAATGCCCTCTGTTTTTGCCATCATTGTTTCAATAATGTCAATCTCGTTAATTAATTCTGGAAGCTACTACTGCGCTGACTTTCATAAAACTTCCCATTTTTTTGTTTGTTTATTTATTTTATGTTGGGTTGGACATATTCAAGAACATAGCAGACTATGTTTAGAAATGTATAAATAAAGATCTCCATAAAAGACAGTGATCTTTAAAGAATACTGTGGTTTCATCTAGCTACACAATATTATTTCGACAACTACCATCTTTACTTTCAAGCTTTCAACCTTTTTAATCAAGGTTTTTCACAAATATATGAAAATATCGAAATACCCATATTCCGATATTACGACTTGTTGATATCGAAATAATACCTGTAATGGAAAAATCTCCGATAAGTGCAGAAATTTTGGCAGGGATACAGCTGGATTCTGACTTGTATCCCGGGCTCCCAGTTGGGATCTAGTCCGATATCGGATCAGATTCGAAGACTAAATGTAAGATCCGTAAACTGGATTCCATTAGGGATCCAGAACCGGATCCGTTAATGACTCTAAATAGATTCCCCATGGAATCATTGAGGAATCTGGGAAGGATGACGGCTGAATACACGCTGAAATAAAATGTCAAAAATGGAATTATTACAAGTTAAATTTATTATAAAAATAAATAACATTTATAAAGTTTTGGTGCATTAAACTATCAGTAAAAAAAAATTTGTCCAAAGATTCAAATGGCAGATCGCGCTCATCGCGAGATTTTGATGTGAATTAAAAAAAATTCACACCAAAATCTGTGAATGCAAATGTATTGACAAGAAATTATAAATACAAACAAATTCACAAAATTACTTGTGAATTTTTTCGTATTTAAGACAAATTAAAATCAAATTCAAAATGATTAGATTAAAATTTGCGCCAAAAGTGAGTTCGTACGTATTTTGAGAGAAAACATTGCCTCGAGGCAAAGAAATTTTTGCACATAACTTTTTGTGCGAACATTTCTTTGCCTCAACACAATGTTTTCTCTCAAAATACGTTTACACTTGTGGTAAAAATTTTAATATAACTGTCGTGAATTCGATTTTTATTTTCTTCAACTTGAGGAAATTGACAACTCATTTTGTGATTTTTTTCATATTTATAATGTAATATTTGAAACTCACAACGTTTTTTGCAAAAATTTCTTTGCCTCGACGCAATGGTTTCTTTCGAAATACGTAAGAACTGACGGTTGGTGTAAATTTTAATCTAATCATTGTGAATTTGATTTTAATTTGTCTTAAATACATGTTTATACCCACCGACATGTCGCTGGGTATAACAGAGACATTCCCCAAAACCGGTATCCCGGTTAGAATCCAACTTGCAGCAGTATCGGAATATGTACGACGATGATGGCATAATTTTGAAAATTTTGGCATCACGTGTATTTTCGGTATTAGGGGGCATCCATTAATTACGTGAGGTGATTTTGGCGATTTTTCGACCCCCCCCCCCCCCCCCTCTCCCCCTGGTGAGATGTCGTGAGATTTTGCTCGACCCCCTCCCCCCTCCCCCATCTCACGTGAGATTTTTCAAAATGCATACGTTCACGGAAAATAAATTGTAGTAGAAGTAACTGCGGTTGTAGTACCATTTACTCCACCATGTAAAGTAGTAGGGAGACTCCCTACGTGATAAAAATTACGTGATTACTAAAATTACTAAAATTACGTGATATTTGTCGACGCCCCCCTCCCCCCCACGTGAGATTGGGTGAGATTTCGCTCGACCCCCTCCCCCCCCCCCCCCTAAACGCCTCACGTAATTAATGGACGCCCCCTTACTATGTAATTCCTATCTATAGATAGGAATTTTATAGATAGGAATCTATAGACAGAAATTCTTATCTATAGATAGGAATTCCATAGTAATACAGAAAATACACGTGACGCCAAACTTTTTTAAAATGATGCCATCGTCGTCGTACATATGCCGATACTGATGCAAGTTGGATTCTAACCGGGATACCGGTTTTGGGGAAACCATGACAAATCCTGATCGGGATTTGATCGGACATAGGGTATCCCGGTCAAAATTTCTGCACGGGTAGGTGCATCACATTCTAGCGATTTTTTAACAGGCTTGTTTTTCTCTCTCTCGTCCTTTGCTATCATGATCTCCGGGATATCAATTTTTTTCCACAATTGCCATGACTCAAGCCACAAAAAGGGTATCTATACTTTATACTGGTGAGGAGCATGGTTTAGACGTTATTTCGAGTTGAAATCGGCTGAGATGAATAAAAGGGGTGTACACTTGTCTCAGAAGACACTCTGAGGATTGTTACATCGAAGTCGCAAATATATCGTCGATTAAGAATTCATATTTTGCCCCCAGGGGAATGTGACGGCAATGGGGCTGCTGGTTCAGTGGGAATAATTATGCTGTTGTCTACCCTCCATGTGCCATTTTACCCCCATTAACCCCTGTATAGGTACCGATCTTTTGGGCAACACCCGGTATTCGCATTGTTCGGAAAACAATGGGGGAAACCTTGCATGTTTTTGGCCGGTCTTTCTCTCTCTCTCTCTCTCTTTCTCTCTTTCGCTTTCTCTCTCACACACACTTTTAGATTCGACCCACCTTGTGTACGAGCAAGTGTACTCCGTTGTTTCTTATCGCCACGGAATTTTATTGCAAGTTACGATTGCCCCAATTTCCGTCGACTTTACCTCACGTGTATATATAAACTTGCATTGTTGCGATTTACGCGAAAGTCGAAACGTACGTACGAAGAGCAGGCACGTAGGTGGCTCGCGATATCGATTGTAAAGTACGCGACCGCGCGAGATTCTTTTGGATCAGAACTCTGTATTTTTTCGAATTTACTATGCTGACGTTTACATCGTTGCGAGGAAATAAATTTTTTTTTAATTGCTCCATTGTTTGACAAATTTGGACTGTGAAAATGGCGCGCATATTTTTCAGGGTCATTATTCACATCATGAACACATAAATCTACAGGAGACGATTTTGGATGATGATAAAAGGCAGGAAATGGAAAAATTATTTTTAAAAAATCCTTTCATTGACAAGATACAAGCTACAACATCGTTAGGATATAAAAGGTGTCTCAAAATGACCCGGCGAACATAAAGTACTGATCTTTGACAACTGGCGTCAAAAAGTTTTGAGGTTTAGTCATGGAGAACGACACCATCGAGCAACGCATAGAAATTGTGAAAATGCAATAAAACATCGCAGTCATTGCAGACGAAGTTTTATGGTCGTGTTATCTAGCGCCGCGACGATGTGAATTGGCCGCCAAGATCGTGCGATTTGACGCCATTGGACTTTTTTCTTTGGAGTTTTCTGGTAGGAAGACTATATGCCAATGATCCACATACCATTTCGAAGCTCAAGGAATCGATTGGAGGCACAATTAATGACATTAGTCCTCAATTATGCCAAAATGTTTTGGAAATTTCGTCAAATCAGTGGAATTGCAAACAGGGACGAGGCGGCCATTTATCGGATATAGTGTTCCACAAATAACCTCACTATATAACCTATATATATATATATATATATATATATATATATATATATATATATATATATATAAGCTGGCTCAAAATGACCTGACATTTTAATTTATTAATAAAACGTTTTATTTATTTGAAAAACACGAATATTTTTATTTCAATATAAGGTATTATATATAAATATATATATTAGGATGATTCGTTTCAGGGCAACTTTTTTTTCGACCCATCGTGCCCGAAAACCTTTAGTTGGTACCCAAAAACGAACTTTCGTGAGACGGGGGTGTTGTCGAAAAATATTTAGAGGTCGCGAATCAAAATTGAAGGTTTCCCATTTGATTGACATTGAAAAAAATGTTTTGCTCATTATTAGTGTTACCATTCCGTGAATTTTGATATCACGATATTTTCCAAGTGGGTTCTCATAGGAAATATGATACTCCACAATAAGGTTCATTGAGCCATGGCCGTAAATTCAACCGTTTCAGCGGCATCATTATTTCAAGTGAATATTGTGTAAAATATCTATTCAAACGGCTGTAACGCCTAAGCTATTAGATATATCGAAAAAAATTCTGATGAGAACTTTGTAGAGAAAGTAATTTTCTACAAAAAAGTCTTATAAGCCGAGCCCGAAAATTCAACTCTTTCTCAGCTATAGGTGGATGAAGTAAAATAAACAGATTTTTTTTAAGCAAAAAAAAAATATCTATTTATTTTACTATATATATATATATAATATATATATATATATATATATATATATATATATATATATATATATATATATATATATATATATATAGTAAATTTGAGCTGTGGAACTGACGCGAGTATTTTCGGCGTCATTATTAGACATTGACCACATGAATTTGCGGAAGACATTTTTGGATGATGATGAAAGGCACGAAATGGAAAAATAAAACAAATAGTTTCATTCACAAGATGCAAACTTCACCATCATTGGGATATATATGTATTAGGGTGGTACAATTTTGAGCTCCTTTGTCTTTTCCTTTATCTCACCATCGAATGATCGTCTTTAAAGCAAAAAAAATTGTCGCAAAAGCTGCGAGCGATAAAAAAAATAGTCGCTCAAGTCTCCCAAAAATTCAAATTTTCATTAAAAAATCGACTTTTTGCGTCCACTTCTCACCCATGAATTTTACGCTTCATAATTTTAGAATTAACCTCGCGAAAGCTCTAGCCGGCCAATGAATATTTAGCGGCCGCTCAAGGTTTACGAAATTCATAATTTCCGCCAAAAAATAAATCTCGCATGCACTATAATTCCTTGTAGCGCAAAAACAAAATAAACAGCAAAGTGTTACATTTTCTGAATAATTTATTATAATGATTTCTAACAAACACCAAATAGACGATATGTGTTATTATGTATTATTGTATTATGGCGTCACTCGTCACAGAGTACAGCTACGATTGGTCCGCAGTTTGACCAACGAGACCAACTGTGGGACGTATTACGATCCGCGGAAAACAGCTGCCACTTCAGTTTCACGAATAAAACGAACTCAAATTTTGTTTACGGACAAGAGCTTCAAAGATTTATTTTTTGAGACCAAAGATTATAATTCTTGGGTAAGAAGTGTGAGGTCTATTTGAAAAATCTGTTTCTAAAGACAAAAGGATTACTTGTTTTGAAAATTTTACGAAGTGTCAAATTTACGAGTGAGAAGAGTGAAAAAAAAATTTGCGAAAATTGGAAATTTCGAAGCTCTTGGCCGACCACTAAATATTCATTGTCCGGCTAGAGCTTTCGCGAGATTAGTTACAAAATTATAAAGTGAAAAATTCATGGGTGAGAAGTGCGCGAAAACATCGATTTTTTAAATAAAAAATTGAATTTTTCGGAGGCTTGAGTGACCTCTAAATATTGAGAGAATGGAAAAAAGCTCAAAATTGTCACACCCTGGTATATTTGTGATAACACTTTAAGGTAGTCTCGAACTATGGTATCGTAGCGTCGATATTATTGCGTACCCAGGCGGTGCTAGATACAATCTTATTATCTCGTGTACACGTAAAGTAAACAAGGTTCCTGAGTTGTCGATTACAGCGCTGGCCCTGAAATTCGTTCGAAGGATCAGACAGTTTGTAAATGTCGTTTCGCATCTTTTGTCGGCGTACGGTATGTACAAAAAATCTTAAGACTCAGACTATAGTGTACTTGTATTCCCATGTAGATAAGTATGGTCATTAACATTGTTCAACTGTCCATTTCGCGTCCGCAAAGATGTGTTGTCGGGCGCTTAGCATACAAAAATGTTTTTTTTTCAAGTTTAAGGAGGTTGGAGCGTTATCCACGTTCCAAGATTAAATTTTGAAAAATATATATATGATATTGTGTAGACTGTACTGAGTCTTTAAGAATGTTTTGAAATTTGTTCACCCCCAAACACCAGAGATAAAGAATAGTTTAATGTGTGTAATTTTGCGTGCATAAATGATGTAATTTTTTTGGCTATTTAGGACCAAGATACACCATTTCTAACAACGAATTGACGCAACCCAAAGCTTCGTAAAAATTTAGAAAAAAACCCATCTTGTATATAGTAAACCATATATTAGGTGTAGTAAGAAGAAATCCATTATTTTTGCCTTCAATTTCATGCAAAAATAATGGATTTCTATTTACTACACCTAATATATTCAATATTGCACCATCAAGGTTTGATGAAAGATTACGAATCTTGGCTGGTGAATGAAGAACATCGTTGCCAATCTCAATGACCGCGAAGTTGCCGTATGTTTATGATAATGAATAACCTCGTGACATAAATGTAAATAAGCATAACTATAAATTTGCTCAAAATTTCATTCTGAGATGTATAAAATATTCCCTGACGCAGTTTTTTCATATTAATCATTGATAATGTTATACTTTTTCAAGTTGGTAGTAACATAAAAGTTTTTCTTATTTACGTAATGAAAATATAAAATGCATCATTTTCCCCTTTAATTATATTTTTCATAAATAATTAGCATCACAGAATAAATCTACACGTCGTATGCATCTTTTTGAGGTCCATTGAAAAAAATCATAAACCGCCATTTGACTCGAGATAGAAAAAAAAACATTGTCATTATGGCAAAAAAAGCGAAAATTAGAAGTGCAATTCCGTAATTTCTCCTGGACAAAAATTTCCAGGAATTTGGGAAATACAAGTATCTAAAATTGCTCGCATCGTAAATACTATCAAAAAAGAAACAATGGAACAAATCCGTTAAATTATAAACAGCTTATTGTTTTACTCGATTACTATAAATTATGAGGTATTTTTTTCCATTTGCTCGGATCAAGAAAAACCAAGAAAATCATTGACGAGATAGACGTTGAAAACAATGAACAAGAAAGTAATATTCGAAAGTTTTATGGCGTAGGAATTTCTGCTTCGCACGTTTCATAAAAACAATCCCAACAAGCGTCAGCAATTGCAAAAAAAATCATGCAAGAGTTTGGGAAAATATAACTTTAACATTAATAAATGAAATAGTAGACCCATGCCATAATTTGGCCTCGCAATCAATCGTTCGTGAATCGACTTTCGAGCGGGAACAAGAGTTCACCTAAAATTTGTGAAAATGAAAAATCCTCGATTCCAAATGTCCGTAAC